>CM040406.1:29091020-29710995 GCA_022702515.1 Ilyophis sp. 1 JC-2022 | reverse complement strand
ATTAAAATGCAGTTTCTGAGGCTGCTGGGTGGCTTTCATCCTGTTAAGGCACTGTTCTAGTGAAAAGGTATCGGACCCTACAATCTGGTACTGAACAGGAAAAAACTCTTGTCAGTGCCAGAGTTGGCTTCATGCGTCACTCAAAGGTTGGGAGGGTTTCAGCTGACTGGGAATTTATAGCGTCTCAATGACTCACTATCGACCACCACTGGACAATTAGGTCCCCATAAGTCAAACCTGTTGAGTTGCGATGTGAAGTGTCTTCCTCCACCTCATGTTCTGAGTGAGCCAACGATTAGTGGGCGGTTTGCTTGGTTTGCAGCAATAGGCAGTGACGGCGATATACAATATAATACACAAGGAAGCATTACGGGAGGGGGGCGCAGTCATTAAGAGACTACTTCATCATGAAAACTAAACTTCTCCAGACTAAGAAATGAAATGACAGCAAAACAGGTGTCCAAAACTGGAGATTGTGTGTAACAAGCTGCACATCACTTTTTTTGCTATTATATACATTGTAAAAAATTAAGTAAAAGGGCAGGGTAGTGCTTCTCCATCTTTTTTACTTCTCATTCTTCCCTACCACCTGATAAAACACTCTAAATGAGATAAATAAATCTCTGGTTTATGTATGCTAAAATAAAATTTTAGCACATTTTTTGCTACTTATATACATTAAAAAATTAAGTAAAAGGGCAGGGTAGTGCTCTCCATCTTTTTACTCCTCCTTCTTCCCTACCCCAACCTGATAAAACACTCTAAATGAGATAAATAAATCCTATGTTTATGTATGCTAAAATAAAATTTTAGCTTGCATAGTAGAACACTAAATATGCTTTATCACTGCCTATATTCTGTATGGGTTCCACCTGATACTGTGCCCTTCTCACATTAAACTGAGATTTAGATATTGTGAGGTGGCTGGGGTTGGGAGGACCAGACGTGCCCGAGAAGGGATCTCAAAGTACACTCCCAGGACAGGGAGTACCACTAATAGGGGAGAGGAATTAGAGCTCCACGAACGGAGCGGAGAAAATGAAACAATACAAGGACAATAAAAAAAACTCCGGTGTAAGCCAAAACAAAACAACCCACAAAAGAGGGCGAAAATGTGATGATCTCACTCCCGTCCTGTTGTTTCCCGTGTTTTCCTTCTCCTCCTGTCCCGTCCCGTCCCAGGATCCCCCCGCCTCCCGAGCCGCGGAAGCCGGCTACCCTCCTGTCCCGAGCCGCGGAGCCAGCTACTCTCCTGTCCCGAGCCGCGGAGCCGCGATGCAGTCGTCGTGCTGTCCGCCGGCCTCCAGGGCGATGCAGCCATCGCTGCCGGCCTCCAGGGCGATGCATCCGTCGCCAGTTCACAGCCGCCATCGCTGCTGTCCTCCTGAGTGGTCCTGCCTGCGCCGCGTCCTCCAGGAGCTGTCCCTTCGGCGCCCTATCGGCGCCGCCGCCGTCCTCCAGAGCGATGTCCATTCGGCGCCGCCGACCGTCTCAGGCTTGTCCCTTCGGGCGCCGCCGCCGTCTCCAGGGCGTCCCTTCTGTGCCATCTTCCAACCCATTCTTCCAAGCACCTAAGTCTATCATCACTCATATGGATATTTGCTGTATTCAAATTTTGAATTGCTTTGAAAACTGCAGTTTCATGAATAGGTCAAGAATGCTCTCAGTGCCAAAAATGATCTGTGGGTAAGAACAAAAAAAAGATAAGGTAATACTGCCAAGTACATTTCCAGTCTCCTTCCCTTTTTTGATATCACACAACAACTTGCCTATTTTATTTGTTTTATTTGTGAGGACTTATCTGAGATAGAATTTTCAGTGCAGGCCAATCAAGTTAGTATCTGTACTGCCAGCTGCCATACTGGTTCCCAGTTGCATCGAATAGCTGGCCTTGAAAAGTAATTATACAGTTGAACACACAATTCTGGCATCTTATGGTGTGAATTAGGTAGTGACAGATTGTTTCTGCCTTGGTGTTTTATTTGTTATGCAAACCAAGAAAGAAAATTTCTGCATACATTTCTTTCATGATTTTGTGAGACCGCCTTTCCCTTACTAAGCTGAGAAACTTAAATTTGATGAGCTGCTGTATTCATCCCTGTCCTGCAGTTTGGCCCTGCATCTTACCTTTGGTGAGAAAAAAGCAGGAGGAAATGTAATTATTTATTTAGTTGTTTATTTTACAGAGACAATGCGCCATAAATACATTGCTCCAGATACAACTGCAAAAGCTCATTTCCATCTGTTGTCCCTGAAATTTAAGTTGATTCTTGGGTCTCTCGGCCCCCAAATGGTTAAACAAGCCATAGACCCACAACAGGGCATTAGAGTCAAGGGCTCATGACAATGTCATTTTCCACGCCTCCGGCCTGCCTGCTGAAGGCACTGCCCCAGGACTTATCTCATCCGTGTCGCAGCATCAGTAATGTAACCTACAAACTGAGACCAGCTGAGTGAAGGCCCTCTCCACCTCTGCACCAAATCAATGTAGCATTGCTCCAACATCTGCTGTGTGGACTATTAAATAAACTTTGTCATCCCTGGAGCAGAGAGGTCAGACACCCACGCGTAGCAGAGGCACTCACATAGCCTCCAGTCTCAAACTACGTCAGTCCCAGATCCCGCGTTGCTACATTGACCAGTTCAAACTATCCACGTGTCAAAATGTTTTTTTAAGCCTCGAGTATAGCCTGGTTTTCATCTGCTTACATTTTCGTTTTCATCAGGGGAAGCAAATTCTGTTTTAAGCTGAAAAATATTTTAATTTGCACATCGCATTACACAGAAGAATAAATCCACATCAACCATTTTAGCATTCATGAAACATCACAGGAGTCAATGATGTAAACTGTGCAATGTTACAATGGAATGCCTCACTGCATAACTTGGAGGTACCTGAACCGCTTGGCATGAATTGTGAATAGTTTCCCTTCTTTGGCTCCAAAACCTTGTTACCTGCTCTATATTGGAATATATATTTGTAAATGATGTTGCAATATATATTGTAAAACAACAAATATATTTTAATTAAATCATCTCAGTGGTAAATCATTATGAAATTACATGTGATTGGACCTACATTTTGTCTCACTTCATATGAATTAAGCCAGCTCATATACTGACGAAGGCTTATTTGCCATGCCCCTAAAGACCATTCCTTGTTTTCTGTCAAAACTGCCTCCATCCTGGGAAACTGCTTGAGGAAATATAAAATATGTGTGCCCTGCATCCAAGTAAATGAAAATAAAAATAAAATGTGCATGACTTTCATGGTTTCATCACTCTCACGAATCCTGCTTAGTCTTATTGATAAAGTAACTGCAGGCATCTATTGGCCTGTATTTCAAAACAGAAATGACAAATATTGTTAATTTATATGTAATATGAATAGAAACACTTCCCAGTGAGCTTAAGCAATTACTCAGGAAAAAGCAGTTCTCATAGAGTGGAGGCAGATTTCAAATGGTGCATGCAGTTTCCCAGGGCAGAGGCCTCCCAAAATGGTCGCTTATATATATATATATATATATATATATATATATTTATTATTTAACATATTTTCATGCTAGAAAAGATTAGATGTTTTCAGTCCTACCAGAACGTCATCAATTTGAGACACACATTAGGGCTGACTGCTTTTCAGTTTCTATCAAAAAGATTCTCCATCTTATGAACCTCTTATATGATGTCTCTATAGTACCTGCAGAGTACAAAGTATTATGGAAACATCCCCCCTAGCAGAACGGTAAAAATACCCTGTTATGTGATTTATCTTCAACCAAAAGGAAAGATGGGAAGAAGGGGTTCTAGTGAAGCTAATTCCAAGGGGCTGCTGAAGGAACCAGACTGGATTCAGAGGAGGGATGAAAGAGTGGAGGAACACGAGAATGGAGGAGGACAAATCGGTGGCATTGATACTGAGCAGTCTCTGATGCCTGCCACTGGTGCTGGGGTAGGCAGTCAGGGATTGCCAAAGGGTCCAAATGAGAAATAGTAATTCCTGAAAACTAAAGCAGGCTTCTCCACCCAGGGTCTACCACGAACAGAGCTCAGAAAAAGAGAGACCCTTTTGAGGCTTCTAGTGATGGCAGACATGAGCTCCATAAATCCTGTTATGGGTGGAGCTACCAAGTGCTGCCAATAGGAAGCTTGTACTAACCAATTGTAATGTTTTTCTGTAAAAACGAGTGAGTGACAGTGCATGGTAGTGCAATTGATTGTTGTATATGTATATTGTATATAATGTACAATTTTAAAAAGGAAAGTCAATGCCATGACAACAACAGACCTTCCATAATGCAGTCACATTATTTCGGCACGCATAATTATCACATCACATACTATATGTTTGTCACATAGCGGCACTGAGACGTATAATATCATGATGGAAGACTTCATGTGCTTTAACATTTATTTCAAGTGCTAAATTTTGTCATTCCATGAGGACCCCTTAAATTGACTTTAAAAAGTTAAGATGACATTTACAGCTCAATCATGGATTGGAACGATGCATCATTTATTCACTCAGTTATCGGACTGATTAATGAATCAAATTATATAAGGTGCTCCTGAATATGGAAGAAGCATTCATCATTTGCTATCTGTTATCTGTTTTAAGTGTGGCTTTGACAGCATAATATGGACACCCCATTGAGTCTACATATCTTTACCTTCAGCACTTATTTTTCATTATGCCATCACAAAGGAGCTGGGACACCAGCACCCGGAGTCAATCAACATTTGTCCTTAACATTGACTTCAAATTAAGCGCAATTCTGAGCGCAAGTTCAACAGTAACTTTTTTTTTTTTTTTTCTTTTTAAATTTAAATGGTTGGGTATAGGACTATTCTACATGCTAGTTTTGTTTTCTACCTAGTCCTACTCCCTTAGGCCACTGACAATGTTACCAGACCACTGACTCATTTGTTGGGGAGATCATTAAAAATAAATTATCATACTCGTTTGTACTTCATTTTCATTTATAGCCATGATTCCAGATCACTTGGCAAAGTGCTGTTGTATGAGGAGACTTAAATTAATCAATGGCTAAAAGAGTCTTGTGTGATTAACCAAAGAATTACTAAAATCTCATGCTCAGTCATTCTTCTCACTTATTGAAAATTATCAACGGCTGAAGAAAAACAAAAAACACAGCAGTGTGAGTTTGACAAGGCCCTGTCTTTGGGTATTTTCATAAAACAAATATAACACAGAAAGCAGCTGTCACCTTAAAAGCTAGCCTGTGACATTAAATGTACGGGAATTTCTTCCTATTTTTTATCTTGACTGACTTTCACTTAAATCTGGAATCCCAGCTCTTAAAATACAGCAGACAGCCTTCATATAGGGTTTATGCTTTTCAGATACCATATTAAAAGTGTGACAAGCCATTGATACTAATATCTCAGGACTTACGGCTTGCACTGGAAGCACGACAATGACATTGTTTCTGCCGAGTGTCTGCCAGTGACGGCAGGGAAATAAATCAGTAATTGCCAATGTCATTCCGCTAGATTAAAATATTCACCTTTTTACGAGCAAATGCCATTTCATTTACTGCCATGCTCTGATGGGCATAATGTTCTCATGATACTGCGAGGTTGGGAATTGTTAGCTCTTGCAGGCCTGAGAGGCGAACACTGATAATGTGTTTCCATACGCCAGCTCCATGCAACCAGCTCCCAGATACATTATCACATTTCATGCACATAATCTCTGAAAGCATTTCCTGTCTGCGGCAGGGAGACGCTTTTTGTGCAACTGGGGAACACCTGGGGTTTGTTGTGTGTAAAAAAGAAAAGTGTATTTCACGGTATTTCTCCGAGCCGAAGAGCTCTCTGGGGCAACGCAGCATAATGGCCACAAAGCAACCATGATTCCATGGTGAGACCTATTAACACCTATATCTGTGTAGCTACAGTACAGCCCACAGGTGGTAGCAGACGAAAGCAGCAGGGGAAATTTGATTTATTTTTCTGTGTGAGTAACTAGCTTACAGTGCTACATTACAAAGTGTTCACTTTACGGCGTTGCATGGCTTACATATTTCATGATTTTAGAGTTTTCATACAATCCCCATACACCTCAGCTATATATGCCACTGGAATACATTGTTCCAGCATTACATTTTGTATACTCATTTATTACTTTAAATGGCAAAAGAATATGTCACTGGAAGATTTATAATTAATACAACATTATATTCTGAAAGGAAAAAAGGGTCGGATTAGTATGAAACTGGAGCTGTACACAAATAAATTGATACGAAAAACACAATTCTAGCAACACAACTATATGTTATTCCCTATTTAGTGGCTACAATGCTAGTTTATTTTAGCTAGCTGTGTAAGCTATCAAGCAAGGGGGTTTTTGCTTAATATAGTCTTAATATAGTGTTAGGCCACCATGATAGATGCTGTTGCTCATGACATAACCTATCCATTAAGTTGGCTTGGTCCCTGACACTCCAAACATGCCCTAATAATCAGTGCTTTTTCATGGTCACTGAGGCCTCCTCTTACAGCCATGCTAGGCACAATATATAGGCAACTAGTCATGTCCAGCATTTTAATATATGACCCTATACATGCTGGGATGACACAGGTCCCTCAAAACCCAAATTCCAAGGAACTGACACGTCCTGGGACCAGGGGGGTATACTACAAACCAGGATTACTTAGTTAGCTGGACAACTGTACTAAACTGTACTGTAAGTAAAACCCGGAACTGCTCTTTTTACTTCAGTCCGTGTTCCAGATTTGGGATGGTTCGGGTTTTACCTTCTGTAAGTCCTAATAATAAATTGTTTTGGTTCATTCTTTCGTGAGTGTAAGAAGCGATAGCACATTGTGTGAAGAGTAGTTTAAAAACATTAAAATAAAATTAAAAAACACACTAAATTTCAAGACGCAATATAAGGCCATTGACTTGCTTCGTAAATACAACTTTGGCTGGATACCTCTTGCTATTTAATTACCCACTAAGGCTAAGCACTGGTACTAAGGCAGATCAGCAGTGGCCCAGTTGAGATTTTGACACACAACATCTCTTTCAGTCACAGGTCAAGTGCCACTGTTCCACAAGGCATCTCCAATGTAATGAGAACACTTAATTTAGCAAGCCTGGCAGTGTAAGACTGGGTCACTCCACCGGTGAAAAAGTGACCTGTGCCCTTCATACTGAAATTTAATTTCCGAATGATATCCTGTGGTAGGCATTAATGGCACAAACAAAATTAAGATCTGTGGTAAGATTTTTTTTATTTTTAAATGGCCACTGAGGACAAGAAATGGCCATCTCTGTTCTCTGTTTTTTGGTTTATGAATGACCTCAATAATGATTCAGAATCGAATGTGAAGCCATAGGGTTAAAGGTCAGTATAGCCCCCGGAACATCAAGTGGACAGGAAGAGTGGAACAGCTAATCCTACGCACGTATCCTCGTTGTTATCGTATTTTTTTATGCTGAGAAGAGGATTGCAGGTCTGTGTTTTATAGTGAGAAAAAGGCAAAATGACATTTCAATCCACCCGGGTCTTTCTCAGCTCAGTGAGAAGAAAGGCGGTCGTGTCTCATCTTTGTTGTGCCGCTTAAACTGGTGTATAAGCCTTATGATTTATTTGCACAACTGAAAACTTTCCAAGAAAAGGGAACGCAGCACACTTAGGAGTCCTATCAAACCATCCATCTCTCGACGCATCTGTTTTCAAAGAGTTAGGATGAATCACTGCAGGCAGGTGCAGGGAGGTGCTGGGAGGCACTGTTACCACCCCTGGCAGACCTCCATATCTTGAAGAGCAAAGAAATTGAGTTGCTCTGATTCGTGCATCACACACCTCATCTGTGAATTACAGATTGCACTATTCTGTTTTCTCTCCTTATTCTCATGGCCCCAAGCTGGACGGAAGCATGTAGCAATTGAAGGAAACTTAAGTAAAGACGCACGTGGAGGTTGACAAGGGTATTTTTTTTAAACGCAGCGCTTCATTCAACAGAATCCTTTGCAGACAACAGTAGCAACATAACTTCTCCATCAGTTAAGGTCCACAAGCCAGATAGACCTGCTATGCTGTGAACCACTGAAATGACATGTGTTGTAGATATAGCCAATTTGTCAAGCAACCTTTGACTCAAAGCTCTCATTGAATAGAGTGACTTCCCAGGGAGGTGGAACACTTTCTGAAAGCGCCCTAGTGAATCGCAGCACCCTGCTGACCGTCCCAATGTTTAAAAATGCAAGCGTGTCCACCACATTAGTTACACAAAGAGGTGCCATAGTGACAGCTGTAAAATCTAAATAAGGAAAATGTTTCTGAGAGCAATGGAGCCAAATCTGTAGCATACATTCCTTTCAGTTGGTTAACGTAATGTATTGCAGGGAGAGGCATGTTTTTCTTCATTTTTCATTCAACGGGAATAGCGCCTTTGATTTGTGCATTACTACGCATCAGTACAAATATTTCATTTACTGTGAATGTCAGTTTTATTTATTGTCTGCGGAGATTATTCATATGTACAACAAATTTAAATCATTCTTGAGTCAATTACATTTTAGTCTCTTCCTAAATAACCAACTCTCAATAATTGCACTGCAGGTAGCCTATTTCTATTTTAACTCCACTGAGTTTCTAAATTGGCCAAAAGAGTGCAGTCTGGATAATTCCTATTGTGGTAAATGAGGGAGAGGTTGAATCAGAGCAGATCTGCTGGGAATCAAATTCTGATCTCCTGTGCCATAGGCAGATACATTAGCATATAATTAAAGGGTGGTTATGCTTTAACTGTGGCTGCCTTTACACTGCAGTTAGTTCGCTTTCCAAAGGGGCAAACTACTGGTCTACATAATCTTTATTTAGTTATTATTTCAGTTCTCCCACATTTGCTAGGCCATACTTTTTGTAGGTTTTAAACTATGAAGCTTTAAAAGTGCCATTGACTCAATATTTGTGCAACTTCCTGAGGCTTCAGAACTTGTCATACATAACTGAGAACGTTGGTGACCTTCTCAGCCTAATACGCAGCGGTTACCTACATAGTATTCAAGCTAATATCTCTCAGTCCTTACCAACTTGATGAAAAACTGGATTTACTGATACAAACCACCTCATTTTTAAAATTACTTTGTAAGTTGCTTGCCAGCACAAGACTACTGTAGCTAGCTACCTAGCAAGGTCACTACGTAACAAATTACCTCACTATCTAATATGATCAAACTAATGTCACTAATTTATAAAGTACTAAGTTAACTAGCTTACTGTAAAGAACATGTAACTACCAGCTAAACCTAGTTACATAGCCATATATTTTCCAGTAAGTATTGTGATGTGAACTAACTGAGTGAATGCATGATCAAACTAATATTGCTTAAATAACATTGCAAACTAATGTTAGCTTAGTACAGTTGTCCAGCTAACTGACTAGCTAATGATTAGCTCAATATTAGCTAGAGGTGTATGTGTGTGTGTGTGTGTGTGTGCCACATACAAAAATAGTATACTCCCGCATACTTGAAGTATAATGTTGTTAGCTTGTCAGTTAACTAACTTGGCTACCTGCCATTCATGTAGTTCTGTAGTACAGGTACAATACTGTAATGCTCAGGTATATTGATGCTGTAATGTTAGTGCACAGGTATAATGGAATTATAGTGTACAAGTATTATCATACTGTAGCGCTGTACAGGTATAATAATAATAGTGAACCTGCCAGGCAAAATGGCATTGTAGCTGGTGTAGCTTTTTTGAATTATAACCTTCAATTTGGCATCATTTGGCACCTGAGGTGTTCACATGTAACGTTTTGACATCACCTGCAGCAATTGAACTAAACATTTCCATGATCCATGATCTCCCTTTAGGTCACGACCTTGCATACGTAATGTTCCATAATATTCCAAATTCTACAGCACCAGCACATTTTGCCTCTCCAAGAGGCAATGTCTTTTGCCAATGTGCTACCATTGCTACATTGTGGAGTGGGAGGGCAGATTTTGGTTTGAATGACTGGTAAAGTTATGTCAGATACCCCCTTATGTCAGATTTGCAATGGCTGTGTAATGTGGGACAAATGTGTTGACGAGTCCCTGTGTTTGCAGGCAGGGTGACATGTTGGTTTTGGACTTGCTTTTCAAACCTATACGGCTTTCTGTAACTAAGCAGGTATTGTTACAAAGCACACAAGGGGGTGTCTGTTGAATTCAACCTGACCAATCAGGTACAACTGTAACAGAAATATAAAGTGTATTGGCTGGTATTCCTACTCTGAAAGAAGCCTCAGGTTCTTTTGGGTGACAGTCTGTATGTTCACATTGGTAAACAAATGTAATTACGAAGGTAACTTAATTTAAAGTTACTATTGTAAAGAATGGCCCTTTGAGGGAAAAAACTAAATTGCATTGGGTAAAGAAACAGATTAACTGTCTTCCTTCATTAGGAAAAGACAGCAAGAATGTGTAGCATCTCTAATAATGCATTCTGAGGATGTTTAATTTGGATGTCTGTTTGCCAAAAGGTCAGAGAAAAGGGCTCTGCGCTCTCTGTTGACAGAGTACTTTGTTACCCTATTGTGATTCTTTCCGTTGCATTAAACTTAGGCCTACGAGTCGAATGATTTGGACAGGGGGATTGGTGAAAGTGAAAGAAGACAGATTTGAGGGCACACACTTAAACTGGAAGTATGTTACCATTGGACACTGACTATTTTTAGGGTGTTTATTTTAATCTAATGACATAATTATTTACAGTTCTGAAAATACTTTTGTTTGGGTCCTGACCAAAAAATCTTTTGAATTTATGTAATTGAAAGTCAAAGTAAAAGATGAATGTTGGTTGAATCTAGGCCTTGGACACAAGGGAGAAATGTGCCAATAATCTGATTGTTGCATCCTTGATTCTCATAAAATATAAAATCCATATAGGCAATGTAGGTTAAAGGTATAGTTCACGATACACATTTTTTTCCCACTCAACCCAGGGCTGTATATATGGAATTCCCACCCCACTATCTGCAACCGCAGCTTTGTTTCATGCGTGAACAACCATACCAATTCGGGAGAGCTGGGACATCCACGGTTCTCCTCCAAAACATGTGGTGACAACAGCTACTTCTTTTTATGTCGCAGACCGCAGCTAAGCTTGCACAGAGCAGCGTCAGAGGAGAGACCTTTCATATGCGGCTTTGGCATGCAGTCTTACAAGCGACATTTCAGCCGGCAGGGGGTCGCCTGAGAGCGATGCAACGTCCTACTGAACCCTCTCATACCCCAGGTGACACAGGCACCAATTGTGCGTCGCCGCATGGAGCTACCAGCCACAGTCGGTACTAGCACAGTCTGGATTCTTTCAGATATAGTGCATGTTTTGGCCCAGAAGGATATTTAATGTGCAATGAAGGGCATTTTAAATACTGACAAAGGTTTCCAACAATATGCCAGCTTTGCAATGGCTAGTACAGGGTTATCAACATGTTTGTGGTTTAAATCAAGAAAATAAAATTCATGTAGCTTGGACAGAGATGTTATGTTTCCAGAGGCTATACAAAAGGACACCTTCGTTTCATAGTGTTTATTCTCAATTATAAACATAAAAATCTATTTAAAAATTTTGCCCGTACTTCTTTCCTTCTCAATTCAAACTCTTCACTCCCAAGGACTAGAGATGCATGGCTAGATGCAGCTGGCCTATGATTATGTCTGACGATGAAGTAGAAAAGAGGTTCAGCTATGTCCCTGAACATTATTAATTTGAGCCTGAATTGATGGATGAGGAGTTGCAACAGATAGAGGCTGATTCTTGAGGGAGGGTGAACTGCTGACATTCTGTTTGAGGACAACAAGCCATATTTTCATTAGATCGACGTTGTCTAAAGGTAGTTGGTGAAAGTGGCATGAAGTATTTGGGGGTGTTTTTCCCCCCCAAAAGTTGGAATTGCACAAGCAGAAACCATTTTCAATTGATTTATTGCTGCTTCGAGGCACTTCTCTCATGTGTAGTACTGTTGATACAGAAAGCCGTAGAGATTCTTTGCTTGAGTGCGACTGTCTCAGTCTGCATGTAGCATAGAAAATATTTCCAACCAAAGATTAGATTAAATTTAGTTCATTTTTTTAAACAATCTGGTAATATGCACACATACCACCTCTGGAGGCATAATGTAGCTGGGGAGTTACTTGAAGTGCATTTTCTGGCTTTAAAACCATAAACCAATTGATGCCATATGCCATTATAAAGCACTTAAAATATCTTTCATCACCGACAAAAACTATCTTGGCCAAAACACACACTAAAACCAAAATAATATAAAAATAAAAAACTCTGGAGAGTGAACTATCCCTTTAACCTACATTGCCTGTATCTATTGTTATGTAAAAAAAAAAAGGCATCCAAGGCACCACAAAGGTGCCTGTCAGGCAAATAAATGTGTTTGTTTATCGTATAAATCCACATGATGAGTTGCATAGTGTATTGAAGAGACCTGGGTTCATTTAACATGTCATTAATAATCACATTTCCTCTAGAAAGCATGACTAATTACACAATAGAGCCTCATTCAAAGGACTGTCTGCAGGAAAAAAATACATCAGATCCTTCACATAAATATTCATGTGAAAATGGCTGAAAATATAATTAAGGCATACAAGATTAACTTCTTGAGTTGATGACAATTAAGGAGACAAATGAATGCAAGTTTTATTTTACTCCTTCGAAAAAAGTAATGGTGTTATTTCCTAAAACTTGGAACCAGTCAATTCAATTTAAATTTGGTCAAATGCCTACTACCAGGCTTTTGATATAAGCGCCACTTGTGCGACGGAAGCTGTCGTCAAAGTATGAAGCACTCTTATTTTGTTGAAATACCAATTCACCTCGGAGGAGAAGGCAGTGGAGCTTGCCTGTCGCAGGTCCCCCGAGGCTTGCCGATACGATGTGTATTCAACACTCCAGTGAATGGATGCAAGCCCACGTTTTTTTCAGCAAGGTCTTCCAGAAACAACCAGCCACAACTGTTTAAACACGCACTGAAATGGGCACAAATCCTGTTGCGCTCCACATCCCACCATCTTTTAGAGCGAGCCAAGAATGCATGTTCTATGCACACCAAGATAAAAAAAAATTATAGCCTTTGTGTTTTTTTCTTTCTGGATCATTCTTGTGTGTGTGGCATAATCAGCAGTATTGTTGATGTCTGTCTTCAGATTGCATTGAAAATATTTTGCAGTATCAAACTTCCATCTCTTATCTACCTGGCCAGTTTGAATGAACAAACCTTCCATTTTCCGAACATGGCCCTGGTATTTTCAGTATGCTGGTAAATTAGATACCAGGGGACACACAGGGGAAGCTTTGTGAATATATACGGTCACAGGTGCATACTACAGTAGAGCCATGTATGTGAACTTTGGTCACTTTTTTAAATTAAATGGGAAAGGTTACCTGCTTATTTCTTAACAAATGTTTATTTTCGTATTATACCAAAGCAGAAGTCGCAGGCTCAATAAAAAAAATCTTGTTACAAGCTGAAGCCAAAAATAATTGTGCTGAGTCATCATAAAGCAGATTACATTTCTATATATATTTTAAAAAGTATAAATTTGGTGCCAAAAGTGGGGCTGTAGGCTACATATCCAATTCCCACCCTGATTTGGAATGTTCAATTATGTGCAACCTCCTGCATGAACTCCACTGCCAATTTGGGAGAGTGTACACATCCACGGTTCTCCTCAGAAACACGTGGTGTCACCAGCTGCTTCTTTTCATACCGCAAGCTACAGCTAAGCTCGCACAGAGAGCAATGTCGTAGGAAGACCTTTCATACATGGCTCTAGCATGCGGGTACCTGATTGACCAGCAGGGGTCACTAGAGAGCGATGAAGCGCAGACCCCAAACCGACTGAACCGCAGCCATAACCTGGGCAATGCAATCGGCAATAGCGCACTGCTCTATGAAGCTAACGGCAACAGTCGGCAAGACTCGGTGCTGGCACGGTCCACGTTCGATCCGAGACCATGCGGCTTACCCATGCACCACAGAGTGGTGCCTTAACCGAATAAGCCACCCAGCAGCGTATCTGTAACATCAGCAAACACCTCAAGCTCAGAATGCAGCATAATTAGAATGTGTATTTGAAATTCAGAAAAGGTGAAGGATGAGCATCTGATGTGAAGCCATGTGTTCAGAGACTGAATGTTATTTCTACCACCATGGAATGTAATTGTTAGTTGGTTTCTGCACCATTCAGTTTGTTAAAAATCTCGGGAGCAGGCTGCTGGGTGACTGCGGATGGGCGCATGGTCTGGTATCAAATCTGGAACACACAGGCAATTGGGTTTTAGTTGGCCGGGATGACGATGTGTCATCACACACCAGCGACCTCATCTGTTGAGCTGTACATAAAGTCTTCCTCAGAGTCATGTCTGTGCGAGCCTTGCTTGTGAACTGTGGTGTCATGAGCAGCAGAGGTCAACATCACACGCTTTAGCACACGCAAAACCAATAATATGACCAATGATTGGTGCAAAACAAATACCATGATCAATCATTGGTTTCGCGTGTGCTAAATGTTTTTGCACCTGCTAAAGGTTTTAGTTAATCAGGCCCATAATGTTCCATAATATTCCCAATTCTATATTTTTTCTCCCCATTTTGGAATGGTCACGCTGCAATGCTCATCCCAAGCTCTGTCAAAAAGCTGCATGTGGACACCACAGGTGCCGAATGACGCCAACAAAACAAAATCCGTGAAATTGTGTGTACACAGGAGTGAAACGGGTCGAATTTGGAAAGAATCGTTCACCAGAACATATATTCATCAGGATTGCTGTGCATTTGGCCCTGCCTTTAGAACCAGCGATCAAAACTACCAAACAATCAAGAAGCCCCTCTCACCAGTCTCCTTGCTTCATGCGGCACTGCTGCCTAAACCCTGTAAGTTATGCGGCCTCCACGCCCGGGGGCAGCTATTCGCAGAGCAGGTGTCTGGGAATCAGCACAAACGGATTAGATGGGATCCTGCCATCAATTCCGCTCCATCTGAGCCCAAGCACTCACACTAATCTAAACCTAAACCACAAACACACCGGCAAATTCCGAGTCTAAACCACAAACACACCAGGGATTCGATCCCTCTGGCCGGGAGCTCTCATCTTCCCTTGGCCCCTGGTCTCCAGCCCCCTGGCAAGGAAGCACTGGACCTACCTTGTTTATTAGCAGGTTTTTGGAAGGGGGAAGCTTTAATGGAAAAATGTTCCTCCTGGAAAGTATTAGAGCACTCTTGGCTGCTGACTCTCTTCTAAGCTGCCAACATTGTGCTGTTGTGATTAGAATTAAAGTGTGAATATGGTTTATGGTCTTTAAACCAACTCATCACCCCCCATCCACACTTACCCTGTTAAATCTTAACGCTGTTTAATTTAGCCAGATTTCTAATTCCGCCCGCCATTATGTACAGCCGCCAACAGCATGTGACATTGTGTGTGCAAGCTCTGATTGCATTTAACACAATAGAAAGGCAGTAGTGCTCCACTGGGTGAGGCGGCTTTGGCTCCGTCTTCTGCCAACATGCTGGAAAAGGTGATATTATTGTGGATTATTACTCAATATGGGACGCAGACCTCACTTCTTGTTTTCTGTGGAATATGTTTTTTTCTTCTTATGGTATTCTGTAACATCCTGTATATCCACACAGCAGTTTACATTGTGGATATTGTCTTCTTTCCATGCCTCTGAATTCAGGTGACCAGAGCACCCACAGTTCCTGACCAAGAGCAACAGCCTAATAATCCACTGTTACCGGTCATGTGCCTTGCCTGGCAACATGACTGGTGACGACCATACTTTTAACTGAGATAGTATATGCACATTGGGTGAGCAATAAAAAGCAGTGCGGGTGTTTCACACGCCAAATCATCATGGAAAGAGCCATTGGCTAAGTAAAAAGTGAGTATAAGTAATGCCCATACTTCGAGTCAACTTATCTCAGTAAAGTGCACAGTTGGGAATCAGCAGGCTTGATACGAAAGGCTGGCAGCATGAGGCAGAGCTGACGCACGGCACGCGAGTAAGGCTTCTCTCTACCTTCCCTTGCACTTCACAGCACATGACCAATTTCCAGGCCCTTCCTCCCATGCGTGATTGGCAGCTATGCCTCCATGTGAGTCCATCTTAACACCCAGTGGCCCAGCTCAGGGAGCGTGTGTGGGGAGAGTCTTTAAGTCCTCTAACCAAGCAAATGTTATTAAGCCGCCTCTAGGGAGCCCGCGTTTGCCGGCCGAGGATTAATTACCGCAGACACACATTGGAGCTAAGCTAGTCCGCGATCAAACAGAGCCTTGACATTTACATTACCGATGCAAAGGTGCCTTTTCTCTCTTAGGCTAATCTGATTGCTCGGCAGGTTAGGCAAATACACTCACAGAAAGGGGAGGTCTCGCCATTGCCCGGATGGCATGGGCTAAAACCTTAATCTCTTGTTACTTCACCCTCACCAATCCACAGAAGGATGAAAGAAATAAAACCAGGTATTTTTCAAAGAGGCCGTATGTTAACCTGAAGTAAATTTTATGCTGGTTATACCTTATTCCACAAGAGGCCAAGATGCTTTTTAAAATTTTTGTTCATAATTTTGGAGAAAAAAAAAAAGATGGGACAGTCCACACTCTTTATGTACATAGACGTGGGAACTAGGGGTGCTGCAGGTATAGAATCACCCCTGTCTGGAAAAAAGACCAGTGCTTTGGGGTGCTGGAGAACAGAGGAAGTAACAACTTCCCCAAACAAAACTACGTCCCATCTAAATATAACTGTAATTCACTGTTTGTTGTGTCAATGCCAAAATCAACTGGCTAGCACAAACCGCTGCAGACAATTTCCTACAGAAGTAAATTATCGTGTCAATTTAATTAGTTAGCCTCATTAGTTGTAATATATTTACGTAGCATTTTTGTACCATAGCCTAATTTGCATGATATCAGCATTTCCACTGTGCTCGTAAAAGGCCATTGAGGCAATACATGAGGTAAAGTAACAGTGCTGGCGCCACAGCAGTCTGACTGCAACATTGTGTCAGTTCACCAACTTTCTCTATTCAAGTGCAAAATTACATGGGATACCTCTGAGACTAGGGGGGCTTGACATGGCAGGGACTTGAGCCCTCAGACGCATGGGCGGATTCATATATGTGTTCGTTGACAGTCAGCTGCCCTATGTACTGTGCGGCACGATCTCTCCATTTTCATTAATATTGAAGTCTTGCGCGTACATTATGCGCACTTCAACACAGCGTAACGTGTTGATGTGCGCATTTATAGTTATTATTATAGTTATGATGGCAATTTATAGTTGTGGGGGGTTATGTGGAGGGTCACAAGTTGAAACCCTTACGCTCTTGCTCCCTCGAGCGACCTACTTGCCATCGTCCATTTTTGCAAATGGTTAGTATGCGGAAATGTGAGCAAGTTGCCTGCAGCAAAAATAAATAAACTAATACATCTGTGAAGTGAATAGGGCGGTGCAGTGTTTACGTGTTCCGCAAACTCTCAAGCGGTGAGGTGGATAGGTTTCCGCTTGGCTAAACTCACAACCCGTAGCCCTGTACCTGCTGCCATTCCCTCTTCAGTGCACTTTTAACACAGACCTGGTTCGCAAACTCATCGCCGTGTCAGAACCTGTAAACTGGCGCTCGGCGGCCTCCCGGCCACCTGAGAAATTACTCTTATTATGTCTCTGTGTGACCATCTGCCATGCACACGTGTCTATGGGGTCTTAACAATTGTGGGGAAAGAATGACGACTTAAAGCTCGAGTGTTTGTTTCCTGGAAAAAAAAACAGCTTTCAACACTAATTGGATCTGCTCTTGGGATGGAGCGGCATTGTGTACGCTTTATGCAGCTTACATAACACCACATCTGACGGTATTCAGTAGCCTGTAATTGTACTGTAGCTTATACAGCAAAGTGTTATTATATTCGGCAACAGATTGCGGCATTTATTATTTTCACTGGCATAAATACTTTCTTGCAGCGTTCTGCCTTTCTTGTTCTTGTTTGTGTCGGAGGTTGCACCATGAGGTGTTTTGTCTCCGGTAAAGTTATTTTCTTTTTTCCCCCTCTACAGTTTTTTCATCTTAAAATAAGGAGGATAAATGACAGTGAACCTTCCCAACGCTCTCTGTTCATCACATTTCACACAAAGTGGATCCCATTAATCAATGCCATAAAGCGCATGATTCACCAATTAGCTGTCTGCTGGTGCCGTGCACATCGCTTATCAATATTCATATCATATTCAATTTGAGACGCGTGCTGGAGACACGGAACCTGAGCGAGACCAAGCGGTTCCACTGCAGCCCAGCCATAGCTATGTGGACTGCGGCCACGGAATTAAGCAGCTAAATTAAATTGCCGGTGATTGGCGGCAGTGTGCCGTATTATTTAGCAACCTGTCTCGCTGCCAGAAGGCTACCGGTTCAAATAATAGGTGGGAAACTGCCATTCCACAGTGCCCAAAGCACTGGTTCTGTGAATATGGGAGTGTATAAGCTGAGAAAATGTAAACGTAACTAACTGCAATACTTACGAAGCTGGCAGAGACTGCGGGCGCCAAATTGGCCAGAGGAGACGCGTATGTGCGAGGAGGTAGGGAACACCCCACTGACTGGAGAGCCTCTCTACCAGTGCAACGCTACAGCCAAGTATGTAGAAATGCAGGGCTGCTGGCCACCGTTGGCTTTGGATTGCGTTTCGGAATGTGGAATGCACTTTGTGAGCATATAAATTAAAAATAGAACAAAAGATTGATGTTGTTTTCCCACCAATTAAACTACAATGATGAAGTGGATCTAGCATTCTGTGTAGATGGACTCCAGTTACGCGCCTTCTGGTATTTAATTATATACCTCTCTCTCTGACACACAACCGCACGCGCACAAACACACACAGAAATAATTCTGATTCACATCGTGTCAGTATTTGTGGCACATCAACTCATGCAATTAAAAATGAATACATTTTAGCCATTTATATTTACCCGACACGTGCCGGGTAAAAAAATATGGGCCCACCTGATAAACGCACACATGCACGGATGGGAAAACTCCAGCATGGACGTCCATTGCTTTACCTTGACATTCTCTGGAATGAGATCTTACCCCTGTGCAGTGACAGGAAGTCAATACGCCTCCCTTAACCCCTGACTGAAAAGTTGGCCCACCAAAGGAGGATCAGGGGACAGAAAATGGCAACAGTGTTGGCACCTCCATCTACAGTGCTTACTCTTTCTAAATACCCTGCTCTGTCCGTTGTAGCACCATGCTAACGTAACATGATACTTTGATGGGGTGTGAAAACAGCTGCCACTGTTACTGAGCTAAATAAACATGCTACGCTTTCTTCGGTTCTGTCATTTACATAACGTGACTGGCAGCACGTGGAAATAAACTTGTTTCTGGACACGTCTCCCTACAAACAATGACTCATCTGCTTATAAAAAGGCCATCAATCTACAAAATATCCTGTGGGAGACACATCTTCTCTTCCAATATTAAAATGATAATTATGAACTTGCCATTGCACTCTTCTAAAATCTTCAGCCAAGTAGGCTGTGGATAAAAAGCCTTGACAATGGGACGCAAAGTTGGACTGATTATAGAGACTGGATGAAGAAGGGATGTTAACGGAGATAAAAACTTCAAAATGATTCAGTTTTGTCATCACAGGGATATAAAAGTGCGCATTCTCTTATGGAATATTTCCATAACAGTAATGGAGGGGAGTTGGCAGCAGCGGCCTGCCATAATTTTAATACAGAACTCCAGACACTAATGTGCTTACAGCTGATCCATAGGGACATCATACAGCAAAACTAATTTTGTGCAAATCACATGGAATAAAGTGAAATATTTGCGAAGGCACTGCCGGAGATGATCGGTTGAAGGAACTTCATTTAAATGCACGGCGCTCACAATCGCTTGCTTCCATGTGCGTTTACTGCCCTCTTGCTGTAGGTCTGTGAATAACAGCTTGGTGGTGAGATGAGTGTTCCAGAAGGTGAAGGATACCCGCTGAATACTAAATTTTAATTGACGCTATAGCCACAGTTTTTCATAACCTTTTAATGGCCTTTTAGAATGCACATTATAATTGGTCTTCTAGCCTCTACAACATTCCACAAAATCCATTAGCACCAGAATCTTAAAAAGTGTGTCACCTTTTGCACAAAATAAGAGAATTAATGAGAGGCATAGATAACCAGACCGGTGAAGATTTTTATTGAAAGAGAAGACAGAGGCAAACACAAGTGTTTTTGACCAAGTAGAACAATAAATAATAAGAATAAGATTGGTGAAAAGAATAAACTTTTCACGCGGCGCCCGATGGTGCAGTCGGTTAGTATCGGCTGCAGACGCAGGCCGCGCGATCGCTTGGCATCAGAGAACGGATCACCTGAATCCTGTAGTCCGTCTTGATTTGAAGCTTCAGGATCAGGTCAGAGAGGACAAGACTAGAACCCAACTGCGCATCCAGAATCACCAGCCGCTGAAGGTTCTGCAACTGCGCCAGGCCCACAAACTCCTCCTCCGTCATGTAGCAACGTCTGAAAGAGCCAATCAGTCAATGCGACGGTCTATCCGGCGCTTTGTGCAATGACATGGTTCAGCGGAGCGGCACAATCGCCTATTCAACTTTCGTCTTCCCCATCACTGACTCGGTACCATTAAAGACCCGCAGTTTGACTGGGACGAGGGGGAAAAAATGTAACCGATTTTAACTCCGGCAAATAATCTAGGCGGAACTTTGATGTTTTCAGTCTGCTCTGAGGGTACCATCTGTTTTTGATTTTTGGAGTAGAAGGGTTTACCGTCTGATTTACCCTCAGAGGAGCACCATGCTGCATGAAAACTCTACAGCATCTGTGCCGATAATAAGTAGAGGTGGATAAGTGAGGCATCAGAATACACTTAAAGGGCACTGCTGCAAATCCATGTCAGTCGCTGGTTGATCTACTCCGAATCAATCACCGATAGAAGATAACGGTAGCGCCACTTACACAACTGGACATTTCTGCCAATTTTTCAAAGCTCAACACTGTTAGAAAATATCAGCTTAAAACCATGCTGTTGCAGCTTAAGTCTATAACGCGTGTGTTGCAGTCACCGTTGTTATTATATTATTACATAACGTTTCTTATTTATTGGGCAGATTGTCATTTCCATGGTGACTTCCATAGCTTACGGTCATTAATTATTGACCTATTTTGAACAAACTTTCTTTAACTAAGCACGACTCAACTCTCAGTTGCAGCGATGACCTGGGGGATTTAATTGGGCAAGGGTCATCCAACCCAGGTTCAAACCCGCAGCCTTCGACCAAAGAAACAATTTGGCCCAACTACACCACCGCACTGGCTTCCCTCGGTAATGATCTGTAAGGGAACGGGCAGAAACGGGGCCTCGGTGCAGTCTTCTGAAGCCACGGCAGGTCTGACTCACCGCAGTTTGAGGGTCTTCAGCTTGGGGAAGAGCGCGGGCAGTTCTTGCAGGCCGCTCTGTCTGTCGTAGATGCACATGTCAATGTGGAGCTGCTGGAGGTCCGGCGTCTGCTGTCCAAGAGCCCTCAGGTCCCCTGGACCAATGATGACCTGGATCAGCGAGAGGCTCCGGAGGGCCGCCGGCAGAGAACCCACATACACACCTAGGGGATACCCGCCTGCAAACATCAGGTAATCGGAAGACGCATTTAAGAGGAGATCGTCGTGATTTCTGATATACAGGACACCAGTCGGTCACAGGACTGTTATCCATCTCCGGTCATGCTGAATGCACCATCCAGAACAATTCATACATACACACATTATGTTATGAAACTGTATCCTTCCTCCTGTACTGAACAACAAGCATGTTTGTTGTGACTGATAATACAATGAAGGTCTTACACTTTTCAATTACAAAAATGCTTTACTGAAGGTAAAAATCAAGTGCTATCAATGTATCTAATATCATTACAAAGCAATTCATTGCATGCTTTTCTCAGGATATTTAACTATATACTGCAATATGGCTAAGAAATTATAGTTTTGTTTGAAACGCCTATGAATTTTACCAAATCCCCTTTTACCAATATCCTTTTATGCAGCAGATAAGAATACAACATTTTTACCATATCAAATGATAACATGGGTGAACTATGCATAAAAATGCATTCATACACAGATCATCCGATATGAATGTAAATAACATCAAATTAAAGCTGCCAGTCTACACTAATTGTGTCACTGTTCAAATACTAACAGACTGCATTGTATGTGCTTATTGCACACATTTCATTTAATGGTCATGATTTGGCATATGGCTAAACAACTGCCTGATAGATTTGTTTATACTAAGAATGTCAGGCAGTGCAACCAACGTTATAATTGGGGATAACCAGAAATTTCGGTTACACCATTAACCGTGTTTAAAGTTGTCTTGGTTTAATGCAATTATGTATATGTGTGTTCTTCACACCTAAAAACCAGGTTATTGCCATAGGTTACTCCATATATCAATTGGTGTATGCCAGGGGTGGCCAATTCCAGGCCTCGCGGGCCGGTGTGTATGCAGGTTTTTTTTTGCCCAGTTTAACAATTATTTTAATTAGCCAATTTTTTACACTGATATTTATTTTAATCTACTAATATATCATATGAAAAGCAAGAATGATGATGAATGTTGTTGCGCGTAAATGTATTGTTGTTTTTTTTTTTCTGTAATTGTAATTTATCGGTGAGTGTGTGTGTGATGTGTACTAATTAGAACCGTGGTGATTGGTGGGTAACTGCAGTAAAAAAAAAAACACACACACCGCACGCCGGCCTGGCTGGCCCATGGTGTGTATGCCATCCATGGTCATATACTGCACTGCAACCAATATATGAACTGTAAAATACAATAAAAAGTTGAGTTGTAGTTGTTTGTGAAATTGTGATAGTTATGTAGACATTAAATGTCAATTCTTCTAAATGTCATGTTTTCATTTCCCTACAGGAAGTTACAACATCTTCAAATAAATTAAGTCATCTTGACGGAAAGCACAAGATTACATTCTTCATGATATTAGAATATAAAATATTGTTGCCAAAAGAGTAAGACGGTCCTGTGGGCCAACTGTGCATACAACGAATCTCCTGATCAGTAAATGTTGTTGAAAACTTGTGCTTAAGGTCCATTAGGCCTATGCGTTTTAAAACTTAATTTAACACAATGCAGGTTTCACTTGTCATTACTTTTGTCTTTGAACTTTTTTAGTGGTTCAGTTTCAGCAAGCAGGTGTCCACTCTTTCAACAATTAGGAACCAACCAATTTCCCCTGCCAGTCCATAATTCAATCAACCGCTTTCTACAGGAATCATTTCTCATACAGCACGTTAATGAGAGTATGGGTTGATCTGACTGATTAAATGCCCTGGTATGTGAACATGGAAAATTTTGAATGGTGTGTTGAGAATTTATATTAAAAGTATCTAAGAACAACTATCCGCTTGTTACAATTCAGAGGTTGCAAAAATGGTTAGAATGAAAACATACACAGCGGGTTTTGCAAGACTGAGTCTGGGGACCTCTGATGCAAAACAACCAAAGTGGTATACATTTCAGCCAGTCTAAATATTGATGTTCACAAATTTTGTTTTAGAGTAATGCACAAAAAATATATTCTTGTTAAAGAGTAAGTACACCCACTGTCTCAGCCTGTCTCCACCTACTACACAATTTTTAAAAATACTTTGTGGGGTGAGCGAGGGAGAGGGGTGGGGGCGGAGGAGCTGTGTCCATCGTCATTTGCATAAATGAACGTACATTGTACAAATTATTTTGTATAACTTTGATCAAACTGTCAAACTAGACATTGCACATCAAATATGAATCAAGATTCAGCAACTGCATGGCCTATTTCTTACCTCAAATATTTTCAGAAAAATATTTTAGTGGACTATTTAGGTGGAATAAGAGTTGAACAGGACGCCACGTTGTTCCGGTTTAAAAACGTGGCGCCGAAACGAAAGTAACGTAGCGGGTCTAACCAATCAGGTGCCAGCTGTTTTTCTTGTGGATGACAATAAGTATCCATATGACGTAGAGCAGGGGTAGGCAACCCTGGTCCTGGAGAGCCGCAGGGTATGCTGGTTTTTGTTTTCACCTTAAATACAGCAACTACTTTGACCAAAGAAACCAGGTGAGGTGAGTTAACTGTGTAATCAACTGCTTTAATTGATCAATTAAATGGCGAGTAACAACAAAAACCAGCAGACCCTGCGGCTCTCCAGGACCAGGGTTGCCTACCCCTGACGTAGAGGTACCTCCAAAGAGGTACTCTGACATCACGATTGGGGCGGGGGCAGTGTGGGGAGCAGAAAGAAAATTTCAACCGTCAGGGGCAGCACAAAGACGCTTTTCTACCAGTTTCTTATGATATACAATATTATTTCAGAATTGTTGAAATAACGGAATGCATGAATAAGTTCCATTATAAGGTAGGCATACAAACATGTTTGCAGTGGAAAAAAAAGTAATCTAGGGTGTACTTACCCTTTAAAACATTTATGGCTAAACTGAACTTCATTTTTGGGGTAAACTGGAGTATCAATCATGTTAAAAAAAAAAAATCACTATGATTTTGTACTGATTCATACAAATGTATCGGTAACAGTTAAGTTAAAAGTAGTTCTTTAAATCAGTGTTTTTCAACCTTTTTTGAGCCAAGGCACATTTTTTACATTAAAAAAAAAATCCTGAGTCACACCACCAACCAAAAGTGTTACTAATTAAGTGAAGTTAATAGGATAAGATAATTTCCCACGGCACACCTGACGATCTCTCACGGCACAGTGGTTGAAAATCACTGCTTTAAATGATTTTTTTATCACTTTTTACATTTTTGCCCCTTTGAGCAACTTATTTATAATTGACCCGTATATAAACTACAATCAAATGATGGAGGTGTAGGTTGCTTTGCAGAAAGCAAGTCATTTTACATCGGAAATGCATACATTCAAATAAATATTTCAAGCACACGTATTTGTAATACCGCCCGTCCCTGAGTGTGACCTGCCATGAGACTGAGCCCACTAACGTTCAGCGCTCAGGTAGGTACTCTACCCGAGAGACCACTGAAGTTCTGACCATTGCTACAGTTGGGTATGAGCTGGACACTGAAGTGACATTATAACTTTCCAAACAAAAATAACACTCCGACCCCATTTTTTAAAGCCAGCAGCCATGCTGGGTGATGCTCAATTAGCACTAGAGCCAGGGCAGGGAGGGTATCAGTTCGCCATGGTGAAAGCTTCCTAGCACGCACTAGCAACCCCTGCTGGTTAATCATATGCGTCCCCCACATTCATGATAAAGAATTAAACTTTTGAAGAGGAAGGAGGGCTGCACAGAGACTTGTGCTGTGTCCCAAAGCGCATACTTCCATGCTCCTCACTACCGTACTTCGCTATGGACTCACATGTATACGCGTGCTCACTATGCGTGCTCGGAGCATGGAAGGATGCGGTTTGGGACATAGCCTAAGACCCCCCCCCGGAAAAAAATAAATAAACCTGATCAGACCCTAATGATATTGTGCAAAACTATCATTTCAATTCAAACTAGCCTTACAGAACAGTGGACAGGAATCTGAAGTCTATAGCGTACGTACGTGCCACTGTGAGTTCGGTCAGACAGGGGAGTTTTCTAAGCCACACACTCAGGTTACACCTGCTGGGCTCCACAGCACGGTCTCTGTACCACACAGCCAGAGCCTGAAGTGAGCACAGTGGCTCCAAGGCCACAGGAGACAGCACAGGATCCATGTAGTTCAGGAGCTCCAGCCTGGTCAAGCCAAGATCACTCTGGTCTGGGTCTTCTCTTCCTACCAAATAGATTAGTTACTTTAGAACAGAACTCTATTTTTCTTTTAAAAATCTCTTTTAAATCATACTAAATCTCCCACCTTTATGTGGCTGAGAGACGAGTGAACAGACAGGCTTACAAGCAAGTGTCCTAGATGGATATGCTCTCAAATCAAAACTACGGTAAGCAGGGTCCTGAGGCCATCTGGATTCAGTCCCGTTTTAGACAAGCCAGAAAAAAACAAAATCTCCATATCATTACATTTTGAGATGTGCACATCAAGCCTGTTACTTCTATATGACAACATCATTGGATTTTGAATAGAAGTTCTTATGTTTAACGTCCTCACAAGTGCTTAATTATTAACATGTCACTACAAGCACATGCAGCCCGGGGACTGGATGAGGGACTATGAAAGCACAGCATGGATGCAGGCCGTAGCTGTGAGCAGCTAACAATCAAAACAGTTTTTCCTTCTACTCATGCATCTTGTCATCATATGGCATCAAGCTGCCTATATCTCTAGACGTGCAAAACAAGTTTCAGAACATATCTGCCATCTTCCACAGTGAAGTGTGCTACAAGATAACTTGTAATTACATTCATACGCATTTGGTTCTCATAATTTGAAAACACACATCAAGTGTTTTCACTTGAAAAATCAAGTACATCACACCTGATAATGATTTATTTCGAACTGTATCCAATGCTGCCACCTCATAGGTTGAGTCCTGATGTGTTTTTGGCAGATGAAAATAGTTGTCGGGAAGAGTGCCATAAACTGCTCCCATTTTTAGAGACAGTTCTTTTAGGTTAGGCAAGCAAGCAAACATGCCGTGGAAAATCCTTCTGGTGAGGGGTGTGTCGCCTTCGTGATAAAAGAGTGAGGTCAGGCCTGTGAGTTGGGACACGGCACCGGTTAGCTTTACCGTAGGTGCGCAATTGAGCTCGCACAAGGAAAGGTGAGTGAGTTGGCACAGTGGCGCCAATACTCTGGAGAGTCTGGGGGGACATTGGGAGCTCCGGATGGCCAGTCTCTTCAAGTTTTTAAAACGCTGTAGGGTTCCGAGGGCTTTCACATCCAACACCTGTTCTATAGTTATTGCAGTTAGCCATGGGAGCGAACTAGCAATCCGCACCCATTCCTTTGTCCCCGCTTTGTGTACCACAACCATGCTTGTCTTTCTCCGTCGCATTGTGTCCCAGTACTGAGTGTTATAGGAGCCGACCTTATTTAGCACCACCACGCTGTTCCTCCACATGGAGGGGTGGTCAATCAACCTCTTGAAGTTTTTGCAGCTCGAGCGAACCTTCCCTTTCTCCTCATCGGAAAGGAATATAAATATCTGACACCATACTTCTTCAGGGAGGCGGAATGCTGCCCCAGACATCACAGTTTACATAAGACTGCTTTCCCGATTGTCAGTTTTTGCGCAGTCAGTTTACTTTAACCTTCATGATACAAATGTTTCGGAAACCACACATATTTGCAGTGTCGCCATACCCTGCGTTTTAAACAAATAACAGACAGATTACTGTTCCAAGCACAGTCTAACATGAATAGTCACATCTATACATATTAGAACATGCCGTTAGGACTGCTTTAGCAAATGACCTGCGGCTAGTACTTTTTTTTTTATCTAGCCAATAGTAATGAACTTTTCAACAACTTATCAATTACAGATATTGTGTGTATAGTTTTCATATATGCGCTCCAGTAATCCAATTGTTCGCTCAACGCCACAAACGTTGATTATTATTCAGCTTCAAAAAGCACTGAATTCAGTAGCTTCAGTAGCCTAACGTACATGACAAATATCTCCACGCATGAGAAGTTGACAGGATAAACGTCGCATCCTGATGACCTGAGTATATTACGTTTTAGCAAGTGACGTAATCGTGCATCGACAACCAATCCAACTGCTTGTTTGCGAAATTCAAACCGTGGCGGTGAGTGTCCTCTACGTTAACACATAGCTAGTTACCGTTGTTGTCGTTGTAATTTCTCACAAAATTAAACATTGAAATTAGAGTATCAGATGAGGGGTCGAATGTCAAGTTAGTTATTGTTGGTACAAATTCAATGATGTCAACGTTTTTCGATTTCTCCGTTACGTTAACGTTATTGTCAAGGCCAGCCGTTCATCCCTCACGCACAATACTGCTAATACGTTTGCTTGCTTAACTATACATTGTATGACATTTGGATTTTTAGATATAAATGTACCATAAAGAAATGAGCAGTTTGCTGGTGCGCACACTGACTGAGGTTAACATTTTATGCACTCTGAATTTAACTAAGTTAACTTACGTGTTTTAACGTTATATAACGCGTTTCCTCTCCATATAATTAACGTTAATTCGCGTTGAGAGCTAACGTCACTGTTAGCTGAAGTACTCACTTAGTCTAACGTTAGGCCGTTTCAGACGTTACTAACCATCTCTTTGCAGAATTAAAGCCGGCATGTAAGTTATTATTTTCTTATATTTCACGAATGGACGAAGTAGAAAGCCATTCGCGTGCAATTAAATTGCATCCAATGCACTTGCAAGACTAAACGCTAACATTAGCTAGACTCAAAATGTTGACAGGCAAAACAGAGGGAGCGATTCCTTATAAATCAGTACCTTTACACAAGATCCCTCTAAACGCCGTAACACCTGTTAAGGATCTGTTAAAAATTGCACACCAGCATCGGCCATTTCAGTCCTCCAATCCTCTTGATTTTGCAAAAGGGTCAACAACTACAGGCATGAACGCAATGAACTCCACTGTACTGAACGCGGATAACTTCTACAAGGGAATGCCCTGTGAGCTTAGTAGTATTATTGGTGAAGACAGCTCTCCCTTGGGCGGGGATCCTGTCTTTTTTCCGCCCCAGCGGACAAAAAAGGGACCTCTTGTCTTGGGGCACAATCAACCCCTCGAATCGCCTGCGAAAATTTTTGCTCGGATGAAAGCCAAAGTACAGAAGCAGAATCTCTTGTCAGAACAAAGTGGAGATAAACAATCGTTGGTTGACGCCAACTACCCCAGAGCCAGGCAGGAGCAGGACGTTTTGTACTGCACCCCGAGGAAAACTCACTTTCCTGGCACGGAACTCAGCGAAAAACAGGAGGCACATCACGATACCATTGAAATAGAAGCCCTCATGCTCTCACCCAGCCTGACTCCTGCTAAAGTTCAGAGGTTCCATGTCGGTACATCACCAAGAAAAAACACACCGTGTACCAGACTTCCGGAACCCAGCCAAGTGTTCTGCAGACCTCGAAAGCAAAACAGCAGCAGCATCCCGCTCGAACAGCTAATTCCTTCACCCAGCTGTGCTAAATCTGCCAGAGGAGAGATGCAATTTGAAAAACAACAGTCGTCAACAAATGGGATCGATCAAGACCAACATTTTGCCGGTAAGTTGCTTCAGTTATGTTGTAATACACGTGTCTGTCTGTTTTCCAGTGAGACTGATCTCAGGTTGGAAAATAAACCACTAACGTTAGATTGTTTTGTTATTGTTAGTGCCCGAAGTTCCTGCCAAGAGGTCTGTCCTAATCACAACGAGAAAGGACTCTTTGCAGAATTCTCCAGCGAAGGTATTTGCCCAGATGAAGGAAAGGGTGGCACTGCGGAAGAGGCAGCAGGAACCCGATCACGTGACCAGCACAGCGGATGTAAATCACACAGGTGCGTCTCTCAGCATACATTATTATTATTATTATTATATACATTGCTGCTTATTGAGGGCAAGTGAAACAAAAAATCTAAAATGGCATTATGTCAGTGTGTTAACAGCTGTGTAATCAGAGCTGGCCTGGTCAAATTGAGTACTTTTGTTAAGGTTTGTTTGAATGTCACTATTTTTCTGTATTGTCGTTTTTAGTATCGGCTTGTGTATTCTTATGTATTTTTAATATATGCTGATTTCTTGGCCAGGGTCCGCTTGGAAAAAGTGATGTCAATGTTAGTGGGGGCTTTAGTCTTGGATAAAGAAAGGATTCGTACATAGAATAATAATCAGTAAAGAAAGCAAGCTGTAAGTGTCTTTGTAGCCACTGTGACACACTGCAGGTCCATGTCTGTTACCAGATATATTGGTGTACGTAGTAATATTTATTTTTTAAAGTGCAGTCGATGAATACATCTCAAAGTGCATACAGAACAGAAAAACAGTTGTGTATCTAGCTTAGACTCTTGTTCTTAGTGCAGTGTTACACTATGCGGTCCAAATATAATCCTGACTATGTAGGGCCTGACTGTTTTTGGGAGTCCTGTGGAGTGATGCATAAAGAACCATAGCATCCCCAGGTAAAAAGCCCCCCCCCCCCCCCCAACTTTGAATTTATACTGGTAACCAAGTAAACGAGCTACTGAAATGAGGGTAATTGGTTTGAGGAGCATACCAGTTGTGGGGTCAGTTCAGGAAATTAACTGAACTGAAATTAAATTTATGAATGTAAAAATGGCCATAATGTTCAGAGGATATATCAGTTAATGAATTGAGTTTGAGTTAATTTCCGGTATTGACTGAATTGTAATGGCAGCCCAACCCTGCAGCATGCACCAGGTATTGAGTCACCACAAATATTGATGAAAGCACACCCACTTCCCCTTCCTGTAGGGCAAATTTACGAATCCTGCAAACGGAGAATGCTGCCGGTGTTGGTGGATGAGGCGGATGACGAGCTTTCCCGGGACACCGACACCAATGCAGGCGTGTCCAGCAGCGCTGGCGCCGTGCTTACCGACCCGGCAGAGAGCAGCCCTTCCTCGGGCCTAGAAGAGCCCGTCTACAAGCATTGCACCCCTGTCCGTCATAGACCCCCTCCTCAGCCGGAGCCCCTTCCAGACATAGCCAACGACACCCTACTCCAGAACTCTCCCCGCATCGCCATCCCCAAGAAGAGGGCAGCCTTGTTTCAGGACAGGGAGGATGCAGGATTAAAAACTTCAGAAGAGGAACTGGTATGTCATAGGTACCCTATGGTAAGTAATGTTCTCCTTGTATGTAACTGACATTTGCAATTGGGTCCTGCCATGTATAGATTTAGATTTTAAAAATTCTTGTGTTCATGTATACGGTCCGTGTCCAAAAAATGCCCATAATCGTCTTTGGTCTGTTACCTGACAAAAAATAAATAATGATAGGAAACAATAGCAATATTTAACTTGGCACACCTGATTAAGCCTTCAGGTAAAATTTTCTATCAAATGTTCTGCCGTGGTTGAGTTGTCATGGAATGACCGAGTACATAATAGTTATCTGGTTAATCGGCTTGCCTTTCAAATTATGTTGATATTGACATGTTGCATTTTTAAATGTCTCGCCTAGGCTAAATGAACATGTAGAAGCATACCCCTGGGCTTTACATTGCAAATCTAAAAGTCACTGTTTGTCTTTCACAGGTAAAAGGAATTCGTTTGACGGAATGGCAGCTTAAGTCCCAGAATTCACGGCTGTTTGTTGACGGGTTTCGCGCGTGAGTATAATTGAGGGATACAATTAAATATTAAACCGGTTGTTTGGACCGATGTGTTTGGGCTCAGCAGGAGCATATCGAGAGCATTTTCATCTTGATTACATCATATACTTCTATTCTATGGCTTAAAATAGGGATAACAAGATGGCCTGGCACAGCAACCTAATTGCAGAGCGGCTTTCAAGCAACATCCTGAAGACAATTTCAGGCAGCACCTACATCTTGGTCGGCAAGATGGCTCCTGACCATGACTCAGGTAAGCGGGCCAATAGATTCAGTCAACCCACGCATCGGCTCATGTCGTCGCTCACACTCCCCTATTGATGCTTGTGTTGGCTTTCTTTGCCAGTGTTTCCTGGATGGTTTCTGAAGAAGTTTCTCCAAGGCTTTCCGGAAAAGTGGAAAGAGTACTTGGAGAGCTATGTGTCAAAAGGGTAGGCTACCACTTTTAATCCCAAGTGTAAAAAGAGTGGTTTTACTTTTACCATTGTGATTATACAGAATTTTGGTCTTGTACTGTGGAATATGGTATTTTTGCTGCACAGATGGAAATGGTGTGTGTATGTAGATGTTAAAGGGATAGTTCACTCTATCTGACTTTTGGTGATGCATGAAGTTTATTTTCTTATAAACCCCCAAATGCCATATACTTTATCACACACAAAGTGCGTAGGCCAGTTGAAAGTATACAGTAAAACTTGCACGACTGAGCCCCACGGTCACGGATAGAGTCCAGCCAGTGCTGACTATGGCTGGCAACCCTGCAGGAGTGTCGCACAGTTGGCTTTGTCGCCCAAGGGATATCTGGGAGGGATTCAATCTGTGGGGATAGCAGCGTTCGTTGCTTGAGCGACCCCTGTTGGCCGTCCGGGCACCTGTGGCTTGCTTTCTGCACACGTGTGTGATTGGGTCACCTCTACCCCTGCTCTGTGTGTACACGGCTTGTGGCTCAGGTGGGATTTGGAGATGCCAAAAAAAAGAAAATGCCGATTTCAAATTGATTGACATTAAGTAAAATAATGCAAAGTATTGAATTGCAAACTTTAACCAGTCTTTCTTAATATCCTTTCATTTTCAGTAATTCCTCTTCAGTCTCTGTAATCAAAAGACGTCAAAACCAGAGCGCTGACCCCAAGCCATCCCAGAGACAGAATAGAGGGAGCGCGAAGGAGCAGTCCTCCAAAACTCCCAAAGCGAAGACCCGTGAGTACGCTTAGGCTTTTTACCCTGCAGACGGATGGCGAACTTGTAGTTTAGTATGTCATTGTCTTAGAGGAAGCGATTCTAGCTACAATTACCTTATTGTACTTCAAGTGTGTGGTGTGGGGAAGGGGGCAGGGGTATACTAAGCTGGACATTGGTATTACCTAAAGTTCTATCGTGTCTTGCCATTTCAGTCCAGCGTTAGACACTTTTGTAGCACAAGTTATGGCTAGTGCCTCGCTCACTCGCACGCAGTTTGTGAAGACGTCCTGCTCTGAACCCCTCGTCCACTGGGACAATCTTGAGCGTGAATGTGAATGGGCTTTTCTGGTGTTTTTCTGGATACATAGCCTCCGGTCCTGAGGCCAATCTCCAAGCGAGCTACACCAAGGTGTCCCGTAGTGGGAGACTCATCAAGCCGCCCCTGGAGTACTGGAAAGGGGGGAGGGTTATCTTGGATTCAGATATGAATGTTACTATCCACGAGGACTACCTGTCTATTCCCACCTCTAATAAGGTGAGTGGTATCCTGTCCAGGTGGCTCTCTCATTCTGCATTATGTTAGTCTTGCGCTTACCACTTGCTTATGATTAGCAGGGCCAATTCCGATCAGTTAATCATCAACATTAATGTGTGATCATTAATCTGGTCCGCATGCAAAGTCAGTTAATGGCATTTTGAAAAATGCAACCATGCCTCACGACAGACATAAGACCCGTCCTACTATAGGCTGTTAGCTGCGATGTATCAAAAACAACATGCATAATGTTAAAATTGAGGCATTACTTCTTGTCTAAGCCAGAAGAATTGTAGTTTTTAGTAATATTTACAATTGTAGAGCTCAATTAAAACAGCTTTGCTTAGCTTTTTAGTTGGTTGGCTCCTTTTAATTAGAATTAGGCGGCATCGCTGGTTTCTCACGGGTGCTTGATTTGATGCAATTGAGCATAGCTTTGGCAATTAATTCAAAATTCATAGCGCAATTCTTGTTCTACGAAGGTTGCGTTTAACTTGTTCGTCCCCTGTGTTCTCGTAAAAAGTCTCATCAAAAGCATCATTTTGATACCAAGTAATGCAAGCTTTGCAGCGTATGGTTTTTGTCACCCGGCATTTGTCCTTGATCATTTTTCCTATAATTTTGCATGTTTATAGGTTTTCAGTTCAATAATAAAAAGAAGTCCGTACTAGTGTCTATTAGTATTTGGTATGCTTTTTTAAAGAGACATTTGTCACCTTGGTAGTACTGTACTTCATCTATTTTCTTTACTGTTTTAGAACTAGATTGGTATTGAGTATACATTAATGCATCTTCCCTAAATTTGTATTGGCACAGTTGTATTCCTACTAGTGTTTCTGCTTCTTTTGGGGTGAGACATGACGTGTAGATTTTTCTGATTACGCAGAGCATTGTTAAAACGGCATTCAACGGATTATCTCAAAGCACAAGGAAGACATCGTTGAAGGGCTCCTCAGCCAATCGCAAGGGTATGTACGCATATGTGTATGCTGTCACAGGGGATACATTTAGGTTTCTCAACCCCATGTTTAGAAATGTGGTATCTGCTACCATGTCTATGTTATCATTCATGTCACGCAGTTGTTGCGGTTATCCACAGGAAGTGCTTATGAATATAACTTATAAATGAACCTGTGGAAGCCAGCTTTATGTCACTTGCACTCTCAGATATTGTTAAAGTTAAAATTAGGAAATTCTTACACAGAAATGCATATATTATGCCTTGGTTTCATCTCAGCTATATTATTATTATTTATTGTTGACAATATTTGTTGTTTGTATGTGCATTTTATGAAAACAGTTTGACTATATATAGGCTATCCAATTCTAAGAAAGCCATGTCATTCCTGAGTTGTGTTCTGTTTTTGTAGTGCACAGCAGGGAAACCGAGAGGACAAAACCAGACACGTCAGATAGTGACATGCCAGTTAGCAGTAGAAAGCTGTCCTCGTCTCAAAAGCAGTTTCCTGAAGATAAGGCGGTGAACATGGGAGGGCCAGACCAGGGCATGTTAAATCGGCAGTACACAGTGGACCTGACACCAATTAGAACGTCTACCGAATTGCACAAGAGGTGCTCTGTGAACAACCTGAAATATCACTGCGACTCAGAGGACACTAACTCAGGTGAAAATGATGAAAAGGCCCTGCTGGAAAATCCCATTGTTCTGTCAGTTGGGCTAAAAGAACTGTATCTTACAGATGAGAGGTCGAGCGACTCCAGGAGCGAGGAAGCAGAGGCAGCTGTGCCACGGAGGAAGGTGAGGCAGTACACCCGAAAAAATAAGGGGTCAGTCCGGGAGGCAAGCTCACGCAGCGCCGTTGCCGCTCAACACGACGTGGGAAAAACACGCAAATCCACAAGGAATTCCAAGAGCAACGGTCAGAGGGGGCTGCCTTCAACGTCCGACACCGAGCATGGCCTGGGACCTCTGACCAGGTCCCGGAGCAGCAGAACAACAGATTCCTCTCCGGATTACCCGGAAAATACAAAACAAAGGGTCCCGTCGAGGGGTTCGGAGGGGATGGAGAAGGACGAGGGCCGTGCCTCAAAGCCCGATTCTCAACGGCTAGGAAAGAACCAGACCAACGGCTTGGCGCTGGACGGCAGGGCCTGTGGGACGGATTCAGAGAGCGATGTTAGTGACCCCCCCTTCGTGTTGAGGTCTTTCCCGAGTAAGCGGGGCATCAGAGTCATCGGCTCCCCACCGACGAATACCCGAATCGAGCGCAGGGGGAGACGCAGACAGGAGCCGGAACCCACTCAAGAGTCTGACAGCAGCTCGAGCTTCTTGGATCCCCCGAGACTTTTCAGTTTGCCCAAGGCAGGAGGGAGCCACCAGCCGAGATTTGGGAAATCAAGCACTTCGGGTTGTGGCCCTGTCGCTCGGCTGTCTAATGGCGACCAAACGGAGCAGGAACTCAATGTCCCCCAAGCAAAAAGGGACATGGCCAGCAAGCCTTCCCCTGAAAAGAAGCGGGAAACAAAAAACAACACGAAGGGGAGGAATAAAGAGGGCAGCAGAAGGTCCAAGAAGGAAGAGCCGGCAGAGGATGAAGATGACTGGGCGGAAAGTGAACTGGAAAAGCTGCACAAGTAAGCCTTTTAGTTTTTAGTGTTACAGCCATAAATTAAATATGTTAGGTGCTGTGGTCCAAAAGTGCAAGTGTATGGAAATTTGTCACTACACGGGCGTGTGCGGATGTATGTATCCATGTATTCTTTAGGAAAAGAGCAACAGGAAACGTGCTAGTGTGATTAAAGATGTGGAGTGATGAGGCGCAGCAGAGGTGTGAAAAAAATTGAACGGTGCCCAGTGATTGAATACTCTGCACAAATTAGAATGTTCACAGGTGTTACATTAAGCTTGATCAGCAAGGTTTCATTTTGTACTCTGCTCAAGGTGTCAGAAAGGCTGATTGTCTCCAATTAAAAGTTAATTGTGGAAAATTACATTTCCTGTAAGTTAATTGAACAGACAGCGATGTTGGGTAATTGGGGCACCTTGTTAGAAACGCATTTAATTGTCATAATTTTAGCATTGTTCTCGCATAAATTAACCAACATAAAGATAGTGATTGGTCCATACCAGTCATTTGCCCGTCAGCCTTGGAGCCATCCAATTCGCATTTGTTTGTGCATCAAAACCTGTCCGTCAACTCAAGGTTCAAATAATGTTTCATCTTTTCTCTGAGAACTTAAAATTTATATTTCAAACCCCCCAAAGTAAATGTGTTTGTCAGATGGTAATAGTAAGGTTAAATCTTGATGGGGAAAAAAACAAAAAACCCTAGATGTCTTTGGAGTGATTCGGTAGCAGCATGTGATTAAATGAATAGCCTAGGCTATATTGGAGTTGCATATGTACGTTTATTAGGGATGCACCGAAATGAAAATTCTTGGCCGAAACCGAAAACCAAAAATGAGAAACCAAGGCCGAAAACCGAAACACCGAAAGAAATGATTGTCAATTATTAGAACCATTGCATTTATGGCTATGACTGTGTACTAACCTCACTAAAATCAAAGCATTGCAATTCAAGAATAAATCAATTACAAAAGTATGAAAATATTTATTTAGCACTGACATTACAGCAATGCACAATATAAATTAAAATTCAAAACAAAATGTTTAACTTGACCCAGCTCATGTGTACATTAAATAATAATGTACAGGCCTATAACTGACTGGCCTGCTGAAAGATTGTAAAATTAAATATGTTCTCTCATAAAAACACAAAGTGCATTTAAGTCACCCGACGTGGAGAAACTCTTTGCAGATGCACCCCCTCTTGAAATTTCAGCACTGCATTTTTTGCAAATCGCTATCCGTGGGTCTTTCTCCGAGATATTGAAATAACTCCACACCGCCGACATGCTGGCTCTTATCCAGATAACCGTGTGCTGGCTGCGCTTTTTGTTTGCGTCATTACAATTCTGTTTAATTAAAAAAAAAAAAAAAAAAAAAAAAAAATTTCTGTTTCGGCCGTGTTGTTTCGGTGATTTAGGTCTTTCGGCCGAAAACCGAAAATGCACTTTTGGGCCATTTTCGGTGGCCGAATTTTCGGTGCATCCCTAACGTTTATTGTATGCATGTGTAGTGCACGTAAACTTTAGATTCTTCACTCTGGATAGTGAAGGATCCAAGTTTTAAATGTTCGACAGTTGTATGTGTCCCTGTTTTACATGTTGGTGAGCTATGCACTTCTGTTTTAAATGGTACTAAATTGCATATTCTGACTGTGTTTGCGTGTCAGGGCTGTGTCTTCATTTCCCAAGCACAAGAGTGGCTTCTGGATAAATGTGGCAATGGCAGTGGGCACGCGCTCAGCCGAGGAGTGCCAGGAGCAATACACCCATCAGCAGAGCGTGCTGCTCAAAGCCAAGTCCAGGAAGAAAACCACTCACCGTAAAAAGGAGGAACCAGGTCGGTACATACAGCAGGTTTGGAGAAATGACTTGAAGAATTGCAGAAACGGCTCGACTTCATGTCTCCTCCGAAGCTAGTCCAACAAGTTAATCAATCTCCACTGTAAATCTTTTGTAATCCCAAAAGTGCAAATTGGAAAAATGTTTGAGACCTTGCAACAGATTTACGATTTGCCTAAGCATTTAATACATTTCAGTGAATTCTTAAAGGATTTTAAAAAGTTATGAACTAAGTGTCATAGCATGAGGATTGATTGCTGTCCGTTTCCCTGGCATGTAGTTAAGGAAGCACAGCAGATAATCGCCAAAGCAGGCACTTTGAAGCGGAAGCAACAAATGCGGAATTTCCTGGACCACATGCCCAAAGATGACCATGACGACATCTTCTCCTCCTCTCCTCTCCAAAATAAACGTGTCCGGGTGAGTGATAAGTCCACCGTGCACACAGCAGTCTGCAGTAGATCTCAGGTTGGCAGCTCTGGAACTAATGGCAGGAATATGTTATTCTGATGGGTAATCAGCCCTCCCATAGTTTTAACCTAGAACCATTCAGGGGACTTGAATTTACTGTGCTTGCTAAGGAACCTCAAAATTGCAATAGTCATAGTCTTGCAGTATTCCCTTTCATAACGTTTTGTCATCATTACATTGTACACAACTGAGCATTGCCGGGGAATATTGTAAACATATAGTAATTAGCAAGTGTTTCATTTTGTTCCAGCATAATATGTTTACTTTGGGTATTGTTACCATTAGAAGAGGTGGGCAGTTTGTAAACGCTTGTGTGTTTGGTACACCATGTGTCTGGAGGTTGAGGTTCCATACATTGCAGATTTTGTACTGACTCTCACCTCCCTTGTGGAACAGCTGCCCACATTGTCGACAAATGGGGAAGACTGTGTGTTCCAGCAGTTGCAGCAGAACCCCCAAACACCCAATTCCAGTGCATTCCCTTCGGTGAAGACCCCCCATTGTCTTCACATCAGCCCTGGCATGTTGGGCTCTGTCAACAGGTAAGGACCCTCTTACATGCTTATGGCCTAATGCAGGGTCTGCCGGAATCTTTGGAGGCCATGTGCGTAACGAGTTATTGATTAATCTCTATATTGAACTGCCTGTTTAAAGTTATCGGCACTTAAGGGCAATTCATTTTTATCTCAGGTTTTTTTATTCTATAATTTAAAAAAATAATAATAATTATGTATTTTTTATACAATAGGAAATTCCCAAATGTAATTCCCGTAACGACAACATCCTGTCAAATCAGGTGGCTCACACTAATGTACATGTCTGAAAAACAGTCAGTCGCTGCTCATTTTCACTCCACAATCCACCAGCTGTGCTGAACAGATGCTGTGCAGTGGACTGTGCACAACATACACAGATAGCATGGTCTGAATGTGGAAGTAATTTCATTTACATGGTACTCCCTACAGAGCTGAGACGACATCAATTTGTAATGTAAAAATGAATTGAATTCTAAGTCTATGGTTATGAGTGTCAGTCAAAGAAAGTCATTGCCCAGTAAACTACATTGTTGGAGGTTATAGTAAAAGTGGAAAAAATGTGAATAACTGACACTGTTCTTTTACAACGCAAAATTTTACTTGAGTAATCTTGTTAGGAAAATGTCAATTTTACTTTTGTTTTTAAGGAACAACAACGACAAGTATGTGTACCAGCTGCAGAAGAAAATGCGTAAAGGTTGGGCCAATATCCGTGGACAGGACAGCTGCCCTCAGGTTGGTCCATCCCGCTCATTTTGATCATTCTTAAAACTGGGAATTGGTTTCATATGCATTGCTGCGGTTCCATCAGGCGCAAAAATGAGTCCCACAAAAATCAATTGAATTATTACCATGCTGTGAATGAAATGGAAAGTTGTAAGAAACATTGCGGCATGAAAAATCTTTATTTTAACCCTCCAGAAGCTGAGGTATACCCCCACTTCATCCATACAACCTACGAAGAGAAGACCAGATGGTATGATTCCCCGAATGTTTCAAGCATATTTTTCTTTCATTTCAGTTTTGCTTTAAGACTGTCTCATTACTTTATAATTCAATTCACTTGGGAGGTGAAATAAAGCAGTGTTTTTCAACCTTTTCAAATCCTGTGTCACACCACCAACCAAAAGTGTTACTAATTAAGTGAAGTTAATAGGATAAGATAATTTCTCACGGCACACCTCCTGATCTCTCTCTCACACACGGTGTGCCGCGGGCACAGTCTGAAATAAAGGATACAATTGCAGTCTCAGGTGACACAACGTATAAACTTTTTTTTTTTTCCAGCTGAAAACGAATCTTTCGTTGTTTGGAAAATGTTCTCAGACAAGGAGCGACCTCCACATGCCTCAGATGAAAGTGGAGAAGAGGATTATTATTTCATGGATGATTAATGAATCACAGACGCTGGATCTTCAAATCTGGACATTTGGGGAATTAAGACTTTTGCAGTGTAATTTCTAATCAATAATATATTATGAAAATATTGTTCAAACAAGAAAAAATGAAAAGGTGTACTTTTAAATGTGGAAAATAGGTTCCCAACTTTTTTCTTAACAGAAATGTTTCCAGGTAAAACATTGTTTGAAGTGTAATGTCTTGTTTTATAATTTCATAGATTCACAAAAGAGCTCCATATATTCTTATCATGAATGTATCCTTTTTGATTTAAATGTATGGCAGTGCATCCCTGTAATAGTTGAGATATGTACGCCAATGGAGTCTGTAAATATAAAAAGTATATTGTTAAGTTGTTCACATTTTTTCTTTCACAAATTTGTAAATGTATAGCGTTACATGCCTTTGAATAATATTTGTATTCGTCTTTTGGAATAAGTCTTTGTTTCAACGTGTTTTTTATTATTAATTGCATAAGTGGTACACTGAATGAAGTGGCTCTTTGATGAGTTTAAATAAATTGACAGGCGTTTTAATACTTGGGGGACTGTTCAGTTTTTGTCCAGATATGAGTTATCACTATTTAATTGTTAATGCGAAACTTTTGAAATACTCAAATGAATTCTAACTTGACTTCACTAAAGCTTCGTAGTGAAAGCAACTCTTGACGCCATTCGTTGCTATCTTGTACCTGTTTTCAGTTTGTTAGCACGTCGGGTGAAAAAGCGAATTTCAAAAAAAATGTTTTAACGAATGAGGTGCGTTGTCATTTCCGCATTAGAGTCAGCTGACGGTCACGTGATCGTCAGGGGCACAGCTTCATTTTGGAGTTGAGTGTTGCATACTGATTATGCTTTCAGGCTCGCTTGTCAATAGTTAGTCGTCCTTGCCACAATGCAGATACTGTAAGTTGACTTTTCCCCCCACTTGTACAAGATATGCAGACTTCATAGTTATCTCGTCTTGTTTTTGCGTTTATTGTAGAACAAATGTTGCCTATTTTCCAACCACGCATGTTACGTGAAGTTGACTTGTAGCTATGTAGCTAACTCGCTAGTTAGCAAGCTATACTATCTGGGCAATGAGCTTGTAACCTGCTAGCACTGTTTTCCAGTAGGACAACTGTTTATGAAAATTGGTCTTAGTTGTTTTGTTTTGCGATTTATTCACACAATTAAGCCCGTCCCGTGGATATATTACTATATGTTAAATAACTAAAATGCATGTCCATAGTACATTCAAATTGCACTGTATGACCTCGATATGTCGCCCTAGTCCTAAATGGCTTCAGAATAAGCGACAAATGTGTACTTCAATGATTCATACAAAGAGGTCCTTATTTGGCTGGTCGCACAAGCATTGTGTGTCTAACACTAGATAAAATGAAATGGGGAAATGTTCCGTTGTGGTCATGTATTCATTCAGTCTGTGTGGACACGAAATATATTCGTTAATAAGTTGCATTTCTAACACAGATTTCGCTTATTTCTGTCTTTGCATGTTTTCGTGTCCTGTCGCAGGGTTCCAGTTTTTGCTGTGCTTTGCAGCTGTCCCGTTTGGAGTAAGCACCTGGAGCCTGACCAGGACACTTCGTAAGAACAACTGAATGTCCTACATGCTTCTGATTTCGTTTTAGATTTCATTTAACGGCTGTTTGTTTACTTGCTACTTCCTCATGAGTGTGTTCTGTGCCAATGACCTTGTCAAAAATGCCCTATTAGGGGCTTTTTATGTTTAGAGGGATAATTTGCCCTCATAAGCAACATTGTAAAAAATAAAATTAAGAGGTAACTGATTTTAAAAAATGAACTGCAAGGAGAACAAGTACAGAATACTTTTTAACTGATCAAAATAAAGGCTGTGTGAATCAATGGGCTCCTAATTGGTGAAAGTGTGGACACATGGGCACTAAAACTAACCATTTGGTAGATAATTAAGAATTTCAGCAAATGACAATGAGCCAAACCTGCATTGTGTTTTTAAGAAAAGTTTTGTTACCTCTGTGTAGCCTAATTGTTTGCAATATGGCACAATGTGAACATGTGACTTTTATTCTTCATGGCATGCATAGCTATTTCTGACATAATGTGGCTTGAGGCTGTAAATGATCCCGCCACTGGCCCACTGCCATATTCAGTTAAAATTGTGATAGTTGCTAAATGTAGCCGCAATCGGCAATTATTGGGGTCCAAGCAGCATTGTGCAAATGGTGCACGTTTATTATTTGTCAGGATGTAACCAATGACACAAAACGTGTGACTTTGAATCTTAGAATAGAAATTTTTTGAATGTGGGCCAAGCAGTTGTGCCAAAAATATGAAAAATACATGCGTCGTCTGGTGGTGGCACTATACTGTACTGCACTATACTATACTGTACACTATACTGGACTTCAAACAAGCATGGGAATGGACGTTTCATCCAGGTGGCATGCATTATTAATGCATCACATCCTTTTTACCCATATTAGCCACAAATTTTGAAAGTGCTTTGTGGCCGCCCGTCTTCATTTTCAAAGATTATTTTGATAACTTCATCAGCAATACGGCGGAAATTAAACAACTAAATCTTGAGCCCTCTAATGAATGTTTTATAATTTATGCCAGAGAATGGCAGGGCTATGGTAAAAAATTCACAAAACATGCCTTATCTGAAGGTGGTGCTTTGGAGCATAAAAATTGTGAAAATCCCTTGTGGACATGAGCGAAATGCATATGTGAAAGTTTCATCCCATTTGCCTGCAGCGTTCAGGAGTTAGACCCCACATCCTGTTCGTGTGTATTCACTTAAAATGTCAGGAGTGCGGTATGACAAAACGTTTTGGCACTGAAAAATTTATTTTTGAAAACTTCATCGTCAGCCAATAAAGAGTCCCAGAAAAACCGTGACAATCGGTCGAATGGTGTAGGCTAAATGGCGGTAAGTCATCAAATGAGGTATCAAACCAGCCTGAAACCATCGCTCTACTGCCAGATATGCAGTAGATATGGATGGATCAAGGGTCGTTTTTTCTGACTCGTTTTCCTATTGAACTCTGGGAAAATAAGTTGGGAGAAACTACCCTTAAAGTGATCCATCCATATCTACTGCATATCTGGCAGCAGAGTGATGGTTTGAGGTTCGTTTGATACCTCAGACCCTTGATGACTTACAGCCGTTTAGCTAACCATGAGTTCCGTACTATTCCCTTATAATAGAGTACTCGAGTGACTACGTCACACTGGTTTCGGAAGTGACTTCCCCATTAATTTAGACCATAGACATTAACTAAAACTTACTTTTAAACAATTTCTAGTGATTATGTCTTACCATCAATTCCCTGGATTGTTTAATATTATGCCCATTCGCAAAATGACGTTTTTGTGGACCAGCTTTGAGTATATTTTACGTTTTAGTATATTTTTGTGAATATACCAGTGCCTCCGGATGGTTCAATTAAGTAAATGGGCGAATTAGCACGGTGTTATGCACTGCCAAAAATGTCCAGATGAGATGATATCGGATTGGGCTAGAACCACCGGTGCGTTGCAGTAATAGATATGTAGTTTGTTAAAGTGGACTACAAACCGTACTACAATCATTAATCCATTACTTTAAAAAATGGCAGAAAAGCATCTTTGGTTGAAATTTATTTTCTGCTCCCCACACTGCCCCCGCCCCAATCGTCAGCATACCTCTTTGGAGGTACCTCTATGTTATATGGATAATTGTTGTCACCCACAACGGAAACAGCCGGCACCTGATTGGTTAGACCCACTATGTTACTTTCATTTCGACTCCACGTTTTTAAACCGGAACAACGTGACGTCCTGTTCAACTCTCTTATTCCAACTAAATAGTCCACTAAAATATGTTTCTGAAAATATTTGAGGTGAGAAATAGGTCCTGCAGTTGCTGAATCTTGATTCATATTTTATGTGCAACATTTAGTTTGACAGTTTTTTCAGAGTTATACGAAATCGGTTGTACAATGCACGTTCATTTATGCAAATGACAATGGACACAGCTCCTCTGCCCCAACCCCTCTCCCTCGCTCACTCCACAAAGTATTTTTCTAAATTGGTTAGTAGGCGGGGACAAGCTGAGACAGTGGGTGTTCTTACTCTTTAATTGAACCTATATATTTCATAAACCATTAAGAATTCAAGGCTCAAACTTCATTTTCTTTCATATGTGTGGTTGAGGAATGTGTACACCAAAAATAAACTGGTTCTAAACAATAGGCCCGCCACCCTCATTGAAACTGTGTGGTTTGGCTCTATTGTATAATTGAGTAGACATGACATTTAAACAAATGTTCATCTGATGCACACAGTTTATAGCATTACAAGTTAAAGGGGAATTCCACCAAAAAATTATGTTTTATTTGTATAAGAGTAACTGTCCTCCTAACGGCCAACTATCTACCTGTAGTGAGAGCAGAGATCTAACCCCAAACTACTGTGCATGTTCCAGATACCTGCTTTGCTGTGGACTACAACAGCCAGGGGCTTACAGTTTATGGGCGGGTGTTAGACAATGCCAGTCACTGGTTTACGGAATATAAACAGAGGGACTGGGCGTTACTAATCCTGGAAGCCGCTCTTCGACAGGCTAACGTCACTCGCTGGCAAGCTAGCCAGTACAGTTCCACTGAAAAATGTCTCCAGTCCCCAGAAAAATTGGGGAAATACAGCCATTCATTAAGCTTTATTTAGAAAAACACAGCCCTTTATTTATCTACTTTTGGTATAGTTAAAACATATTAGCTAGCCTAGCCAGACAGTCTGCGACAGTTACTCGTTACTCATTTCTCCTCTCGGTCCACCACTAGTCTTCTTTTACCTGAGGCACTCCCTCCCTGGTCGGCTGCACATAACCGGCTGCCACCTCACACCTTCAGCTAATCTCCACCTCAGCCGTGTATTTGGGCTGAAAACAGTCGCCTTCAACCTCTGATTCAAGTAAAATATCTCGGAAGGTGTCGCCATCCAGTGCATGGTCCATAAAATAGTTGGAAGCCATTGTACTGGAATTATTGGTAACTTAGCTAAGGAGAACTCTTTGAGCTAGCTTGCAAGCTAATAATGTTTACTAACAACAGGTTCACCGCCTCTGACCGTGTCCGAATCAGTGCACTTGTTTACTATTGAGTATGCCAGTTGAGTATACTTTATAAATTTTTTTAAAGGTATGGTGCCTTGAGGGAGAGGCAATTGGCGGCTTCTCCCGGGGTGGGGGGAGGGACTCTGATAAAATCGTCGCATATAGACAGCCCTGGAGGAGCTGAACTCACGGTTATGAGCTCAAGGAGTCGCGCCATGAAGAGGACGTGGCGCCCTCTATTCTGCTACCGGACGAAGGGGTTGTAGGTTGTAGCGGTGATTCTCTTAATGGGTGCTACACGGGGGAATTGAATTGTATAGGGTCCAATTGCCTACCAAATTGGGGGAAAATCGGGAGAAAAAAAAGTAGAGGTAAATGTCATTTTCACAGTCTTCCTCTGCCAAATTTGCATCTTCAGAATGCATCTGTGAATTCCGTTCACAGCTTGTTTTGGCCAGCCACAAAGCGAGACTTGCGCCTTGATTTGTTAAATAAGGTTAATGTTGTTTCTTGGTGGAAATCCCCTTTAACAGCTGAAGCAGAGGGAAGTCTTTCCAGTTGGTCTTCTGGCCCTCCAGAAGACGATGTGTACCTCTTGCTGTACATTCATTTTGCATGTAATAACCATTTGTGTTTGACTGTCCCTTTGTATTTAGGGTACCTGAGGAGTGGATCCACGCTGGCCGGGTCGCACCCTCAGACCGGCTGGAGCTGACACTCGCCCTGAGGCAACAGAATGTGGACCGGCTGAGAGAGCTTCTGGAACTGGTGTCAGACCCACACTCGCCACAATACGGTACACAATCCCCAGCTACATTTCAGATTGTCGATTCACACTTCTGCAAACCCAAATTGTACTGTTCAGACCGTGGGCCTATACTTTAAAGTGTCAGCATATGTTTCTTCATCATTTTCTGGGAAAATAGCCAAGTCAGGAAATGCTCCCTTGAGTCAGTGTTAGTGGTTCGGAAAGGCAATTGCAATATAGTTTTCAGTATCAAAATAATGTGTTTTTTAATTTTCCTTTTGGAAAAAGTATCAAAGGTAATGTACTGTTGCATATATGATTAAGTGAATAAACAAATGTTTCTTATAGCACCTGCAATGTTTTAGCAAAAGGGAAAGCTTTCTTGGATTGTTAAATAGCTGGCGGCCTACAATCAAGAGGAAGTTACGTCCTCTCTAAAAGAGGGAAACGGGTGAAGACGGTGGTCTGCACTTTCTGAGAATAACAACGTATTTTTCTGTTGTTTCTGGCAGCTTTAAAAATTCAATAATCTATGAGACACTTGCTGAATAGCATTCAAATGATCAAGTAGAACATAGCTAAATTTTATTTAAGCTCGTTCCCATTATTTAGTTGAACTAGTATTTGGCTGCATGTCTAAATTAAACTGCCTGAAAAAATATATTTATCAATTTCTATTTATTAAATCCTGCACAATAAGTGTAACAAAACAATATAATGGAATAGCTGTAGACTTGAAAAAGTGTCGCCATAGTGTCAGGGAAATTTCCCTATCTTGTGGGTTTGTGAACTTCTTCTGAAGTATCCCGTGAAAACTACTCGAGTTTTATACAAAGTACAAACTGAGAGTCTTTCAAACAGCAAGGAAGTTTTCCTTTAACAAGCTTTATTACTGCAGCAACAAACAAGGAGAGATGTATCACATACAGCTGCGTAGCATACACTCTAACAAAGGAATACTGTCCTCCTGTAGTTATATTCTTCTTAATGCAGCAAAAGCCATCCAATCATAAGCGAATAATGTCTCAATACTCCTCCATTCCTTTATCTACAGAATGTGCCTTTTGCAACATTCTGTTTACTGAACAGGACTTTCTGTTCTAGTTTCACATGCATAAGCTCCTTTCACCAGACCCCCCTTTATGACTAACAGGTTTTGTCTGATTGTGTCAAAACCTTCCAGTAAACATGTGATCATACATTTTGGATAATAAACACCTCTATTTAATAGCTTTAATCATTGAGTAATGCATAGATTTAATTTTCCCTAACAATAGTTGGTAACAAAGACTTGGCCAAAAAAAGCTGCATTTATATTCAACTGCTGGATCTAGAACACCAAATGATCATCCATGCTCAGGTATGCTGGAAATAAGTGTTGGCAGTATAGGTGAGTTTAGTGTGGCAACAGTATTTTGTTCATATGGCAAGATTGCCAGGAAATCACTGTTGGTTTTATTATAAGATATGAAACTGGGATTGAGAGATACTGCATCATTTGGACTTGGAAATACTGCAAACACTCTCAGACCATTTAATTAATTTTATGAGCACTATAAGTGCTCAGGTTTCACAGATCACCAGAAAAGTGCCATCTGTGGAGCAGAACTGGACAACCTAATGGTGAATTTGAATTCTGACTTTGTGTGCCTCCTGGGAGGTGAAATGAATCCGCATTTGCGATGATAGACTTGCATTCTCAGTTCTTCTTTTAGTAGTTCTCTAAAACCTCCGCACCTTGTGATTGTTCTTTCTTTTCACGTGCTGAATATTGCAATAAATTTTCCACTAATGCCCGAGAGCTATGTGGGTCAATTGGCTCGTCTGCCGTTTACTTTTGTTTTTGTGAACTTTGACAGCCAAGAAGCACATGACCTGTCAGTATCACTTATCACCTTATTATGCCTATCTGCTTTTTGCTCCCCAAGCGAAAATGTGGTTTGTCTGGATGTTTGCATCCAGACACTCTTGGAGAATGACAATAGACTTAGTCTTTTTTATGCCTCCGCGCTGGCGATAGCCGTGGCCGGAGGCATTATGTTTTCGGGTTGTCCGTCCGTCCGTACTTACGTCCATTCGTCCCATTCTCGTGAGCGCGATATCTCAGGAACGCCTTGAGGGAATTTCTTCACATTAAATGCTCTCATCTGTGAAGAGAACGGGGCGACAATGGCGAACTTGCCAATTTTGGTGTTCTCTGGCAAATGCCAATCGAGCTCCACGGTGCTGGGCTGTTAGCACAGGTCCCACTACAGGACGTTGGGCCCTCATGCCACCCTCATGGAATCTGTTTCTGATAGTTTGGTCAGATACATGCACACGAGTAGCCCGCTGGAGGTCATTTTGTAGGGCTCTGGCAGTGCTCCTCTTGTTCCTCCTCACACAAAGGAGCAGATACCGGTCCTGCCGCTGGGTTGTTGCCCTTCTATGGCCCTGTCTAGCTCTCGTCGTGTAATGGCCCGTCTCCCGGTATCTCCTCCACGATCTTGAGACTGTGCTGGGAGACGCAGCAAACCTTCTTGCGACGGCACGTATGGATGTTCCATCCTGGAGGAGCTGGACTACCTGTGCAACCTGAATGGGCTGCAGGTACCGCCTCATGCTACCAGTAGTGATAAGGGCACTAGCAAAATGCAAAACTAGAGAAGAATTAGTCAGGAAGGATAAGGAGAGAGAAATAGTCTGTGGCCACCACCTGCAAAACCATTAACTTTTTGGGGGTTGTCTTACTGTTGCCTCTCCTGTCCATCTGTTGTCACTTTAATTTGCACCAAAGCAGGTGAAATTGATTCACAATCGTTTACGCTTCCTAACTGGACAGATCGATATCCCAGAAGTTTAATTGACAGTTTACTGTGTTGATTAAGCATTCCCTTAATTTCTTTGAGCAGTGTATGTTCTCTCTCATGAAGCAGTCATGGGGTCCTGTGGGCTCTGTCTGAACCTTGACCCATGTTGTCTGTACTCCACAGGGAAGTTCCTGTCTCTGGAGGAAGTGGCGTCTCTGGTACGCCCGTCCCAGTTGACCATTAAAGTGGTGCGGAGCTGGCTACAGAATCATGGGGTGAAGGACTGCCAGTCAGTCACCACGGAGGACTTCCTGCAGTGTCAAATGACAGCCCGGTAAGAGCGGCAGCATTTTTACACTGATTGCAAAAGCATATCATACGCTTCATACACCACATTTCATGACTTGTTGTTCAGCGTAAGAGTGATCGACAGGTCACCATGAAGCATCACAGTGGTAAACCACTTTCCCATATTGACTGAATGAAGTTGACAGTATCATGAATGGTACAATTATGTACGATACATACATATGGACTTGATACGCTGTCATCTGTCGATCAAATGACTAAAACACATTATGCCAGTACATTTCATCTTAGTTTAATACAGGGCATTGAACAATGCTTATAGCAGGCATACAAATTAAACAATCTAATGCCCATCTCATGTATTAAGGTCCCCCAGGTTTCCAGTCCACCCTGGTAACCGCTATTCCGCACCCCTGCCAATTACCCCTGTAATTTCTCAAGATGTCATAGTTACTGTGCATACTGACAGGACAGTGAGGAAACCTGTGTTCTCTTTCTCAGCGAGGCTGAGAGCCTGCTCCCCGGCAGTGAGTTTCACCGATATTTGAACGGTCAGCGCACTCTGGTGAGATCACCGTCACGGTACTCCATTCACGGGGACCTGGCCAAGCACCTGGACTTTGGTAAGCATTTATTGAAGTGGCCAGAAACAAGTGTAGGGAGTATGAATTTTTTAAAAAGATTTGGGGGGGGGGGGGGGTGTAATTTGTGATTGCTGGCCTATTCCCGTCAGGTGTGCACTTTGTGTAATAGTTATTGACATGGGTTTGATATCGCTGTCACTCAGTGAGTTCCTTTCCCAGCCTGTTTTCGTGGCAACATTAACAGACCTCGTCGGCTCAACACCACAGTAGGCTGGTGCAAATGGTAAATGTTAGATATGCCTTTCCTTTATGAAGTGCATCTCCATAACATCTTATTGTTTTGTGAATTAATTAGAAGAATAAAAAAATCAAGAAACATATTTTCTATTAGTGATAATGGAATTATCGTTTTGAGTTATTGGATATAAAAAAGATTATATTCCCCAGTTTTGGCAGTAGTTTGTAGAGTACTGAATCTGAAGCACTATTTTTTAACATGAGAAAATATTTTTTGTCATGCGTGTCCTTAATGTTCCTGTAATTACACAAGTCATAAAAAAATGTATCTTGATAGTAAAATCAGCATTTGAGGCAAACATAAACTGTTAAAGCTGTATGGACGTGTGACAAAGTGCAGCAATTGCACGTAAATGGAGAGGCGATATTGAAGTTTACACTGGCACATGTTTGTGTCTACGTAAAACCAAGTCATTTGATCATGGAGTCGACGACAACGCTTCCAGGGTGAAATTTAAATAGCTGTCATTTATCTAGCGGAATGAGCTTGCCCTGAATTAACAAGATCACATCAATCACGAACTGCATTTGTGAGACCCATTACCCTGGATTGATTTTGCAGCAAGAATTGATGACCGTTGGTAATCCTGATGTTTTTTTACACTGCCTACATTAACTACAACCCAAGAATCTCTTTGTCACATCAGCCGAACATATAATTAATCTGTACAACTCTAATGGCGTGTATGTTATTTTTTTAAATGTCCTTTTCTGTCTGCTTATAGTGGGAGGTGTGCACCGCTTCCCATCAGTGATGCAGGCTGTCAGTAGAGGCTGGGCCAATGGGAAGCAGCGGGAGGCAGGGTTCCACCTGGGGGTCACGCCCACAGTGCTCAGAGGTCGCTACAACCTGACAGCAGCAGACGTGGGCTCTGCGGAGAATAACAGCCAGGCAGTGGCGCAGGTATAGAGACACAGTTTTACTCAAACTGCGAATGATACTTCAAATCAAACTGAGGACGATCATTTTATAACGCAATAATAAAAATAAAACCAAAAAAAAAAAACTGCACAAAATGTTTTCTCATCGATTTCTCAGTGGTAACATTTTTTACCTGTACGGGATCTTGTGCCTTTCATAACACATAGAAGGGCTTTGCCTGCTGCTCTCATGAGTGTTCAGAGCTCACAAGAACATTGCAAAACCCCCCTGGGCTAAAAGAAATTGAAGGGAATGTTCAGATTCCTTCCGTAAATATTGTTTTGCACCCTGCATGGCTACTTTATTTCAGAGGGCTGTTTTACCCCGGAGAGTCTAGGGCTGTGTTCGAATCAGCACTCTTCCACACTATTGAGTAGCCTTGGTGAGTAGATAGGATGAGAAAGTCGTTGAGTAGGTGAAGATTTTTCAAATTGCAGTATACTTGAAACACCCGGATGACACACTTACTTCCGGGGTGTACATTCGGGAGCACACTTCAAGAAGTATGCGGACATTTTGGTCACATAAATATGACGTGAAGCTTCATTTTTAAAAAATGAGGCGCAGCTTCGCTGACGTTTTTCTTCAAATACAACAAAAACAACATGTGACATAGCAGCGCAAGGGTGGGGCACAGGGTTGCCAGATCTTGCAAGACTTTCCAGCAAATGGCGACTCAAAACTAGCCCAAAATATATTTTTAACCGAAACCAACATATTTTAAATAGAAATCATCATATTTTTACTTTTTAAAATAAGTGCGTGTATTGCGACTTTTCATTTTTACCCGTGACTGCACTTTGAAAGTATCCCAATTCAGCTGTAAAACCGCGGACATGGCAACACTGGTGGGACGTCTTATGACCTGCTTACGAAACTTCCACTGTACGGTTGGAAAATAGTTTGGCGGATATTTTTCGCGGACTGCACATTATACAGCACACTTCTGCCAGTGCACTGTACGCAGGAGACAGAGCGCAGTAGATAGGGCTCTGATTCGGACATAGCCTAGATCAGGGGTAGGCAACCCTGGTCCTGGAGTGCCGGAGACGGTCCTAGTTTTTGCTCCATCCAAACCATAACTACACCTATAACTGGATTAATTTGAATTCATCAGGTGTAATGAATGGAGGTGACCGTGTGCTGAAGGCACTCTGGGTTTCCCCATTCAGAATATTGAGGCTCAGACTTTTAATCATCCGTCAAACTCTAGCGATCAAGCTCAGGTGGAACAAAAACCCAAAACGTCACCGGCACTCCAAGACCTGGGTTGCCTACCCCCGATCTTAGAATGTTGACTGAATGATTTGAACAGGATCTTTACCGGTAATGTTTTAGGTTGGTTGATGTATGAAGATATTTGGAATGTGTTGTACATGCTTGCATTCCGAGCTTTTCTTGTGCTCTTCATGCAGTTCCTGGAGCAGTTCTACCACCCCACAGACCTGGAAGAGTTCATGACTCTCTTTGGAAAGGGGTTCAAGCACATGGACAAGGTGGCGCAGGTGGTTGGCACCCAGGGTCACGGGAAGGCAGGGCTCGAGGCCAGCCTGGATGTAGAGTACATCATGAGCACTGGGGCCAACATCTCCACCTGGGTCTTCACAAATTCAGGTAAGAGCTGGTCTGCAGTATGTGGGCCAGGATTATTCGCTGTGGGTTTGTTTTTTAGTACTGAGCAGATATCCTAACTGAGTGATTCTTAAACAGCTTTCATTTTACACATTTGTGTCACATCAGTACGCATACATTGATGATAGTAATTCACTTCAATGGAATTCCTGTTGACAGAAAGAGCCTGTTATTTGTCTCTGTGTTTATGCATTCAACATTTGTGCAGTTTCACCAATTTGAAATGTGCTACATGAGCAATATTTTAAATAAATCACACTCAAAGTATTGCATGTCATGCACATCGTTCTTGTTTGAGGAAGGCCAGATAAAGTGGTTAGTGTTGAGAACTTAGTCACATGAAGTGCTGGAAGTTATGCAATGGTCTAAAAGTTTTGCATTTCAAGTGGAGCTACATTGTGCTGCTGTCAATTGCAGTAACGTTCATAGTAATATTGGCATTGTTTGGATGTATGGTATACCTATTGTTTATAGTAACTGCTTGTGTTTTTATGAAAGGTGATTGGTTACAGATGCGTGATGTTATGGATCAACAATCTTCAACTTCAACAGCTCATTTATTTGTAATCCAGCATGTCGTGTGATCTCGACTTCTACAGAACACGCTGTTTTTTTTTTGCTTTTGTATGGCTGGACAGTTCTACTGGGTGTGGGAGTTCACACTCGCTGACATGCGTTCAGGGTTCTTGCTTGGAGATCTCTTGAAACTATCGCTTGAATTTGAGCTTCAACAAAAATGTTTCGCGATCCTGTAACAAGCTTTATGTTCCGGCTGAGTGACCGTAGTACATTTCTTGCCGATCAGCCGAACCCGTTTGGGCCCGTTGTGTATCTTATTTATCCAACTGGAAAAGCACAGAGGTAGACACGCTGATATGTTTGCACTTAGCAAGCCAAAACATTTCTCAGGCCCAATCATGCAGAGCAGTTTTGCAAGAAAGAAAAAAAAGCAGACTATCCGAGCGTTGCATTTGCTTCTTTTTAGCGCGAACCCAATGCGAGCGTGTCTTCCGTTATCTTATGTGCCGCACCTACCTCTGCTTCCCTTTGATCCATTTTCATGTCCTCTGGTTGCCAGCCAGGCTCTGTAATTAAATCTGAAAGTCAAGTCATCAAAGTTTTGACTGAAACGTAAACCCGACAGATGTTACGGGTAATATGGCGACGGCACAACCGAAAGTCGCCCCTGACTGAAATTCTCATCCCGTCCCTTTTATTTCTGCGCCGCAGTCTGTACGTGCGTGAGTTGTAAATAAATTAGCATAAACGAGGGCCGGTCAAGACGTATTAACAGGCACCCCCTGAATTATTATTAATTTGGCTGGCCGCACAAATTCTGTTTAAAGAGTAAGCGCACTCACTGTCTCACCACGTCTCCGCCTACTACACAATTTTGAAAAATACTCTGTGGGGTGAGTGAGGGAGAGGGGGTGGTGGGAGGAGGTGTGTCCATCTTCATTTGCATAAATGAAAATGTTTTCGTACAGTGCAGCTACGCCTGGCTCACGAAGCTCTGATCAAACTGCCAAACTAGGCGTTGCAGATCAAATGTAAATCACGATTCGGCAACTGCATGGCCCATTTCTCACCTTAAACATGTTCAGAAACATATTATAGGTGGAATGAGGTTTACGAACTGGCCGCAGAATTGTTCCGGTTTGAAAACGTGAAGCCGAAACCAAAGGTCTGTAGTGCATCTAACCAATCAGGTGTCGGCAACAATTTTCCATATGACCTCCAAAGAGGTAATCTGACATCACGCTTGGGGCCAGCATGGGCATACAGAAAGACATTTTCAAACCAGTTTCTTCTGATTTATGTTATTTTGGAATTTATTGGATTAATATGTTTAATTATACACTAAGCATACAAACACGTTTACAGCTAAAAAATATTTTAAATTTTTTTTAAGTGATCTAGAGTGTACTTACCCTTTAAAGCATTAAGGGCTGGGGAGTCGTCTTACCCAGTTTTAAGAAGGCGGCTGGTTTTCAGTGCATCTATGTAAAAAGCTAACTTTATTGGTTCAGGGTGTGTTTGTGTGAGCTTTACCATTGCTAAAGGGAAATGACATCACCACATAACTCATAGACGGATATGAAGCTAAAGGGCCCTCTGGCTGGCAGGCTGCTCATGCCGTCTGCTGCGCATTTAAAAGGACCGCTAATGTGGTTCAGAGCGGCCGGTCGCCCTTTTGAACAGTCTTGTGTCGGTTGCGTTCCAGGTCGCCATGAGTCGCAGGAGCCCTTCCTGCAGTGGATGCTGTTGCTTAGCAACATGTCGGCCGTGCCCTGGGTCCACACCATCAGCTACGGCGATGACGAGGACAGCTTGGCGGCCGCTTACATGACGCGCATCAACAATGAGTTCATGAAGGCCGGAGTCCGGGGCATCTCCATGCTGTTCGCCTCCGGTGAGCCAGCTCCACGTTTTCTGAACAATTCTGCTTGACTGTGATTAGACCCGAGTGGACAGTTATGAGGAAAAGGAGTCACCCGTGTCTACAAATGGACGCTTTGTTAGCATGTGGACAAATGCAGAGCAAATGTAAAACTTCAGGTGGAATGAGTAATTTGCACTTGATCTGCTGGTGTTCGGATTTGTTTGTTGAAATAACCGCTTTGTTTTTACACGCTTATTGTAACGTTGGTCAAGCTGGCAACATCATTATAGAACATTGGATACATGCTGCATACTATTAAGGCAGAATTGCATTTGCTGTCATCTCGTGCATCACAATTTCTTGAGTAATCACTATTTTCACATAATCTGAACTCATATAGTCCTTATTTAAAACCCGAGATGTTTTATAAACATTTCCACAAAGACATCAGGAGATAGAAGAAGGCTTAAATTGATGAGATTTGGCATGAGGGGGGAGATGTGGAGAGAGATGAGGGCCAGGGAGGACTATGCATAATATAGGAAGCCCAGTTTATCCATTTGTAATATGTACTATACAGGAGAAAGAGCTCCACATTCAGTCTATTTGAGAGAAGCTCGGCCTGTCAGTCTTTTAATTGGGGGATCCATTTTATGAGGACAGTTTAATGACGTGGTGATCAAGGAGAAGGGGTGAATTGTCAGAACCATATTTTTGTGAGGAAATGGAGGTGAAGTGATGCGAGTTTATTACAAATTGCACGGTGGGCGAATGTTGATCTTGATGTACTGATCTTTGCTATTTAGTTTTATTTTTTCCAAGTGAACTTCTTAGGAGACAGTCCACGTATTTTCCTAGCTGCAGTTTGAAAAACTCGCATAAAAAAACGCATGGCTTTTGTTGCCGTGGTATTGGAGATGCAGTTACCTCGGAGGCGTTGACTGAGTATCAGACCGGTTGTATCAACTGTTTGACTGTGACAATAGAGCGAATGTGCAACCTCCTGAAGTGTTTTTTGTGGCCCGATGTATGGAATCCATCAGCTGAAGATGATAAGACTTCAGAGTATGCATTTCTGCAAGCGTGTGTGTGTGTGTGTGTGTTTGTGTGAATAACTGCTTCCCTCATTCAGGGGATAGTGGAGCTGGCTGTAGACACTTGACCAAAGGAAGCAACGTGTTCAGGCCAAGCTTTCCTGCGTCTAGGTAAGTAAGCCTCCACTGAAGTGCACAGTCTTGCAGTCACAGTCATTCCAATGGTCCTTTTCTATGCATTTTTTTGCTGTAGTTCTATTTTAAAACCCCAACAAAGGAAATGTCATTAGAACAATTTATTTTCCCACTGTGACCATATTGTGCCCTGAATCCCATGCTCTCATCCAATCTTAGTCCCTACGTGACCACAGTGGGTGGTACTTCCCTCAAGAACCCTTTCAAGATGTCCTACGAGGTTACAGACTACATCAGTGGGGGCGGGTTCAGCAACATATTCCCAATGCCCAGCTACCAGGTAAATGTGTCTTGCAGAGGGCGTGGACACTAGATTATTTCAGAACTCTATTAGGTTTTTAGTAGTGGTACCGTAGTACCTGCTGTGCATTAGATGGTCTTTGTAGGCCTGTTTAGTGTTGCATAGTGGTCATGCAGGCTGTGGTATGGGTACGCAAGGGCTGTGTGTTGTTGTCGATTGAATCTCGGTGACACTTTAATGTAGTGTACAGGCACCATATGTAGAAACCCCTTTGATTTTGTGCTGTCACACATAGCCTGCAGGGCAGGGACCGCATCCTCTTGCCATTGTCATAAACACGTCACAAGAGCAACATATCCAGGGGCCTGTATCACAAAGAGTTAGCTGGATAAAACCCGGAACAGCTCTTTTTACTTCAGTCTATGTTCCAAATTTTTTCGGGTTTTACTCAGTGCAGTTATCCAGCTAACTCAGTAATCTTGCTTTGTAGTATACCCCCCAGCTCTCGAGTTCAAGAGACCCTGGCTGCGTTCGGATCCAAAATTTATCCTTTCTTCCTGTCGTTCCCTTCCCTTGCTTCAAGGGGGGAATCCCCAAAATGCCAGGATGAAATATGGCAGCCACACCAAGTGGGATTCAGATCCAATTTAAGAAAGGGGAGGGAGTAATTGTATTCCCTCGCTCCCTTGTTTATCCTCCCTTCCACCAAGGGTATACAATGCAAGCTTCCAGCAAGAAGGGAATCCCACAATGCAATGCTCCACATGGAAAAAGTCAGCGGTCACCACAGAACTATGTGGCGGTCACATTTAAACTCTATGGTGTTGCACTTCCAAAATGTTGTGAGAGCGGTTCAGTGCCGTTTATGTTTGTTTCTCGTCAATCCTCCCTTGCAGAGCACCTTTTAAGTTTGCTTGCTGCACGTAGCAAATTGCCTCACAAGATGGCTCCCTTGAGGGAAGACGGCAATGGACGGGAGTGTGTTAAATTGGATTCGAACGCGGCCCCTGTCAAACTCTACCTGACCGGGGCAGTGTGTGGTGGAGAGCTGACCTCAGCCAGAAATATTCATTTGAAATTTTAATTTGTGAATATAAACTCTTCCAAATAGTATTCAAATAAATGTGCTCAACTGTGAAAGCAAATATTTGTTTCAATATTCAAACATGGATCTCACAAAAACCACATGTTATTTGAAAGTATTCAAAGCAAATCTCACAACAAATTTATTTAAAGGTATCTATATTTGGATAAGCTGAGACAAAGAAATGTAGTCAATTGTTCTTTAAAGGTTATTGAATACAAGCTTTATGATGGTTGAGGAACAGGAAGGTTAACAAGGGCAACTTTAAACGGCTTTAGAATTCAGTGTAATAATTAAGAAGTTAATTGATAAAATTAATTTTATTATAACTACTTCATGAATATTTAAATACTTTGCATTCAAATGGATTCAAATTAAGTCAGGAATGTGTATTCAAATTGATAGTTATTTTCTGGACTGGTTCTAGGAATTCAATTACTTGCCAGTGTTAATTATTTTTGTATAATAGTTAGTATTTGATATATTAAATTATTATTTTTTATATTTACTTTTTGCAAAGAATATTTAAATCTATTTATTCAAGGCCTGAGAGGGTACATCGAGGTACATCACTCTTGTACTCTGCTACATTTGGATATTGGAATCGGGACATTGAATTAATGTGCCGAAGTTGACTGCAGTGTGTGAACTTGATGCGTCAGTAGGTCAGCGCTGTGACCGCCTACCTGAAGACCATGCAGGCCCTTCCCCCCTCCACCTACTTCAACACAAGCGGCAGGGCCTACCCAGACATAGCTGCTCTTTCTGACAACTACTGGGTAGTCACCAACAGAATTCCCATCCCCTGGGTGTCTGGCACCTCTGTGAGTAGAAGCTTGTGTGTGTGTGTATGTGTATGTCTGTATCTGCGTGCGTGCGTTTGTGTTTCTGTCCGTCTTGTTTTATGGTTTGTATCAGTGTAAAACTGATTTTTACAGTTGTGTAATCCATCTGTAATTAGGGGTTAAGTAACCAAATGTCCTTCCACTGTTTTGCTACGTTTGCTCATGATGAATGTTCTGAATGGATTGGATGGTTCTTTTGTACTGGATTTTCCAATATTTTTAAACACCCAATGAACCACTTGATCAATTTACTTCTACACTTTACTTGATCAATTTACTTCGCGCCGCTCACTGTATGGTCTGTACTGGTTTCCAGGCCTCCACTCCGGTTGTGGGAGGGGTGCTCTCACTGATAAATGACCAGCGCTTACTCAAAGGCTTACCCTCTCTTGGCTTCCTCAACCCCCGTCTGTACAAGCTGCTGGGCCAGGGCCTCTACGATGTAAGTGGCCAAAATTCCAGGTTCCCGCTGGTGAAATGACTGCTTTCTAGCGTACCAGGTCTGTGTGTACCATGTCTCTTGTGTGTGCAGTTTCAGTCCGTGTGAAATTACTCGGAATGGGGTAAAGGTGGGATTCTTGGACTGCTGTGTCCATAGAATGTTGGTGCAAGAATATTGCAGGTCCACTCCCCAGCCAAGTTATACCAGAGGCTTTAAAACCAGTATTCGGTACCATTCTGCTTGGCGGACTTCTATCATTAAAATGTATTAAATTATGGCTTATCGTTAAACCAAGGTCCTATCCATGGGCTGTACCTCAAGCTTCATTACACAAGAAGTTCCATCTGAGTTCTAGGCTGAGATGCATCCCCCATTGTTAATTTTAAAACAAACACTCCACATTCTTATTGGTCTTAGCAAGCTAAGTTCCACATTAGTGGTTGTAATGACAGTGTGGTGCTGCTGCCCAGAGGATTGTTGGAATCCCTTGTCAAGCAATTTAGCAAACTTTGTTCATAGATTCGCCACCAGGTTTGTGCCAAAGTTCTGGATTAGGCCACAGCTCAGTGCTTTAATGTGGCTCTTGCACTTTTGAACACTCGCTGTCTAAATGCTCAGTGAGTAAAAGAGAGATGATCCTTTTTCTAACACTTGAATTGTGTTGTCCTCGTACACTTTTCAGTAAGCCTGTAGTTTGAGGTTAGCGATTTTGTGAGTGATGCTTTCAGTTCTGTCACTAGTAAATGTCTCTTCCCCATCCCCCTGCACCTTTGTGCCCAGGTGACCGAAGGATGCCATCTGGGGTGTCTGGATGAGCAGGTGGAGGGTCAGGGTTTCTGCGCAGCACCGTTATGGGACCCTGTCACTGGCTGGGGAACACCAAATTACCCTGCACTACTGGCAGCTCTCCTGGATTAGTAATTCTCTGAGCGGGGACCAGGCCTTCACTTTGCCCTACACACGGGCACGTCATGACTCCATCCATCTTTCTGCGATACCAAATCATATCACTCGTCTCACTGCCCCGTGCAACTCACTTGGTTTTAATCCTTTTAACATGCGATCATTTTTAGTGGCAATCTACAGTATGTGCATTAGAACTAAAGCATCACTTACACGTTTTTACCGCAATCCTTAATTTAAAGTCAGACTATCTATCAATGTGTGTAGCTACACTTTGGCAGTCCATAGCATTATATTGAGAATGAACCCTCTTAAATAAGCCAGTGAGCAAAATCAAAATGTGTGCCTGTTTGTCAGTCAGGATGGAGTCTTCAAGTAGCTTCACATTAAGCTCTGGTTGCCATTGGGCAATCGACATGCAGGGATTGTGCTATATTTGTAAAAATAATAATCTTTTAATTGATTGGTAGAAAGTCACATGCTTAAATTGGCAGGAATGCCACAAAACATGGTTTTCAACTTTTAAATGTGTAACTTTTTATGATGTAATTCTGTAATACCATCTGTCGCTCTAATTTAGATGAGGGAAAGCTGTGTTTTTGAAGTCATAGTAGCATTAAGCTCTGCCTTTCAAGAGATTTGCTTCAGTGCCACCTCTCTGCAGAATGGCCATTATCTCCTTGTAGTTTTTGCAAGACAATTGTTACCAGCACCTCTTACTTGAACAAATGATTTTAAAAATGGTGTGCTTTATTTTTCTCTTTGAAAGTGTTCCTTGTGATTTTCGTGCTTGAAATACATTGCATTCTTACAAATGACAGATTCATCTATAACAATAATACATCATTTGGAGTAGTATGGAGTGATTGTGTTTGAGACAGAATGTGAAATGAAGACTCAGGCTGTATAAGTTTAATCAGGAAAAGCTACAGTGACCTATTTCAGTGCCAGCAACACATTTTCTAATTGAAAACATACGTAAAATATTTTTCTGAATCACAATACACATTTTTTGGGGTATGTTATTGCTTTGGGTACTGATAAGAATAGCAATCGGTAATATTCAACCACCTTTGTACAGTAAAGTACTTGCCTGATTTTTTGTTGTGTAATATGTGTAAAATGGATCGTGATTATCTTCTTTTTGCAGATATGTACAGGTGGAAGTATGAGCACTGTTTTTAAATCTATAATGCTGCATTGAATTTGAAGAAAATAAAATTGATTCAATTTTTTTAACAAAAAAATGTGCCTGGCCTCTAGTCCTGACCACCGATAGTGAGGAGAGAAAAGTGTCCATAAACACAACACTGAAAGGTTTAGGTAGCCTATATGTGTGAAGATTTGTGTGCGCACATTTCATTTCTATGTTGTAGACTTAATTATACAGTAACCATGTTTATATTCGTATTCCTGTATGTGCAACTGAAACTATTCTCAATGTGCTACGTACACGCCAGTAGACTACACCTTTTTTAACAAGTTTGTGCAGTTCTGCCCAAAAACAATCATTCTCTTGTTCGATTAGTAGGCAATCGATGAAAACATGGTTAATAAAAGTGTACATATATAATGTATTAATATAGGATATAGGATTGCCTTGCAGTGCAGCGATGGCTCGGACACTAGAGTAGGGCATGGACAGATCAAAGATGAGTATTTCATGCAATTGCTCCGTTTTAGTTTGACCTCAATTTCGCATAGGATATACGTTGGAAACCCTGCATGGGATCAGTACGTTTTCCTTCTAAATTTTACATTCAAGTTAAGCTTTGTTCACACCGATCACATCCTAGCATGAATATGAACGCCTACACTTATTTCTGTCAAAATTAAATTATATAAAACTTGTAGATGACTCAAAAATGCTACAATATTAATGTGTGCAGTCTTTGAACACATCACAATACACAATTTTCAGTCTCCTGCTCCATCAAGTGGCAAACCTTATTATTGCAGTTGGGGAGGGGATGGGACTAATGATTTCAGATTTTGGCATCTTTGGGGAGTACTTAAAGCATTTAGCCGACAATCCATATTGGCCACATATTTCTTCACCTGAAATCCCATTTGAGATGGTTGAATTAGGGGTCAACGCAGCATTACATCAGAAGCTACAGTTGTGTTAAAAAAAATAGCAGTACAACATCAGTAACCTGATGAACCACTGTTATTAGTAGTAGTGATATTTCTGCATGGCAAATAATTTACTTGTAAATGTAGTAGTGTAATAGAAAAAACAACAGACCCAACTGTCATGACATGCACGCTGCTTGTTCTGAGTAATTGACTCTGAAAGGGGCGTGTTCAAAATAATAGCAGTGTGGAGTTTAATTAGATAATTAATTCATTCTGTGAAAAAACAGGTGTCATTAATTGTCCTTTATTAAGGAAGAAGGGAAGCAAATGCTTCACATTGTTATAAAATATATTTCCTTCTGAATTGCTAAGTAGAATGGGCCGTTCCAAACATTGTTCGGAAGAACAACGTAATTTGATTAAAAAGTTGATTGGAGAGGGGAAAAAGTATAAAGAAGTGCAGCAAATTATAGGATGCTCAGCTAAAAAGATCTCAAATGCTTTAAAATGGCAAAAACCCGAAACACGCGGAGGAAAATGAGCTACTGTTAAAATGGATCAAAAAATAGTCAGAATGGCAAAGATTGAGCCAATCATCACCTTCAGAAAGATCAAAAATGATCTAAAATTACCTGTAAGTGCTGTTAGAAGACGTTTGATCGAAGCTAAGCTATCAGCAAGAAGCCCCCGTAAAGCACCATTGTTGAAAAAACGGTGTGCAGAATCGGAACACATCAATTGGCCCAAAGAAATGGCGTAACATTCTGTGGACTGATGAGTAAAATTGTTCTTTTCGGGTCTAGTGGTCGTCGACAGTACGTCAGACAACCCCCAGGTACCCCCACAGTACACTGTGAAGAATGGTGGTGCAAAAATCATGGTATGGGGATGTTTTTCATACTACGGTGTTGGGCCTATTTATCGTACACCAGGGATCATGGATCAGTTTGAATACATCAGAATACTTAAAGATACATGTTTCCAGGTGGTATATTTGTGGCCTCCAAGTTTCTGAATAATTCTCATTCGAATCATACATTGAATATCAAGTACTGTTAAAAAATAAAATAAAATTTAAAAAAAGCGTTCCGTGTTCATTACATAATTGCAGAAAGCAGTGGTCTGGTTTAATAAGGATAGAAATAGCACTGAGACAACGTCCAGCTTAAATTTAGATCGTAAGGTCTAACACAATTAGAGACGTGACAAAAACAACAGGGAGCCTACCCTACAACACACCACAAATATCCACTTGCACAGCATCATAGTTACTCGTCACCAGATGCCAGCTTGTTTCTACTTATGTATGGTTTAAAGAGGGTAGGGAAATGTACCAAGATTACAACCTTCCAGAAACCCGTTTGATCGTACACTACAGAGGAAATCAAAGATTATGGTTAGGCTAATGACATTTTAACATTAGAATGTGCATGACAACAGCTCTGACATTCATGAAGTCCTCCATATTCCACACCATTTCTGTCAGCCATTTTTATTTTATAACAATGGAACAGTCCCTTTTCATTAACCAATACATTGTGAAAACTAGGGCAACAATCACCACAGTAAGGGAGGCCTCATTTAAATGGCCCTATATATATATATATATATATACGTATATGTGCGTGTGTGTATATATATGTATATGTATGATAGACCTTGTATCTGGGATATCTTTAGAATAAGTATCATCTAAAACAAACTTCTAGTAAGCACTTGCTTTGAGACCAGTTTTATTATTGGCCACTGAAGTACACGGGATATACAAATTAACAAGGGTTAATTAATGCTGCCTGCACAATACATTCTAACAATGCAACTGAGCACCACTTTAAGTCGATTTTGTGTAGGTTTTGTGCAACGAAACGGACAGGCCTTGCAAGTGAAGAACATCGCACACTTTTCTCATTTTGCATCTGGCAATTTGTCAGGCAAAAGTCTTTAAGTGTTACGACTAAAATGGGGTTTTAATCAGTTAACATCATCTATAATCACATCGCTATTAAGAGTCTACATGATCTCAATACAGCTGTACGTTACAATTATACAAAATGAGTAAAGAATACACCCAAAGTAAACAAAACAAATGAAAACACTTCCAAAGTATGCATGTAGTACAGTAATGGCCAACTCTCTTCCAAGAACTATTACAAGCCGATTTCAATCTTCAGGGGGAAAAAACACACATAGCATCACTAAGCATATCCCAAAATAAGTGTACAATATGCACACTTGGAGAAAAAATACAAAATTAAAAAGCAATCATTTTCTATGCCGAGGAGTGAAAACCATTCTTGACTGAAAAACCTGGACCATTTTATTTTCCTTTAAGCTCTATTGTACAAAGAATTGTCCCAAGATGGAAAGTCTTGAGTTTTGTCTTCGTTAAGTACATTATATACTTGGTGGGTTCTTCTGTCAGGGACGAGACGCGGAGGAGGGGAGGAGAAATGGCTTCACCTTCAGTACTTTTTCCTCTTTTCTCATCTCCATACTTATCAAAAAGTCTGTATGGTCATTTTCCTTTTAAAACTTTTTCTAGAAACAATATACAAAGGGATTTCATATTTCTTTTTGAGCATTCGTTAAGATGCTTTTGTGTTAAGAATTGAGAGGGAGGGTTCTCTCGCAGTTCACTGGTTGTTTTTGGCTTTAGCATGCGTTAAGATGTGAGATTTCAGATTGGTGGACTGGGCGAACTTCTTATTGCAGCCGTCGAAGGGGCAGACGTAGGGCCGGTCTCCAGTGTGAATCCGCACGTGCGTGCGCAAGTTAAAGTCCAGGGAGAACCGCTTGCCACAGCCCTCAAACGTACACTGGAGGGAGAGAGAGAAAGAGAGAGAGAGATAAGGTGGTTGGCTTAAATTGTGATTATGCTATTGATATCCCAAGCTGAAACATTCGACCAATTCTAACAAAACCCCTGAGAACGATTATAAGTTCGCCTGTGTAGTTCAAATGTGACCACCGTTATGAACGACGAGGGCAAACTCAAGTACACGAGCAAGCAGAGTACTGATTGAGTGGCAGGTGGGCGTCGGCATACCTGGAAGGGCTTCTCTCCGGTGTGAACGAGCTGGTGCCGCTTCAGTTTGGAGCTTTCCACGAAAGCCTTCCCGCACTCCGCGCAGACGTGAACGCGCGGGCCGTGAGTGTGCAGATGCTTCCTCATCGCCGAGTTGTCCCTGAACATCTTTGTGCATCCCTGAAAGTGTGGAGTCAGAGTCAGTAATTATCCAGCAGGCCATTACAGTAACGATCAAATCAATGAGCTGCCGTTTCAGTAACCACCTTGTGATTAAGGTCACTGAAAAACTTCAGACAATAGAAAATCTTCCATACGTCCAGGCATGGGGTACCACCTTTGCTTTAGACCAAATCTATGCCACATTTACAGCGACAGACAAACATAAAATGATAGCTGCACAGATATAGGGCTGTACAGCTCACAACTAATACCGGAATTCTAACTGTTTTAATTGTGTAGCAAAACAAATGTGCTGAAAAATGGCATAGTACACTACTATAACAGGACCATTGTTTGACACTAGTGATCTCTTTTAGTGGTTAACTTCAGCCAATCACATTTCACTTTGAGGGGGTATGATTCTGTGTGGAATGTTATCAGGTTCTGGATAACGCGGTCCATTTGCCTCCTAAAGCTCCAGATATATTTTCGCATCCAATCAAATATGGGTCCATATCTAAACATGACCAGCGCCGGACAGGGCCTCTCCACAACGGAAGGTCTGGTCCGGCTTGTCCAAATAGGAAATGTCTCCGGTGACAAGGGGCAAGGCTCACTTTGTGGGGACAGGCTATCGTCCGGGGGGCGTCGTCCTCCTTTATCTTCCGTGGCTTCATCCTGCAATAAAACAGCAGTGTGTTACATCCCGAGTCAATCACAGCCGCTGCAAGGGAACAGAAATACCTCAGGGACCCAGACTGCTGGCAAACATTTGTGTAGAGATTACAATTTTTCCTATTTATTTGCTTCTGTGTGGATGCCACTCTTGCGCTGGCTAAGAGACGGGTAGATGTGCAATTCTAATGACTGGAGGTCAAACTTTTGCTTGCGGAAAGATTGCAGTTTCGCTATCGAGGAAGGATTAGACAAAGCCAATAGTATCCAAACATTCTCAGACATAGTCCACTTACAAATAAAAAGAGCTTTGCGTTTTCAGTGACAGGCTTTGAATTTAGTCATCCAATGGCAAGATGCCAATGCAACCCACTTATAAAGTGAATCATTAAAAACCATCCCATCATGGTCCATTAATCACCTCAATTAGTCATTTAATGATTGCTCTTGGGAGGGGTTCTTATGCCTATCAGCACATATAGATTGGTTGCACTCATCGGTATTCACAACAAACATGAATGTTGAGCTCTAATGGAAAGTGAGTGGCCAATGTGTGATTTCAGGCTTTTTAGTTAAGAGAAATAAGAAACGGCAAATTACACTAACCCACAGGGTATCTGCATGTTTAGGCAAGTTAGATTTAAGACTTTTTTAATGCCACCCTGAATTAAATTTAAGACCAATTTCACAATTACAAAAATCGCAAAAAGCATGCAACGACACCAATTACTTCGGTTCAGGGACAATTTTGTCCAAATATGTTTATTGAAACATAAAGAGGTGACTGAATGGGATGAAACAAAGTTTGAAAAACTTTTTGCATAGTTTGCAATTGGCCTCATTATTCATTGCCTTGAACCGCAGGTTCAACCATGATGCCAAACTTGTGGTTATCAACCAGTTTTCATTGAATTTGCATATTCCCATGATGATAATTGAGCTACTTATCAAGCTAGAGCGAAGTTGTTGTTAGCCTAAAGCTAGTTGCTAGCTAGCGACAATTCTCATGTCACTCGCGGGTAGGGATGGGTATCGTTAAGATTTTAACGATACGACTGCTCTTATCGATACTGCTTATGGATCCGGTACTTTAACAGTACTCTTATCGGTTATTTTTGTTATTTTTTAAGAATAGAAAAAACGAATTAAGAACTGTAGTATCGTTCATTCTCTAAACTTTCAGTAGCAAAAGCATACAACAGCAATGTTTTGACTATATCACTATTATGTTGTGGTAATGGAAGTGTAAAATAAATAAGATAAACAATTTACTATAAAATAAACAATATTCACAGCAAAAAAAAAATAATTGGCATACCATTCTTCCCTGCACTATGACTTCTTGAGCGGAGAGAGTGGGATAAGTTACACATTTAAGTACATCGATACCTAGTTAAGGTTAGGTCCCTCTAATTTCCACAGTGCAAGAAATATGGACTGGGAAAATGTTAAATAAAAATTATTAATAGACATGTAGGGATTAAACTTCTCTGTCGCTACGATGGATTTCCGTCGTATCGATTCAAGAGAGAACGTAACCTATATGAGTGTAGGTCTGTGTCCAAATCAGAGCCCCATCTACTGCGTCCAGTTTACTGTGTACTAGCATACTGTATACTGCATACTGTTTAGTGACATGCAGCATGCAAACAATATATCCATACTATTATCAGAAAAAACCTGGAAATAAGTATATCATCCAGGGATATTAAGAACACTCAATTTTCAGAACTGTCGCGTACTTAACACGCTTTAATAAAAAGTATACTCAACTGGCATACTTAATAGTAGGCGAGTGTGCTGATTCGGACATGGGCCTAGATCTGCGGGGGAAAGCAGGGGGAGGGGGGGGTGAAAATGGTTCAGAGATTGCGGAAGCATGAACGAAATAGCCTAGACCTCAAAATTGATCCACAAATCACGATCATTCCCCATCAAATAAAAGGTGTGCAATTGTATTTGTGTTAATAAAATTATATGTATTGGACCGTAATGGTTTTATTTAGCCTGTACACTTCTAGCTAAATCAGTCTTCGTATAGCCTCAAGATGGAAAAAATAAAAAGCAGTAGCCTACTTTCGACCGGACGTCCCCTACATTGTAGCTTATTGAACGCTAATTCATCCCGCACTCAATGGGACTCCATAACATTAGTGCTTCGCCTCCATGACACTATGTGCCCTTGCATTAGCTAGCACTACCGAACACCGAGGGCGAACGGCTCTGGTATAGCATAGCCTACCTGCAGTGGATAGGCCAGTGAGAGATTAACTGCAAGCAAGGGAATCGAAAACAGCGCATCTCTCGACATGTACGTAGCGATGTGATGTAGCCTAGACTAGCTACTTTCGCTAGATGTTCGCTAGATGTTTTGAAGGATTGCTTGTGTTCCCGCCCTTGTTGCACTTGTGGCAACGAGCAATGTTGGCATCGACTCAACCAGATGTTTAGTTCTTTGCGCAATTGTCACTCAGAGCAGGGTCTCTCTGTGTGCATACGAAGTGAACACCTCTCGTTTCCCGTATCACGCGTGTGTTTGAGAGGGCAGAGGGAGCCGGCTCCGACTAAGAGAGAGAGAGAGGGGGAGAGAAATCTCTCTACAGGGTATTTTATGTCGGGACTCTGGAATAGTGAAAAGAAAATGCATCTTTACAAGTTATAAACTAGATAAAAGCCGCAAGATAATGCTTCTGACGTTTATGTAGCTTAGATTAATAGGAGATCTCCTAAATTTCTCTAATACCAGAACCGGGGACGTGTGAAGCTACAAAACGGTAAAACCAAAAATTCTCGTTACCCATTATTTTCTCCGATTTCAAAATTAAACGTAAGAAAATAAATCCGTATCTGTGGCATTTTTAAGGCCTCTGAAAGATGGATTTAAGACATTTTAATACCAATTAAGGTCTTTAATTGGTATTAAAAAATTTGTATATTTTTTTTTAGGAAAAACAAATTTTGAATTTTTAATACTTTTTAAGGATCCGCAGACACCCTGAACCCAACTACAAAGGTCAATTATTATTATTGAACATCTGTGGTAAAAGAATTGTATTTCATTAGGGTGAGTGGGGCCTATATGCAAAGTTCCTCAAGATTTGATTCGCAGTCCGAGGCTTTTCCCTCCAGGTGTGCCTGGCGCCTACCTTGCGAACTCTGCCAGCTGTTTGGGGTCTGAGAGGTCGATGCCTGGGATTCCCCCTGGTGGGAGCTTCTTTCCGGTCATGTACTCTGAATAATCTGGAGGGGAGTTCTCCCCGATGATCTGCTCTTCCACCACCGTCTCATGGTCGATGTCCTTCTTGTCATCTGTGACAGAAAGCAAAGGAGACCGGAGTTAATCACCTACAGCAGGATGAGGAAGCGCCACCAAAGGACATGAACCATCAAACAGCTCCCCGACAACACATAGATAATGGAAGCAACTGAGATGGAGTCCCAAACAACCCAAACCAAGGAGACTTAGCTGGTGGTTGCTACCTTTTTTTAAATTACGCTTAACCTTCAGATCGATACAAGACTCATTAAAGACACAAGATTTCCCAACTAGCCTAGCATTGGTGGACTGAGCTTTCTTGCAATGGGTCACAGGATTTTTACACACTACACTAGCATTAGGTCTGTCCTCAAGTGTGATAAAATGTAGTGTTCAAAGTGTAGGCTCAAATCTCACCTTCTTTTTTTGCTGTGTACTTTCAATGCACGGTCAGTTCAACGCTAATAGTTGATTGTTTAAATTTACCAAAATTTCATATGCACTTGCTATATATTTTTGTCAAAACTTAATTTAATTTTTTTTTTTTAAGTTACATAACAGAAAGCGCCCAAGAGTATTTCACAGCAATGCGTTAATAATGCCATTTTGGCATGTTCATGCACATTTTGCTATATATTTGAATCTGTTGTTTTTTTAAATACAATGTTCTAATTAAATGTTTGGTCTAATAGACAGCCCAAGCCTAGCCCTCCAATTGACACACATATACTGGTGTAATAGAGCCATGTTGTCCTTTAGGTTAATGGTCAGCATTAGCAGTTAGATGTGTATGATAAAGCAACTACTGTTATGCTTAGACATTTTAATACCATTCATCAGTTTTGCAGGACAACTAATAGCACACTATAGCACAACAATAGCACAACAATAGCACAGTAAGACGTGTTAAATCTCAATGACATCAATGGTGTTTTCCAGACAGATGAAAGATTTGGTTCCGACGTGAAATACAGGTCACGCCAAATAATTTGAAGGTAAGCCAGAAGTGAAGTTTAATACATTTAATTAAAAAGAACAAAAACCAGTTAGCTTCATCTGACGGCTAAATAAAGCATTAGGACTGCATGTAACTGCCAACTAATTAAAGTGCGGATCTCCAGGTCCATGAAAGTTTTGTTGGATCACGATCTACATCAAAAACATAATTGGTTGCTGTACCTGAAGTCAAGAGAATTAACACCTTTTTTCTTCAACCGATGATATAACCATTTAAAATATGCTAATCTTGACTGGAGTATAAATTAACTCCACAGACAAAGTAATTACAGAGCTAACTGGGCTTCACTGTTGCGGCTAAGGTCCTCAGCCCTCTCGCTGAAAATGAACTGCCATGACACCCGCCTACACAAAATCTCCAGCTCCTGAGCTTGTGAGTGCTTTCATCTCTTTCGTCAGTAACTTGCTCACATCCTGATGGTCTCCGCTTTGTCTTCATGCAATTGAGAGATGGTGAAAGAGTAGGCGTGTAATAAACTTCATCTTATTTTCATGAGCCTTTGAGCTTGGATTGGTGTGGGCAGGCCCCAACAAACACAAGCCTCGACGGGCCTGCTAACAGTTCTCACGTAGTATCCTGTACTGCCACATGTACAACTGGTGTGCTTAATGTGTATTTTAGCCTGTATTTCACAAAGTACAGTTGTTTGTTATCATTGTAAAAAAAAAAAAAAAATTTGTTTCCAAGATAGCTGCCTTATTAAATACAGCACCTACATCTAGTCTGATGCCTTAGTTTGTGACCAAATTTTTATTTAACCTTTATTTATCCAGGAGACACCTCTTGAGATTTAAAATCTGAGTGTCACATTTTGGAGTTGTTTGAAGGTCAGACAATTTCATGTCCGAACACCACTACTCTGGTAGGCACTCTGGTGCCCCATGCAGCCTGTCACACGACACAAACGCTGCTATAAATCCATCGATTCAGAATGACCTTGATGGGTTGATCTAAACAATGGATTAAGGGCCAGAAGCCATGCCGGGCGACTTGGCTGTCATGGAAGCACGGTTCTCTTGGCTGCGGGCCATGTCAGCTGATACAAAATGTTATGGGATAATGTGGGTGTACTTCTGTACTGGATAAAAAGAACAGAACAAGGGGTTGCTGGATGGCTCATTTGGCTAAGGCACCACGCTGTGGTACATGGATGAGCCTCACGGCCTTGGATCGAATCCCGAACCGTGCCGATGCCGACTGTGGCCGGTAGCTCCATAGAGCAATAAACAATTTGCGACCACCCGGGAGGGTTCAGTCTGAGCAGCCGCATAGTAAAGGTCCCTCGCTAGGCTCTATGCGAGATTAGCAGTAGTCTACGGTGTGAAAAGAAGCAGCCGGTGACACCACGTTTTCGGAGAACCCTGGATGTCAACACTCTCCCTAATCGGCAGTGGGATTCACACAATGTATGTGGCTGCCGTTGCAGATGATTGGCTATTCCAAATTAGGGTGGGATCAGCCCTGCGTTGGGCACCAAATTTATGAAACAAAAAATTAAGGAGAAAAAAAATCGGAACAGCAGTTTATAAAAGACCAGAATAAATAAAGAGTGGGAGGATATTATCTTGAACTTAGTAGCTTTTGCACAGCTACTCAAAATGCAAGCAAGGCTAGCATATTTGCTGTTCAATGAGACAATTAGGTGTGTTTTTAAGTAAAACAGTCTGGAGGCATTCATTTAAGTAGAGCATTTTAACACTGATTTCATTTCATGTGGCTCAGGCTGATCCCATTCTTAAGAAAGGAATGTAGATTTACTGAGCGTTAACACTTGCAAGCATTTACAAGAAACATACCGCATGCATCCCAGGGGAAAACTTGCTTGTTTTAACAGGGTCTAGGTCTGCCCTGGTCCCTCTATGTTCACAATTCCCATCTGGATGATTAAGGTTTGGAATTGCATTCTGCACTTGCAGCAATGTCTGACATTGAGATAACCATAGTTTTCATCTTTCCCATCTGTATGAAGAAAAGTGGGATTGTCCGTCACATTCTTCATCATCGGTTTTAGATAATGAAGAATGTGACAGAAAAAAAAAAAAGAGGTTTTTAATGTCATGAACTCTTGTGTTTTGTTTATTGCCCCCCAAAACACAAACCACATCAAGCTTGCAGCATGAATTTGCAAGACACTAGGGTATGTAGCTCCAAGTACCTTTTGTGCAGGAACGACACCAGTAATTTTATAAATGATTGGTCAGAAAAAAGAAGCACTGCTTTGACCACATATTTCAAATGGATTTATGCAAAAGAAAGTGACGTTTTTATTGAAGGTCTTTCCACAAGCCAACAATGGCACAACATTGTGCTCCTTAAACAAATAATTTAATTTAGGCTACTTCTTATCGCACACAGAAAGCACTGGCAACTGGCTTTTATCTAACCCATTGAGACCACCCTTCCTCAATCGGTCCCGTTACTGAAGGGTTGCAATGCTGACCGAACACTGACTGAGCATTTGGAGCGTTAGACTAGGCTGAACAGATATGACTGCCAGCCCTATACTCTTTTCAGGTCAGCCTCTCGAGCTGCCTGTCAAAACCAGCAGCCACTTCCAAAGACATAATTAGAATTATACTGAGGGTAAGCAGAGAGCCACTTCTGTCTCACGGTTTAGATTTCAGTTCTGCAGAAGCCATTTTATTTAATCCATTAATGATTTATTATTTAAAACATTCCATTATGACGGCTCTTCCAAACATGGCAATACTCTGCCCTACATTTGTCCGTTTACTGAATTTAGATCAAACTCCACATTAACCCGTTCCAGGGATTTATTCTGTTGAGTTTGATGATCCGCAAGAGTAGTGTGCAGTGTTACTAAGGGTTTTGGTACGTCAGATGAAATTACGCCCAGGAGAGTCCTTCAGGCCCAGGAGATTTCCACTGTCACAAGACAACACCTCAGAGAAAATGTGCGACCCAGTACACGGATGTGGCTCAGCAACATGACCACATCACACACATGCAGCTAATTAGACGATCACTACGCATGATGCAAAGCTAAGAAAAACACTAAATAGAACTACTTTTTAACTAACGTTAACGTTACAATATTGGATTCGACCAGATATACTCCATTGAGAGGTTGCTGTATTTGATATAACGTTAGGCCGATGCCTCTATTCTGCACATGTGCTAATCACATATCAGCTAAAGCCATACATTGATCTGGCATGGCCTCATTCTGTTACGTATTGCCAATGAGATCAATTCTTAACAACACGATCGATGCTGAAGTGCGCACATGTGCAGAATAGAGGCATCAAGCCTAACGTCGTTATATCAAATACAGCACCCTCTCAACGTTGTATATCTGGTCGAATCCAATATTGTAACGTTAGCGTTAGCTACACAACACTATACACTTCAAACACTAAACCCTACTCTGCGTGTCAATGGAAAAACTACCTTCGAATTACAATGATACAATTACTCTAAACAACAACACAAATTCACATTTCTTATTTCTTCACGTAACGTTAACGTTATATTACAAAGCTAAGTAGGATCTCATATTGTGCCTTAGCAATGCCATTTAGCTAACGTTAGTTTTTTTTTTTTAACAAGAAACGTTAACGGTTAGCCAAGTTAGCTAACAAATCTGTTATAAATTCTAACTGAAGCCTCAAAGTTTTTTTCATAACTTTTAAGAAAAGTTAACATCACCCCGAGCACACACTGCTGGCCAGCCAATTTACTGAGAGACGGAATATCTAGCTAGCGTTGGTTCAACAGAGCTGCTCATAATAACGTTACACGACTTAAGACCAACTAGCTGGCAATGTTAGTTAATCGTTAATACTAATTAGTAACGTTAATAATGAATTAACGTTAGGTATTTTAAGCCTATCCATCATAGAATGCACACTGAATAGCTTACCAACTAACTTAGCTACAGTTAACTTGGCCACATAACGTCATAAAGTTAACGTTAAAGTTACCTCCGTGGAATAAAAGACAGCTGTCTAACTAACTTAGCTGCTAACAAGCTTTTCTGACAGGAACATGAGCCTAGCCAAAGAATAGTAGCTAGCTAGCTAACCGTTAACTTAGCCAGCAGTACGTCACATCGCATTGTTTACACATCATCACACAGCGATGTAATCGTCGTTTAGTTGTCGGTTGCGTTACACTGCAGCCAAAACTGATCCGTACTTGCACTTTTTATTTTTAAAAAAGAGGAAAAAAAAGTCGGTAACGTTGGTTAGCTAGCATTAGCTCGCTAGCACGGTAACGTTAGCTACCGGTCTGAGGTAGTCTTTTCCAAAGGGGAAACCTGCTATTCAGCAAGAAATTAGCTGAAGAGTTAGCTAGCGTTAACTTACACGTAACACGGGCACATACTTAGCGAAGCATCTACTTGTTGTTAGTTAATGCTAACATAGTAATGTTACCACGTCAGCATTAGCTAATGTAACTGAGACTAATATTTTGTGTAACGTTAACAGTAAGACCACCAAGTAATTAGAAAACTCCAGACAGTAACGTAACTGACACTTTACCTAACGTTAGCTAACGTGAGTTAGCTAGCTAGCTAACTCGTATTGCTTCCAAAGAAGCTTGCTGGGCTAACTTGTTGGCTAGTATAATTAATTAACGTTACATTAGCTGGCTAGCTATATAACTGAAATGTGATACCGTAGGCTAAATTACTGAAGTATTTATGTTTCTGACTGCCAAGTAACTTGCAAATGATGTAGGTCCTGTTTTGAATAAGCTAGCTAACGTTAGCTAAATTGTTTGCGCGCTTAGCCTCCCGCTCCTCCGGACCCCTCCCCCCCTCCTGCCTATGAACGGTAGCTCGCATCCTGTATGTTTAAACTGCGCCATTGCGGCCTACTCCAGGGGCCAGCAGCAGCGCGCTCGCTCACGCACCCGCCGCCATGTTCCCCCGGCCGCACAATCGCCATTTTTTCGGGCCGCCATACTGGACCGGGGGAACATGGCGGCGCCCATCAACACATAAAAACATGGCTTCCCTTCCAAACAAAAACATTTCAATCGGACTATCTTTAAGCATGCATGGAAAACTTTTAAAAATACGTCTGACAGTGGGCTAGTCCACAACGAGAAAAGCGAGGCTGCCAGAAGAGGACAACGCCCTTGCAGGCCTGCTTTGTTAGCATAGACAGAACAATGCACAGAACAGACAATTTTCCATAATCAAACCATCTACTCACCTGAAGCCCACATCGTAACGGAAAACTCCCCTTCCAGAGTCTTTATTTGCACCTGTTTTTGTTCCCATTTTCTACCGCTTGCCTCTGCTGCACTCAGATAGCTTTTTTTACCCGCTTTCTTTCCGCTGCCGCCTCCCCCTTTCTTCATTCGTCCCACTGAAGAGCTCTTCCCGGCTACAGTCACCAAAGTCTGTTCGATATATTCCTCCTCTGCAGCAGGTACTGGGACAGATATGAGGATTTGGTCCTCGAAACCGTCATCTGCACGGAGGTCCGAATCGTCCCCGCCGACCACCTCCTCCCGGGTCTGCACCAAGATCACCTCTTGGTGATGGTGAACCTGATTCGGATCGTCCAGCGGCTGTAATGCGATCATGGGCTGGTGGTGTTCGTGTTCGTCGTCATCGTCACCGCCGACCACCGTTGTCTCAATAGTCTCCACTTCGATTTCATGGAGTTCCACGATCTCGCCTGGCAAATCTGTGCCATCTGTTTCAATGTAGAGCGTATCGCCCGATGCCATATTGTATTCCCCCAGAATGCTCTCACACTCGATCTGTTCTATTGCCGATCCCCCCCACTCCTGTCTCTCTCCCTTCCTCCTTCTTCGACAACACAAACTCAACTCAGTCCCATGCCAAGTCCCGTTCGCCACTATGCTCTAAATTCTAAGTCTCGCGAGACGAGAGCTCGTGCTGACCAGAGCACAGTAATGTGTACGTAAGCTTCGCTCTATGTATATGTATTGAAACAAAATGTTATTACAAGTTGTATAGTAAACAAGTCGTTAAAATGGGAAAAACATGTTATTGATAATAAATACTTTATTTATTCATTTGTAAAAATCTCATGTCCTTTTGACCATTTCAGGTGAAGCCAACGTCAAACGTTACACCGAATAATAAAGTGAGTGACTATTTACAATTTCAAACATATTGTTGAGAAAGATAGCACTTTTTTTTGCAATTCTTCGTAATTCTTCAGAATTAAAGATTCAATGTATGATTTGTAGGCCTACTTCTGAATACGTCTACTCTGAGCTTGTGTCTGTAGACAAATAAACATTGAAAATATTGTTGTTACTTGTCCTTTTTAAGGACATAATTTGTCGCAAACATAAAATATAATTTTATTCAAAACATTACTTTTCATGATTTCATTATGTTTATTCAGAATCAGATGTATTCTTAACCAACAAAGAGCATTCAATGCAGTTGTTTTGGCTTTGTACATCAGCACATAGGATTTGAAATGGAACAGTGACTATGAGGTTAAAGTGCAGATTTTCAGCTTTAATTAGAGTTTCGACATCCATATCGGGTGCACGGTGTAGTAATTGTAGCCATTTTTACAAATAGCCACTCCCATTTTAGAGGATGAAAAGTAATTGAATACATTAGCATAAACTGAAATAAAGTCACCATATTTAAGATTTGGTTACATATCCTTTGCATGCCATGACTTCCTGATGTCTGTGACCCAACAACATCAAAAGATGGCATCTCTGGCCATCACTCTGCTGCCAGATATGCAGTCGATATGGATGGATCACTTGAATGGTTGTTTCTCCTGACTTATTTTTCCATAGAGTTCAATAGGAAAATAATGGGCGGCAGTGTAGCATATGGTTTTAGATCTGGGGACTTAAACCAAAAGGTTGCAGGTTTCGATTCCAGGGTAGGACCGCCGTTGTACTTGTGAGCAAGGTACTTAACCTGACTTTTTTCTTTTATATATTATCCATGATGATGAAAAAATAATAATAAGAAGTTGTTGTAGTCGTCGCTCTGGATAAGAGCTCTGCTAATAAATAATAATGTAATGTGTATGAAAATGACTCAGGAGAAACAACTCTTCCTGATATCTGTGATTCAACAACATCAAAAGACTGATATTTTATTTTCAGGTACTCTAATAGTATGGAACCCATGGCTGGCTAAATGGCTGTAAGTCATCAAGGGTCGGAGGTATCAAACGAGCCTCAAACCATCACTCTGCTGCCAGATATGCAACAGATATGGATGTATCTCCCAACTCATTTTTCTATTGAACTCTATGGAAAAATAAGTCAGTAGAAACAACCCTTCAAGTGATCCATCCATATCTACTGCATATCTGGCAGCAGAGTGATAGTTTGAGGCTCATTTGATACCGCAGACCATTGATGACTTACAGCCATTTCTAGCCAACCATGGGTTCCATACTATTCCTGTGTAATTTACAGCTTAATCTAGTCCCATAGAGATCCATTCAAATGCAGAGAGGTTATAGTATCGCTTGTAAGAGTATCTGAAAATAAGATATCAAGAGTCTTTTGATATTTATTTTATACCCAGTCATCACCTGTTTACCTGTGGAATGTTCCAAACAGGTGTTTTTTGAACTTCCCAGTCTTTTTTTTTGCCCGCCAACTTTTTTGGAACGTGTTGCAGGCATCAAATTTGGAATTAGCGTATATTTACAAAAATCAATGAAGTTGATAAGATAACATGAAATATTTTTCAATTAAATATATGCAAAAGAGAATTTACAAATCCCTGCTTTCTGCTTTTATGTGCATTTTACATACTGTCCCAACTTTTTGGGAATTGGGGTTTGCATATTGGATCATCAGCATACAGTACAGACTGGCTTTTGTTGTAGTGTTTGTTCTAATTCTTACACTAGGGTAATACTGACAGCAGTTCTTGCACTCAAACACTCATTGTGGTCGCTGGGGCTCATTCTTGTCTTGTGCCTCCCTGCGGTTTTATTGGCTGAGGTATTTTATGTTTAGGCGTAGGCAGCAGGTGTTTAATACAGTATCTTGTACTCAATTATATTTTGTGTGGATGAACTGCCAGCTCACCCGGGCAACTGCTTCCCCCCTGTCTACTGAGCTGTGGAAATGTTGTATTTTATGTGAGGAATATATATTAGATTGAACAGTCACCTAGTATTTCCTGATGAATGGGCTCATTTTACATTGTGCTCAGTCCAGCCTTATTTCCAGGGATTTACAAGTAATTTTGAGGCTGATGTTTAGCAGTATAATGACAGATTGTGATACCTGGAAAATCTGTCAGCATTAGAAGGGTTAAATGGACTGCACTTATAGTGCTTTTATCCAAAGCGCTTTACAATGGCCTCTCACTCACCCGTTCACACACACATTCACACACAAATGGCGGCAGCCACCATGCAAGGCGCTAGCCTGCTCATTGGGAGCAATTTGGGGTTCAGTGTCTTTTTGTAGTTGTCACAGAACAATGAAAATATGACTTTACAAAGCATGTAATTAATTTTGAAACCAAGCTGTAGTACTATAGATAAGTTATATTGCTCTGTAAGTAGTTCCATCTTATCTGCTTATCAAATAAATAAGATAGTGATATTAAAATCAAATCCTAGCTGGGAAAAACATAAGTAAATATTACAGCAATCCATAGTTTGCACCAGATTACCTGAACCATAATGAAACACTTTAATCCGTAATTTAATTATCCTTCAAGATTGACAAATAGAAGGTAAGCTTGACAAATTGAACATGTTGACTTAATTTTGGCAGATGCGTTACTACATAAAAACAATTCCTTCTCCAAGCACTTTCATGTAGACACTGAATCCCTGCTCATCTTCCCCCCAGTGGGACAGCTGAACAGGTGCTGTACTTTATCTGGTAGGTAAGTGAATGGGAAACGGGTGTTTATGTTATACTGCCATGGTCCAGCAGATGGAGCCATTTCACAGAACACGCCCTTGAATCAGAACCTCATCATCAGGTTTCTTTACGCACTTTGAAAAAGTGGCAGTTTACCAAGATGACGGTCATAATAAATATGCGTAACGTATAAATCTATTGTAATATGACTACCAGTGTTCATTTGAACAACTCCACACACAAAACTATATGTATTTATGTAGTTTTCTTTTTCATGTAATGACAATGTTGTGAAGCGTTTCATTTGCAGCTTCTGTGTCATTAATCGAAGGCATTTACGTAATAAGGTCAGATTATTTTGTTCCGAGTGTACAGTTTGCAAAAAGCCATATAACAGGAAAGAAATCAAGGCACTGTTCTCTAGTATAAACAATACAAATATTTAAACTAAAGTATAATAGTATAAATTACGAAGGCTAGTAAGCCAAAACACGTAGGTACGACATGCTTTTAAAATAATCTCCTCTGTGGAGATGCCGTATTCATAACATATTTTTTTATATTTTAACTAAAGAAGAGTTCCTTGATTTTTTCCCCGTTAATCCACTAATAGAATAGACCATTTTCAAAGAGTACCTTCTATACTGAATTCCTACGTTGTAGCATACTGGCAGCGCTCCTTTTTTCCCCTCCAGCCACTAGCTTGCTTTTACTTTTTGGATCCATTTTTTGCTGCAACCAGCACCTTACATGAAGTATCACTCTGTACCCAAGGTTTTTTTTTCATACAATGTACAAAAATGTACACTAGCGAGTAATAAAGACAGGTATTATACAGGTATAAATTGTGGCAGGCCTCAATTTTCTGTATAGGTTTCAGCTATAAATCTGTTTGGACTTTTAGTGTTAAAACATTTTCTACAAGAATGAAATTTCCTCCAAGAATCTGCTGATGAAAAATTCCACCTTGGAGCTCGAGTGGCTGCATAGTGCACACGTCATCTTTCCCATACCAACACGAAGAGATCAGCAGATGCAGTGCAATGCAAAGGAGTGCTTTCGTAGCGAGCTGCGACAAAAAAAAGTGATTACCTTGCCATTCGTAGTGACCAAACCTGTGCCTCGTTAATTTAACTTTAATACTTTGCAGACGAGGAAAGAAGAGGACATATCCACTTATCCCAACTTTTAATGGCATGGACACAAAGGAACGCCAATTAGCAAAATGGCATAAGTTTGTCAAAACTGCGTTAATAAAAAATTGTGAGAAAGGTAAGGTTGCCAAAGAATTCTGGAAGAAATTAAACAAAGTTAAACTGATTTACCCAACAAAACATCGGGTGCAGTTTGTGCTATATACAAAAACGTATCTGGTGGGTGGAGCATTGTCATTTTGTCATGACCGAGTCAAACGTTACTGCGTGTGTCTTTCATCCTGCTGAAAGGAATGTGCTGCGCAGTGAAAGAGCAGAGGTCCTATAGCAGGGGCTTAAAACTCCATTAGATGTGTGGAGAGTCCATCGCTGTCCATCAGCAGGGCTTGTCGTTCTCCGAAGACCCCGTACCGGACCACCACCCCGGCCTCCGCACACTTGCTGCATGAGGCTAGCTGGCTCTCCAGCTGAGTCACAAAGCTGGCGTAGAGCTGGATGCCCCTCGAGCTGTCAATATTGTTCGGGTAGTGCATGCTCCGCCTCCGGGCCTGCCCCCCCAGCGTGTCCTGAGGAACGACGAGCACGCTCCCGGGCAGCTCCAGCACTGACGCCTGCTTCCCCGGGCCCGCCTCAAAAACCTTCACATTGAGCAAGGCTTTCACTGAGGACACACACACACAGACCGAGACTCATCGCAAAACTGATGTGATCTGTTGTACCATCCAGCAGAGCAGGACATGTTTACAACCTATGCAGTCAGCGCCAATGGCTTGTATCCTGTCATACTGACTGGAATATAAATATAATCTCCACCAGGGCTGATGGCAGACAATTGTCATGTTTTCAACTATCTGTTCAAATCCCTACAGATACAGTGCATTCCGGAAGTATTTGGACAGTGACACAATTTTAGTTGTTTTGGCTCTGTACTCCAGCAAATTGGATTTGAAAAGGAAGAGTGACTATGTGGTTAAAATGCAGACTTTCAGCTTTAATTGAACAGTTTTTGCATCCATATTGAGTGAACCATGTCGCAATTGTAGCCCTTTTTATACATAGTCCCCCCATTTTAGGGGACTAAAAGTAATTGGACAAATTTAAATAGTCATCATATTTAATATTTGGTTGCATATCCTTTGCATGCCATGTTTCTCCCGACTCATTTTCTTATTGAACTTTCTTATGAAAAAAATAAGCCAGGAGAAGATACCCTTAAAGTGATCTATCTACACCTAATGCATATCTGGCAGCAGAGTGATGGCCAGATATTCCATCGTTTGATGTTGTTGGGTCACAGACACCAGGAAGTCATGGCATGCAAAGGATATGTAACCAAATGTATTACATATGGTGACTTTATTTCAGTTTATGCAAATTTTTCCAATAACTTCGTTCCTAAAAATGATGCACATAAATGGCTACAATTGCTACACGGTTCGCCCATTATGGATGTAAACATCCTAAAATTAAAGGTGAAAGTCTGCACTTTAACCTCATAGTCACTGTTCCATTTCAACTTCAATGTGCTGGAGTACAGAGCCAAAACAACAGAAATCGTGTCACTGTCCAAATACCTACGGACTGCACTGTATGTGTGAAAGAAGAATAATTTAAATGCTCCCTCCATCTGCTCAGATGGACAAATTAAATGTTTTAACACTATTTGCTCTTCCGTAAATCCATAGACCATTTTATATCTTGGCTAGTGTGCAGTCACCATGAACAGATGCCAGTGTGTGGCATATTTCACATTGCAAATGTTATTATGTAAATAGTTAATGTCCATATAGCGATAAGTCATTCATGCTTGTCCAGATAAGCGTCTAGAAAATATGTTTTTACATATTGGTAGTGAGGCCAAAAGAGATACTAATTTATTGCATAAATGAAGCCTTTTCCAGGGGTCGATAGTCCTTAGATAATTTTCTTTAAAAATGAGATTGTGTGTTAATGATAATATTTTTGAACATTTAACAGTTTTTCATGCTCATCGTTGTAATTACTGTCATATAGATAACAAGCTACACACTGCATGTTGCACATGATCCAACTACTGGTCTAGATCCTCAGTTAAACATGAGATTTACTACAGAAATGAGAATAGTCTGATTATTACAGTCAATACAGTCAAGTATAGCAGTAGCAGTAGCACCATCTACAGCTGTGAAGTGTTACAGTGTGCATATCCTAAAGACAGTGAACCATCACCAACATACACACACCTGCAAATACAGTGCAAAGTGCAGCAGAATTATATTCCACTAAAATATACCTATGAGCTAGTAACTGTTGAAAATGGATTCTTGAAATGGCCAGTAATGACACGTATAGTTCAGGTAAAGTTTAAGCTGGCAACTGGAGACCCAACTTACCCATTTTTGGGATCAGGTTTTCCGTGGCTCCTTTGAAAAAGCAGATGTAAACCACCATTCCTTTGTGAATCTGTGAATTTAAGGAATATCAGACAGGTTAAAACGGGTTTTAGTTTGTGGCAAAAATAATGGTATCACCTGCTCCCCTCATACCCCAAAACCCAATGAGGCAGACATCAAAACCAATGTGTATTAGTTAGACCTACAGTTGACACATGCATAGGTCCTTTAGTGTTTCTGTATGATAAAATACACCAGGAAGTTAACAGTACATCTATAATGGAAATCTATGCAATAGGTGAAGCTGCAGCAAAAGGTCAATGAGCTTTTCATTGACACTACTGTACAATCAAGATTCTTGTCAATAGGGCTGATTCTCAGGTGGAGTACATTCCTCTCCTCTGTAGTCTCTTTTAAAATGAAAAGTAGACCCAGCGAAGTTCAGTACCTCCACCCACTCAGCAAAAGAGTCCTCCTCCTCGGGTTTGACTCGGAGTCTGGCGTACTGACACTGCTGGATCGCCGTCCGTGCGTGCAGAGGAGCGGCGCCCCTCTTCCCGTTCGCGTCCGTCCTGAACTCCTCGTGTTCTTCAGCCGACTCCTCCGGCAATGTGTCGTCGCCGTCGCTCCCCACTTTGCCGTGCGCCCGCCACATCCTCATCGCCTGGGGGTGCGGCAGGGCCTGCTGAAAGCTGCTCCGGACGTAGGTGTAAGCCTTCGGCGAGAGGACGCGGAGCTTGAAGGCGAACGCCTTCAGTTCCTCCGTGTACTCCAGGGAGGCCCGCTTCTCTCCCATCATCCTCTTCACCAGCTCCTTGGGCACGCCGCTGAAGTTCCGCTCCACCATCTCGCCGAAGCTGGGTGGGGCCGCGTTCTCCGCGCGCAGCGCCTTCACCGACGCCTTCAGCCGCGCGACGTCGCGGTGCCAGCGCCTCACTTTCTGCTGCTCCATTTTCAGCTTCCTCCGGCACGCCTCCAGCTTGTCCGTCATGTCGTTGCACCGCCTCTTCAGCCGTACCGGCGACTCAGACACGGCGTACAAGTGGTCCGTGGGCAGCGCCGGCGTCTCCGTCACCGCGTACGGATGGTCCGTGGCCTGCAGGGGTTTGGGTTCCACCCGCCGGCTGTAGCTGCAGTAACTGTGAAGGCTGGGCCGGCGCTCGGCCGTCGCCGGGGACCGTAACGCCACCGTACTGCGTTCTTCCTGGAATGTGGGAGACGCTGTGTCGGGGATGCTACGAGTTTGGTTTTTGCCGGTTTTGGCGTCCGGAAGAGGGGCATCACTTGATGTATTCAGGTTCGAAGGCGGGTCAGCGTCGGAGTCGCTTTTAACGGCAGCTCTTTTGGGGCGGCCAACCTTGCCACGCCTCCCCCGTTTCTGGCCGGTGCAGTTTTTCATTTCCGTTTGTTCACACTGCCGTATCCCTAAGAACTGAGATTTCTGCAATCACACAAAATGCAGAGAGAAAACACCGTTCACACAATCAGCAACCCAATTATTCAGTCGACCAAAAAAAAGTCAAATATGAAGCGTTGATGAAAATACATTACAGAATGACCTGCCACCTACATCAACAGATAAAACAGAATGTACTTCAGTTGTTTTAATTAAAAGTACCTTTCGGGGAAAAAGGACAATGGTTGGGACAGCGCCTGCCCTGATACGTGTGGTCTGACCAGTCCTGTCGAAACAGTCTTCTTTAAAGTGTCGTGAGCACAGGACTGAATTTGGTGTTGGGGTCCAGTGGTCTTTCTGGGTGATGCGGATCCATATTTTTAGTTTCTCGGGTTGCTTCAGTGGGAACCTAAACCCCATATGAGTAATATGTCAAATATGTTAAAATATATATATATAAAAAATTCTCAATTAAAAAAGTACTTTGGGGGTTAATAGCATGTCGGCCCATTATTCATATCAGCCCAAATATTTTCCTTGGTCAAAACTGAGTTTTTATTGCAGCCTTGAACTAAGTGAATTGCGCTTAAGCTGTAAACGAAACACATAGGTCTACCTTTACTTGACTTGTCCTTTATTTTTAAATTAATCTCTATAATTAAAATGCTACATATCAACTGTGGTAGTCATGTGTTCTTGGAGATGTTAAAGACCATTGTGCTGATATACAATTATTTATGAAAATTTCATATTAACATGTGCCCTTTGAAAAAAAAGTTTATAAAACTTTTTGAAGCTTAGTTACCATTTGAGTCATTAAATGTTTATGTATTGATCTTGACACTACTTTGGTCCAGGGGCTGAATGAAATGAAACACCTGTACTTGTACTAAACATATATCCCATCACTTTTCCAGGAACCCATACCAATAAGTGAACAGACAATAGTTAACTCATTTGGTCAGGGTTACATTAAATGGTCAACTAATCCTAACTGACACCGTTACAGAACATTTGCTCTCAGCTGTTACATTTACTTTAACTGTAAATGTAACAGCGCTCTCTATTAGAGCCATACTTCTACGTAAAAAAAGAGAAATGGTCTACTTTGATTTCGCCAAACCAGACTATAAAATAAAGAAGGAGTTGGTGAAGTAACATATTTCACATTTACAGGCTTCCCCCTTTCTGGGGAGGCCGTGAAAATATAACGTTACTTTCAATGCAACGTTATACACAACTTTCCGACGACATACTTAACTAGCTGGTGTCCGGTTGACATTTTGGTAGTGGTAGTCTGTTGTGTACTACCATGCTACAAGTACCAACTGCCAAGTAATAACATTTAGCTGCCTAGCGTGAATACCTTAATATTATACGACCGGATTGTTTCCAGTTTGACACACGCAGCATAAGTGATGCGTTTATCACAACAGCCCTACCTGTGAAATGTCACTTTGCTGTCGTCTTTATTACATCCAGTACGGGCATTGCATTTGAATGCAGAGCACACCGGCATGGTAAGCAGAAGTTAATACCACAGCTGATAAACGCGACTGGCAGTGGCTTAACTTTTCGCTCTTTTTGTCAGTATAAAGTTGCATTAATCGTCCGTTTTGGCAAAAATGTTGTTTTCCTTTACAAACTAGAAGCAGTTGAGTACCAATATGGCGGAAAATCGCTTCAACCCGTCCCTATTCAACCTTAAAACAAAACTTCCTCTGTTCTGGTGTAACCCAATAACCGACCCCCGAAAACTGACCTCGGGAGTTAAGGATCCGTGCAAACTAAAAAAATAAATAAAAGTAGAAAAAGGGCAGATGAATCACTGGTTTGTGCAACTAGTTTTTTGAGAATCATGTAAATATAAATTGTAACGTTACTTCGTCTTAATGTGGTTGAACAATAAGATGTGATAGGCACCCGCAGTCCAAAAAAATACGATTAATTATTACGATGAATACATTAATGTCTCGACGCAAACCGCAATGCCAGGTACATTGTATACTGTACATGCAAATACTTATACTCGAAACGTTCAGGCAGTTTTGCATACTTCCGGGCAGGAGAGGAGTGGTAGTGGGGGAGAGGAGGAGAGGAGTGAAGAATATTGGGACGCAGCCATAGTTTGGCAACCATGTTTAATTGTGATTTTTTTTTTTTGCTTCGTGAAAAACATTCTCATTCAATGAAGCCAATAGCTGAAATACCTATCAAGACTATTGTAATTTACATCATAAAATCAATAATTTTATTTTTCATTCATTCATGAACCAATGATCACTGATTCATACAAAACATGGTATGAATAATATGCATCCCTTTCACTCTAGATTCCTCGTTTTGATAAGGGATTCTGATTGAGGTCAGGTGGTTTCCCCACGTGGACAATGGTCCTGTTTCATGGTGTACTGCTGCTTAACCTTCCGCAGTTTTTCCAATCTTTATTTGGGTATCAGCTAAAATAGATGCCACTGTGATAGGCTGAATCATCCAATTCTGAATCATCACAGAATTTGTACAGTATGACACCTTTGTCATGACATGAACTGAAGAAATTAATCCTTTACCCGTGTAGTAGGAGTCTCTCAATACGTTTAGTGTGACTGCACCCCATACTGACATAATTAGCTGAAAAAATCAAATATTTCTCAAAACATGTACTTCAGTAGTCTCACATTTCATGCACACTGTATGTGCTTTTATATAAGATCATTTTCGGTAATTCATCCTTCATGTACTGCTTACAGCCAAAACAGAATTATTGATCTGCATATAAAGATGGCAGAAACCAATTCATAAGCAAAAAACCAGCCAGGACAATAGTCATAAGTTTCATTTTTAAAGGTCCTGAAATGACACCAATCGACAAGCTACATTTTAAGTTGATTGATTAGCAATTTATTTTTACTTATTAAGCTGAACTATATGTGATACATTAGAAATACGAAGACAAATCACTATTGATTACTATAGGTGAGGATCCACATGTCGTATTTGACTGCAATTTCCCTTTAAGAGCTCAAATTGAATGAACAACAACTGATGTGAAAAGTAGAAAAGTGCTAAACGTGACTATCATTAAAATTCCAGCATGTGCGTGCAGGGTCCATTGGTGTCCAGTTTCAGCACTTGTCTGTTTCCATAGGTGCCATGTTCAACAGCTAGCCCAGCTTCAGCACATTTGCTGGATGAGGACAGTTCCTTTTCACACTGAGACACAAAGCTGGTATACAGCTGTAGCCCCTCCTCTTTCCCAATGTTGCCATGATACTGCATGCCCCGCCCTTTGGTCTTCCCTCCCAGTGTAGCCTGGGGGACAATAAGCACACCCCCAGGTAGCTCCAGCACAGACATGTGCTTCCCCGAGTCCGCCTCACACAGCTTCACTCGCAGCAGGGCGTTCACTGTGGAAATTCAGAGGTCTCAATTACTTTCTGCTCTAAATCAACATTTTACTGGTTGTTGTACTGGTTGAGAATTCTCCCAAAACTACGCATAAATGAAGAAAAAAAGGCTTGGTTCTTTCAATGTGATAATTGACTGATATATCAAACCTGAAACATGTTTTTACACTGCTTCTATATCACTTCTAAATGTGATTTTTTGGTGGTGGGAATTTTCTCCTCATTAAACTGTAGTAGGTATTAATTACTTGATATTATGAATTTTGTGCTGCTGGGAGTGTTTTCTGATGCTCTCTGGTTTAACAGATGATTCTCGTTGACCACAAAAACCAGTCCCTCAGTTAGGCAACCATATCAGAAATAAACATTTGTTTCCATGCGGTCCCAATCACAGCTACTGAATCCTGGTTTTAACATAAATACCTAAATGTACTTTAGGTGAAGATGACACAATTATGCTATCATGAGGATTCAAAGGTCCCACCACAATAGCTATAATCAGGGTGTATAATTAACACCCACCATATGCTGGTAAAAGTTTGATTGTGGTTGGTAAGATTTTCTACTCTAGCAGGTTTTGGCAGGTAACCAATCTGGTTGTGTTCTAAAAGGTAATGTGGCTGGAAAAATGTAGAAAATGGCTAGTAATTTTTTGAATCCGCAAGCCACTCTGGACAGTGGATGAAAAAGTTAATTTCATGCCCTGGCTATAAATGATGACCAATTCAATTGAGATAATCATTGAACTGCTGGCTGACAGAAGAATTAACCAACAGACTAGCGTCTTATACAAATGTACTGTGACGAATATTGTTTCTCGAGGGGGAAAGAAACAGGCACAGGATATGTGACGTACCCATTTTTGGGATCATGTCTTCTGTAGCCCCCTTGAAAAAACAGATGTAAATCACCATTCCCCTTTGAATCTGTACAAAGAAAAAGGAAATAAGTAGTACATTGAGTCATTCGTTTTTAGAATTATGTTGTGGTGGATTTACCATTCTAAATGCCACAGAAACATAATCTGAAATGTATCGAACAGAAGAATACCTCCACCCATTCAGCATGAGACTCTCCGTCCGGCGGTGTAAACTGAAGTCTGGCATGGACACATTGCTGTAGTACAGTTCTTGCAAGAACAGGAGAAACTCTTCCGTCGGTCATTTTTACCGCGCCTGTATATTAAACAACAGAACCTCCTCGAAATGTACCGCTTAATGGGACATGAAAGAGTGAACTGGTGTATTACAACACCATCTGCTCCATGTTACAGAACTATTTAAATTCTCGTTACCTTTACTTCCGCTGACACAGATAGAGAACGGGTCTTATAAGGAATACGTCATCAAAAACCGCCAGTAAACATTGCGTTCATCTGTTTCATTTAACAACACTGTTTTCCATGTTTATTGGCGTATAAACCCGTTGCAAGCCAATTGATTTCAACTGCGTTGATAAAGAACATCAACACCCCTATCTACCCTTCCCATAGCAACACAACTGCGTGAAGAAAAATGGCACTGAGTACCTATAGTCGGTTGCTACATGTGTACAGGTTTACTTTGGGTAACAGCGTCAACATATTGCCCCGGGTCGGACTCGGAGATAATGGAATAATCGTGTCAGAAAGCTCTAAACATTCTGTGCGGTTCAAGGTCAGTTGACTTTCAACCAAATGAACTGAAAATAACGAATCGTTAGAAAACGCTAACTTACCACCGACCTAAATTAGTTAATTTAATGGATTGACAGGATGTAAACGGACGTTGCGCACATAGATACTTTGACAAAATCCATAGTTAGTTCAGTAAAGTAGCATTTTAACCATATTTTACTGACGTGTTGTCAAAGTAGCTAATGTTAGTTAGCTTGTTAACAGGGTTTTAGTCTCTATGGGCTTTGGTTTTACTATTCAAACTGCCTCGTTGGATAACTGTCTGAGTAGTTGCGGTAACGTTACATTGGATGGAATATGATCCGCGAAGATAAAACTGCAAATTGGTTAAGTCAGTATATGTATTAAATGTAGTAACAAGTATAGGCTTGCTTAACGTTACCAGTAATGTCATGATATATGCATGTATGTCGTCGTCTTGGTTGATGGTTGCAAAACGCTCTGTTGCTCAGTCATCAGAGGCTGTTGACAGAAAGGAGAAGCAGAGACAGCACATGGCAAGAGGTTTGCCCAAACAGAAACCTGTAGCAGGTGTCAAGCAGGTCATCGTGGTCGCTTCTGGGAAGGGCGGAGTGGGGAAGTCGACCACTGCAGGTAACGTTTTTCTTTAATACACGGTTGACATGTATTTTTGGACTAAAAGTCTCACAAATCTGTAAATGGTTTCACAAGCCTGTAGAAGGGATTCACACAGATATGGTATTTTTGTAGCAAAAGTCTTGCAAATCTGTAAATGTGTTCACAAATGTGTAAATAGATTCACAAATCTGTTAATGGTTTCACAAACCTGTAGAATGGATTCACACATCTGTTGAACGGATTCACAAATCTGTAAATTAATGTTACAAACTTAACACACTGCAAACAAATCCATGGATCCTGTGGGTTACATATCGTTACATATTGTTTTTGTCAGTGTTGAATCTGCGGATTCAAGCTCTCGACTTTTGCGCCAAATGTTGCAGCAGATTTTGTGAATCATCTACAGGTTGTGAAATCTTTTTAGATTTTTTGTGAAACCATTTATTTTTTTTTTTTTAAAAAAAAAATAATAGTATCCAACAATGCATTGCACACACACACCACACACATGTGTGTAAAGGAACTTCAAAGGATTGGAATCATTGTGTATGCTGGCCAAGCCAGGAGACTTAATGTGTTTGTACAGTGAGTATTTATGAGCAAAATAATGGTTTTCAATATCGATTCTGTATGCTGATCTTTGTCATCTTTCAGTTTGCATTGTCTTTGAACTTCATTTTCCAAGTGACCAGGTGTCCACTCTTTCATCAGTTAGGACCACACTGTTTTAACCTCTCAGTCTATATAGTTGAATAAAGAAAATACATGTCATAAGTAAGTTGTGTAAGTTGCTCTCGATAAGAGTGCTAAATGTTTTTTTTTAAAGCTTTAGTTGATCTGACTGATTCATAGTTCAGAGGTGTGAGTATGGACATTTATTTTTTAATGCTTGCATAGCAATTTCTGACATAATGTGGCTTGAAGAGAGTAAATCCTTCAATATATGTTAAAAGTGTTTGAAACTTAATAACAATTGACAACTCATCCCAATTCAGAAGTGCAATTAAAAGTATGCATTTGCTTAGGGATGCAAGCAATTTAACAGACGCATTTTTCCAGGTTTACGTATTGGAACAGTGGCGATAACATTTTTCAAGTATTTGGATATTCTTATTTTAGTGGAAAGTGCACAATTCTAACTAGATGACTGGTGTTGCAGTAGTTTTACCTCCACACAATATAAGGCACTTAATATTAGAATCACTAAAGCTTGTGAATTATACTCTTCAGTAAAATTAATTGGTTAATTTTAGCTATTATTTATGGCTGGCTGAGACTGGATCATCTCCAAGCATAAACGTCCTGCAGCTGAATTTGAATTTTGATTACTGGGGTTGTTAAATCCAGCTCAGTGGCAGGGTAGCTGCTAGCGGTTCCCTCCTCCCTTCTCCGTTACCTTGTATGAGTTTGAATGAATAGAGAAATGAATGAGTGAATTAATTAATCAATTTAGTTAAACTCATCGTTATGAAGATATTTAATCCTGTTCTATTTGCTCTTTTCAGTTAACTTGGCTCTGGGGATTTCTGCGAACGATCAGGTAGCCTAATTTACTATGATATTTAATTTCTGACAGGTCTTAAGACATTTGAGACGGGGCCTAAATTAACTGCTTAGCCGAGCAGGACATGCTAATGCTCACCGTGAAAAGTGTGATGGATTAATATTCAGTCCATTTCCTCTGGGACTCATTTCCATCATTTTAGCTTTACTGTGCAAAGACTGTTTTAAAGTGTTGTCTTTTTTTTTAACATTTAATTTATAGATTGAAACCTAAAATATGAAAAGGGCTCCGTTAGCTTTGCTGCTTAATTCTCTCCGTCGTTGTCTTTGGCAGACGAAATCGGTGGGACTTCTGGATGCTGATGTCTTTGGGCCCTCTATTCCCAAACTGATGAACTTGAAAGGAAACCCTGAGTTGACAGAGAGTAGGTTTAATCTCTAGGCCTTTGATTGCATGACTCACTGTCCCATGCTAAAGACTTGTTGAAATCGGCATGTCTTTTTGTTACTGCTTCTGAGGATATCTGTCACTGTCATTTTCTTATATTACTCATAAACATTATGAATTAGTACAGTCAATCGTGTATTTTTATTTGGACTGACTGAAGCTACAAGGACTGCAATACGTGCATATTGTGAGCCATTCTAGAACCAAATGTTTAGAAATTTACTTACTTATTATGCCCAAGCTCCTGATTTTTTGGGACTGAATTTCAGTGTAAATCCAGTAAGTGTAATATCTTGTTTGGCTGAAAAACAATTTCATAGCTGATGTGGGCATTTCACAGATCCTGAATGTGTTGCAGGAATTATATTTTTCAGCACAATCAACAATGGACAATGTTTTGGTTGTATGTTGAAGTTTTTGGATTTTAGCGAGTTTTATTTGTTCCTTTGAAACATTGCTGATGATGATAATCATAGTCTTCCCCTTTCGTAGAAAACTTAATGAGGCCGCTGGTGAATTTTGGGATACCATGGTGAGTATATGGCATTTTCAGTCTGTTGTGACAAATTTGAGGGGCTGGCTAGGGATAATGGAGAGTCCTGATTGGTGCTCTGTCCCTGCTGTATCCAGCATGTCAATGGGCTTCCTGGTGGAGGAGACGGCGCCTATCGTTTGGCGAGGTCTGATGGTGATGTCTGCCATAGAGAAGCTGCTGAGGCAGGTGGGAACATTTGATTATTAATGTCTGGAGATGTATTGTATGGCATTGTATCTAAGCATGTATTTTTGGAGGAAAACATCTTCTTGGATTGTTGTTAGTCTTACAAGTGGTTTGCACTGTAAGAATAATAATCCATTTTGATTTCATGTAGGATTGATCATTTTGAAATCTGACCTACATGTACCATATTCTCTGTGGTGTAATTTCATCTGTGTAGGTGGACTGGGGTCACCTGGACTACCTGGTTGTGGACATGCCGCCCGGTACCGGAGATGTCCAGCTGACCATCACACAGAACATCCCTATCGCAGGTGAACAGCCCAACTCCAAATGATGAGTCATTCGTTCAGCTCAACATCGGCCCCTTGGGTACACGGACGAGCCCCACGGTCTCTGATCGAATCCAGGCCGGTGCCAGTGCGGACTGTGGCCGATTGCATCACCCAGGGTATGGGAGGGTTTAGGCGGTTAGGGGGTCTGTGTTTCATCGCTTTCCAGCGACCCCCGGCGGTTGATCGGGCTCCCGTGGACTACGCGTCAAAGCCTCATTTGAAAGTTCTTCCTCCGGCTCCATTTTCTGCGAGGTTAGCTGTAGTCGCAGGCTGGCGACATCACGTGTTTCCGAGGAGAGCCGCAGATGTCTACACTCTCAAATTTTATATTTCAAAATATTTTTTAAAACGTGAGCCCCTTTGCATCTACTGGCCCTCCTTTAACATGTTTCCGGAAAGCATGAATTGCCGGGGTTTCTCTCGGGTGGTTTTGGCCAGATTAGGAAGGTTTGAGAGCTGCAGGATTAGCGCGTAGGCGCTTCAAGGATGATACGCTCGGCTACTGTTGAGTCATAGACACAGAGCCGACGTTTACCAGACAGATTATTTGTGTACATTTTATCTGCAAAAGCACACTTGAGGAAAAACATTTCACCTGTTTGAATTGGATTTCCTGGGCCACTAGCACTGTTATTAAGATGTATCTGGGGCAGAGTTTGGGTGGCATTTGGAAACCAGACCTGCTTTGGAAAAGCAGGTTCTTGTTGCAGGTGGTAGTGTTAGTGGACCAGCAGGGGGCGTTGTTCTCCCTGGATGAAGAAAAATGAATGCCCCAGTGCAATGATGAAGGCAGTAGTGTAGTCACGACAATGTTAGAGGCAATATGCAGCAAAGCAACCTGATTTACAAAAAGTATATATAATAATATAAACCTCCCCAAATGCATGTTGGAGTCATACTGACAAAAAATGTTAAAGGTTAAACCTGCCTTAAGCAGCTCGTTTAGTTCAAATGGCGTGCTTAATCACAAGGTCACAAGTGTAGGAATGAAACTGCTGGGATTTGATTACTATTGATGTTTGATGTAGTGTGGTAGTGGTATGGTATGGGTATGTAAAGGCATCCGACAAACAAGAATAAGGCAAGCTAAAGCGGAACTTTCCATTTTAGCGCCTGAATTAGATCTCCTTTGTTTCGTTAGAGCAGCCTATAATTTAAGTGCACTGAAAGGACCACATGCTTGATGTTCTCATTCACCGTTAAAAACCCTGGTTAACAAATTGCCATTCAAACTGAGTCAGACTCAAACATCCTCATAAAGACCTGGCTGCACGCCTTCAGTTCTGATTAAAATTGACCGTGGCGTAAATTAGGGGTTTAGAAATTGTAAGAGATTTCGGATTTCTTGAAGCATGGAAGATGGGAACTTGCCCCCTCTCCACCATCTTCGATCGAGACTGAGCTCATTTAAAAGTATTACGGTGTGGCTTTAAACGTGTAACGCCCAAAATCACTCTAGTTTATCAGTTATTGAAGACGTTTTCAGCTATAATAGCTGCTAGGACCCATAATATAATGCCATTGTTGGTGTTGGCTTAATGCAAGGTGTATAGGCCGGGGATGTGTCTATTATAGTGATAACAGATATCATCCCAATAATAACGCTTCTGATGAAACCATTGGTACCAGTGCAGTGCATGCATGAAAACACCTCTATACAAGTGCACGGGTCTTTCTCATGCATACACTTAAAAACAGGCTTTGACTTCAACGTATGTGACATCATAGACAAGAGGAAAAAAACAAGGACCCTTCATTGGAGCAGAATGAAGCCCTGTCACAGCAGCACAAAGACCCGTGTAAGACAAGTCTGTCTTTGGCTGCCTTTCCAAATCGTTAGCAGTTACCGCGTTTGTCCAGAAGAGGGCAGAATGGCAGAGTAGCCACTCCCTCGTCCTGCGGTCCCTAGGAAGTGGCAACGCGCCACCCAGGACAGAATGACATTCAAACATGCAAATCCCCCTGGCTGGGAACCAGCAGACGACAATGGCAGCCCCCCCCAGCGTGAGTGTGTAAAGGGCCGCCTCGACCGTGCCCCTCCTGTCTCAGCAGAAAAAACCTGCCGCCTTCCCGGCAGTGACCAGAGGGTCAGCTACCGAGCCAAAAAAAAGGTGCCTTTCACACACGGGAAGAGTTTAAATCACTCCGTTCTTTTTTACATACACTCGAATCGGCCTGTAAAAAGCCTCCAAATATTCTCGCTCCAGAATCACCACAATCTCGCGCGTGATTGGAGGGCTGACACATTTCTACAAAGCATTCTGTGTTCAGGCCTTATAGAGCCCAGCCCATCATTTTTGAGGGGTTGCAAACCCTGGTGGAAACGATCCAGTTCCCAGAAGGTTCCGTTACATTCTCCCCGCCCCACCCGGCTCCACCGCACCCCACGGGCGTTCATGTCTGAAACCAGCCTGCCGCGCCCTGTGGGAACAGTGTTAAATCATCTTTAAGATCTCTCGTTGCGTTACATTTAGACATTTAGCAGACACTCTTATCCAGAGGGACTTATACAGATGACGTTTTCCCATTAAAAAAAAAAATGATTATTATAAATACAAGCTGGATATTTTACTGAAGCAATTCAGGTAAAGTACCTTGCTCAAGGGTCCTACAGCAGCGCCTCATCTGGGAATTGATCCGACCACCTTTGAGTTACAAGCCCTGTTCTCCAGCCATTATACTACACTGCCGACCCAGAAATTGAGTTTGAGCTCGCTTAACAGTACATTGGGGTGGCAACGCGCGACACCAGAAATCATGCTAATTTAGCAGTTATTGAAGAAATTGAATTTGAAGGAGCATAAAAATTTGAATATCTCTTTCCCTTGCCTTCTACGCCGTGTGAAGACTGCATTGATCTCCCAACGTGAGGCCAAGATGAACAGATGTACGAGAGATTGTCAGCTCCCAAAAGCCCTTCGGTGCTGCTCAGTCAACAAACCTTCATCGGAAGCGGCATGATGTCTTCATCACACAAGCACGTTGGGAATATTAAGCATGATATACACAGTGCACATATACTGTAGCTGTGCTCAAGTGAATAAGTCAAGTGAATCTCTTACATTCTCACAGAATTCACGGTTCTATATTAGGTTATTCGGTTATGGTTATCGGGTTTGTGAGGGATCTTTTTAAGCAGTTAGGTGCACATCAGTGTTGGCTCTTGTGTTGGCTTACTTCATAGCCTGTCTTCTTTGTGCGTGATATTGGCGTTGTGATATTGAGTTGTAATTTGATGTACGCATTATTGCTGGCGGAAATGTATTGTCTTCTGGGGGAACAGATGAAGTACTTTGTTAGTTTTAAAACTTTGTATTTGTTTATTTATTTTATAAATTTGGCGCCCAATGTGGGCCTGAACATGTGCAATTCCCACTCTAATTTGGAATGTCAAATTATCTGCAACCGCAGCTGCGTTCATGCTAATTCGGGAGAGTGTAGACATCCCCAGTTCTCCTCCGAAACATGCGGTGTCGCAAGCCAGGTTCTTTCCCCACCACAGACTACAGCAAAGCTTGCACAGACTGGAGTCGGAGGAAGACCTTATTTTATACGCAGCTTTGACATGTAGTCCACGGGTGCCCGATCGACCAGCGGGTGGCAATGAAACGCAGACCCCCTAACCGACTGAACCCTCCCAATCGCCAAATGTGCATCGTTGTATAAAATGCTACGGGCCACAGTCCGCAACCGGCACACTGGATTTGATCGAAGACCGCGGGGCTCATTCTCGCACCACAGCGTGGCGTCTTAACCGAATGAGCCACCCAGCAGCCCGATAAAGAACTTTCTATCCTGTATAATTGTTATGAGGGATGTGCTTTTGGCTCTATTTGCTTCAGTTATTGGGGCCAATTATTACTGGTTAACAAGTCAAACGATTACGTTTGTTAATTACATTTAGTCCATGTGCCAAGTCAATTCATAGTGTTTTGAGTAAACTGTACAGGGTAGCGGGCATGATCCATCCTCATGTCAGCTACTGTGCTGTTTTCTTTGCTATATCCAATAGGACACTTAAAATATAGCCATGCATAACTTTAAATGTTTATTCCATCAAGACAATTGAGCTGTATTTTAATGGTAGTGTTTATGTTTATTGCACCAATGCAAGCAGGTTTACCTAGCTAATTTGCTTCATGAACTGCTGTGTAAGTTGAATTTGGCAGGCTGAGGGATTAGTCAGGGCAGCGTTACATTTGCTGGGCTCATCGCTTGTTTCTGGAGGAGGCTTATTTATTATGTTATTGGGCCTAGCTCCAGCGTTGTGCTCGCACAATATTACAGTTTGAATTTACGCCTGCATTATTTTGGTCCTCCATCTTCTCATAAACATCAGGGACTTCCTTCTCTTCATGCGAGACATTTTGCGAAGGCAATCAATCTGATTTAGAGTAGCGCGTGTGTTTAGTTACTTCACCATATACAAGTTTCTTGGCCACGTGGTCTTTTTCATTTTTGACATTTTTTCTATCGTTTTGAATGTTTGTTGTCATTTGTTGTCATTTGTTGTTCATGATGTTAGCTCTGTAGTCTTTCTGAAAACGCAATTTCTGCCTTTGCCCCTGCACGCCGGTGTCTTATCTAAACATTAATTGTTAATGCTCCGAATGTTTTCACCAGTTGTGATGACCTAGAATATTTCTACCTCAGAAAAGCCTTCACTTTTGATATTTGTTTTCCCTCTTTGGATCCGTGACTAATTAGATGAAATTAGGCGAATGTTTTTCATCTGCCGCTTTGAAGATGTTGACAAAACGTCTGTTTTTCTTTTTACCTGACCTCACTTCCAACGGGAACCTTTTCAATTTGAGTCAAGTATAACGCCGCCTAGCGGTACAATTAATTAATCCCGCACACTTTTTTTGAGCCGTCCTCGGGGCTCTGTAAATGTGCTTCAGAAGGAGCCTGCTGGGGTCAAAGAGGGCAATCGACAAATGAATTAGTTTTTATAATTTGTTGAATTGTGTTCCTCTGGCGATTGAGTCAATTAGCATCTGGAGCATCCCACTGGTTCATGCAGAGTGACCCAATTTTATCCCACTGGTTCATGCAGAGTGACCCAATTTTCAGGACACAGCCCAAAGGGTCCAGACTTCTCAGGTTTACGGGGCATATCAAAGACTAAGCTTTGGCAGCAGGTATAACACAGACTCTGTCAAACTGGATGTTGCGGCTATGGGCCGGCAATACCTGTTACTGTGTGGGGCTAGTGGTGTTACAAGCGCCATGATGGAGTCTCACTATCACTTTGTAGACCCCAGTATATTATCTAGAGGCAGCCTTTTCTTGTGCAGTCTCAACCTCGAACGTATTGTTTTTTTTTGGAGAGAACAAGTAGGCTTGACTGATGCTGATTATATGCAGATACGGCCTTCAGTACAGCTCTGGAGAGAACATCTATTTTCTCATGTTAACGATAGATGAACAAGACTTGACTGCAGGAGCTAGGAGAAAGCCAAGAATATTCTGGCTGTAGAGTTTTTCAACAGGATAAACGTGCCCACTTCTGTCTCATTAACTCGGGCTGTAGGCCCAAACTAGCATCACGTCAGAAGTTATGAGAGACGGAGAGAAACGCCTTGTGTCCTGGCAGAAAATTCACACACAGACGGGCTTTGGTGTTTTTTCGGTTACATTTGAGGCCGCGGTTGTTTTCTCTCCTCACGCACACACTTGTAAACACACTCCGGTCTCCGGCTGCGAAAGTATCGGCTGGGTATACTTCTGCCGGCTCCGCGCTGGCCGTTTCAGCTCCGCGGTTCTCTACCGGCCGGAGGAATGCCTTTAACCCGCTCAGCCTGAGCCCCACCGCCTCGCTCGTGTTTTCTAGGCGCGGTGATCGTGTCCACTCCTCAGGACATCGCGCTGCTGGACGCGCGGCGAGGGGCAGAGATGTTCCGCAAGGTCAACGTGCCGGTAAGCCCTCCCAGCTGGGAAACGATTCTTTTACAATTCGAAATATTCAAAGTGAACGTAAAGGGGATGACGCTCATAGCATGTTTAGTTGGATGAATCTGCTGCAGTGGGTTTGTCAATAATGCAGAGCCAGGGAGGGAGGATGTCTGACCACGCACCAGCGACCCCTATCGGTCGACCGAGCGCTCGCCGTCACGCCTTGTTGAGCCGCACCTGAAGTGTCTTCCTCTGTGGGGGTATGCTACGAAGGAGGATTACTTAGTTAGCTGGATAACTGCACTGAGTAAAACCTGGAACAGCCCTTTTTCTTCAGTCTATGTTCCATATTTGGGAGGGTTCCGGGCTTTACAACTTAGTGCAGTTGTCCAGCTAACTCAGTAATCCTGCTTCGTGTGGAAGATTTTATTGATGTAATTAAATGCAATCGCTTTTGCGACACATCGTGAAAGGTAATGCATCTCTTTTTCTTTCTTTATTTCTGAATTAACTTATCATTTTTAATTTGCAGTTTGAGTCTGCGGTATCCACAAGGCAACAGTCATTCAATTCAAGCGAATGACTTACTTTTAGACAGCGGTATTGGATAAATCAAAAATAAATCTGAAACCTCATCTAGGCCAATGACACAATGTCTAATACTGGTCTAATAATGTCTAATTCCCAATAGTGTGTGAAATAGGATTGTCCCTGTCCAAAAGAGAAAAAGTTCTGCCCCATGTGAAATTCGGACGGAGATCTGGACTTGTAAACAGGAAGGAAGTTTACCACTGGGCTACCCAGAAAGATGCCTATTCTGTGGAATAGGCCTATCATAAATTGTAATGCTCAATCTGTTTTGCTCATTAAAATTTTTAAACAGATTTTCAACATGGAAATTAAATCAGTGGACTGTAATTAATTAGAAACTTGGGTTTTTAGCTTAAAATTTGACAAGCCGGTTATGAATATCTTATCCACGGTGGTCCCCTAGTGGTAGTTGTCGATGTCCCAATTACATGTTCTCTGAAATTATTTACAGCTTAAACCCCCAAAATTCCACCGCAAACCTTCATCTTGCCACCGTCACAGACAATAAATGCATAAAACGCACCGTTTCTACATGCTAAAAATGTTCTGATGTAGGAACAATAATAGCCTATATTATAAAAAAGGTTGTAGCCTATAAATAGCCTACAATTTCGGTTTAGTAGACAGCTAATTTTTTTTCCTACAAAATTTGCGATATAAACACATGTTCGGAACCAAATATCCTGTCTGGCGCTACAAGTGTTTTCTTATTAGGCTAACCCTCAAGAGTTCATCTTAGGCTATTACAGTTTGCCAATTTCCAGCAAAGTTCACATTTCCACAGCGACCACCTATCGGCACCTATCGATGATGGACTTCTCCACACTGTTTTGTCCCCACGCCCCACCCCACCCTGCCCCGCCCCTCGGACTATGATTGGACAGTTGATTACATTTAATTTTGTCACTGAAAAGGCGGAGCACTTCGATAAATGCAATGGCAGACCGGTCTGCAGGTCAATAAATACTATCACGAGGATTGCCTTGAATTGTGTTACGTTCCGTGCGCCACCCTATGCTGACAAAGCTAAATGCAATGGGCTCGTTTACATTTAAATTTTGGCACGAAAACCGTGCAGTTGGCGTTGAAAAGTAATGCACGCCGTATTGTATTTCAGTATTAGTGAGAACACACAATGAAATACAATGCAATATGCGTTTTGTTTTTAATTATGGCAAAAATAATGTAATTTTTAAACGCAGCAAAAAGCAAACGCAGATATGTATTACATTTCCCTATGTGTCGCTGAAGCGATTGCATTTAATGAAGTCTTCAAAAATCTTCCATAGCTTAGTAGTATACCCACATGTCATGTCTGTGCGAGCCCGACATGTGAAAAGAAGCTTCGATAACATCACATGCTTTGGAGGAAGGCACACGCGCATCTTAAGTCTTCCCGAATTGGCAGAATTGGCAGAAAACGGCATTTTCGATGAGCATTGCAGCATGAGCACAGTTGGGCATTACAAATTGGGGAAAAAATGGGGGAAGCGTTAGAAAACAATAATCGTAAATTCCGGAATTATCAACAAACTTATTTTCTTCTACAGTCCCGGGGCAGCTATAACAGTAAAATACTAGCAAGAGAAAGACCACAGGAGAAACTGTACACTAAGCAGAGAAAATGGCGATACATTACGTTGAATAAACGATAATAGCAGTGAAATTAACCTGAGATAAAAAATAAAAAAACTGTGGTTCTGCATTAAAAAACCATCGACGATGATATAGGACTGTTAGAAAATATCAATGCTGACAAGTTTTGCTGTATCTTAACACATATGTTGAGATGAAATTTAGAATTTAAATTTCTGCAGCTAGGTAATTGCCCAGTGATAATTTCCCAACCTGTCAACAGCTCTTGACTACTTGGTTAAAAACACGGCTCAAGGAAGTGCACCATGTCATTTAACATGGAAGGCCATATTCAGAATTCTAGCGTTGATGAAGATGTTGCCATAGATGTAGTCCTTTTGGCATATCAGTGCACCCGCCTCTTTTGGGAAACAGCTTCGTTTTCAAAAACGATGACGCACGCACAAGACGCGCACGCGTGCCCGGGCGAACACACGCACGCGGGCACACATCCAGTAGAGGAGTGACTGTGAGAGACTGTTGTTTGGGGAACGATGCCGGCGCTTCCGATCTGTGCCAGTGACAAACGCAAACAAACGGCAGGCGCTCCGCGGAGAAGCACGGCGGGCCCCGCGGGAGGCCGAGAAGCCCAGAGCGCACACACCTGCAGGCAGGTCTCCCATCACCAAGACGGTAGGGGCGGGGAAAACACATTACCGTCCAATCGGAGGCCGTGGTTGTGGCGGGTCCACGCAGCCGTCAGAATAAACAAGTTCCTGGAGAGGTCGCTTTTCTCTTCCTGGGATATAAATGTTTACACAGTAGAGGTTACACAAGTGTATGCTCCACTTCACAGATAAAGGGCTTGCGTGTATTCCAAAAGAAAAGCAAGCGTATCTGTGATGTCAGAAAACCAGGTTCCAGGACTGTAGCAAGGGCACAGGGGGATGGCTCTTACGGGCATTAATGTACTATTGCCGTCTGTGTAAGCATCAATATTAATGTTAGCAGTGGTAGCAATTTGCTTTGCATTCACTTTTATCCAGGGCATCGGCTAAGCAAATCGCCTGAATGTGTACATATCCGTTTACCCAGCTGGATGTTTGCTGAAGTAGTTCAGGGTAAGAGTATTGCTCAGGGTTACAACGGCGGTGAGAGCATGGCTTTCTTTCTTAACCTCAATGAAAGGGCCACACTTTGAGAGGGAAGACCTTCATCTAGACAGGCAAAGCATGTCCATAGCAGACAGGCCCCTTGGGAGTCACCATTGATGCAGTGAAACACATTGATACACTTTTTCCTAGATAACTGCTTTATACCTTTTTGAAATAGGATATTGAAGATTGAAGGTCTTGAAGGATATTCCTAGTTCCTGGCAGGTACGGGTCAGTGGGGCTGTGGTCAGAGTAGGCCTCAGCTGTCACCCCCCTTGTCTCCGTGTAATAACATGACCGCCCCAACCAAGGGTGTAATGCTGCAATTTCACCACCAGGAGTAGTGTGCCTCTCGTCTTTAATGTCTTCGATTGACTCCGTCAGTCAAGACTATGGCATGCGGATGGACGCGGTAAAGCACTGCGATGCCTGGCCAATTTAAGCAAGCCCATGCCTCCCTGCAATCAAACTCGTCCGTTTGCTTTACGACTGGCGTGCGGCCAAACGGTCCGACCGCTCTCGTCCCAGCGGCGTCGCTAATCGCAATTTACTGTATGTTCCACATATCGCAGTCATTGGATCAAGCCAGGGAGGAGACTGAGCGAGCTCCCCTCCCCACTGTTCAGGCTTGCCCTCTCATTTCAACACAGAACGATTAGCTTATGTCTTTCAGGTTTGCGTAGCTCACACTTTGCATAGGACCACATTAGAAAATTGCTCTTGTCAGGGTTTCATCCGGCTGCTTAGTCTTCACTTCAGTGCTCAATAGCAACTCCTTGGTGCACTGGGCAGTTGTGTTCACGCCACAACGGGTTTGTGACTACCCAGTGAACATTTTTGCATTGAAAAGTCGGTGAAACACTGTCTGGAATTCAGGTGAAAAAACAGCAAAATTTGGTTGGAAAATGAAAGTTTTTTTTAACCGGCTAGTATGATTCTGTATCTGAATAAAACCTGAGCTAAATTGACGCGTTTGTCAAAAAGGTGTCAAATGTCTCTCAACCTAGATTTCCACCCCTCTAGAAGTCTAGATTCCGGCTCTTTCTCACAGGGTGTGGCCGCACGGCTACACTGGCGGACTGCAGTCGTGTAAAGAAGCAGCGGCTGGTAGCTTCGGAGGCTGCAGCAGCGTAGCGGGCTTATAAACGAAATCTCTTCCGTGCCGGCTTTGCTAAATGCTTCCCCACGTTCCCCTCACCCCTTGCTTAGCTAACTACCTGACATTTAGTTAATTTATTCGCTAACACAGGGCCTACCTGCCTGTCAGTCTCCAGACCAGTAAGGGATACAATTTGTTTAAACCCGAAACAATCTGGTTAAATGTCTCCCAAGGAGATCTGTATGCATACAGGAACGCGCGGAGCATCGCTGTGCACTCCCGAGCACTTGATCCAGTGAACCGACATTTTGCTGACGTCTGTACCAGCCGCTGCCAAAGCAATTTAGGAGAGCTCCAAACTGCCAGCTTTCAGTTTAACAAGGCTAAGCGCAAGGTCTACAAATTTGAAACTCTAGAGTAACATTTCTATTTTGTAAAGTGCCTATATGTTTTCCAAATATTGTATTTAAGGTGTCGACAGGAGCACATTACCGGCTCTTTTTTTATTTTATTTTTTATTTATTTTTTATTTTTATTTTTTTTACTGCTGAAAGAGTGATTGTTTAGATAGGCTCGTAGTGTCACACATTTTGTCCCAAGGCTCAACATTAGGGCCTTAAGTGCCACTGGTGCAATGGAAATGGTGAGTTTTGCTCATGTTTCTTTGCTCCTGATTGGGTCTCATCAAAATGGTCCCATTCTCCTCTGCGTGAATGTTTCTAACATGGACACTGTTGTTTGCATTATACCTGCATACAAAAATATTACAATCATCCCATGCAAATTAACATGAAAATGGGTAGGTTTATGCCTAACTGTAGAAAGACATTTTTTCCACAAAATGGGTTTGATTAATCATCTCATCAAAACTTAGTTTTCTAAACTTCGAGTGTTTTCTAAACCGCGTTGGGCACCCCTGCTGCTAGTACCTGCATTATGGAATGATACTTTGAGTGTTCGTTTGCGTGTGACTCCACACGGAACTTTGTAAACGCGGTTTGTTCATTTGTAAACGCGAACCTAAGAAACCGCAGAAATTCAAAACGGTGAGTTTTCATACGGGACGAACATCCAATTGAGCTGTAATTCCTCAACAGGGAATCTATTGGCTTATTTTTTTTTGTTTCCAGGAGTTCATTCAAAACTCCATGTGAGACGAGAATTGGCTTTCTAATCTATTCAGTTTAGTCACTTGCCTGGACCAAAACCAGGCTATTGTTCAGGTCAGTGATTACCAGGTATCCTGTTAATGAGTTTGGACACGGAAGATAATAACGTGACGAAGCCTGCAATGATCCCGAGCTTGACGATCATCAATAGGCCATTGATTTCAGACGGGTTGTCGCTGCCCCGCAAGGTCGCGATTAAAGAGGCGAGACACGGACAGCAGGAGCAGCGGACATCTCTGCTCAAAGGCACAAGCGTGCCATACGGCAAAGGTTTGAGGAGGTCGCGCATAATCTCCCATCTCCCCCGAAGGGCTTGGCTGCAGGGTGTCTATCCAGAGGCTCCAATCTATGGGTTGTTGAAATCAGGTCAAGACACCGAAGTCTAGATTTGTCCCCTGTCACGTGATCTTGGTGCGGTTCAAGCACCTCAGTACTGTAGACCAGGGTGAAAGTAACAGCCTCTGGCTTGCGGTGCTTGCGACAGGAGCTGAAGCTCCGCCCTGCAGCCTAATGTACTTACACTGGCCACCTCATTGTGTGGCTGCAAGAAGTGTTTGCTCAACAGTGTCAGAGGACGGGAATAGGCCAATGTGACCCTCACTTAATTATGTTTAGGACACAGATCAAGGCCACATCAAACAACTTACATGTGTATGTCTGAATTATAGTAATATTATGTCTACATTACTTGGATATGCATGTGTACAGATACGTATGTGTGTACGTGGTCATTCGTTTTCATATTAGACAAGTGAAAAATTTAAGAATATATGTACATTTATATTTCATGCCATTCAGTGAAGGGCTGTAGTGTAATGTCTTGCTGGCTATGGATGTAATTTGACATCAGTGCCATAATACCGCAGACTCCTCCTCTAGTCCAGTGATTTTCAACCACTGTGCCGCGGCACACTAGTGCAGGTGTGCCGTGGGAAATTATCCAACTTCACTTAATTAGTAACACTTTTGGTTGGTGTGTGTGTGATTTTTTTTTTTTTTAAAAAAAAAAAAAAAAAAAAAAAAAAAAAAAAAAAACTGCTCTAGTCTTAATCAACTCATTCTGATTGGGCCACATACCTCAGTAGGGCGTTCTCCGGTATTTCTCAGTAAGACTTGCTGGTCACTGCATGTGACCGCATCTTCAGCCAAGCTCCCGCCGTTTATATTAATTCATCTTTTTATAACGTGAACTTCGGCCCTTGGCCCAGAATCAGAACCAGACCAGTCTCATTTATGTAATTATCCCGATAAAGTACCTATTGCTTGTCAGCGTTACACCGCTTACCATGTACTTCTCTGATCTCTATCCTATCAGGAAGCTCTCACAGAGTGACTGTGACTTTTAACGGGTCTCATACCCGACAGCGGAAGTGTTTGTAGGCTAGCATAGTGCCTTGGCCTCTGCCAGCTTGCCAGATACTCAACCATAGCTCAACAGTTCCTGTAAATGGTGTTACATGAATGACATCACAGGAGACTCATCCCATTTCCTTTTAAGGGGTTATCGAAAGCCGAACGGTGCCCAGAACTAAAATAATTACTTGATATGTTTAGAGCTTGTGTTCTTCCTCTTAATGAAGTGTAGGGTGGAGGGGGGGGGAGACCACGCTTTTAGGTTGTAGGATGAGTCGATGAAGCTGTTGGAAATTGTGCAATTATACGAGTGAAAATTAATAATTGTATAAACTCAACTCTGAGGATGATAGTCAGCAACGAAGCAATTGGTTAATTTGTCTGATAACTGGTTATTGATACATCCGACTATATTAATTTTGGACATCAAATGAATGTGTTGTTTGTTCAGTCTTATTTCGTGATGCAGTGAGATACACTGTGGGACAAAGGAGCACAGCCCTAAAACCTGGTACTTTAGCCGGACGCGCCATCTGGGAGCTCGTCTTAACTACAGTTCGCGGAAGCCATTAAAGGATCCAGGAAGCCTCAGTATCTCAGCGTTTCTCTCTGTGGATTCCCCACTGGTCTCATGGGCGACGGTACGTCCTGTCTGCTTCGACCTCGGGCCAGTTCCTCTTTTATTGGTTCACAATTCAAATCACCGCTCAGTGATGGACTAACCGCCGGTTGGACCGTGAGTCACTTGGTAACCATGTTGGTCGACCTCACCACAAAACTCGTTGCTTTGTTTGCTTGGAGACTGAAGTCATGGCCGAGAACACAAGAGACTTGTAGGAACAGCCTATTTGCATTCAGAAAAGTGCCCCTGTGTGGGCCTTGTGTTTCACTGAGCAGCAGATGCTAGGCTCTGTTCATAAAGGATGAAGGAGCCAGGCTCCAGCTATGAGTCAGCGCAGTTCAAATCGAGCAAATATACACGATACACACGATTTTGTTGCCAAAGCAGTCACAAATTCACATTCACATTGCAAATCTGCTATTAAAAATAGAATTCTCAGGTCAAAATGTACGCGTTAAACAAGTCATTGCTTGATTAATTGGATGAAAACACGATTTGTAAAACTGTTAAATCACAAAGTATGGATTAAAATGTAAAATGTATACCTTTGTTGATGTACATCACTCGGTGTTCTTCAGGTTGTGAAAGGTGGCTGTATATTTTGCTGCCAGTACAGCGCACATTGGTAGGGCTGTCAGGAAATTGTTGAATGTCCCCTGTTGCACAAAGAACCCTGTATGAGTCACTCACTGAAAAAGTATTATCTGTCTGGATGACATCACAGCCGCAGAATTATAGATCTAAAACAGCAAAGAGAACAGAATGACAAGGGATTGAACTTCCCTGCAATGGAAGTCATGCCGCAAGCCTCCATCGATCTCGCAACTCCGCACGGTATTTTTAAACAGTACAGTTCAACAGCTTGTTTTACTGCGCCCGGCGCAATTCTGCACTGTAATCGAATTCTCGCGAAGAGTATGGGGATTGATGGAGACTGCCTTATATGGGCAGTGATGAAAGTGGCCATTAAAAATGAATGGGGCTTCCAGTAAGATTGCAGTCTTGTTCAATCTATGTCTTTGACAACAGGCGCCCGTACATTCTGAAAGTGCTGGCAATTGGAGCCTGTCCAATATGGCCGCGGGGCTCTTGCGGGCGCTCAACTGTGCACACTGACCGGTCATGCTGTGTATCACCGCAGGTTCTGGGACTGGTCCAAAACATGAGCGTGTTCCAGTGCCCAAAGTGCCAGCACCAGACCCATATTTTCGGAGCGGATGGGGCGAGAAAATTGGCCCACACCCTGGGAGTGGACGTCCTGGGTAAGACCCTGTCGGCAAGAATGGAGTGAGAACAAGCGAGGCAGGGGTTTCCAGCCCTGGTCCTGCACAGTCAACAGGTCTGCTGGTTTCTGCTGTTACTCCACATGTAACTGATTCATCCAAGCAGTTTGTTACACAGTTCACCTCAATATCCTGGTCTAAACCAGTCGCTCGCTTTAGCATGAAAAGAAAAGGCAGCAGACCCTGTGGCTCTCCAGCACAAGGTTTGGCCGGTTGGGTCTTTCTTTTAATAGTTATCCTTGTCAGTTGGCTAATTAGGTGTATACACCAATGCCAGTTCACTCGTAGATGAGATCACAGTAAAGCGTTTCAGATTGGCTCAGAAGAACAGTCTTCAGCTGTCATTCATTAACTTGTCAAAATTTTTTGCTAAATGTCAGATCGCATGTATGATTGGGCTGATTGGATGATTAAGAGTCGGCATGAAATCCAGAAATGGATTGGCCCTCCATGCCCACCGCTGGCATACAGGCACCCTGCAGATTTACCCCAGTGATTACTGCTTACCAAGTCAGACTGACGTCTGATACAGCTGGGTGGCACAGCAGCCACTCATTCATGCTAAGAACGGAACTAAAAAGGCTGATGCAGTTACACACCTGATTCTACTCATCAATCACTAGAGTCTTTGCTAAGGACCTTGATTAGTAGAATCAGGTGTGCAACTGCTTGGTCGGAACAAAAGCCTGCACCCATACCAGCCATTACTGGATGCGGTTGAGGACCCCTGGAGTCTGGACTAAGACCTGTCAGGTGTTTTGTTGAAAAATTTAACACGTGCATTTTCTATAAGGGAACTGAGCTGAAATGAAAAACACATAAAGGTGGACAGGTTGGTGCCGAAAACAAATAAAAAAAATAAAAAAAGGTGGACAGGTTGGTTTTTATATGAAAGTAATGACATTTTCCAATGAGCAGTGAGAGGTTAGTGAGATTTGGCTTTCTCTGCACTGCAGACTTCATGGTGGAGCATCTCTGACGGGGCGTGTCCTATAAAGTGTGCCCTCTCTCTGCTAGGGGACATCCCACTGCACCTGAACATTAGGGAGATGTCGGACAGAGGCCAGCCCGTGGTGGTGTCCTCGCCGGATAGTCCGGAGGTAAGTTCTGTACCCCGTTCACTGGCCTGTCCCCCCACTTTATCCCCCATCTGCCTTGTTTGAAGGAATCGTTTCTCACAGGCAGGAAGTCGCACGCTAACGCTCCGCGCAAATGCTTTCCTTTAGACAGTGAGCACAGAGCTTGCACAAATCTGCAGTCTCTGCCACACACACACACACACACACACACACTTGGTCTCTGTCCGTCTCTCTCATATGCACTCGCTGAAACTCAAACTCATTCTGTCAGCTATACCTCAGACTGCACACTCCCTCTGCCAGAGTCACTCACGCTCACACATTCGAATACAGACTCTGTTAACACATTGAATTTGTCTCTCACACTCACTGAAATGTGTCTTTTCTAGATAAACTTTATCTCGCCAGGAGACAGACATCCACATACCATCTATCACACACACACACACACACACACACACACACACACTTATATACAGTATATCTGTGTGTTTATACAGTATAGAGCAATCCTCTGCTGTAAATGCACTTTCCAGGGCTCAGAACCAGTCTCCATGAGAACACCTTAGGAGTAACCAAGTTCAAGCTGAAAGGTCAAGCTGAAAGGTCAAGACCCAACGTTCAGCGGCGGTCCTTTTTCATCCGTATTCAAGGGCAGAGGGTGGGTCAGCATTATGCAAATAAACGTCATGCCTATGCATGCGCACTGTAGTTATTGATTTATTTCCTCTCGCATTTTTGAGTTGACAGTCTGGAAAATGAACTAGCTCTATGTGGGGGGGGGGGTAAAAATGCACCCTCCACACCTTTTCCACGCAGCTAATGAAGCAAGAATGCCATACTGCATACTTAGAAAAGTGTTATCTGAGGGAAAATGAAATTTGCCCCTCCCCTCCCCTCCTCTCCCCACCACCAACCACAAATGAAAACAGAAGGGAGGGGGGGGTGGCCTGGGGGTTGACGGAATTAAAGCCCCATTCCAAACACTAAGAGCTGGTCTCCAGCCAGCCGTTTACCGCAATTTACCCGCCATTCAGGGCGCTTAGAGCTTCTCCTGCCTGCCATTAACCGACCAGTAATGACCAGTTTGCGCAATCAGCTCCAAGCACAAGCAGCTCGGGGTCAGACGCAACGCGGCAGTTGACCCGTGCGGCAGTTGCCATAGCACCGGCACTCTTCGTAACCGAGGCCTCAGAGCCCTCAGTTGCTGAGGTGCCTCAAATAGACGCCCGCGCTGCTTCGCTTCGGATCGACTCAGGTAGGACGATGCCAAAGCCCGCTGATAAGCTGCCTCCGTCAGTATTTGGTTTAATACTGTGAACAACACCCCTGGGTTACTGCGTACTTGTTAAAGGTACTTGTGCCTGTTAATATTCTTCTTGATTATTTATGTATTTGCCTAGCAGCCCCCCTTATCCAGGGTGAGCTACATAGCTTCTGTGCTACATATTAGCCATTTGTACACTGGATATTAGCCAGAACCAATCAGAGCCAACCTCTGCACCATGCTGTTTCTCCTCCCATGGCCTCTCCCTGCCAGCTTATGCTGTCATGGCTGCATGTCTGTCACCGTGGCATAAATAACACTCGGTTGACCCTGGGTGACCATGTGATTCAGGCCACACACACATACAGACCAACCTCTGTCCCTTTTGGAATTTAAAGAGCAGTGCCTTTTGGCATTGTCAGCAGCTTACACAGCCCGCTTACCTTAGTGTCTCTCTGTGAGCATTAGTCAAGCACCCCCACAAATAAGGTGCAAACTTCCTCTGCAAGCAAAACCCATCACAGAGTCTGAGAGTCCGGGCTGAATTACTGTGAAAATGGGAGTCAAGTCCTTCACTTTTTCCATCATACAGTGAAGGGCTGTTATTGCAGCGCAGAAAGAGGATTCTAAAAGAGCGTTTACCAGATAATTCCCGCTTTTCGGCCCTTACCAGCATTAAATTAATTCTCAGCGTAATTCCAAACTGAATACCTTCTCAAGTGGCATCGGATCTGTGGTGTCAAGTGCTATTTTTTAAGGGGGCCCTTAATTTTTTCTTTTTAAATTTGCGTAGTAATCATTCATAAGCGGCAATGAGGACACCAGCAGAAGCAGAACGGGACATTATACCTCTGGTTTTGAAAAGCAGTGAATTAGAAAATGACTTTCTGCCTCGTTAATGTTGAGATGGCCACAGATGTGAGTGCAGCACCTGATATTGCAGATAGAGGTTGAGAGGGTGGAGCCTCGGCACATGCAGTTTATTTTTTCTTAAAGGGCGAGCTCACTGTCTGCTGCCAGAGCGCATTTTATAAATAACACTGATGATTCATAAATATTATTAAACACACCAAATAATTCTCTTTAAATTATTATTTTCTAAATGTTTTGACTAAATGTTCCATCTAGAACAGGGGTTTTCAACCTTTTCTGGTCCAGGGACCCCAACCCAGGCCCAAAGGCACCCAGGGGACCCCCATCATGAAGGGTTATATTTAATTATATTTTCAATTTTTAAATATTTTCCCAAATGTTTAGATAGACATTGCATATCAGGTCTGGCCTGAGACCCCCTACAGTACCTCAGAAGACCTCCCGGGGGTCCGCCGACAGCCGTGTTGAAAACCCAGGATCGAACACTGATTGAGTTCTTGTTTTGTAAGGGTCACTCTGACCAAAAATGAATTTTACAATGAAAGAACAGCAGAGATATTTTTTCTAATTGAGATCGCGTGCATGCGTGTGTTTGTTGATCCAGGCTGAAGCTTACAGAAACGTGGCGTCTGCTGTGGTGCGGCGCCTGGCGGCCATCGCTGACTGACAGCAGGTCACGCGGGAAGAGCCGGTGGGGCAGGAGACCTTTTTGCGCCCGTCGCGCTCGAAATCGCCGGATGCCACGCCGACCGTCACCCGCAGCGCGTGGGGAAAAGCACCGCATCAGCGAGGTCCACTGCAAGTTCACCAGTTAAAGTATTCGAGTGTATAATTGTCCCTCGTTGCTATAATTCATCCGATGAACGCACTGAAAGAATCTGAGTTGCACCTCCTCCGGCTGGCACAGTTTACTGCATTGAATCACAGTATCGACGTTATTACATTGTCAGTGTCAGATTTTCTTGCACTTAAAATAATGGCCTGCTTCAGAATATTATAAATATATCTTGTTCACACAAGCTGCTGTGTGGATGGTATCGGCTGTGTAAAGCTCGCCGGGTGCATCTCGGGGCATTTATTGCAAAAGTATGTGTCAAGTTTCAACTCTTGGCTATGACCGCGTCTGCGGTCGTCAGCAGGTTCGCTGGGCTGAGGATTATTTGAGGAGTCCAAAAGAACAGAACGCGCCACGCCACGGGTCTGACAAGATTGTGCGCGCTCTGGCTTGGCGAGCCCGCTTCGGGCCTGGCTGGCGGAAAGTTTCCGTCTTTTACCTCTGCCCTGCTCTCCCCAGAGAACCGCCCTGATCCCCGCGCTCCGGAAGCCCCAGCAGACCCTTTGTCGCTCGCTCGAGTTCCAGGGGTCAAACTGAAACAAAAGGAGCGTGATACTGTGGAAAGGAGGAGGGGGAATAAAGTGGTGTATTTTGAAGATGATGATCATGAGTGTTTTTTTTTATTTCTCTCCAGAGGCAGCATTGGTGAGTGTGAGAGGGTGAGTTTGTCACGATTCTCTGACACAGTGAAAATCTCACTCATTGACTGGAAGCAGAGCAGTCCCTAGGCTTTCACAGCACGCCGAGACTCAATTACCTCACAGAAATGTGTCCAGCGAATGACCTCGAGCAGTCCGTCTGAATCCGTTCCAAATGGTTTCTTACTGTTTGTGTGCTCTGTGAAGATGCTCACTGGTGTGTTTGTCTATGAGAGAGACCGATAGAGAAAAAGAACAAAGAGGTCTTTGGTCATAGTCGTTACATTTAGTAGTTTATTTTCTTGCCAGTCACCTATCCATGGAGACTTAAATAGCTTACAATTTACATATTGACCATTTCCACAGCTGGATATTAAAAAAAGAAAATCGAGGCGATGTTCCCAGGTAGGGTCACAACAGCAGTGCCCTACCTGAGAATAGAGCCTGCATTGTGTGAGGTCCAAGCCCTGCTACGTAGCCAGGGTGCTCGCTGCTCTCTGACAATCGCCCTGAGGGTGTCATGTCATGTTAGCTGAAGCACTTCTCCACCAGGTCGGCCCTCCCTGCCCTGTCAGATCCCAGATGCGATGTAGCATTCTCCAGGCTGAGAATCATTATCTCTGCCTGTGTTTCCACCCTGTACTCCTACATCGCCGCTGCCATTCCTCTACAGAATCTCTCACCCCCCCCCCCCAAAAAATAGCTCTGTTCACAGAAGCAGTTGAGTGTGACTAGTCTTCTGAACCTGTTTGGCATGTTTTAAGATCACTAGTATTTTTACCCCCTGCCCCCGACACACACACACACGCAAAAAAACATCCCTTCTCTGCCTCTTTTCTCCTTATATTAGCCATTGTTACGTCACCAGACGAGATTGTGAGTGCTGTTCAAAATCGTTTGCGCTGTTGATACGGAAGTGTTTCGTGAGGCGCGGAAGACGAAGCTGTGCAAATGGAATTTTCCAAGCTGTCATTTATGAATGCCGCTTACCCTTAATGCGGAGCGTGGCCACCGCAGCGTGTCCAGCCAACGGAAGCCAGAAAACAGCCTGGCGGGTTTAATGAGGCTTGTTTGTGTATGTATGAAGTCATTATCGGTCAGGAGAGATGGGCCTCCTCTCGGTCTCCTGTGCGCGGCGGAGAGGGGCGGCGTTTACACGTCCCCGGGAGAGGAGGGGACCGTTTGTCTCCCAAGATCTGAAGGGATCTGAAACAAACTCATTTGTCCCATTGTCCCCATTAAGGTCCCGTACTCTCGGAATTCAAACCGCCGAGGCCGCGACGGGGGCCATTACTCACGCGTCACGGGCCGCGCAAACGATCGCCGCGGTTCGGCGAGGTCGACGGAGCGCTTCCTCTCCCGTGCGGCGGGGTTCCATCAGCATTCTGCGCACATCCTCTTTGTGACCTTCCAAACATGAAGGCATTTGCTTTGATCAACAAAGAGTTCGTGGTGCAGTCGTGCGTATCTCGTTGTTTGCATCCTCAAATGGGATTGGATAGTGCTTTTGAAAGACGGTTGTGCGATCCTTTTTATTTCTGGCTGGTTGATAATTCCATTATTCAAATTTGACTTGAATAGCCAGTATTATGATGATGATAATGGTGACAGTAAAACAAGTATCGTAGTGCTTATGTGTTTTGCACTTTGTCCTTTCTTTGGTCTTGCCCATTATAATTTGAGGTCTTTGTGGTCTCAGAGGCCTGGAGTTTGTCCCTTGAGTGGAAGCCTTTTCAATTGAATTACTCCTCCTGTTCACCCCATATTGAGATGCTCAGCAAGTAGCCTCAAGACTTTCAAGCCTTAAGATTGATAGCAGATGGCATTATTTGCGCTACTGCTACATGGTACACACTGATCCTTAGAAGGGCAGTCATCCCACAGTACAGTCCTGAGGGAACAGTAGTTCCGAACGTGCAGCTAACATTAAACGCAAGAATGGTTACAGCTGGATAATCTTGTTGGGTTTACCCATTGGCTACCACAGGATACCACAGAGCAGAGATTACACTGAGCAGTCACCAGGTGGCGCTGCATGGCAGTTAACTTAGAAGTGATGGCGGGCAGTGTACTTATTTATTTGCCTGTGTGGGATGAGACTCCCGCGACTTGTGCAAACAGGGCTGCTTCCTGCATTTTTTGCCGCGCTCCCTTGACTCTGGCCTCGGCAGCTGTTTCGTTTCCAGCCGCCGCGGAGGGAAAGCCAGACGGCTCCGCGATCCGCGGGGTCAACAAGTCTGAAGTCGGGGGGCCCCCTCCGTCCCAGCCCGTGGCCCGCGTCTGATTGGAAGCCCCGCTCTGCGGCTGGTGAGTCACATTCGAGAGTCGCCCCGAAAACTTTCTTTCTGGTTTTCGTCCTGCCCTCAGAGGGGGGAGGGCGGCGTGCCGGGGTCGCTCGGGGTGCAGATGAGCCCCGCTTCGGCTCAGATGGTCTCCATTAGAGGGGAGGGCCCGCACGCGGAGCCGCCTCTCTGCGGCCGCGTGTTCCCAGACCCCTGGAGGCTTGTCACATTTACGTAAGCCCCGTTGCGTTCGGCCCCGTGCAAAGCACTGACTTAATTACTCACTGTGGCCTCCACTTTCTGGGACACCAGACACTGGTCCTCTGTATTTAATTACGGCTTTGAGCTAAAACATGCTTTGTTGCGAACTGCCCCGGCATTATGTAAGAGGCCAGGAACGATTGTTTGGCGCAATCCGCGTCTTAGAAAATAGTTATTAAATAGTGTATATTTTGTTGACAAACGAATCTTGGTCCTTTTAGTGGGACTGGATCTGACACTTTGTGGTTTGTTTTGAGTACATGCAGAGTTCTGCGCTAAAGTAGAAAGTTATAGCTCCCCATAAGTACCATTATCCCAGTGGTCCTCTTATACATATTCCACAGATACACATCGGAGAAGGGATTGGAAGCACTGACCAGGCAATGTAATCTGAGCCTGTGTTCTGGGATTGGTTTTCCCCAGGTGCCATTGGGTCATACATTCTTTATCTCATTGTTTAGTAGAGTTATGTTTCTTGTTTTTTTTCTTAGTAGATGGACTATGCTGGGGGGCAGAATCTGTCAGGATTTTGCTGCTCTTCTGTTCTTTTTCTGTGGGGAAGGTTAAAACGGGTTCAAGTCCTGAGTCAAAATACTGCAGTTAATAATCAAGAAAAATGTCTGTCTTTCAGTGGAGCAGAGGTGCACTGAGGTGATGATTCATACAAAGGTGGTAGAAAAGATTCCGGCTTACGTTATACATATTGCGTTTTCTATTACAGAAACTGGACATTTCGTCATTGGAAGATCTGCACTTTTCCGCTTGAATACGTTTTCACTTGAAGGTTTAGTGTTCAGATGAATAATTGAGCAAATTACGTTGCGCAAAACATGATAAATAGAAAGGTATGTATCTGCAATAGAAACAGAAAACGGAAACATTTACCCCAGTTGCTATGGGAATATGGGCTCTGTGTTGTGCAGTGAAACATCATAAAACCACCTCTTATTTCTTTTAATTATTGATGAGGTCAGATATATTATCCCAGAATTTCCCTTTGTAAATTCCAGTGATCGTTGATGGTAAACACGGGCTGACGCGCCCTGTGATGACACACTGTGATGTCACAGCCCAAAGGGCATTGGTGCTCAGAGTAAGATTGGCAGTGACATGCCGAGTGACTCAGTTGTGAGAGACAAACAGCAAGCCTGAGATGAGGTTAAAGGTCACAGCAAGAGGTGTCCAGTGCGGATGGTCTTTTTCTAGAGGTGTCTTTTCGGATGGTCTGCTGTGACCTGTGCTGCTGCTGCTGCTCTTATTATTATTAATATTATTATCCCTTTTATATCTATCTCATTAACTCAAAAAATAGCTTTACATGGGCAAGCAGAAACTCATCCACCCACCTGGGTGATGCACGGCAGCCATTTTGCATCAGGATTCTCACCACACATCAGCCACAGTAGGGCTATGAATTTTGCACACAGTGCTGTTGCACAGGGACTGTACGCAGCAGTGCCCTGAGACAGGTAAAAGAGAGCAGCCCTTCACACCATGAGATAAAACGGAGCACCTTGAGTCCTCCGCAAAATGATTAAAATCAGAGCGAAAAAAAAATTAAGATTTTCATTGTTCAATTTTGCCTGTAAATATGTTTTCTACGGTGCAATTTATCAATGCTAATGCCCTTCACCTAGCACATGAATAGCAGCATTAAAATAACAGTTGAAAAATAACTACCTTGAATTTACCCTGAACAAAGACCATGACCTGAAAGTTTTCATTTCGCTGGCAATTACTCAAAAGTGTGGACAATGGATTCACTTTTTTCAGGATATCCATAATGGCATGTTTTATTTTATTCTAAGCGCTGTTCATTAACTGTATTATTGAGTATTTTTAATGGTATCTTCACAATGGTTTAACACTTAAAAAGTGTTAAACCATTTCTGTTGGGGCACTTATGATATCACCGTCTACTCAACTGACAGTACGTTGTATTTTTATGACTGCTTACACGGATAGCAGCGTGCCCTCTGCTCTGGTGCAGTGTAGTTTTATGAGCCACGAGGAAAAACCTACCAAACAAGAAATGCAGAGATCAGCCAGTGAAAAGCCTCTGTCTTTTGCTTGCTAAGGGTGGAGCGACGCCATGCGCGTGAACTCATAAACCTGGCTTCCCGCTGCTTTTATTACGCCAGCCGATAGTCTCTCCTGAACTCCTGTTTTGAGTGCTAATGTGGATGTGTCCTATCTCTTCAGATCCTGAACTCAAACGGCTGAAGCTGTTGCTCGCAGCGGTCTCCAACGGTTAGGAAAACAGGAAGCGGGCCCGCCCCTTGCTGGTTCGCTAATTTAATTATTTCCCGCCTCCAGCAATCAAATCTGCTTGTACTGCATCCGTCCGTCAATCAATCGACAGCCCACACGGTCACCACCCAGTCCTCGGTGTACAGGCAGATCAGGGTTGTTTATGTTGGACACATGCACAGGTGTTCCCTGTTATATTCTTCCACCTCTTCCAGTTGCTTTTGGCTTGTACTCACTTTCATTTGTATTCAGAAAACCCAAAATAGACAAGTAGGCTGACAAAATAGACTGTCACCATGAATGTTTTTTCATCACACTCTCAGCCCACAGTGTCCCACAACTGGGTACTTCCTGCTCCAGCAGGCTTATCCTAGATCAGCCTGCAGTGCACACTTTTGAAACCCAAAATAAATTGCATTAAAGGTGATTGCTGATCCCGGACCGATGCTTGGGAGCCAGAACTTCCCAGCCTCTGTGTTTTAATAACCGTACAGGTGTTAGGGCAGCGAGTATCCGTCCTGCCCTAAATGACCTGGTTTGAATTTGGGGTCAGTCACAGCTCAGAAGTTTGTACATGTCATTAATATCAGACATTACAGTTTACTTTTCTTTTCCTCTCTTTTTCTTGCGGGTCGGAATTTTAGAATTTTTTAATTTAGAATTTGACGCCATTGAACACCTGAAGAGTACATGAAGCTCTCCTCCGAACGTTGGGAAACACTGTGTCTCACCGTGCGCTTTGTGATTTCAGTGGAGCCTTATTCCGGGGCAGATATTACAGCGGAGAACAGTGGGCGGTGTGATCCGATTAAGAGTAACGGCTTAATGAATATTACCCGTCTGTTTGTTTTGTTTCATTTAAAACAATAGGAATCTCTGTAATGATGGCCGTGTCTTGGGATTCTTGGTGTTGTGCAAGGAGTTCCATTTACAGATCATTTGTCTTCAGCCAGTAAAATCCAGTTCCTGATAGAAAAAAACGTAAATCCTCCATTTGGGACGAGTAGGGGCATGACAGAGTGTTTTATTGCCACGGGGAAAGTGAATTGTTTTGCTGTACCAGCAAGGGTATCGGCAAGCCTATTTACCATCTGCGTTGTCCTCTTGTCTGCATTCGCCTGTCTGCTGCAAAATTTCACTAACTATATGCTTTTCCATGTTTTTTACGACACAAGATAACCTGATTTCCACCGGCATGTCTGCGTGTGGATGTGACCTCTGGCCATGTTAATGACGTTGACTTAAGTAGACTGAAGTAACCAGACGCTTGTGTGGTGGCCAGATACACTATATGGCCAAAAGTATCTGGACACTCTTTGGTCTCCGGCTGTTTTTCATGGCTCATGCTTGGCCTCTTAGTTCTAGTGAAGGAAAATCTCAATGCTACAGCATACAATGACATTCTAGACTATTCTGTGCTTCCACAACAATTTTGGGAAGGGCCTTTTCAGTTTCAGAATTACAATGCCCCCTGGGCCCATACAGAAATGGTTTTGAGATCAGTGTGGAAGAAATTGACTGGCCTGCACTGCACCCTGACCTGAACCCCATCGAGCACCTTTGGGTTCAGCTGGAGAACCGACTGCGAGCCAGGCCTAATCGCCCAGCATGAGTACTCAACCTCACTAATACTCTTCTGGCTGAATAGAAGCAAATCCACGCAGCAATATTCCGACATCTAGTAGAAAGCCTTCCCAGGAGAGTGGAGGCTGTTATAGCAGCGAAAGGGGAACCAACTCCGTGTAGTGCCCGTGATTTTGGAATGAGATGTTGGATGAGGCAGGTGTCCATATACTTCTGGCCATGTGGTGTGTCAATTGATTGAGTTTAGTTTGTGCACCCTTACGTTTCAGTGACAGAATAGCTTTTTTTGGCAATTCTGGTTGCAGAGTGGTGAGAATGAGCTTGTTGTTTTCCCGAGGCAGAGTCCAGATCAGTGGGAACAGGCACAAGGCGAGGGGGAACCCCTCGTCGAAGGGCCCGCGAAAACGCCGGACGGCAAGAGTCAGTGTGGGGTAGCGGGCAACGGGTGATCAGGCCACGGGTTCGATTCTGCTTGGAAGCAAGGGCTTCTGCTAAGCAAATTAACACTGTAATGAGTAAGTGGAGGGAAAGCTGGACAAGGACGCAGTTACTGGCTAAGCTAACGCCCTTGTGCTAACAGGGCGGAGAGATTAATGAGAGGCCCGAAGAGCCGAGGGGGTAAAGACTGTCCGCAGACAACCCCGGTAAGAACGCGATCGTGTGTATGCGCGTGCAGACATTTTATTCACGCAAATTAATAACTCATTTTCTACATTTTTTAAAGCGCTGAACTTGTATCGCGCTCTATTTTGACACGTTGATCCCGGCGCGCTTCATTTCATCTGTTTTGTTAAGTGGAAAAAGCATACAAGAAAGAAGAATAACAGAGAGCCGAGAAAGAGAAGCGCTCATTGTGTAATGCGCCTGTATGGAACCACTTAGCCCTCTTAAACGTCTGCTGCAGAGGCCGTCACTTTCGGGTAACACTGTGCAGGGGTTGCAGTGTCTTATGAAAATAGATAGAGCTGCATCTGTCAGAAGCATCTGGCTCGGGAGAAAGACAGGTATTTGACATGGCTGTATTAACATAATTATTCATTGTTACATTTTTACTCAGAACAGCTGTGTTAGAAACTCTCCCATTTACCCATTTACTGATTTTCATTCAACACCGTGAACATTTCTGTCTCATTAGTGGGTAGTTTCACTTTTCCTTTTTTACGGCAGATATTTAAAAACAGTCTTGTTTAAATGCAAAAGGTCATTATAGGTGTGTTTTCAAGAATTGAAAGCGATGCCCGCATTCCTGCTGGAGTATAAATGGATTGCGCTCAACAAGGTTAATTGGAAGAAAGCCAAGCGTTTGAAAACGAGGAGAAATGTATTACGTCTTGCACAACATTTATACCGTTTCAATATAAAGCGGCAATAAACATTCAACTGTATTTTTGTCTTTGCATTAGAACTGGATCATGACTCTGTGTATGTGTGTGTGTGAGTGTGTGTATGTGTTGATGAGAGACAACCTTGGCGTACTTCCCCATGGAGTTGAGCCAGGGGGCGCTAGCGGGGGCAGGTGTGGTTCAGAGCTTTCCTGCGCAGGCCTGAGTTGTGTCCGCTGAATGCCGCAGCCTGCATTGGAAAGCTAGGGACTTCTCTCTATGGGCGTCGGCTTCCTGTAACCTTGAGCACAGTCATCCCAGGATGCAGACAAACAGGAGCGCAAATAGACTTTGGCCATAAGCACCCTGGCCGTGACCGAACGGGAACGGGAATCCTTAGCTCGCTCGTTATAAGCAGGTTTTCGTCTGAACCAATTACCATGACTTGGACCAATGAGGTAATACACTGTTTAAGTTTGTAGAATCTGCATTTCTTTAAAAATGCCCTTTCATTGGGGGAAGGAAGCCGCGTGGCACAGTCCATAGGGCAGCGGACTCTCGACCCATATGCGAAAATACATATGGAGGGTGGACAAAAATACCCTACCCGTAATATGTCTCTGTAGGGCACGTGTTAGCTGTACTGCATGATTGTGATCAAAACCAAATCCTGTGAATTAGAAGCAAAAATAACCAATTAAGGTGGAGAAAAATTGGAGTTTGACACTTCTGTTTGAGAGGAACATCACAGAGGTGTGACATTCAACCCTGTCTTTATACCCTGCTGGCCCCTGGGTCGGAACATCTTTTTTTCCGGTAGCGTCAGAAACGGCTCGTTTAAATCAGGGGTTACCAAACCGCAGTAATGTCTGGCCGGAACGTGTCTGGTTTCCATAACAGCTGAGCTTTGAATTACTAAACAGCATTAATAAATTGTTAGATCATTGAGTTTAACCTTTGTTCGCATTACGTGTATCGTATTCAAAGGCCTGACCAAAGCCATGGATTTAAAGCAGTTATTTTTTACCATGATCTCCTTTGCATGGGTCTACTGGGGAAGACAGAGGAAAACACAACAATGAAATCGGAAGTAGCAAAGGAAGAACAAGGTGGGGGTTGTAAAACATGTGGGGGGTATTGTGGGAATGTAGTCTTCCTTAGATGTTTCTTTTTCTGGAGACAGCAACACCTGTCTACAGAGACCAGGGCAGTGTATCCGTGGCCCCTTTTGGTCTTTTCATATTACGAGTTCATGCAGACTAATTCAAATTGTATTGCGTTGATTTGAAGCCAACAGAGATGATAAAACTTCTATTACTAGTAATTTTTCCTTCATACAGAAACCCAGCAAAGCAAATAAATCACTTTATGCTGAAACTATTTAGTGTGAATCTCATCTCAAATATGTGTGTTTTTATGTGTGACACTGTGCCCCACACCCACATCGTTAAAGAACTTTATGGCATCTTAAATCATCTCGTTGAAGAGGAATTTAAGATCACTTTTTTGATCTAAAAGTTGCTTTGGTCAAAAAGTAAAGTAAAGCTAATTTATCAGCATTTTGAGAGCTATTCATAAGAAGATGGCTTCTGGGAAATGGCATGCAATTGAATTTCAATTTGATAGATCTTGAAGTGAAATGATAAAAGGGAGGTTTAGCTACCACATGTGAGACTTAATGTTAAAAAATATTTGCTTGAGATATAGAATCAAAAATTAAATGGAATAAATTTTCCATTATCAGGTTCAGACGGATTACTTATTCATAAAGAAGGGAGGCTAATGTGTGTGTCGCAAACTAGTCATCAAACTAGCTATCAAACGAGATAAATGGCTGCTTCATGGTACTGTTTGTTACTGATCATTTCCCTTGTCTGTTTTGTTAAATTCGTTTATTTTAGGTAATGTACACTTGAACTTGAACAACTGAATTCCTATGTTTCAGCAAAATTTACTTTCTAAGACCCACTTGTGGTAGTAAGTTCAGGAAAAAATAGAGACAGAGTTTTGACCCCATGATACAAATTGAAATCACCAAGAGTGCATCAATACATGCATTTAGCCTCACCATTTGATACGATAATCCTCTTGCCACAGCGCAGTACAAAACAGTGATGGCGATTGCAAACACCAACAGTGAGACAGAGAATGCTGCCTTTCTTGTTCCACTGTGAAGTGAGATGTTATCCAAGCTGGTATTATTGGCGCAAACAGGGGCATTAGTGATGAGAGTAATAGCCTGATCCGTGCAATAAAATTTGGGCTAATCCATAACTCCTCCTAAGCAGAAAATAACCTCACTCAACTGAGCCAAGCTCTTTTGCACCTTCCAAGTTTCAATATGCATATCATGTTAAGAAGGACTAAATAGTCTACATAAATTGTCAGTGGTCATATTGTGTCACTATGTATTTGCTTAGTGGATACTCTTATTAAGGGTAACTTGCACGGTTTGCAGTTTCTTTCTTTGCATAAAATCCATTTACCATTTATTATCCACCAACATTTCTGTGCAGTTCTGGTTAAGTACCTTACTACCGGGCTCAATAGCTGTGCCCCATCTCGCAGTAAAATTGGCAACCATCTGATTACATGTCCACTTTTTGAATAGTTCCAGGTGCTCTGTCACACCATCTGAACTGGTCTGCTCTGGAATCATAATTATTATTATTATCATTATTATTATTTTATACAATTCTCTCAGTAGGCTCATTAGCTAGCAGAAGATACCAAAATGTCTTAGTTTCATTGTCATTATTTCTCTGTTTTGAGGTCATGCAATAAAAAGCCAGGTCTGAGATCTCATTCTCTGTGTGTGATATTTTTGTTTGGGTTCAGAACCATTTTTTATACATGTATTTCCTTGTCTCCGCATCGTACTTCACAAGTCAGACTCACACAGACATGAGTTGGAGGAAGACGCTTCATGTGCAGCTCACGCATGGTCTTGCTGGTGTCCGATCGACCAGCGGGGATGCTGGTGCATGAGGAGATGATGTCATGCCAGCTGACTAAAAGCCTTCCATCCCTGGGAAACACCAGAGCCAATCGTGCCAGCCATGTTCAGCACTGGTACACCTCAGATCTGAAAGTTTTCAGAGCAATTTTATGCAGCATTGCAGCAGTAAAGTACACCATGATGGAGATGGAGCTGCTGGGAAGCATACTTTCAGTGTGACTGCTAGACCAGAACCAACAGAATAATCAAACTATTGCTTCTGTTGAAACTAAATTTCAGATGAATGTTTGTCAACCCACAACTATTTTATACAGCTTGCCGCAGTGAAATATGTCATACTGGAGACAGCGCTGCTAAAAAAAAAATACCGCTAGTGAGGCTGCTGGAACAGAAACAACAGTTTGTTCGGACTGTTTGTTCTGGTCTTGTTCCAGGTCTTAGTCTTCGTCCCAGCATGTGTTTTAGACGAGATCTGTTTTTGGCACCATTGTGTTTTGACAATTCCCCAGTGAATTACAATAGAGACACTTTTAAACTCAAATTGACCTTGCAGGATTTTGCAAGATCAGTTATATCAATCTTCATGTTTCTGAGGTAAACCTGCAGTAAACTGTAATAGATAGCCCTCCTCCCTCATAACAGGTCACTACTTTGGTTTTTTTTTAATGCTTTGCATGTAGATGTGATTAATAGCCCTTGAGAGACGCAGTGGATAACAACACAAGTGCAAGCAGCCCTCTTATGGCTAGTCAGGGACAGAGTTGTATCATTTGTCAGGTATGACTAGGTGGATGCGACACAAGGACACAAAGTGTAGAGTGGCCTAAGATCAGCCCGGGTTTCTTGGTGTACATAAGTGGCATCAGGTTTCCAGCGAGAGATACACTTCTTTGCACTAGTTCTCCTTTAGGACGGCGTGGGGCTTGTTGTGTGAAAGACAGACACCGGCTCACAGGTAAGTGAAATGGAGTAGTGGGTGAGTGTCGCAAGAGCATAGAACAAGTGAGTGCTGCTGGATTGCTCGTGCGGTTTAGGCACCACGCTGTGGCGCATGGATGAGCCCAACGGCCTTAGATCCAATCTGGACCATGGCAGTGCCCACTGTGGCCAGTAGCTCCATCGTGCAATGCGCAATGGGTGATCAGTCGGTTAGGGGTCCGTGTTCGTCGCTATCCAGCGACCCCCTGCAGGTCGAACGCGCGGCGTGGACGGCACGGCAAGGCACATCTGAAAAATCCTCCCCTCTCCTCTCTCCTCTAAGTGAAAAAAAAAAGAGCTGCGACACCGTGTGTTTCGGGAGAGAACCGCGTATGTCCACGCTCTCCCGGAATCGGCAGTAGGGTTCGCGCATAAAACGCGGTTGCGGACGATCCGCCCTTCCAAATTGGGGTGGGAATTGTCGGTGCTCAGCCCCACATTGTTTATGTAAAAATAAACAAATAAATACAAAGAAAATGGGAGCAAACTGGGAAAATGTAAAGCCTCCAGCATTATTTATCAGTGTGTGTAAACACTCCATTGAAACATAACGTGCCTCTTTGGTTGACTGCCAATGCAGGTAACTAGCCTCCCGCTCCACACATTAAATGAATTAAAAGCAGCTGTTGAAAATGCGGCTGAGCATTTTCTACAGCTTTAGCTGATGGAGGAATAAGTTCCGTCTTGCCGCTCTGCAGCTCTCGAATAAGGGCCGCTGCCAACTGATACGGAATTAGTAGACCTGCTAAAATATACCGAAGCCATTTTAAAAACTCCTGTTTAAAATCGCCATTCTAAAACGAGTGCCTCAATAATGGTGGCGAGCTCCATCGTAGTGGTGAAGACCCCTGTGTGACTCGTATTGGCACCGTGGGGATGCCAAACGCGTGCTCCCACGGCGACGACACTCCCCGCCTGTCCGTCAATCGCGGGGTGTCGTCGTCCCCGCCGGTTGTTCGTGTTGAATAACTGACGGTTTCATCAAGAAACTGAGCCATAGGGTCCGCTTCTTTAATTACTCTTATTACCTCCTATTACAGTGGGAGGGTGCGGAGAAACACATCCATGCATCGACTCATTCTCACTCAGAGAAGGCCAGAAGGCTTCCTGCCTGTTGTTCGAAGGCAGTTGTTACTTGTGAACAGTGAGAAAAATGAGATCTATTTCTGTTCTGAAAAGGATTCGCCTCGCGCATCCGCCGAGCTAAATGTCCAGTCGTTAGCAGAAGCAATTACAGTGTCTTTGCAGAGGAGAATGAGGGTCTGCATTGAGAAGAAAAGTGCCAGGGCTGTTTTCTGCCGGCGAGCCAAATTAAAAAGTGTGAGGCCCAAATATCTGCGCATTAAAAAATGCTGTGTTTGGCCTTTTCAGTTTCAATACACTCGTGAATGAAGCCGAGCTCCGCTCCCACCCCTCTCCTCACCATTGTCAGCTAACTGAAACATTCCTTCTCCATTGTCATGAAAGCCACATCCTGAATTCTCAAATTAGGGAAGAATGAGTCCCAAAACCGAAACAGGCCGACCATCCAACCATCTGCAAACCGTTATGCTGTCGGTATAGATTCGCCACCTGAATGCTGAGTGGAAAAGCTCGCATTTCAAGAGAAAAAAATCCTCAGCTTTTCCTTCCGCGCATGTGTGGTTAAGAACTTCAGTTAATGGGAACATTTTCCCGCCAGCCCCCAGTCAAACCTGCGCCAAACCTGCACGTCAAACCAGTTTCAATATTCAATACTCAGACAGAATATGAGGATGTACATAACTGAAAGGCGTGTGTGTGTGTGTATGTGTGTTTGTTCGGAGGGGGTCACTGGAACACGTCTCCGTTTTCAGCTCTCCCGCTTTCAGCTCCAGCCCCCTCCACCTTGACCCCAGGGACCCCGCCCCGCCCGACAGGGGGGGAGCGTGGCCCCGTTGCCATGCCGATGTAGCTGCGGAGCTGCGCAGGGCAAACAGCGGCAGCTGGTTTCAATTGCAGCACGTCTCTGGGAGGGTCCTTTTGTGTGGGGGAGAGAGCGAGGTTTGGGGGGGGGGGGGGGTTTGTTATTACTCCTTTTCCTGTTCTGTGCCTGCAGACCACGGGGGTGAGGGGCGTGGGGGCATCGCATACACTGGGTTTTCCCTGGGCCCGGGCCTCTTTCACACAGCAGAGAGGCAGGTTAAGAAGGATGCCAGCCAGCCGCATCCGCGTTGTCACTCGCGTATTGGGTAACGAATGAAGAACGGCGCAGGGCCCGGTGATGAATCCTTCGGTTAAGGCAGCAAAGGCTGGATTTTTTCTTTCCGCGACGACATTGGCACGTCATTAATCTCCCACCACTGCAGCATGGGATTGTGGGACGCTGGGAGGGAGGACTCCTCGGGTGGGGACATGCCCGGGTGGGGGCCCGGCGACCTGCAAAAGGACAGACCAGCCGGCAGAGGGGCGCTCGTGGACTTTGAAGTTTGGACTTTAGTGGACAAGAGCCTGTAGATTTCAACTGTTCCCGGGGGCATTTATTTAGAAGGATCAGGTAGATGGGGAAAGGGGGGGGGTGGGTACATAATTTATGATAAAGAAAAAAAGTCGAAAAAGCGGACTGACAGGAAGGAGAGAAAAAAGAAACAGGCTGCGGCCCCTCCGCTGTGCGTCTGATGTCTGGGCGCGGTTTGAAGACTGGGTTTTGATGACACTCTGGGTGCATAAGTCTCACAGAAACAGTCCCCCCCCCCCCCATCTCCAGTTTGGGGGAAGTGTTTGAGGCGCGCGCGGAACCCTGAGAGGGGAGACGGGTAGGCATGCTGACTGTGCTCGCCTCGGGGTTCAATTAAACATAAAGCTGGAGTTGCCATAGTGATGGGCTGACACTGTAACTTCAGAGGAGCGGATTCTCTATGGGGGAGGAGTGTTTGAGTCGGCGGGGGGAACGCCAGAGAACCGGAGCCTTTAATCAGGAATCGCTATATACGCCAAGGGGAGACGCAGCTACACACGCCTCCGGCATTCATTTGCACTCAGCCTTACTTCACCCTCACGCATTAGCCTCCCCATGCACTTATCTCACGTGCTCACGCACAATAACTGTGTTCTCAGGCACACGCTTACTTTGCGCAGCTCGGCCGTGCGCTCACAAGCGCACGCGTCACATACTCCTACACGCCTTGCGCACCTACGCGTTCTCACGACCTTCGAGCGCGGACTCTCGTCACGTGTAAATGCGCCCACGCAATATTACACGGGCCTCGTTTATCTCATTGAGAATGCTGGCCTGAGATTTGATGTTGGCTTCGGAGAAACCATGAATGTCTGTCACTATCAGGATGTTGATACACCACCTTAACACCTTAAATGTTGTGCCGATATATACATGTATCCTGGATACATTTGTTTCTTTCCTTCAAACAGCACTGTATGCTCTGAAGGAAATGCATTCTGCCTGGTCCAGGTGGACACTGGTTTGAAAAAACAACCTGCAAACTCACTGTACTGATCACGTGACAACTGGCCTGGAATTCCCACAGGTGCCCTTTTCTCTGGGTACAAGCGAGTAGTTGGTTCAATCCAGAGCATGCTCCATTGAACCAGGTGATTGGATGCTGTATTTTGGAAGGTTGCTCACCGTGTCCCTTAACAGTAAAGACGAAAGGGCACCCGGACGGGACAGGCGGATCGCGGCTTCTGCGCTCGGCGTGCAAAAAGGCCGCGTCGCGATCAACTGGAGACGACAGCCCATTTTCTTGCCAGTGATCGCAGTCTGGAGATCAGAGCTGCTGGGAATTGGTAGCAAAGTCTCTGCCCTTAACTTGGTTATGTCTCCTAGGCGAACTGCAAGATGAACTTGCAAACAAACAGCTTTCATGAGGTCATAATGGCAGTTCAAGGTTTAGCCCGCTTGACACTCCTACAGGAAATGAGAAAAAAACTAATAAAAGCCCGGAAGAGAATATTGTTAGGAACTCAATGGTGGTTTGCAAGGTCAAGTATATTTTTCATATTTCATGATGCAAATAAAGGTCTGCTGCTCTCAAACAAAACGGTTGCTTTGAATTACCCTGCCAGACTTAAGCCTCCAGTGAAAACCTATTCCTGATATACTGAGCCTAGTCATAAAAAAACTCTTGCATAATATTTAATGTCAACGGATATCCCACTAATCGTGAATACACAAATATCACGGTTCAGAGATCAAAGCCATCAGGGGCTCAGAGCGAGAAACCCTCGTTGTGGATTTCGACTTGATTCCCTGCAGATCTGCCTTGGCCTTGCGAAGGAGAGACTATATATAAACCACCTTCCTGGATCCTGCCAGATCGTTTCTCCCGCTGATGAGTCACCAGGCAAGAGGTGACGAAAAGGGAGGTGCCAGCGCCGCCTGTGACTGGGCGTGACATTGGAAACAGCGCAGGGCTGGAGGCCAGAGCTAACGCATAGACACACACACACTCACACACAGCGCTCGCCGACTGCAGTCTGCTCACGCCGGGCTCTGTTTTATTGGCAAGCCGTATATATTGTTGCCGTGCCAATAGTGGTTTTTTCCCGAACGTGAGAGCGTGCGCGCCCGTGCCAGTCTGCTCGGGTCTGGAGTGATGACGCTGCGATGGGATTACCCAGGCCGTGCTGTACTAATGCCATTGGAGTGTTACTGTAGGTCTCTTCAGAGCCTTTGATGTAATAAGCTCCGCCTATTGCCTGCCATGAAACATCCGTTCATGGTCCCTTAGCTTCGTTATCGCCCCGCATGTAATCATTTGCACAATCATGCAGGTTTCATGGGCCAATATATCTTTTATTATTTTGAAGGTATGTTTCAATTTATGGTGCATTCTTTGACAAATTTCTTAATGTTATGGTAGAATTTGTCTTTTTTTAAAAACGAGAACTCTAACGCTGCGTTCTCACAGCGAGCAACTGGTCGCTGAGTCGGTCAATTCTACTAGGCTGGGGGCGGGGCAAGAGCTTCTCGTTGTGTCATCCAAGTCAGTTTGTGCAGCTACAATTTTTTGATAAAGAGAAACAACGGCAGTAGCCTACGTATAACAAAGACATATTTGCGATGCATCCTATTCTTTATACTTATGTCATGACACTGATAATTATGTGTTCTCGCTAGCTAGTGATAGGCTAACCTATATCTATCTTCATCATGAGCTAGCGATCTTTATCTATCTATCTAGATACATAGATAGATTTATGTATAAAACTCAACATGTAGTTTGGGCTCAATGTGATATTGGTAGAACAGCCACATATGTCCTTTAAGGTTATGTTATACATTGAACAGGACGTGGTAGGCTTGGACCATTATTATTAGCTGCTCTTGAAATCAGGCGGAACAATTATTCAGGAAATGGTTTCGTGTCGGTTGGAGAAATATGAAGCGTGGAACTCTGATTGGCTGTTACGGCCGATGGTCGCTCAAAAGTTAAATTACGGGCCACATTTATCGGCCGATTTTGGTCGCTCAGTTGCCTAGTTGCTCAGGTCGCTGACCGTCGCTCAGCTTAGTAGAGAATGAATGGACTTCCGGCGACTGGGTGACCGAAGTTGCTCGATGTGAGAACGCAGCGTAATGTTATATATAAATGGTCATATTGCCCTCCTGAATGGGTTTATTTTTATTTTTTATTTTGAAGGATAAAGATGAAAACTATCAATTGATTAGAGGTGACTTTAGGACTATGCTGGTTTAAAATTCTCTGCTCTGGGTGATTGCAGTGGTTAACAGCACACTGGCAGTGTAAAATAGACTGCTATTTCCATCCCCCAAGACCTCCACACAACCTCCTGTTGGCAGCAATTGTAGTCAGTTGTTTCATACCCAACAACATCAAGCTGCAAAACATGGACACCATCCCCAGGGTACTTCACCTGTGGGACAGTGAGTCCACAAGCTTTCCTCCTTCATAGCATTTGCTCCCAGTCTGCTTAAAAGAAGCCACAGTCTTCATTAGCATTCCATTATCTTCTTTAAGCGAAGCTAACCTTGACAACCGCCAGAGAGTGCACAGGCAATCTTCTGCTTTGCCAAGCGTGGAGATAAGGGTTCAAATGATAGACTTGGCCTCGCTGAAATACCCAGCACCGGAAACGCGTGTTTTTGAAATCCTTCCTTTTGGCAGTGAGGGAGCCGTTGCCGGGCGGAGTTCCAGAGGCGATGATTTAACAGGATGCTCTCCACAACCAAGAGAGGGAGGAAGCGGTGGTTTGCCTGTGCCTGGTGCAGCCAGTCACAGCCGCATTGGAGAAATTGCATCAAGGGACACGTCATATAAACTTTCTTTCATCTCCTCCACTTGAGAGGGCGGGCTCGGGTGTTCAGCCTGCCGGCAGTCCCCATCTAACTCAGTTTGCCAATTCCAGATTCAGGCGCCGTGGTGTGGCATAGTGTGTGTGTGTAGGGGGGGTGGGGGGGGCTGCGTTAATCCTGCAGTCTATTTTGAGCCACTTGAGGTGCAGGTTGCTAGGGGCAAGAGTGAAATGTCTGTTATGGATCTGGTAGTGGCGTACAGCTGGATGGGATCACTGAAGGCGTTGTTTGATTGGTGAGAACAGGCCCTGTGTGTGTCCATGAGAGTGGTCCATTTTGTATTATGAGCTGCAACTTAGCTGCCAATTGCATACGCACAAGACAGACGGGGCAATGGTTAGCAGGCAGGAGATTTGTTTCTTTCTTACACCCCACCCCCCAACTGTGTAATGTCTTTCTGGCACTAGCTCAAGTCTCTCTGCCAGAAATGAAATCTGCACATAATGAGCTTTATGGAGGGAGGACAGAGAAAGGTTTTTTTTTTTCTTTCTGGATCAGCCTTTTTGATAAAAAAAATAATACAATGCGATGCATCTTACGGGAAATGAAAATTGACTTAGGCCAAATCATATTTCTCTAAATGAGGCTGCGGAACTTAGTTCCAGAGAAAGCTGAATCATTAGAAATTCTAAGTGGACAGCAGCTTTGTGACTATGATAATTATAATGATGATGAGTAGTGTTATAACACCTCCCATTTTGTTTCTGGAGCCGAAAGCACTTTTTCCTCACATTTTTCACTCAAATTTGAAATGCCTGCTCAGGACTGCATGCCAGCATGCCCTGTTTCTGCAATGTCATCCGTCAATTTGGCAGGGCTACCAGCACGCATGTGTGTCCTCTGAAACTCATGCAGCCATCCAACCGCGGGTCACCGGCGAGCAAGGTGTGAGGTATGCTGAATTAGTTATCCTGAATGCCGAGTTGCACTGAAACCCTTCCTTCTCAGATGATACTCTATCGAATAATGCCTTGCTGGCCTGCCGGCCACAGTCGGCACAGTCCGGAGTAATTCTGTTCTGTAGGGTGCATCACTTCACTCCAGGCAAATGCTACGAGGGAATCACTCACAGAACCTTATGGTGAAGAGGAGGGGGACTCAAGTCAGCCCCCAGTGCCCCCACCAAGCCTGATAGAAATTATTCCAGTCATGAATATCTACCATTTATCATACAGATCATATCAAACAACCATCAATTTTGAGATTCAGTTTTTATTCACTAGCTCTACATCTAGGCTGAATGCATTTAACCCTGAAGTTTTGGCTCAGTGTTTTAGAAGTGGGATATCAGAGGGGGGAAATTATTAATCACACTGTGATGAGATTTTTGATATGTGCTCATTGATACTGAATGTGCATTTTTCGGGTAATTCTGAAACTAGCCTTTCGAGGATTTATTTTACAAATGTACAATTTTGTACATTTAACAACAATAGCTTTCTGTTCTGTGTTGATCTGTGTTGTTTCCTTTCAGGTATTTGTACTTGTGTCTTTGGTTTTTTTTGTCACTATTTTGAGTGTATTGTCTGGAAAAAAATATGTAAAATCCCTATTATCAACTAATTTACAACAAAAATGTGTTTTTCTTTACCCTTGCAAGCCATTGAAATAGGATAGCAATTCAGTTTGTTGCAAACCAACAAATAGGATTAGTTCTTGCCTAAGTGTACACCTAAGTGTACAGGAAAAACTAAAATCTTATGACCTCATTGATTTAATAACATCTAATAATACTATCTTAGCTTAAATAACCTTTCCTCACATAATTGCCGATTTCTAATTTCAGTTGTTTATGGCAAGGGGGAATAGGGCTTTATATTAGAGTAGGAACTTATGAGCGATGAAGGGGTCTTTTACATTTCAAGCAAGCAGATAGAAGATTTGATTAATTTTGTAATTTACAAATCATTTAATGGACAGCGATTACAAATCCCCCATATACCTTATCTGAGTAAGCACAGAATCCATTGGTAATTAGACCACTGAATAGGACGTAGGCCGAATTGTGATACCTGCAGGTGCCCTTCTCCATATATAAACAGCTACATATTTATTGCATTTAGGTGTGAGGGGACAGGGAATAGGGAATATACATATTTGTATAGACAATGCTAATGGGTGCTACCGCTGCAGTCAACTGACGGTTGTAAGTAAGTGCTGCAGAGGTAATTCCACACTGTATTCTGAGCAGACTCCCCTTAAGAAAAAGCTGACAAGAAAATGATGAAGAATCCCAGTCATTATATCGCATACCACAAATTCTGACTAATTTCCCCCTTGAAAACACACCCTCGCAAATATGAAAATAGTACTTCCTCAGAGCTAGAGGAGAGTGCTGGGAATACTTGCTGTTGACAGCCAGAAAGAGTAGAAACCATTGTGGCGTAACTGTGACTCAATGTCCATAAATACCTAGGGGATTTTAAAAATATTAACTGAGAGTGTGCTAACTCTGCACCCAGAACACTTCAGGGGAGAAAACAGGTGGGTGGGTTCTTCATCCAGATTGCCTTGTTTGTTATGCATGTCTTGCAACAACAGATCTGGGATCTGGAAGCCCTCTCGAACATCTCAAAAGTAATGCTCAACCCAGAGCTTGAGGTTTTCCCATGGTTTGGATGAGATGTTAAACCAAAGTCCTAACTCTGATTCCACGGCACTTTTCCAAAAAGTAAGGGTGTTAACCCTGGTGTCCTGGCTAAATTCCCACAAAAACAGGCTATCTACATCTGCCCACCTAATCATCCCCAACATCTGATTGGCTACACAATTCCATTGCATTTTATATCCACAGTTATTCCCCAGGCCATCAATGCAAAAGAGAGTTCAGTTCTAACGCAATTAAAAATGGTCTGAAACCTAAACAAACTGCTGAAACATCGCTTAACCGTTTGTTTGTCGAATTCACATCAGATGAATTCCAAAAAAAAAACGTTCTCTGCAAAAGTGAACGGAAGCAACCATTATCTGTAAAGAGCCCATCAAAGAGACCATAAACACAAACACGAGTAAATGGTTAGGTGTATGCTTTAAATTATATGGTGAAACGGGCCTCTTTGAGCAACATTCAAAAAGACTTCTAGCAGCACTTTGCTTGCAACGTTAGGTTTACTGGTGGCAGACTGTGAAGTGTATGAGCGTAAACCTATTTATTCACCGCGGTGTGCAAAGGTTAGAGCAAAAACCGTCGTCACTACCTTTCAGAATGTTTATTTTGCTCTACCTATACAGACTCACTATGGATTCAGGAAAGGGACATCAGTCCTAATCAACCTAGCATGTCAAAATGGTTGTTAGACCCCAAGAATCCCCAAGTACTCTCTTACCAGGGACTATAAGGATGGGTGTGTTTAGAAATTTAGGCACAGAGGGGAAGTGACATCACTGCACTCAAGGTGATTCCTCAGTTGCTGCGGAAGGAATTGTCTGCAGAGGAACAACTGTCACTTTCTTACACTGTAGCTGGATAAAAAATAAATAATAAATTTCCAGATGCATGTTGAACTCACTTGAGCTTTTCTTTACTTGCTAACTTGTAACAATGCAAGTATTCCTATTGCTATGGGCTGTACTCTAGCTTTCATTCATTGTCAGATCTCTAGGTATTCCGATACCATATGGTCCTGCAGTGCATCTGACTGAATTGGGCATCTCTGCACAGCTGAAGTTGAGTGTAGGTAATTAAAGTGGTTTGGCCCAGAATATCCTGAGGGTATGATTTATAATATGCTGATCTGGGTCTGCTTCTCCTGAGGAATTCTGGAAAAGTCCTGTTGTGGTGTAATGGATTGTCTGGTACTAGCAACATGGTTTCCAATGGCTAAAAAACAAAATACAGACACATGCTCCCTTTTTGGACATATATGTACATGTTGGAATGGGCATGTTAGCAGTACTCAGCCATAGCACTTGTGCCAAAGCTGAGAATTTTCCCAGTGATGTTTAACCACTTCCAGGTCATTCATTGCTGTGCACTAACGAGTAACACACTTACATTCTAGTAGAGCTTGCATCAGCCCCACTCAGCGTGGCTTGTAAAAGGAGACTATTCCAGTGAATTTTTCACGTAGAAGCAAAATCATATCAATCTAATGTCAGACTCAATTTGTGCCATCGCATCACTATAATAGTTTTGATATCCAGCAACTTGCATTTGACCTGTGTGCATGATATGAAATAGATGGAAGGTGATTTCTGTTTTATCGGATTACTTTTGTTCTACCCAAGCAAACACAGATTTAATAGCTTCATTCAGATGTATACTTGAGATGTGAATAGCTTCCACCGGAGAGTGGTGATAAAACAATAACGGCTGGTGTGGTCAAGTGGCCTTAGGCAAAACATTGACAACGGTAAAAAGCCGAATGGCAGCACACTTAAAAACACATTTTCTAATGCTATGAAATCCCTAACTGCTGAATAGGGATTATTATTTCTAACATGGGAACAAAAACTGCGGCTGTTGCATCCATGGCTGTTGTTTACACGTCTTTTCCGTTGTTGTATTTAAAATTAGAATACATCCACATTTGTACTGTCCTCTTATGTACAAAGACACCCCGGACAAAACCAGCTCTTACCAACAAAGCAAGAACATTTGAAGAATGCCGAATGCCAGATTCATGTAGGCACTAGTTTGTGAAATATCCAATGGTAAATGTACCTGTGGATAAACCCTCACTGAATTAAATGCTAATTATTATGTATTTGATTTTCCTACTTTTAACAAAACCTCAGAAATTCACCATTGGCCGTCAGGGCCGCAATCTTACTGCAGCCAATAATATAATTATGTGGAGATACAGATACAGACAAATAGCTGAATTGTGATTTTTTTTTTGTGTCATAGGTTGCGCTGACTTCCGCTGCATGCACTCTGATAGCAGTTTCACATTTAAAAGTTTACAATGAAAAAAACCCCCACTTTATTCTTGTTTTGTTCACTCTGCTGTGAGCACTGAGATACGCCCACTTTACGGACGCCATAGTATGAAATGGAGTTTAAAAACACATTGAGAAAGGACTTGTGAAAGGCTTTCACTTCTGCCAGGCAATTCTGAGAGGGTGGTTTCTGGCGGGAAAATGACTGGCTTATTGGGGGGGTAGTGTTGGAGCTGCCCCAGCTGGATTTTCTCAAGCAGACAAAGCTGTTAGGAGCACATCTACTCCCCTGGAGGGTGGCATATCTGTAACTCTCTGAAGATGAAGTGTTTGGAGTGTGTCCACTATGTCAGGGTATGGCCACTGGCTGATTGAGGTGAAGGGGCCCCACCTGGCTATGGGAATGAAGAGAGCAGTGTGACCGTTTATTTTTAGGTATTATACTGTATGTGTGTGTCGGGGGGGTGGGGGAGGGGCTGTGGCACATGCATCCATGATATACATCGTGTAAATGCACGTAACACGGCTCTCCTGTCGAGGGTTTTTTGCCACCACATTCTTGTGTGACAAAGTGATATAACTTGGCGTGCTCTGCTTGCACACTGGTTTCAGCTCTCTGTCGGCTGTCGCTGCTGAAAGCGTACCCTGTGTTTATTCTGAACCGGTTGTCTGAAGTCCGGCCTCCAAAATGAGGAGAGGGAGGGAGAGAAGGAGGGAGGGAGGAGACTTGGCCGCAGCCTGAGAGGTCTTTGGGGGCGCGTTTCTCAGATCGGCTGCGGTAAATTGCTGCCCCCGCTGTTGTGGTTTTCCAGCCCATCGGGGTCAGTGGAGTGATTTGGGCTCTTATCTGGAAAGCGGTTTTATCAGTTAATTTCCACATACTTTAGGAGCATGGGGCGTTGAAAATGACAGCACGCCGCCATAGTTTTTCCTACTCCCCACTCGCAGCGTGTTATAGGTGCCTACGTCAAAGTTTCTGTGACTACAAGCACTGAATTGGGGGGGTGGGAGAGACTGAGGTGCCACCAGTGTGGGGACTGTTCTTGAATTGCCATCTACTGCCTAGACCCAGAATATTGAAATAGGGAATGCTTATGCTTCCCTAGGCTTTTTTGGATCAGGCAATTTCTCTCTTTTTTTTGGAGGGGGGGGGGGGGGGGTCTCCTTTACACTATGCTGTTGGGAAGCCACCTTTACACTCTCCTGAGGGGGGGGGGGCGCACACCAGCTCTGCATTTGGAATCACTGTAAATTTTGTAATGTATATGGGTTTTTTGCAATGGGTTTACCCCGCATTGTTATGAGAAAAATGACATGCGGTTTGCATTGATCTCTTCAGTATTAAGAGCCTTTTAACCACTCTATCGTTGCTTTGTTCTGCAACAATGGCCCCCCTCTGCTCCTGGAATGCAATTTCTTGGCCCGGTCCATAATTCTGCACCATGCTCGCGAAGAGGTGTGGGACGCGGCGCATTCTTTAGAACACTACCCGTTTCCCAACGGTTCTTCCGTCCTTCGCGAAACGCCCCGACAGCTTCGTTTAGGGCAAACGCATTTGTCAGACAGTTGTGTTTGAACTAGGAAGTGCTTTTGATAGAGAATTGCTTTAGTTCTCATCGCTTTCGCTCATGTGCTTATTATTAGGCCCAGAGCGGGCTCAGTTGTAAGCAGCGTGAGTCTCATTTGACAGCTACCCCCCCCCCCTCTTGTTCATAATGACACTGCCGGTCTGCCGCTATATAAACCACCGAGTTTACAGCACCAACTCGTCTCACCAGAAGAAGTGATCAAATTTCACAGATCAAATACATGTGTTTTATTCATTTCTAACGTTAAAAAGGAAATTAAAATGAGTGATCATATAATACGAATAAAAAGGAAAGGAGTCTGCATGTGCTGACTAATGCAACTGGGAATTTGAGTATTATTGCCATATCAATATAATGGGGCATACATTTTTAGTGTGTGTTCTGGCGGAGAAAGGACCTCCAGCAGTGTCGCTGCACCTCCTCAGTTGGCGTGCCTGAGGGAATCCGGAACAATGAGGCTCCTATATCCAGCCTCAGAGGAGAAAGGAATGGGTGATGGGCAAACAAACCTAAATAATAGAAATAAGCAGGTACAAAGGTAGTGGGATGAGCAGGTCAGTACATGAAACCTATTCTGCTTCATCTCATGCTCAGCCTCTCCTCTGCACAGTTTCGGCACGAACAGTCTGGTGTTTATAACAGTGCAGAGAGATTAGAACAACATATTTATTTTGGTTGTCATAAGATTAGGCAAGTAACCACCCCCCACCACCCGCCCCAACCACTACCACCACCAATACAGTTTATTTTTTACTGCTCAGCAAGAACTGCTGACCTCGACTCCCAATTCATGAGTTAAAAGGCACAGGTCTTAGGAGTCACATAGTAGCAACTGCTTTTTTCCAGATCGAGGGCATGAATCCAGCCCAGCTGTTGAATTTCACTTCGCCCATTTCCCTGAAACCCAACAAGCCAATTGAATGCTGTCAAAGAAGACCAGCTTTCTCTTTCACCGTGTCTGAAAACGCCTTGAGTCATCCTCAAAGACAGAGGCCCACGGGTGAAGGCCCCTCACATGATAATGTATTAATACTGTGTCAGGCAGCATGTGAAAGTAAAAAAACTGAAAAGCAAGCATTTTCTTTTGGACTTTCTTGTGAGTTACTGGAATTCCCTAACAAAGGGCACAATGTACCCCACAACACTTGGTTTGGGGGTCTCTTCAAAAAGGGAACTTCATGTGAATCAACAACATGTGAAGGGGTGGGCGGGTGAAGGAACTTGTTCAGTTCGTAGATTGTAAGAAACCATTACGGTTGGGTGGGGGGGGTTATGTGGGGGGGGGGGGGTGTTATGTGTAATGTCTTGGATATAATTTACTTGTGGTTTTTATGGAATCAATTACATTAATGCCACTTACTATAGGGCAACCAAATTCAAAATGGGACAGAAGGGCGTCCCACATGACATGTCAGTTTTGGATGAAATAAGAGACATCCTGGCTAATATGGGATAATGGTAACAATACCAAGCACGATGGTGAATGTCTGCAGGGCAGTGTCATTGTTTACATATTTTCTGATAATAATGGCTTCTGTACTTCACATTAAATGTGTGTGTGTGTGTGTATGTATGTGTGCTTGTACGTGAGCAATGTAATATTCTTAAGCCTAGAATGCTTGTGCCAGAATGCTGGGTGTGTCCCTCGCTTTGTAAAAGTACAGCTGTGCTTGATAAACCCTCCCCAGTGAGCCGTCCTTTCGCAGTCAGCTGATGACCTCTGTTTGCTCAGAGTTCCATTGTGTCTGTGTCTCCCGTGCTGCCGGCCCCACCCTCGTTGCGTCCTCTCCTCCGGAGCAAACATAAGGTCAAAGTTCAAAAGCCAGAGGGTGTCGAGGGAGCCACATCCTCATCATGGCACGCACAATCACTTTCCATGTAGGAACTGAAAAGAAGGAAGAGACATTGTGATGCACAGTTGAGTCAAGCAGCTTGTGCAAAATATTCTAGAAGCAAAGATCTGTTGTGCCACCTATCAAAGGGGAAGGCACTGTGTGTGTGTGTGGGGGGGGGTATGGGTGTGTGGATCTGTGTGTCTGTGTGTATGAGGCTTGTGGTGTACTTCCCTATTTTCATTGTCTCAATGGGTTTGAGTGCGTGTGACTTTCATCCTTTTTATTGAGGAATTGCAATTGAATCTCAGCAGATTTATTTTTCCATTGATGCCAATGATACACCGAAGTGCCTGTGTTGGTGACCAAGGCCCTTGTTTATATTACACAGGGTGGAGGCCTTCACTCTTTGATTAACATCCACTGGCTGTCTTTGCTTCTGCCCCCCGAAAAGCAACTGATGCTGCATACCTGGATGCAGGGTGTCTGAGGGGAAAACATTCTCACAGCCCCGCAACAACTACAAAACAAACACATGAGCTGGAAATGGAGGCAGCACTTGGAAACCCTGCTGGCTCTGCTGCTGCTTCACATATGCGAGTTCTGGGGAGGGCCCAGAAACACTGAGGCCATCTTCAAACTAGCAATGGCGAAAGTGAACTCACAAATGGTGGACAGAGCTGACGGGCATCATCTGTGACTCGCTGATATGATCAGAGAGAGAGAGAGAGAGAGAGAAAGAGAGCGCGAGAGAGAGTCTCACCGTATGATTGGATTCATTCCTTGTGCACATGATACTGCTATGCATTTAGATTGAAGCAACAATTTATGAATCTGTAATCCAATAGTCTATTATAATAATCAATATCCAAATATTTCATATCTATCCATATTATCCTTGCCTGCAAACTATGACTAAATATTTAACACTATTTTCCAGAAGCAGTCACATGTTGATTCATTTGTTCAATGTCAATGTGTATTGTATGAGGTAACCTAAAGGCGCTGTTGTTGAGGTGAATGTTATTGAACATGCCTACAGTGTAATCTGGGGTCAAAACTGGGTCATGTTCCCTTCTGTCCACTCTTGGGATACTGGTATGCTGAGTTATATTTCTATTCTGAAATATTTTGTTACGCTTCTAGCAAAGGTGCTGTGCTGTGCATGAATTTATTTCTGTCTTTGGGTTAACTATTAAAATGTCCTTTGAAAAAAATATTAACAGCTTGAAAATGATGCGTGAAAACTGGTAACTTTGTTTCAGTTTGTTTAACACTGAATGTCTGGAAAGAATCAAACACATATCTGTGTGTTCTTCCTCTCCCCCTTCAATGTTTCAAGCTAAATGCATGATTTCTGAAGCTTAGCATATGATATTGAGTAAATCTGCTTAAAATCCACTCGCAGAGTCTTGAAAGTCAGAGCCTCAGTGTGAGATGAGGCACAGGAAAGTGCTGTGGCATTGCTCCAGGAAGCTAGTTTAATCTCCATTGGTACTGGTCTGACATATTTCTCTGTCATATGAAACAGAACAGACATGTAATATCGCTGAGATCACTTTTGACAGATGCATAATCAATCCAAGGACATAAATGTATACCGTAGCAACAAAATTATAGCTTTCATTACGCACCTCCCTTCCAACTACCCTTTTGGTGAAAAAATATAATACCCCATCCAATCCAATATTCCAATGGCCATTATTCTACCGGGTAGAATGGGCAGTTTTCAATATATTGTTACAGCAGCGGTCTGGCGAGGCTCGCAGGCGGGTCTCCAGGGGGACGAGGTGACTGCGCTAACCACTGCACTAAAGATGAATTTGCTGTTAGCGCAGCAGTTAGGCAGCCTCAAGAGCGGATCGCCACGCTACTCCCCACCAACCCACAGAGCGCGCCCTCACGCTTGCATGCCACTCACAGGCTGCCACCCGCAGAGGGCGGAGGGCACTGGCCTCTCCATCGAAGCAACGCATCCCACCTCTAAAGCCAATGGAATGGCAGGGATCTGGCGTGGCTCAAACTCGGGTCTTCAGGGGGGTTAAAAGATTACTGCACTAACCGCTGCACTTAAGATGACTTCACCATTAGCGGAGCAGTTGGGCAGCTTCAGGAGCAGATCGCTACGATACATTTTCACTGTTACGATTCGTATGACCAGACAAGGGGGAAATAATACGAAGACATTTGACAGTGTCTGTTTGCACTGACTGTAGAGGCCATATGCATATGTAACACCAAACATAACACTGAACAGCACTGCAGGCCTTCAGTGTCCTAAGGAGACACGATACAGTAAACTGAAAATTCCCTAAGGACACCATGAACACCAAATAAAAGAAGATAAAGTGGACCACAAAACAAAATTTGGCATCTTTACATTTTTATATCGGAGATTAGATATTTATAGGCACTGCTGATGTTTTTATAGCATTGTGTTGTTGTTTTTTTCCGTCTTACTGTCTCTGCTACTTTATGTAATGTACTGTTGTGCTCTCTGACAACCAAATTTCCCCCATCTATCTACCTAGCTAACCATCTGTCTGTCTGACAACCAAATTGCCCCCTATCTGTCTGTCTGTCTGTCTTTCTGTAACCCCTTGTAGAAGAATGAAGCCTTTTGAAAACATTTACCGAACCTCCTTACCCTTGTGCCCATGGGCCATATTTAGCAGATTTTTTCAGTTGAAGTCACATTCTGGTTTAAATTGTGATCAGCTAAGATGGAGCATTTCACAATCAGCGATTAAAATGGTTCAGAGACTATGGTTGTAGCAGTTTAATAACCACCAGGATCCTCATATCCTCAAAATCACTATTATATATGCTTTATTTTCATTGACAGGCCATTGTGTTCATATATATTAAGTTCATTGAATTTGTAAGTCTGGAATACTAATGATGCAAAACATTGTGATGCCAAACCTTCATAATTGTAACCAAGTGCAGAAAGATTTTGGTTCACATCATTCATATTATTTGGTGCATTTGGACCTTCTCTGGTCTCCTAAACATGTAAAACTGGTTTACATATAGCAGATGTAAAATCTTGCAATTAGCAACAGTGACACCAGCCATAGCATGACAGTGTAAAAATGAAGTTAAAATACATTGAGGTGTGCTATTTGTTTTTGTACATTTTATAATGTTTTTGCTGTGAAAAATGTTTGATGTAACTGCAGTGGGTAAATATATAGCCGTTGCACCAAGATGAAAACGATTAATGAAAATAAATTGGGGGTGGAGTTCTTAGATGAACTGTAGAAACTGTGTGTCTGTATGGATAGGGTAACACATGGAGTCGGAAGGAGAAGTCGATGGAGACCTCTAATCAGTTTGCGGAATCAAATGCTACATGTTTACAGGTCAGTGTGCTGTTTTTTTCCTTTGGAAAAAGGAGTAGGGCATTACAAAAAAGGCAACATAGACATTTGAGATCTGAGCGACTTAAAAAGGTTAGTTAGATTATGGAGTCCCAATCAAATAAGTATGAAACGAATCCTGACGTCTCCTCTCCAAGGTAGAGGGGCAGTTATACCGAAACAAATGAAACACACTCTGTTACATTACAGTTTAAATTCAGTGATACAACTCTAACTCATTTTTTTTTATCACAAAGCCATATCTGACTGATCACATTATCTGTTAACAATCAAACCTATAATTTAAAATCTTTCAGGTAGAAGCACAATGATTGTTCCCAGACAACACATAAAAATACAAATCTAAATATAAAAAAATAAATCTAAAAATATTTGTAAATATTTAAATATTATATACATAATGATGTCTAAAAAAACTGGAAAATTAATGTATTTTGCACTTAACAGTATTGTTTATGTATATATGCCCATGATTTGATCTAGAACACCACATTAATTAGAATTATGCGATCACAAAATGTATCCAAGTAGTTTCTTTGCCAAGCTACTTTTCTGTTTGATTGTGTGATTTAAATGGCAGCCATTGTTGAACACAACATGTGCCAATGCATGATAAGGGAATTGCGGTCGTAACCCTTTGTTAAGGGGCTGAATTCCAGGTGTGGTATGACTGTTGCACAGATGACTGTAAGTCGCGCTGGATAAGGGCGACTGCCAAAAAGAATCAACGCAATTTAGTACATTCAGGTATTATTGGGAGAATAGGAAAGGGGCGATTCAAACTAATAAACGTTCTGTTGTTAAGTTATAACATCCATTGTATTAATCGTTTTTATTGAAACTTCTTACAATTAACTTGTCTACAACGGTTCCTGAAATAACGATCTTATTATAGTAGCTATGTGCAAGTGCGCGCATGATTCCAGAAAATGTGCACGCGCGACGCGCCCCCGCACACACACAGCCGAATGGACGCGCCCCCGCACACACACACACACAGCCAAATGGAAAAGTTACGGGGGGAGAGAGAGAGTGAGTGAGTAGAGCAGGATCCATCCGTCGCCATTACTGACTGGAGTGAGCGCGGCTCGGATTACACACAACACTAAAATACGAAAAATACAAATAAAAACAGCACTTTTTTTGCAATCTGAGAGGATTTGTTTGATGTTGGGTTGCGACAGAAACGGTTGAAAAGTACACCCGGTTTCCCAGACGCGATCGAATCCTGGAGAATATATTTTGAAAAGAAGACGCAAGAATGCCACCGCTTTTCCGTGCTGTCGGGAGCTGGGAGCGACCATGTTAGGTAGGGGAATGTATTTGGAGTAAACCGCTCCGACTTTAGTACTCTGGATAGGATAACTAATAATGCATTATTTTACTTGGGTTTTACAAATCAGGGCAAGAGGACAAACACCTTAATATAATTTGCCACGAACCATTACCAGGTTTGTGGATTATATTTCTCAGGAATGCATTGTTCAAGTACGTCCTTATTTCCAAAGGAATCGGGGAGTGGGGGTGGTGATTGTGCCTTGTCCGGGCAGGTGATGGTGCGAGGCCCGCTTCGGCGTTTCACGACACGCTTCTTTTTTTTTTGTTGTTGCTTGGATCGGGGTCATTCATGCAACGCATACCTCGACGCGGACCAGCGGTTTGCTGTGCGGCCAGCTGCTACTATTGTACTAACGTTATCCAGCTAAAATGTAAAGGACGGTCCGCGTATGACCGGGCAGTCTATTGCTAGCTGGCTACATAGCTTCGCGAACACTAGCTTCTTTGCTAGCATAGCAAGGTAATGACACATTATTGCTGAACTGGCCTGTGTTTTTAAGTGACGCGCTATAACGTTAACGTTATATTCGTTAAGTATTCGCTCGGTAATGTAGTTACACTAACGTTGGCTAAGTTACTTGTAGGTGAGAAAGGTTGCCAGTTTGCTAACGTTACATTTGGAATGATTTGGCTTGCCCATGCCGTTATTCGCAGTGTTTTAGCGCAGTAAGCTCCAGCCAACTAAGTATTTAGATAGGTTCACTGTCAACTAGCTCACATATAACTGTTAATTATCACATCCTTAGAAAAAAAACACTGCAAACGAAATACAACGACATCCCCGGTTATTAATTTGAGCTGTCCGTAACAGCGCTGTGGTAATATTAACGTCAGCTCGCCTTCTAACATCTGGAATACTCAGCTACTAATGTCAGTGTTTCTAACGTTACCGCAACGTTACAAGAACAATTAATCAATTTATTCGAGACGCTTGCGAAATGAACTCCAGATTACGTTAAATGTAACGTACACTAACGTTATCGCTAGATGGCTAGCCAGGTGATATTTCCTTTATGAACTATATTCCTCAATTTCATTTCCAAAAGAGTTAACTTGTCTTAACAGTCGCTAGCTATTAGGTATACGATATGCTAGATATTTATACGCTATTCAAATCAAACTGTTTTAAATACACAGGTCTGTGTAAGTGGGCAACTTAGCTTGACTACGTAAATTGTTAGGACTGTCTAGCTTGAAAGTAATTTACGTGTAATTTAGCGAACGTTAGCTACCTGGCTAACGTTATAGTTTAATACAACAGCAATCGGAAACTCGCCCTTGCTTAATTTTAGAGATCGTAATACGTTATCGTCAGAATGCTTTTGCTAACGTAGAAAAAATTATATCCGTGCTTCAAAATTCGCTACCAGTTGAATACAACATTAGCTGCTAGCTCCTGTAGCTGCGTGCTATGCGAGATCCTAACACGTCTGAACCAGTTTGGTAGCTAGCAAACGATTCTATGCCATTCTAAAACGTCGTTAGTTAAAACTTATTCAAACAGTGTTGTCGGTACACATTTCCCCCCTATAGCCCAATGTTGATTGGCAAAAACGTTACGCCCGATCTATTCAGGATTGGGGCACAGTTGGGAAATGGGATTTAAACCGGAGAACGAGTGAATCTGAATTGTAAACAGATTGGAGTTGGTCAGATTCGGCCTCGCAAAGGGGACAAACACCAATGCGAAAATATACAACCGGACTCGTCTGTACATTTAAATGATACAAATTATTATATACACAAACTGTACTAAGTAACCGTCTCATGCAGCTTGCTGGCTGGCGATTTTGTCATCAGCAAAGCCCAATGATCCAGGGTGTTTTCGCACTAATGCCACAAAAGGGAAAGTGGCAACGTTAGGGTTTATTATTCCCTTTGTCACGGTTTTGGGGTTCAATGACAGTGTCATACACCGCGTCGTGTATTGTAGTACCAGCAAAACGCATGTCTGATAATCGGAAACGAATTTTTGCTTTTCAGAGACGAACATAAGCACTCTACAGGACGCGTGATAAACCGAAAATCAAAACCACGGTCCTTATTATCCCTGAACGTTGACCACCGTTTAGTTGGTCCTTTGTATCAGACCCCGAAATACCGAACTGAGCAGTATCACAGCGTTGTCGACACGACCTGATTTTTATAGCACATCACCGAAATTCAATATAATGCAAAAAACGTTGTTTCGTTCATGCAGAATGCGGATTTAGTCATACTGATCGTGTCTGGCCTCACCTGGAATGTAAAAGCGTGGGTGAGGCCTGTGGCCTGCAGTCGCACGAGGTGGGTAGGGGCTCTTCCATCAATGTCATGTCGTTTTAAAACTGCCTATATCGGCGCGCGATCATTTTAATCATATTGCAGCAAGTTCCACTAAAATGTTCTCAAGCCATGCTTCGACGCAGATGCTGAAGCGCAACCCACAGTTTGATATCAAACGTTGGCTGCGATCACCCTTGATTTCTTTCTTCGAGGATTAGCATTGCCACATGGATGTATCACTGACGACTGGCCAATTGTGCTCTCTACTACAGCAGTATCAGATTTGCATGGTTCCTGAACACTAATAAATATGCAGTTTCCTCAGTGGCTCATTTTGACAATGTGTGGAGCAACTGTTTATAGTTTAATGCGAATGCTACGTCAGGTTGATGGGTGTACTTGAAATGGGCTTTGTCTGTCTAATTTGGACCACAGGACTCTTGTGTTGATAAACAAACACCCCAGATTGGATGCATTGGACATATGACATACGAAAAATTAATAACTGTAATATGACACCTCAATACGGTTGTAGCTGTGGGTATCAGATCTGTATTCAGATCTCACCTGAATGCTCATGTTGCAGTTTGGTATCTTTGGAATAAAGATAAGTTTATTTAAAGTTTATACTGCTTCAAGACATTTTATCTTGATTCAGATTTTATAGCCGTAGAGTAATCGGTCTATATATATGAAATAATTATGCACTGTATTAATCAGTATTTATTATAAGTAAGAATTTATTTAATTGAAATTTAGTTTTTACTTAAATTTGAAATTACCATAACAAGCTAGGCAAATTGATAATATCTTTAACAGTTTATAAGCCTACTCTAGTTAAGTTTTTTGAATAGTTTTTAAAATCGATTTTTAAAAAGCATTGTGGTACTTCTCACAAGACAAAAGTTATTTTTATACTCAACAGCTTCAGTTTTAATGTACTTGCCTAATTAAATTTTTTAAGTTGCTTTTTGTAAAACATTACAGGTGTTTAGCAGACGCTCTTATCCAGAGCAACTTACACAACTTTTTTGCATTTTTAAAAATGTATTTATTTTTTACATATTATCTATTTATATAGCTGGATATATACTGAATCATTTCTGGGTAAGTACTCAAGGGTACAACAGCAGTGTCCTACCTGGGAATGGAACCTGCAACCTTTCGGTTACAAGGCCAGTTCCTTAACCATTATACTACACTGCCACCTGTAATAGGCTCCATTAGTAGAAAACTAGGAATTAGATGCATTTCTGTCATGATCACATATTATGGTTTGTTGCTGTTTGCATGGTCTTTGTTACAGTATGAATTAAGCATCTAACAATAAAAAGGTATACATGGGGCAAAGCAAAAAGGATGTAGGAAGTACTGATTTAAAACGGGACAGAAAAAAGACTTAATTTATAGTAGTGGATCAGGATAATAATAATCGTACTTTGAGAGAAGGCAAGGTCCAAAGGATTAAAGTGCATCCACGTTACCAGGGATTAGGTCATTTATTTTACATACAAGATATCTAAAAAGTGTTTGCACGTGTCCACATGTGTATGTGTGTAGATGTTTTCAGAGCAGGAGAGAGAATTTCACCGGTCAAAATCAGAAATCTGACTCGCTATGTGAACATTACTCCGAAGACTAGAACACCAACAACAAGTGCAAGTGCAGTTAACCCAGAGCCGAACATTCCTGCTGATTGCCGGCGATGTAATTGGAACTAAGACAGCTGTGATCCCTTACTGTATGTCAATGGGAGGAAGTGCAAACTTGCCTGTTGAATATTTTCTCCACATCTAGATGCCAGCTTGCGTGAAGGGTCCAAAAATATTGTGCACTTTTGGCATCCGGGGTTATAAGACGCATCGCTTGTGCATGTTCGAGTCCCACGTAGGACACTGCCGTTGTACCCCTGAGCAAGGTACTTCACCTGAATTGCTTCAGTATATATCCAGCTGTAAATGGATACTATGTATAAATGCAAAAATGCTGTGTAAGTCGCTCTGGATAAGAGCGTCTGCTAAATGCCTATAATGTAATGTAATGTTGAATGTTTTATTTTTGTGGCTAATGGCTAATTGTAGCAAATGGCATCCTATTGACTTACAGCACCAGTTCACCGCTGCCTCGTGCCGAGTGTATCTGGACTGCAGGTGACATAGTTTGAGTGGACTACACTGCGGAACTGGAGATGGGAATAAAGCCCTGCACACAATTGGCTAACTACAGGAGATGCGTCAGTTGGTTTTGCAAAATCCTGTTTTGCCCTGCCAGTTGATCGCGAAAGAACGTAGGATGGAGATGCTTTCTCCAGTCCTCCATGCTGAATCTTGGTCGTCAAGGTCTCTTTAAACGCTGAGCCAAGAGAGCGGGAGCGTACAAAGTGCGGATCATTTAAGCTCCTGCAGAAAGGGTAAACGTTGTTGCCGAAAGGTTAGGGCTCAGAATGTGCTTTTTCCATTCGTGGCCCGAGTGCGAACGGATGAGAACGTGAAATCGATCTGATCTCATATGCAGAAATGATACGTTCAAGTAGAAATACAAAGAAGGTTAGTTGGTCTTGTGTTCTAAAAAAAAAATGATACCCCATTGTAAAGAATTTTTTTACAACTCGTACTGACACCAGTGTGTGAAGGATTGGGGGGACAAGGGGTGGGTTAACAGCTTAACACATAGTTATGAACACTTGACTGTGAAGAGGTGTGCAAGAAAACCGCTTCACTGCCTTGCAGTTTATTTTTGTTATCTTCATGCAGATTCAGAGCAGTGCAAGTAAAGCCCAGGTTCTGCTAGTGCAGGGTTGGCCAACCCTGGTCCTGGAGAGCCACAGGGTCTGCTGGTTTTTGTTGTTACTCGCCACTTAATTGATCAGTTAAAGCAGTTGATTACGCAGTTAACTCAGCTCACCTGGTTTCTTTGGTCTAAGTAGTTGTCGTATTTAAGGTGAAACCAAAAACCAGCAGACCCTGCGGCTCTCCAGGACCAGGGTTGGCCACCCCTGTGCTAGTGCCTTGGTCTCTCTTGCAGTGAAAAACATGGTAATTAATTTGGAAGATTCGGCGCCTTTAGTCAACTAGATGTTTAAAGGGCTTGAAACGGCGCTACCGCAACCCGTAAAAACATAGCCAATGTGTGCACTAGGCTATCATTGAGCTTATATCATCAGCAGTCGGGACGGGAAGCCTCCTGGGTAGTTGCTCTTTGGAAGCTTCGTTCTCAGTCACAATGGTGATGTCTTTTTAGGCCGTTTTAAAAAGTGGATCTGAGATGCACCCAATGAAAAAATTTTTTTGGCGATGTAAACAAACTTGGATTCGTAGCTAAACCCATGGGTGTTTTCTTTGTGAATGTGCCTGCAAAAAAGACAAAAATATATTTTTTTGTGCCAGTGCCTTTATATTCCATTTTGTCTTGTATATACAATTAAATGCAAAAAGTATTGGAGCAGTGACACGGTTTTTGTTGATTTGGCTCTGTACTCCAGCACACTGGATTTAAAATAAAACAATGCATATGAGGTTAAAGTGCAGGCTGTCAGCTTTATTTTTAGGGTATTTACATCCATAGCGGGTGATCCGTGTAGGAATTTCAGCCGTTTTTATACATCGTCTGTCCATTTTAGGGGAGCCGATTCCTGGCCTCCTGTGTCTTTGCATCATTGGTTTATCAAAAAGTCTTGAGTTGATTCTATGTGTGGGATTTGCATTGGGAGTCTGTTGCTGTTGTCTCTCAACATGAGGACCAAATAAATGTCAATGACTGTAAAGCAGGCCATCACCAGGCTGAAAAATCTAGATACCCAGTATCTCGTGATGTCTACAGATTGCAGACTTCAGGTAGTCATCGAATGCAAAGGATTTGTTACCAAGTACTAAATATGACTTTATTTCAGATTATGTTAATTTGTCCACTTACTTTTTCTCCCCTAAAATGGGGGCGGGGGCCTGGGCCTGGGCCTATGTGTAAAAGGGCTGTAATTCCGACAAGGATCACCCAATATAGATGTAAATATCCTCAAATTAAAGCTGACTGGGTGCACTTTAATGTATATATTTGTATTCATTGTTTTATTTCAAATCCAATGTGTGAGAGAGCCAAAAACAACAAAAAGTGCGTCACTGTCCCAATACTTTTGCATTTAACTGTAAATGCCTTTCTGTTTATGGCCATAGGTTTGTTTCCCTTGTTTATTCTTGTTTATATTTTGTCCTGTCATACAATGATTCTATTTGATAAGTTTATTCGAATGTTATTATTGCAGATTATAATCCTTGCAGCCCCTATACTTTATGGTTTTTGAGGAGATTATAAATGCAGTCAGGGCGTGATGATATTTCGAATATTAGGCCTATATTTTTCCCGCTTAAATTGAAGCTGTGTTTTGCAACCTGTGCGAATCGGTAGGTTTCGTTAGCGCAGGGTTTCATATAAAGGAATGAAACTGCTCTTCAGTTGGTGTTCATTAGCTTCCACTATATTTCAGCCTCCCTTTGGGTCTCTGATTTGGAACTCCGGGTACATAAATTCCTTCGCTTAAAATACTGGTCTCTGAAGGGTAATTGATGAGTAGAATACTAAAGAGAATTAATTCTGGCGCATCAGCAGAAGATGAATGCTGAAGTATACACTTTTCATTATTCTGCAACCACAGGCTGATGAGAGCGCTTGCTAACGTGGATTGATGCAACCGCTGGCCTCCGCTTCAATAAAGAACTTCGCTGGCTTTCTTGTTGGACGGGGTCACTTTCCAAACCGTTCCTGGCTAAAGCCCACACTGGTCAATGGCCTATTGATCCAAACCAGTTTACTCCCGACAGCGCAGCCTATGAAGTGTGGGCCTTTTTGGGGCAGGGCGTCGGTGAGAAAAGCCGCTGCTGAAGGTTTATTAAAGGATTTTACAGTGTTTTCAAGGGCAGGCAAATCTGCTTCTCTACAGTCACTGTAAAAACTCCCTCAAGAAAGGTGTCGGAAGGTTAACATTTCCTCTGAAAGGGGATCTATTCAATAAACAGACCACAAATGGTGGGGGGATTACTTAATGATCTGACGCCTTCTGTTGCGTTTAAAATTTAATAAGGTTCTAATTGAATAGCTGACTGCAGTTTGCAAAGGGCCTCTTAGATGTTACCCAAGTGCGCCTGGGACTGTGTGAGGTTTGTTCTTGTGAACTGCAGGATCTAACCTGGGTCTGTCCTAAGGCAAAGTCTCCCCCCCCCCCCCCAGTTTTTCAATAAAATTAGTAAACCTCAGGACCTTGCAAACAGTTTTTATTTATTTACTTTTAACATTTTATTGCCCATGACATTAAACAAAATTTGGCTGAGCAAAGGTTAAATGGCATCTGCGTATATTCTTATAATTCACCTTTTATGACATTTTAAACTATACAACGCTTAAAGTTGTGTAGTTATCTCTGAATAATAGGAATGGGAGGTGAATTGAAGACTGGACCGTTTTATTAGGACATCACAACAAAAAGTCTGTCAAGCACAGGCTTGACTCTTAGGATTTATGACTGCAAATGCATCTTCATTTAACTGAGCAGTGGCAAGGCTTTCTGAAATATAGAAGATAATTTAATCCCTCCCCGCTTCTGAATGGTATGACCTATGGTGATATCAAAAGTATATGCAATTCTCATTTTCAGCTGTTCCGCAGTACGTTTAATTTGTTTCATTTTGTGAAATTGGATAAACTGAAGCGGACAGACTTTCCTCAGATATTGTAACTAGGTCAAAGTAAAGTACAAATGTACACTCTGCCTCCTGGGTAATTTCAAGGTTTTTGTCTGAGCTTTACATACTGTAGTCTAACTTGGTAAACCGAATGAAAGATTATGCATGAAATCTCGACTAGCTGCAACCTTTTTGAATTAATTTGCATTCTTTAAATGCTGTGTGTTAGCCATTTGCAGTTTAATGTGGAAACACTAGTGTATCTCTTTTAAGGGGTTTGTGCAGGCATAATGTACATGTATTATTTAAAACATTTTCAAGTGTGTAGAATTTTTTATTTGATGTTTCCTGAAATAGTTTCAGTTCAGGTTCTTTCTAGGCTGCAGTTTTTTTGAGGCATGACAGGTTTTATGTGATTACATTGTCTTTTTGGCAGTGTGTGTTTTGCTAATGTGTGTGTTTTGCCCACATATCAGTCTTTCAGAACAGAACATATAAAAATGGAACATTTAACAATTTCATAGACGTTATTGCTGCATGATAAACTGCATTGGGTTAATTTTAAATGCAGGGGCAAGAAAACGGATGCATATGAGATACATATATGGGTTGTATCATCTGCAAATCATGTCTTGTCTGTCCTGTATCCTACATGGTAGTCTAGATAAAACTACTGTATTTTATTTAGCTATATCTGTTTAAAATTAACAGTAATACATAGTTTGAGAAATCAATATAGTTGACAATATAGAACTTTGCAGTTGGGTTGAATCGAGGCCAAGTCAAGGTGCTGATTCCGTTTTTTCTTATATTAATCACTGAATAAGGCTGATTTAGACGCTTAATTCTCAAAATCTGGTTGCGGGCATGAAGCAGGTTGACCCCATACACGAGTGAAACTGTGACTTGTTACAGGATAATGTTTCGTTGATATTTTACCCATCAATATTTTCTTCAGTCTGATGGCTTTTAGTGTGCCCTGTGAGGTTATCGTATACCAAAGGTTTTGTATTGCTATTGTATTGGTAACCATTCATTTACAACTGCTTGTTCATGCACTCACACATGCAATGGTACAAAGCTGTATTGATTCAGAAGTCAGCATCATGTTGAAGCCTACTGAAGGATTAAAATATTGGCTGTCACATAGGTTTGATGTAAATCATATGCCATTTCGAGGTCTGGAAAAGTATTTGACTGGTTAGCTGAGTTTGTGAGTTTTGTGCAGATTAGCCTATTTATAGCCTAATGCATAGTGCAATGCAATAATCTGGTGAAACCATTGATTTAATTAGCAGTTATTTTTGTAACTGTTGAGAAGGCTGATTGCTCTGAATAAAAAGAAACAAAATTGTAAGATTAATATCTCCATTTGTTTATATGCAATGTTCTTAAATGTGGTAATATAGAATTAAAAATAGTTCTACAAACTGTTGAACATATTATATTGAATGATGCAAAGCAAAAGTGCAGTGGTAATTTGATGGTTTCCCCTGAATCAAATTAGTCTGTATTTTTGAGCCTTTCAGTCGTATTGTTTTCCCAGGTTAGCAGACTCTGCTGCTGTGCTCTGGCGATGCAAACGAAGGCCTCGTGACTTAAAGGGATAGTTCACCAATTTTGAAGAATTTCATATTGTTTTACTTGCCTCAAAATAGTATGTTAAGCTGTAGTTATGCTGTCCTAGTCTCACCATTGTAGCTAAAGTATAGTAAATTCTGAATTGGAGCAATGCTAACAATTAGCATCTTGACATTGGATATAATTCTCCCCCAGGAGACTTGCTTTAAATAACCGCCTAAATCCACTCAAATAAGGTTGAACAACAGCTTTACAAGTGTTGTTGTTGGAAACGAAAATGCACATATGATTACCGTGTGCACAAGGGCGATATTTTCGCACAAATTACTGTATGTGATGTCATTTCCGATGTTGTTGTTTAGAATTAAGAACATCCGGTAAGGTAACGTTTAGTATCATTCCGCGCGAGAACAGTGCCCAGCGTACGGAAGTAGACGGGAAGATAGCTCGCTAGCATTAGTCTGCCTGTACACAGTTTGACAAGCTAGAAGCGAAGGGTTGATACTTTCCCGATGAGAGCAAACCGATCCCTGTCCCTGCTGACTTTACAAAAGATAAGTGGATGAAAATAGATACCACATTATCTCACTCATCTGGGAGAACATAACCATATTAACCCAGGCTATCGCCGTGCCTCTCGGATCCATATTAGGACTTAGATTATATGTGCTCGTATGTATCGTTATTTTTGTCTGTGCTTACAGTTTTGAATCAGAAAAGGTAAATTATCTTTCTGATTAAATTAAAACTCAATGCGTGCCAAAGGAGCAGTAAAACATACAATTTTCAAGTCTAGAGGAGCTGGAATGTACCCTGTGTGTAGCAAAAAAAAACAAGGTATCTCGCGGTAGCCTGAGCAACCAACTCTTGTGAAAGTGGCCAAGCTCTGTGTATAATAACCATATATACACTCATAATCAGAATAGTATGTAAATGCGATAAATAATAATGCATTTTGAGAAAGTCCCTTTGTAATGCACAAAGTAGAAATTACAAACAATAGGCTTTACTGACGTCATGATGAGACTAGCTTCTTATAAAGTAACTAACATTAGGCTATAAGTAACGTTTTAGCTGAGATGTGCAGGGAATGTCAAAAATATTTTTTTCAGGGTTCCACATTAAGGTTTTCTCCACACTAACTTACTTGGCTACATTCACCATAATGACTGGAAAAGGTTGTATAACTTTGTTTTAGCTGATTTCATGTTCAACTTTACTTTGCAATATGTTTAACAGAGACAAATACTCATTGAAAAACTTTTCAGTAACATTCATGTAAAGGCTCTGGTGTTAGCTATTGAGCCATTTGTGAGCTATCTGATATGTGAATCGGCTTCTGTTCTAGTTTAATGGTGCCAAATGGAGATTTGAATATATTTGAATGCCTTGTAAATTTGCCCCTAAATGTCATTTGTCCAATTGGCAAGTGGCCTACCAGTTTTACTTGTACAACATCTGGTTTTACTTGCCCCTTGCAAACAATGCTGTTGAGCTCTTTATTCACTAAACTGGAAAAATCAATGGATCATTCTATGAAATGCGAGCCTACATCAACAATTTCAACAATAAGGCAATTTTTATTTCGGAGCATTTCATATCTGGGAGGTACTTCTGGGCTATTGTAGAGGGGGGGGGGGGGGGAGAAAGAAAGAAAAAAAACAGACCCAAAAAATGCCTAAAATATTTGCTGCGTCAGGTTCCTCAAAACTGCTCAGTTCTCATGCCCGTTTATAGGGAGACAAAACATGAAATGTATTTCTTCTCTCAGAAAATGAACAGACTCGCTGTGTAGACAATGGGGCCTTTCACGAGCCACAGAGTGCTGTGGGCAATTAGCACATATCCCTACACCTGCCCACACTTAAAACCTCAGCCGTCATGTCATTCCCTTCAGGGTAATCATGCCACAGCTGGCAGCCTATGTATTTTTATTTTTCCTTCTTTAATTCAACCCAATAACCTTACATTAAATGTCATATTCCTGTTATTGAGTTTGACATTTAAGAGCTACTTAAAACATCAGGTTGGAGCCATCTTAGAGAGTCACTTTTTTTCGGGCTCACTTGCTCTTGTTTTTAATTTCAGTCTTCGAAACCACAAGGGTATAGATGTTGCGATAGATATAAATTGTATAAGCAAGTGATTCATGTTTTGCTTTGATAAGCGTTGTCTGAGCTGCCCAAGCAGCATGATTAGGTTACAAGCAGGCTGTCTGAATGCATTGCTGTAATTGATGCATGCTTTTTTCTATCTCTAATCAACTTGCATTGTTTTGCAGGAAGGTGATAAGAGGGGAGTATCAGCCGCCCCCCAACCCAGAGCGCGAGGATTCCAGCAGAAAGGAAGAGAAGGGAACCGGCCAGTCCAGAGAAAGCCATGGGCACACACCTCTTCTAACCCCACCCCCCTTCCTCTCCCGCCCAGATGGGAGTAGAACGATAGCCCTACTGGAAAATACTTTGCTGAATGTGATAAAGCAATGAGAGGGGGGATATAATGGCAAAGAACAAGGAACCCCGCCCCCCGACCTACGCTGTGAGCGTGGTGGGGCTCTCAGGGACTGAAAAGGAGAAGGGCAACTGTGGTGTGGGCAAATCGTGCCTGTGCAACAGGTACGTGCATCCCAAAGCAGATGATTATTACACGGAGCACACTTCCGTGTTGAGCACAATAGACTTTGGAGGGCGTGTGGTGAACAATGACCACTTCCTGTACTGGGGCGAAGTGCAACACAGGGGCGATGACGGCCTGGAATGCAAAATCCAGGTCATTGAACAGACTGAATTTATCGATGACCAGACTTTCCTGCCCCATCGCAGCACAAACCTACAGCCCTACACCAAACGGGCCGCGGCCTCTAAGCTGCAGTCTGCCGAGAAATTGATGTACATTTGCACAGACCAGCTGGGCTTGGAGCAGGACTTTGATCAGAAGCAGATGCCTGATGGGAAACTGAACATCGATGGCTTTGTCCTATGCATAGATGTCAGCAAGGGCTGCAATAGAAAATTTGATGACCAGATGAAATTCATCAATAGCTTGTACTCACAAATGTCAAAGTCAAAAAAGCCCATCATCATTGCTGCCGCAAAGTGTGACGAGTGTGTGGAGCAGTATCTGAGGGACCTCCAGGCCTATGCGTCCAACAAAAAGAACTTGTTGGTGGTGGAGACATCTGCCAGGTACTGCATTAATGTGGAACTGTGCTTTCAAGCACTGACCCAGCAGATGGATAAAACTCGAGCCAAACCCAAAACCATTCCATATTTGGATGCATATAAGATTCAGAGACAGCTGGTGGCTACAGTCACTGACAAGTTTGAGAAGCTCATTGTGCAGACGGTCAAAGATTATCACACAACTTGGAAAGCTGTGAGTAATAAGTTAAAAAACCATCCCGATTATGAGGAGTACATCAACTTGGAAGGCACCAGGAAGGCCAGAAACACTTTCTCTAAGCACATAGAACAGCTGAAGCAGGAACATATCAAGAAAAGGAGAGATGAGTATTTTTCCAACCTGCCAAAAATTCTCAATAACTTGCTCAGCAACCTGGAGGAAATCGAAAAGCTTAATTGGCTGGAAGCTCAGAGCCTTCTAAAGAGCAGAGCTGAGTTTCAGTTCTGGTTTGTAGTTCTGGATCACACCCCCTGGGACGAGACGGATCACATTGACAAAGTCAATGACAGAAGAGTGCCCTTTGATCTCCTCAGAACTGTAGAAGGTGAGAAGATTTATCAAAACCATGTCCAGCATTTGATCTCTGAGAAAAGGAGGGTGGAGATGAAGGAGAAGTTCAGGAAGACCCTGGAACGGGTGCATTTTATCAGCCCGGGTCAGCCCTGGGAAGAGGTCATGTGTTTTGTCATGGAGGATGAGGCCTACAAGTATATCAGCGAAACCGATCGCAGGGATGTTTACAGTCGGCACCAACGGGAAATAGTCGAAAGAGCCAAAGAGGAATTTCAGGAAATGCTTTTTGAGCATGCCGAGCTGTTTTATGACCTAGATTTGAATGCCACCCCCAGTTGTGACAAAATGAGTGAGATCCACACAGTGCTTAATGAGGAGCCTAGATACAGAGCCTTGCAGAAGCTGGCTCCTGATAGGGAGTCCCTCCTACTTAAGCACATTGGGTTTGTCTATCACCCCACTAAAGAGACCTGTCTCAGTGGCCAAAGCTGCGTGGACATGAAGGTGGAGCAGATTCTCGCTAACAGGCTGGTGCAGCTAGACCACGGCAGATCTAATCTGTACCACCATAGTGCCAACATTGATAAAGTTAATCTCTGTCTCCTGGGTAGGGAAGGTCTTGCACAGGAGCTGGCAAATGAGATCAGAGCGCAATCAACAGATGATGAGTACACGCTGGATGGGAAAATCTACGAACTGGACCTCTTCCCCATCGATGTCAATTCAGCGTTACTTTTGAGCCATTCCTGGGCATCGACCTTCAAACCTCATGGGTGTTTTTGTGTCTTCAGCTCAATAGAATCCCTAAATTTTATTGGTGACTGTGTGGGGAGGATCCGTGCTGAGATTAGTCAAAACAGGAGGGACAGATATGCACCGTCCTTGCCATTTATTTTAATCTTAGCTAACCAGAGAGACAGTGTTTGCAAAAACATGCCTATCTTGAGGCATCAGGGCCAACAGCTAGCTAATAAGCTACAGTGTACCTTCGTAGATATACCCTCGGGTACCTTTCCACGGAAGTTTAATGAGTCCCAGATAAAACAGGCCCTTAGAGGAGTACTAGAGGGACTAAAGCACAACTTTGATGTAATGAGCCCACTACCCTCCATCAAAGACTTGTCAGAGACTGACTTAAGGATTGTTATGTGTGCCATGTGTGGAGATCCATTCAGTGTGGACCTCATTCTCTCGCCTTTCCTGGACTCCCATTCTTGCAGTGCTGGCCAGCCTGGTCAACGCAACACTCTGGTCCTGGATAAGATAATTGGGGACAGCCGCCGGCGGATACAGATCACGGTTCTCTCCTACCACTCATCGATTGGAATCAGGAAAGATGAGCTGGTCCATGGCTACATCCTTATCTACTCAGCCAAACGCAAATCCTCCATGGCCATGCTGAGGGCCTTCTTATCCGAGGTCCAGGACGTCATCCCGGTTCAAATGGTGGCCATCACTGACAGCCAGGCTGACTTCTTTGAGAATGATGCTATCAAAGAGCTGATGACTGAGGGGGAGCACATTGCCACAGAGATCACAGCCAAATTCACAGCACTCTACTCACTATCCCAGTACCACCGACAAACAGAGGTTTTCACACCATTTTTCAACGAAGTTCTGGAGAAGAAGACGAGTATTGAAGGCTCCTTCATGTTTGACAGCACCCGTGAGGGCACTGGCGCTAGTGAAGACGTCTTCCCACAGTCGCCTCATAGCCATTCGCCTGCCTACCAATACTACCCTGACTCGGAGGATGACACCGAGGCCCCGCCTCCCTACAGCCCCATTGGTGATGACGTGCAGCTTCTGCCCACACCGAGCGAACGGACAAAGTACCGGATTGATCTGGAAGGGAATGAGTACCCTATCCACAGCACACCGGTGGGTGACCATGAGCGGAACCACAAAGTGCCGCCTCCTGTCAGACCCAAACCGGTTCTTCCTAAGCCCAACGTGAAGAAGCTTGACCCCAACCTTCTGAAGACTATCGAGGCAGGCATGAGGAGCACCCGGAGGGCACGTGCCCATGGTGACGATGTAGAGGGTTCCGACAACTATGCTGAACCGGCAGACACGCTTCTCAAGTCTAAGGGCTTCAGCGATGACATTTATGCAGTCCCAGAAGACACCCCGAGCCGTATGAAGATGCGAAACTCTTTTGGTGGGCTGCACGGTCCTCACGGGGATGAGGAGAATGGCTTTGATCGCATATCCAAGTTGCAGGGGGTCAGGAGGCCATCCAAGTACAAGCACCGCTCCCAGATCCTCTTCAGCAGGACTAAAGCGTATCACCGGCGGGCCCACTCAGATGTCAGTGACGATGAGTCAGGTCCTGCGCTACAGAAGAAAAAGAAGGGCAGAGGCCACCGGGGCAGTGAAGAGGACCCCCTGCTATCTCCTGTTGACCCCTGGAAGGGAGGGATAGACAACCCTGCCATCACTTCTGATCCCGAGCAGGACGACAAGAAGATGAAGAAGAAGAAGCCACCAAAGACAAAGGAACCCAAAAAGGTCAGTCATTTTTATTCAATTTTGTTTTCTCCATTGGGTCTCACTGTTTTCTCATCTTGGTTTTGTTTATAGTCACACCCTTGTTTATAGTCACACCTATAGTCACATTCCCTCGGGAATGTGAAGGATATGCACAGAGGAAAGATGCACAGTGTTGAGAACTGTAATTTAGACGAAGATAATTTAACACAGATGGCAAAACACATTCTGTGCAGTTCATGAAATTTAAAAAGCAAAATATCTGTGCTTTGTGGAATTCTCAGTAACTGTTGAACAAGCAGTAATGTCTGTGTGATGGCTCTGTGCCCCCCCCCCCCCTTTTTTTTCTTCTTTTGTTGAAAATGACATAAAAAAAATATGAGAAGAATGTGGAATAGAAAATGTATTTATTATTGCAGAAATTGCTTGTCTAAGCATTTTAGATTAGGAAGCATTTGGATGGGTTGGTGTAGTCTTTGCAAACCTCTAGACCCTGCTCTAAATCAGTGAACATTATAGCATTACGGTTCTCAGTTGATAAATAGCTGGATGGCTGTCTGGGCCTCCTTTGCACTCCTAGTACATTCCTGCTTCTGGCAGTGCATTAGCGGAAATGGACACAGCAGCCCTCTGGGTTTCTGTTTTCTTCACCCGGCAGAGTGCAGACGCTTTGAACGCTGGTAATGACAATCACCTGGACTGGAAGGCTCACCCATATTTCAAAAAGCGCCACTATGTGTCCTCAATTATTTCCCCCTGAGAAACCTTCAGAGCCCAAGTGCTAATCCCGCAGCAATTTTAACCAGGGGGGAACAATTTAGGCCTAGTGCTGGGTTAATGCATCCACAGCGTTCTGTAGGTAATGGATTTGCTGTCGTCAGAAATGGAGGAATGGGGGGCGATTTATAAAGTTGTGGAATGGCTGGGTGTCCTGGAGCGTGGTGGTTCTGGCAGCAGCTGGCCAGATGTTTAAGGCATTTAGAGGCAGCGTTCCCAGGGTATGGAGGAAGTGCACCGAGGCACTGATCAGTGTTGAAAGACCAAGTTGATCGTCTCTTAGGGTGCGTTCCAATTCTCGAAAAATGCACCCTCCTTTCCTCTGCACAGAAACCAATTTTTGTGTCATAATCTAATGTTGCTGATTTGGCTGCATATTACTTGATAAAAATTGATTAATGTCAATGTCAAGTACATTGTACACTGTACGTGCAACTACTTGTACTCAAACCGTTCATGCAGTTTTGCATACTTCCGCGTAGGAGAGGAGAGGTAGTGGGGGAGTGGAGGAGAGGAGGTGGGGAGTGAAGAATATTGGGGCGCAGCCTTACTCTGTCTCACTCTCTCTCATCCTCTTCTTTTTGGCTGGTAGTCTAACTTTATTACTGGGAACAGGAATGAGGAGTATTGTCTAAACCTATTACCGCCATATGTTTATTTTATCACTTTCATGAACTCTGTTCAAAACATTAGTTGTTTGGAGTGTTTTGACCGCATCTATCACATGGAATAATATTTGAGGAAATATACTGGCAGGCAAACCACCCAAGAAAATAAAACACAGAGGCATGTGCCAACACCAAGGTTAGGCCGTCTTTGGTATTTGGATTGGGGTGTCACTTCCCCCCCCACTTCCCCCGTCATGTCCGATTGTCTGCGGAATTTCATATTTTTTGTAACGGGGTGGAAAACTCTTTCCTGGAGGAGAACAGGGCAGTTGAGTGTGCTGTTGTGCTCTCCCCAGCTGTTCTTTCAGCTGCCTCCCACTGCAATAAACTTGGGATGCCTGCGGCAGCGCGAGGGTGATCTAACCTTGCGCTTCCGCATTGCTTCCCCTGGCAGCCTGCAGAGCTGTGAATACTCGCTGTCCTTGTCTCACAGCACTGCTCTCGCCCTCAGCTGGGCTTTCACCTCGGTAATGGCGCCAGACGTCCACTGCTGCCGGTGCTTCGCCGTCATACCGTTATTCAAATATTGTTCAGCACCATTACAATCATTTCGGCATGTTACTGCTGGAACATCATCCATGGGGGAACCACACTCAGTGCTTGTAAGGCATTATGCCAAAATGTTTGATTCCTGTAGCCCCATATTCATGTAAAATGGTGAGTGCAGATCTTTGAATGTACGCATTGAAAGTGCAGATCTTTTGAAGGTGCACATTCAAAGTGCAGATCTTGGAATGTGAATGTCATTTTGTAAATTCTTTTGATCCATGCACCTCTGGTTTGAACTTGTAGGCTTACATAAGAATACAGTCAGTTTTCAGTTTAATATTGTCATGGGGGCCCGTCCTTTTCCTGCCATCTCAGTTTTTCTTTGTGCCTCTTATGGTTTATTTGGGCTAGATATCACTGCAGTGGCCAAGTTCAGTGATCTCTCACACAATAATCTGTGGGCTGCAAGCCCAGTGACCGTATGCTACATGCTGAATATTACGTTTCAATTTAAGTTACACTGGCCCGACTTGAGCAGTGAGCCTGAGGCAGACTTGTTGATTTTCTCGCAATGGGCAAGGTTAGCTGCTACCACTGAATAAACTTGGTGGAGCATAGTTGCTTGAAAGAGCCATTCCACAAAGCCAGTGCTCGGCTATTTACTCCCATGTGGTTCGAAGAGATGACAGAGTTTGGAGACTACATGTTTCTGCGATGGAGAGAGCCTGTCTGTCAGAAGGCTGCAGTACACACACACACACGCGCACACACACACGCGCACACGCACACACGCGCACACGCACACACACACACACACACACACACACACACACACACATGATACAGCACTGAAAAGAAGGACTTGTCAGAGCATGGAGGCTGTGCCATCAGATTTCTCTTCAATTCCTCAAATAAGGCATTTATTGATGGTGGTACAGAGACCAGGTTTGCTTATGTTGCTTACATGTCAGCTCTTCTCCTTGTAAGCCCCAACAGTGCCTACCAGAAACGCCTGACTGACTTTCATTTTCTGTTACATTTGATTTGATTAATAAAAATTCTATAAGAATGTGGCAGTACAACAACTGTGGAGGGGAGGCAGCTCGCATGCCAGTATATTTCTCTAGCCTTTTCCATGTGTAGGCCTATAGTTTCAATTAAGTGTTTATAGCTAATGCACAGATACAGTAGGCAAATTACGGTAGAATGTAATGTGCATAACATATATTTTGGTGCAATACAAACAGACACACTTGCATAATATAGATGATTTTGAAGAGCAAATTTTCCATATATCTATAAACCTGTGGTCTCCCATACAGCGTTATACTAACGGCAGATTTTCACTTTCCCACGTCCGTTAAATGCCATTTTATGAATAGACTCAGTCAGTGGTTAACTGTCCGTAACACACAAATTTTACTGAGTATGCTCTAGCGTGATATTATTTTTCCTATTTGTAATATTTTCCTACCATTGCAAAATATGATATGTGGGTTTTAAAATGGCTGCCTTGTCACATTTAGCTGCCTTGCTTACTTTTAGCTTTTTCGAGATGCATGAAACATCGGATTAAGGTGTAGGTTAGTTAGTTAGCTAGCTAGTTAACTTTATGCCTCTAGAGTCTGTACCTGTGCGTGTATATTACTCACGTTATTATTCTAAAAATTAAGTTCTAATTTATTTTTTATGCCGCATGCAACTTGAGGCCACTGCACACAAGAAAAGAAATACGGGCACAATATTAAACTGATATTTATGTTTATAAATGTGTAACACTATAAAATTAGTCTGTTCATATGTACAGCCTCTGGCAACAAAATATTGCTGTACAAGCAGCTTTGGAGTTACTTGAAATTTATTTTCTTAACCCCACGAATATCCTAATGTCCCAAAACCACCTGGCACTGTACAACTGGCAGGTTGTCAGACACTTCTGTAAATGTGCATAATATTCTTCATTGTACACAACGAACTGAGGTGATATTTAAAAACAATAAATAAATAAATCCAGAAAGTGAACTACCCATTTAACATAGTAGACTTCCCCAGATCTAGAGAAACAGTTTTCAAGTATATCGCAATCAAATTGTTTACCTGTTTTGGCCTAAAAACGACCGAGTCAATTTTAGTGCATATTTAGTTATTAGCGGCTCGTTTGCGTTCTGATAAATCATTGTTGATTGTTCACGTTTGCACATCGACCCCTGTATGCATGATAAATTGGGACTGCTGTCAAAAGTTTTTATGGGTCATTAAAAAATGTTTTATATTGATATTCATTCATTCACTAATTTTTTCCCCCTCTGCCTCATTTTTCTACTTCTTCTACTTATATGGGTGCTGAAAGCATTAGGCTGATGACAGAAAATCTGTAATGGCCACTGTCAGCCAGGGAAGTCGCATACCATTTTGTTCAAGACCGATTTGTCTTATAGAAGACATCATTAAACCTGAATATGACATTTTGTGGAATATTGTGTCATTTAAGTACAATATTTGATGTGAATGATCATTTCTCACATTAAATTTATGTCTGATATATTCAACCACTTTACACTTGGGGGAAAATAAACAAAAACCCACAGATATTGGGCTTCCCACTCAATCAAACATTGTGACCTTTTTGAACAGGAACTTTGACTAAACTGGGTGGTTTGCACACCGGCGAAAGGTAACCCAAGAATAGATATGTGTGCCGAATCATACGGCTGATTGCAAATCCAAACGCAAAGTTTGTCTGTGCCGATCTCAAACCACAAAATGAAACGCATCTTACCGATCGTGCGAGCCGGAATGGGTCATTCCGGAAACAATGTTGACCGTAATAGTAATGGTCTTTTTTAAAACATCAGGATGTGGACGCTGTGTTTTACTGTTCCTTGCATCTACTGTTATTTTGCCCTTTTCTACACTTCTCTGAAAGCGCACTTGTATAACGGGCTGAGGGTGGGGTTGTACTATGTCTCATGGACCTTTTGGATAAATATTAGGCCTCTGTAAGAGATAATGAAGGGTTGTGGATCCAAGAGGTAACTTACAGGTTGGAGAACGGCGCAGCTCTTTCCAGCGTGCCGAATGTTTTGGAGTCTGGAGCCCTGTCCTCTCTAGTGGAATGTGACTGACCGCTATGGCGGAATACCTGCTTTGCACGCAGAGCCTGAGCCAGAGGTCGGGAAGCCGGTGCAGTCTTCTCCAGCGTTTGATCTATGATGCTACTCATACTATAGATACTTTACACAATTAGATTTGTTGTTTTTTCTGTAGCAGCCACACCGGTCTGGATTAGGCTGAAATGACTGGGCAGAATGACATAGCCTGATGAACCTTGTTATAGTTATTATAAGAGGGCTAATGCCAACTGTTTATTAATTTAATTGCCTCATTTTGATTAATGCAGAGTGCCATGTTTTGTTTCTCTCAATACTTGGACCGCATAATGCAATGAATTTGCTGGGCTATGGAAATGAATAAAGCGTGAAACCGAACGTTAAATTAAGTTGTCATTTCAATGTGTTTTTCAAATTCAAGACACAAAGCCGAGGTTAGCAGGTGGTAGATAATGTTTTAATAATGACTTCTGTGACATCTATATGGGGTTCTAGTGTTGAGTGGGAACTTAAACCGGTGACTGAAAATGATACCCCCACCATTGCCTCCTTTTCTATCGCAGCCAAAATCAAAGGCCACCAAGCCGTTATACCCGCCCACCCGCAGGAACTGGGAGAGCAACTATTTTGGGGTGCCGCTGCAGAACCTGGTCACGCATGATCAGCCTATTCCACTATTCATTGAGAAGTGCGTGGACTACATCGAACGCACAGGTAAGTCACAGTTTATGACCTTTATGACCCCAGCAGGATGACGCCGTAGCACGCATGAAGGCACGCGTGGCCAGCCTCGAATAAGTCGGCGTTGTCATTTGAACGCTGCTCGAAGGTCCGGAGTTTTTACCAATTTCCGTCAATACCTGCGAGTGACTGCAAGACGCCTGTATTATTTAACAGGTGACGGATGTTTTTCCATTTTCCTGCCTGAAATATGTGAGAATGTAGATCGTCCTGGAGTGAGTCATTGTTTACATTGGTAGAACTGGTATTTGACACAGTGCTGGAGGGGAGATGCAGGGTTTGATTATTCACATCTTGTGGTCTCGGGAGCAGTAGCATATCGGAATATCGCATTCATGTGAAATTTAGTGCCGACTGCATATGTATGTGTTGGTGGGACGTACGCGCCGCTGACCTGCTGTGCGCAGTGGAGCTGTTCAGAGTCACATAAGACGTATTGTGTCTTGGGGATCTGTTGTTTTTCAGACTTTTTCAGCCTCTATGCTTCGAGTTACCACATTGGCTTGCTTTTTTAACCTTGCCTGCAGCATTTTGTTTTGAATATGTACAGGGAACGAATTACATTCTGTTGGCTGGTCTAGGCGGAGAATCCCTCGTGTGTGTGTGGTACCGCTAGGAGAAGGAGAAGGGCAAATGACAGAAATGTGCGTTAACCTGCCTCTGCTTCATAGATTAAAAAAAAGAAATAAATAAAAAAGAAATGTATCAATGCTTAACTTAGCACGCGTTTGCCCTTTTGAAGGTTTCATATATTGTAGCGGTGGTGTAGGCTAGCGTATAAGTGATTCTGAAGTATCAAGAGTAGATTTGATTTGATTTTTTTATTTAAACAAAAATTCCCATTGCAAAGACAGATATTTTATCGGCCATGTTACATTTTTTGGGCAGATTTAGGATTTGTAAATTTCGGTTTCGCATTCACTCTCCAATCCACTTCTACGAGTCACGTGGCTATTAAATAGAACCACTGCATATTATATTATTATATTACCATCTCTGTTGGAAGATGCAGGTGATTGCTTTTTAGGTGATACTTGAACAGCATTCTTATCTCTGGCACCTGCTTATGATAAGATCGTGTGTTAAGGAAATGCCTCTGCCTTCACAGTTGCTCTTTGCGAAACCGCACGCCGTCCAGGTAACAGTTTCGACAGTAATGAACGCTTAAGAATTTCTAAGAATTAGCTTGCCTTTCGTACGTCGACACATCTTGTTCTGGTGAGCCATATACCCGGCGCTCTCGTTAAAAAAAAAAATATATATATGAGTTGCGATATCAGTTTCCCCACATAAACCATTCTTCTTTCAGTTGGGCCTTTCTTTCTATGGCAAGCCCAGCCGGCCCCGATTGGCTCTGATTGACATGCGAGCTGGAACAGCCCTGCACCAGCCTGTGAGAGTGACAGGGCAAGCAGGCCCTCAGCGCGCGCATACAGACGCCAAAAATTAAATAATATTTTACAAATTAGACACAGTAGGCAGCCAAACCTCAAGTGGGTTATATTCTGCCAAGGGATTTCAGTCTCCCAGCGGGTAACCTATATTTTTAGAAATATGTAAAAGAACGATCATCCTGATTGTTTAAAAAAATTAAAAATACTATTTTCTGCTCTCTGTCCAGTATGGCTTATGTAGGCTTATGTACGGCTAGTACGCTGACTGGAATGAGGTCTTTTTTATACCCAAACCCTCAGTCTGATCTTTGTCATATTTGCTCCGTTTCTATTGAAATAAGTGCTACTGTTGCCAGCTGTTGAGCTTACTGAAATAGCCTGGAGTTGCTGGATTACGATTCATTGTGAAAAAAATGTAATGATAATTTACGTGATGCGCATTGACACAATCTCCGCTCGTTTAATTAAACAGATTTCCCCATGTACCCTGGGCAAGCAGTGATCATAATCTTGCATGTTGTAACAGAGCTTGACACTTACACTGCGCATGGTAAATGCACCGTATGTATGCACCATTAGTCATGAAAGGTTCTAGTGTCAACAAAAGAAAGTGTGCAAATGTTTTAAAGCCATGGTCAGTTGGGCTTAATTATAGTCATAGGCAACAAGGCAAATGAATAAACACAAACATGATTGATGGCTGTTGATCTAGGCAGCTACATGTGTTTGTCCCAAGGTCTCAGGCAAGGTGAGCTAGGTATTTTGCTCGAATAGCTGGAGGGTTCAAGCGAGATGACCGCGCCCGTCCACACTAAACGCCAGTTCCACGCCTTCATCTTCTTAACTGCTGTACTTTAGCTGGAATGGAATGGATTGTGGTTCATTCTCCTCTTTTTTGCTGCCTAGCAATACACCATTTTGTTTTCTTTAATCGGTGATGAAAATGTTAAGATGTCAGAGGCATTTTTTATGCAGCACAACAAGGTAGAGTTCAACTTGAGGTTTGAAAGTGTAATCTGGATCAAACAGAATTCGAATGTGACATATTCCATACCTTTCTTTCAGCTGCTTGAACGAGGTATCTGAAGGCGTTTTGAAATTCAGTGTTTGTTGGTTCTTTTTATTGGCTAATTACGTTTTTTCTTTGAGCATTGCTGCTGCCACCGCAACCGTTGTTGGTGCTATTTTATAGTGATGTATTGGGCGGTGAAGGAAGGCAAACAAAGGTTTAGTGCTTGTACCTTTTGCCAGTGTGGAGCTTACTCAGCGCTTTGTGGGTCTGGCCTTGGAGGGGGGGTTGGGAGGGGGGTGTGATGGGTGGAAAGGTGAACCGCCATCAGGCCTGTGCAAACCATTGTGACAGATGGCGCTGGACCACCAGGCGCTGCCGGAGGGCAAGGCACACTCTTGTAGCCATGTGCCAGTGCTTCACACCCCAGGCCCCGCTCCGTAAACCCCCTCCCACGACACCCCACACACACACACACACACACACACACACACACACACACACACACACACACACACAGCCCCATCCCAGCACATTTCACCTCCCATCCCCTGCTCTTTACCCCCCCCACGTTTTAATAACGGGATTTAATCTGATTCGCAGATAAGGCGTCCCTTCCTAGTGGGCCTTTTATTTTGTCAGGGCAATCAATTGACATCAATTTCAGCTTTCGCCACTTGGCCTCCGGTCTGACAGAAGCCAGGGCGAAATCGTTCAATCCCGTTGCCGTATTATAGGTGGAGACGCTGCCTGACCACGTCTGCCAAGGTGGAGCGCCGTTTGAATTCTAAAAGGGATGTCTCGCGCCAGCATGGAAACGCGGATTCCAGCCAGGCCATTACCGGAATGGCTTCGGCACGACGGCGTTTATCAGCAGCATCAGGACAAATCGGCTGCACCGCGCTCTCTCCGTAACCGTTGAACACACATTAAGACACTTTTTTTTTTTTTTTCTCCCCTCTTGGAAATGCCCCCATATGTCCTATAAGCAGCTCCTGTGGTCTTTTAATTGGATTTTGCTTGAGCTTTGTGCGGCTGAAACAAAAACGGGGATTAATTCTAATGCCGTCTGGAGCGAGTTTGCCGGCAAGCCGACTGCCTCGCCCACGGTGGTTGCTGTTACCGTTTCGATGATTACGCCCCCCCACTTTCCCTCATCACCGAATCCGTGGTAGATACATCCTTTCTGCTGACGTTAAAGGAGCGCTAATTAAACGTTCTCTAGGGAATGCTGAAGCTCTCAATCACTGAACAACGAGAGGGATTCGGAGAGGAGCCGTTTCCATGCGTTTTGCTTGTATTAATATCCCGTGTCCCGTAGGCCGATGTGGGTAGAGGCTACAAGAGGGCAAACTTGTGATTTGGTTTTCCCAGCTGGGTCCCTCTTTTGGCCCCTTCTTGTGTTGGCCTATCTGTTTGTTCAGTTCGGCCTGCCAGAATGGCATGTCTGGAAACGAGAGTTGCATATAATCTGCTGTCAAGTCTACACTCTCTCCAACACATGGCCGTTTACAGAGCACCATTTGTACGGAACAGGGTGTCAGGTGGGGGCTTGTGAGAGTGCTTTTGATAACCAAAGTAGTCTCTGGCTGCCTGAGGAGCCCATGGTGACCTGACGAACCAGTCAAATCCCCCTTGTTTGTGACATCAGAGACCGGCTATGCCCCCCCCTCCCCTCCCTTTAAAAAATAAAATTTAAAAAAACTGCTCATCAACACAAGGCATTTTGGTTCATCACGAGTCGTGTGGAGCAAAAAATCTGACGCTTAACATTTTGACAAATTAATGACATTTGTTCACAAAACCACTGGACTTGCAAATCCAAGTTCATTTTGATGCTTGATACTCATTGATTTCCAGTGTGCATTTAAAAAAAACCCGCATGGGTACAATCAGTGCAGGTAAATCGCAATCACAAGTGTTTAGGTCACGTTCTGACCATATTCAGCAAAATCAAGGATGCGTTCATTTTCTGACGAGGGGTTAGGGACACATTTAGTTTTCCAACTCTGAAGTTTTTGTCATCAAGTTTTTATTCTCTTACAAATCATTAAGCATTCGGCTGTCACCGAAGTGCAAAAAATAAAATAATTAAACGGGAATATTGGTACCGAAAAAGGATTACTCGATTCAAATTCACACAGTATGTGATTAGCCCTGTTCTATGAATAAATAGCACATTTGGACAAGGTCATTGGTGATTTAAACTGCGATCAGTTCCTGAAACTACACTGTGCTTTCTCCTTAAAAGCGAAGTGCGGGCTACGTGGTGGGTTTGCATCGTCCCTCACGCTCACTCCAAGTGACCGTCGTTCCACCTTTCAGGAAAGCCTGACCTTTATGCGTTCTACATCGCGCAGCCAAAGCGCACCATTCTACCCCTACGGGCAGATGGGCCTCCCGTGCAGAAATACACGCGATGTCGCTGACTGGCTTGACATTGACGGTGACTGACTACGGGGTTAGCTGCCATTTCATGTTAATTTAGACCTGTTCCTGGGGAGATGCTTGGCAGGAAAGCATGTGCTTCGAGTCCAATGTCAAATGCAATTTGGTTGAGGTTAAGGAGTCCTATTATAGCTACATACATTAGCCACCTATTATCCACTAAACTGAACATCACTGAGCCTTAGTCTATCATTTTCCAAAGAGAAAGCGGGAAGCTGTCAGAATTTTATCCTTTCTTACGGCACTTACTGGTATTTTAATATGACGGGCTGACAGGACTCGGAGCCAGAGATTCTCATCACGGCCCGACCCTAAGAGATTAGCGAATGCAGATTACAGCGTGCTTCAGAACTTCAGGCCTACCTCTCTGTCTAATGCGGATATCATGTTTGCTGCTGGGTTGAAGCGGGCTGCTGCGGGCCTGCCGATGCTCGCTGGCAAATGATTAATTAAAAAGAGGATCTTGCACAGTGATTTCCATCCGTTTACTTCAGCCTTAGGGCTGCGCGTCTCAGCTGGGGAAATCTTAAGTCTAAATTCATTCACCGGCCGGTTCCCTGCTTTTGATCAGCGTTAGAATACGAGTGACTGTGGCTGTGCGGATCGCGTATCTGAGCCCCCTCTGCCCCCCGGCCCTCATATCTCTAAGCCTCTTGGTGCTTGGTTATCAGGGAATTGGGTATGGGCTGTGATCTCACCCTGGAAGCGATGAAGAGAAGAGGAGCCGGTAGACTCAGGCTGTGAGATGTCGCTCCCTCTCTCTCCTCCCTCCTCCCCCTCCCTCCTCCCTCTCTCTTCTCCCTCCCCACTCTCTCTCTCTCTTTCTCTTTCTCTCACACTCTTTCTCTCCCTTCCCCAATTTCTACATTACCTGTTTTCTCCGTCTCTTCTCACCCTCTATTTTAGCCTCTTTTTCTGTATCGCTTGTTCTCTCCGTCTCTCTTGGCAGCACGGCTCTGCCGATCAGTGACGCAGAGAGAGCGGGAAGGCGAGAGGCCGGTGTGGATCTGGCACAGCCTCCTGCCCAAAGCAGGGCAGATGTGCGGGGTCAGTAGACACGCCCCCAGCCCCTCCCCTGTCTCCTGGGCCTGTGCCACAGCCATCTGACCAGGCCTCTGTACAAAAGTGTCCTTGTTTCCGTCCCATGGGCATCCGATTATGGCCACGCTGTCAACAGCAGCTCTAGAAGCACCTGCACTGAAAAGGTGCTGGCTTCTAATGTCTATAGATTTGATTAGGATGCTACATCTGTGGATGTTGTCCTTTTTTCTACAGGTCTGTCTGTCTGCCACTAAACACCTTTCCTGGTGCAAGAATTTCAGCTCTACAACCTACCACCTCCTCCGTGGAGTTGTGGGGGGGGAGGGGGGTGTGGTGTTCCAGGTGTTACTTTGGTATGACATAACAGGCTGTTTTTCACCTTCTTGCAAAGTGCTGGTTGGTCACGCGGCAGCAGGAACGCGTAACTGTTCACGCGTGCAGGTCCGGCGACTTTGGCTTTGCGGATGTTTGCCAGCTCACGTGCGCGAAACGGCTCAGCACGCAGCACGCATAGTTCACTATGCCGAGCGTCCTGACAAACGGCCACTCCGCAAAAACCGCAAACGGGTCTGAGCCAGGTCATTCCCCAAAGCGCCTACGTTGGCCGTCGCCCACTGGAAGCGACAAAGCCGACATGAAAAGGTCCTGGACGGAGTGCTCGACGGAACCATGACTGTGGGATTCTACTCTCCTCCCACACCTGGTCCTTCTAGATATGAGGGATCAGACCCTTAAACAGAATGGTTGCTTTGAGAATTTGGAGACTCGCCAGCCGATTCGTTTTTGATATATAATTGATTGTTTTTGGACATTACGCCAGGAATAATTACTCCACCGAGGGGACGAGACATATGGTAGTTAGTCGGAACTGGTGCACTGCCCCCTGCTGTTTTGGAGCATCTTTATCGCTGGAGTAGAATCTCCCTTAAGCTGTGCAATTATAAAAAGCGTCAAATGTTCAGTGTCGTATCTCTGTGGGCAAGATATCTTTCAGTCTTGGTTGGTTCTGCCTTGTCTTCCTGTTGTTGCAAAGCCATTGATGTAATTTGTTTGTTTGCGTGCCATACCTGCTGGGTAGTGTGGGGGGGGGGGGGAGGGAGGAAGGGTGGAAGGGTGGGGGTGCTTTAAACTAAGAAAAGAAATGCAAAGGAAGAGAATGCAATGAAGAGAAGGAAGCAGATATTGTAAAAGAGGGCTGTTTCCATAGCAACAGCATGACCCACCGTGGTCGAAAAGGCAGAAACGCTGACGCTGGTTAAACGTCTGCGGTCCAATCAGAGTGGAGAAGTCGCTCTTGCACCCGCCCCACTGGCAGTTCATCAAAAAAAAAAGAAAAAAGAAACGCTTCATTTCAGTTTAGTCCTGACGACGTCTTCTAAAATACACGCTAACATTGGCGTTCTGTAGAGGGCACATCCACGTCAGTTTTGTAGGTTGTCATTTTTTTCTTAAAATGGAACCATTCCTTATCCTGTAAGACGGCTTTGCACTATGATTCATGCCGGTCGGTCTGCAATGTTTTTAATGATCCTGACAGTCGGACTGACGCGCAGGGCCCATCGGACGACCCCTGCTCCACCCGCGTGCGGTTATGACTGCGAGATTAATGGGTCTGCGAAGAAAGGTGCCATTTACGGAAACACCTATCAAGCCATTTGTGAGCGACACCGCGCATTACCATCACCATGAATAACTACCCCCACAGCCATCCATCCCAAGTGCCCCCCCTCCTCCCCGCCAATTTATCATCAGCAACACTTATGTATCACAGAGTGTGTGTGTGTGTGTGTGTGTGTGTGTGTGTGTGTGTGTGTGTCATTTCCTCAGCCCGCATGTATATTGCAGCACTCTGCTGCTTTTGTGCTTTTCATGCAGACTCCAGGCCTGAGTGAGATCAGAGACCATCTCTCCTCCATTGTGTGTCAACGGCAGTTCGCTCGCACTCATCTCATGTTGCAGAGACGGTCACAAAGCGCTCACACAAGGCTCGTTTTTGATTTGATATGAAACCCTGGCTAGCTGCGTGCATCAGCGTGTCCCAGATGAGCTTTCGTTTCGCTTTGTTTCTCAAGGTAGCTCCGCACTGAGAACGGCGGATATTCCGTCTTGTGCGTACCTTAAATAAAACTGAAACGTTTATGCCGGTTCTGTTCTTGACTTGCAGGCTTGTCTGACGAACCTCGTTATAGATTGTACTGCAGAGCCTGTAATCTCTTGGTAAATTTGCCTGAACTAAGAAGTCCACTTACGGGCTGGTATTTAGTTAAAGCCGTAGTGACAAATTTGTTAATCAGATCTGGTATTTCAGTCATTTAAAGATGTTATTTTTCATGTTTTTTTCTTTTTTTTCTTTTCGCATTTCAATTTGACATGTTTCCAACGTGTGCTCACATTATCAAATGTTATTTCATGGATTGAAATGTCACGCACCTGCAGGACATAATAATTAGTTTTTTCCAGGTGCAGTTATAACCATTTGTCTTTTTCTATAATCTGTGCATTCAGTGTAGTTTAGACGTAAAACGTGTCAGAAAGGTCAGACTCGACAGGGTAGAATTGTTTGTGAATAAAGGCAGTCTGCAGTGTGTGTCTCTCTGCATAGTAATGGTAATTGTGGGTGATGTAGTTAGTATTGCGCTAAAGCGCTGGTAATGAAGCAAAAAGGTTTTATTTTGTTCTGGTGTTTCGGGAAATGATGCTACAAGCCGCTGTGGGCCATTTTTAGACCACTTTGAATATTCATAAACAATGCATTTTAATGGGTAAAAATTGTATTTTTCTTATATTTGACATAAATATACACTTGATGGTAAAGTTAGCTGGTGTCAGCCATGTGAAAGGCAATCGCAACCTTGAACCCAACCAGTTTGAGCCAGAGATGGCTCCGAAATTTTAATTATGTATCAGAGGAGGAAGTTGGCAATATATAATTAGCTTTAAATATAGAATATGATGCGCCAAATGGCTTATAAAAAGCATTTGAAAGATTTCTAATGTGTTAAACGATACAACAAGTACAGTATAATTGTTAAGTTAACACATCCCGAGGTCATATCGCAAACACAACCACCTTTCCCACCTCATTTAATCAGCTCATAGAGGAGGCTTTTGAGTGTAAATATTTGTTCAGCGGTACTCTTTTAGTCTAAAAATGATATTCTTAGAGCAGATAAGAATAGGCCAAGGACACAAACTGGCACAATTATGATGGCCAATATAATGGCTGTCAGACTTATGTGGACAGATATCTTGTTTATCTTGTTATAGCTATTTTATGATGGAAGAAGGCACACTATTCCAGATGGACTTACTGTAATGGCTATTATAACAAGCATTGACTGGAATGTTTTTATTTTTATTTTCGAGTGCGCAACAGGAAACCACCAGTGAACTGAACTATTTAATACCGCTACTTCCCACTACCCGATCTAATAAAACAATATGAATGTGAAGTCATGTGACGATAAACTTGTTTTGGGGAAACTTATTTTCAGTCACTTGAAATGGGGATATCTTGGGCACACTGACAGAAGTTGCCACAGCAAGGACAGTCCATTTTGAAAAATGTCCATTTCATGCAGTTGTTTCAGCTGTCAGGAAACGACTGCATGGAATCACTACCCTCCCAATCACGAGCTATAAAGGAATACTGCAGTGATGAGAGTCCTCCGAGTGATATAGCAAGCTAACGGAGCTATTTTTCTCTCAGTCCAACTCTATGGTATGTAAACACAGCATTCCTGCATGGGAGACCGAAGCTTTAGTTCATTCTGAAGTTAGCTCAGTTCTCGTCTAAAGTAGACAAAGTGGATTTTGCACTTAAAGAATATCATTGCTCGCGAAACTTGGCCCTAGGGGACTGACGGGCAATTTTCAGCCTTTCTTCTCTAACATTTCAGGTTTATTTTTTTCGTATCATTATTTGTTATGTGTCCTCAAGAGGAAGCAATTTGAATAATATCTTATTCAATCCATATCTTCCATATTTATCTGCGAGCTGTTCCATTAGGACATGTCTGCATTCGAAGCCAAGGATTGATCACGTCTTGTTGATTTGATTACTGTCACTCGAGGCGATTTCTGGTCCGCTGCTAAGCTATCGTGGCTGTTCCTTTAAGTTTATATCCTGCAGGGCTTTAATGGTTTCTGTGAAATCCGCTTTGTGAAGCGCAGTGGGACACTTTCTGAGCGTTAAGAGGGCTGTATCAAATAAAATTTAATTTGATTTGATTTCCGCTGCTACTTAGCGTGGATTGGTGCCCGCTGGTGGGTCGTTGGACCAGGGATGGAGGCGTGCCGTGAGCCGTACGCCGGGGGGGGGGGGGGGAACGCACGTAGAATGCCTTCCGTAGGCTTTCACACTAAGCAAACAAAGCATTGCACTGGCTATAGCACCCGCAGGCCCTAATTGCACCATTTGAAATGGAGTGATGCTACAATCCGGCACATTTGAGGCTAACTTTTCGTCAAAAGAAAAGGACTTAATTCATTGGTGGAGGGGCTGAGAAAAGTGTGCGAGACCCCGCTCGAAGCGCGACTCCCTTCCCTGTCAACGGTGAGGAGTTTGGGTCCGGAGCCAGAGAGAGGCCAGAGGCCGTGGAGTCGGGTTCCTCTGCAGTGGCCGAGACTCTGCGCAGCCCCGCCGCAACTCTGGAGCTGGATTTACTGCGCGGGATGGAAGGAGAGGAGTCGCGAGATCGCCGTTCATAAATTAAGGCCGGCCCCAGCGCTGCACTCCGCACGGACGCAGTGCCTCTCAGATCGGTCGGAGCAACGCTTATCCGCCGGTAGTGTATATGTAGGAAGTGTTCTTTTTCCAGCCTTGTGTATAATTTACTGGCTTTTCGTTTTTACGCGTCACAGTTAAACCTCTAAAACACAGGCAGCGGTTACTCTACAACCCCCCCCCCCCCCCCCCCCCCCACCCCTTCCCTGCATTAGCTCCAGATCAATTTGAATCCCATTGCCGACCAGGTACGGTAAATGATTTATCGCTCTTGAAGATGGCAGTCCTCTGGGGGCGTTCTTGCCCCTCGTCGCCGTTTCTGGAAGAAGTGGCGCGGTACGGAAACCCACACGCAACGCCTGGATCCACCTGGAACCGCAATACCGCAATGCAAGGTCACACAAATAAACGGCTAAGAAATATCCAAGCTCGACATTAGCCAGATGTTTTATGTTAAGCAGGTCTTTAGTCTGAATGCTTGTGTGTCTCCCCCCCCCCCCCCACTCTATCTGAAATCAAGATGTTTCGTAGGGGTCCACAGGAAATGCCCGTGCTGTGAATAGATTTCTTTGTACCATTCATGTTCTGCTGTATTAACAAACACAATAGGGAGTTTTTGTTGTTGTTTTTTTAACACCCCCCCCCCCCCCCCCTTTTTAGGTTTTGTAGTTATTTTGCTTTGAGCCTCTAGAACAGGGGTGTCAAACTCATTTTCACCCCGGGCCACATCAGCATTATAGTTGCCCTCAAAGGGCCGGTTGATTTTCGCGGACCTCGATTGTAATTGTTGACGGGGGGGGTGCAATCACCTTTTTTTTTATTTTTTTTAATACAAACTTTATTTAACGTATGTACCGCGGGTGTGCGTCCGCGTCTGCGTTTGTCTGTTATATCGTAAAAGTAAATCCCGGTTAACCAGCCACGTAGATACACGCGTCAGATAATTTTTTTTTTTTTTTTTTTTTTTTTTACGCGTCAGATAATTAAGTTCTCGCGGGCCACATAAAATGACATGGCGGGCCACATCTGGCCCGCGGGCCTTGAGTTTGACACCTATGCTCTAGAACATCTCACCTGAGAGAAGAAATGTGTTTCATTTATCAGCATTGGCTTAACAGGCTTAAACCACTGAGAGCAGAATTAACTTTGAGGCTTGGGAAATGTCTTAAGAAACGGCTTTTAGCTTCTCAGTCCAGTACTTAATCTGAACAGAGAACAGGACGGCTCCCACTGCAGTACGTTTTTATAGAACTGCAAGCTTTTAAATTATGGACGTTAAATGTGGACGGCAGATCTTTTGTAGTGTCGTTCCTTCGCGTGATATTGTACTTGTTATTGGTGGTTTTGTTGTCGTCCTCATTTCCTTTCATATTTGTAATTTTATCTTGATAAATATTTTTATTTGTAATATTATCATTCTTGTTGATACCATTGCAGGGTATCAAATTACATTTTTCAACCACTGGTCAGAGTAGCTTGTGGACTCAAAAAAATGGCCATTTTCTACATTTTTACCAGCCATATTATCCTATCCTGCTAGAGTAAAAATGTTACCAGCCACAATCAAAATTTGACCGGCATTTGGCTGGTGTTAATTTCACACCCTGCCATTGTTATTATCTGTTGTTGTTGTTGGTGCTGTCACTGTTGTCATTGTCACTGTTATCAATGTTTGTATCCTCATTTTTCTTATCGTACTTGTTCTTATTCTCCATGTTATTGTTGTGCTCTGGGATACGGATTACCAACAGTTACTTAGACGAGATATTCTCAGCTGGCAATATTAAAAACTTGCACGGTGACTTCAGACGCAAAATAAATTAAAATGAGATTTTCATGAAAGGGCACGTACTGAATTATTAATGCGTTATGTGATTGCCCAATGGAAGTTAATAAGACATCATTTCTTAATGCTGTTTAGTCTAGAGGATTTTCGCTTGATCATTAGCTTCAAATCTTTTGCGTTAATGAGTTTCCTGATATCCTTATCAAAACAGTGAGTTTAGAAATTGTTTTATAAATTTAGAAATTACCGCCTTAAATGTTTGTGACATTATTTCTAAATCTGCCTTGGCCAGAGCATTTGAGCCTGCCCTTCAAAGCCAAGCATCGACGTCCTCATAAAAGGTAATTTTGATTACCTGGGATCTTTATGAAGATGTTGTATTGAGGAAGTTTCATTAATTTTAAAGAGTATATACTGTCACTATAGAATAAATGAAGCATGTTCTTATTGTGCTAGCCTTGCTTGTGAGGAAGCTCACCATCTTAATGTACACATCTTGCTCATGTGAAAGGTGTCCTTAAAGACAGGCTGTTCTGCCTAAAAAGACATCGCGTCCAAAGCCAGCTTGTCCAAAGAAAATGCCTTCCCAAGTCGCAGCCTTTGTAGTTTATTGCACGGAATGGATTTCTCCAGTTCTAATTCACAGCCCTGTCTAGTGTGATCAATTATGAAAATTGCCATATACCAAGCTATTGCACTTTTGCTGGCTTTATGACAGTTTAGCGCACGCAGGGCTGCAGTAGTGTGAAGCCAAGCTACTGTGGACAGGAATGTTTGAACCTCGGTTTCCGAGGCGTCGGCAGCCAGCACCTGTTGTGCGGCAGAGCAGGGACGAGCTTGCGGACGAGACGGGTCAGAACCCGGTCCGTCCCGCGTAGCAGGAAACCACAGGAGAGAGCACGCCGCCTGCTCCTCGCAGCCTCCCGATACAAAAGAGCCCGAGCGACGCCGCCTCCTGCTTTGCCCGTCACCATGGAGACGGCGTGACGGGCGCGGGCCTCGCAGTCATCCGTGGGTTTGGGACGTCTGCTCGCCGCTTCGAGACTCCCTCTTTAAAGCGCGAGCCAGGCGAGGCTGATTATTGATCTTGCGCTGCATCGATCACTTTGACACAAACAATGACTGAAAGAGAAGCCTTGTTGAAACCTCAGCTCTCAGTATTTCATTAAAAATCCCCTTCTGCCCTGTAATGAATTGCGGTATGAAAGTGGGGGAGGCGGTGGTCTCAACCCAGTGGATGATTAAATGGTTTTTGATGGCAGCGCTTTTGCAAAATGTTTGTTATTATTCTCGTAGCACTTGGAGTAATGCGAACAGGGGTTGGTTGCATAAAACCATTTAAAATAGATTTTAATGGTTAGATCAGTCTTACTCTGCTTGCAAGTCTAGTCTTAATGGGTGATTTCGTTCCATAAAAATGCAAGTCCCTAAAGTTAGCTTCTTTATTCTCTGGATAACCTTGATGAAGTCACTTTGATATCTAACCTGCATTTTATTTTGTGGTTATATGATGGGTCAAATTTTTTATAACCAGTATTTGTAAAATCCCCTAAAACGAAATCTGCATCTAACTGTCGTTTTCCCCTTCGCACGTTCATCCTGTCTTTCTGCTGTGTCCCTTTGTTGTAACTATACAGGTTGACTGTTCCGTGCACAATCTCCTCTGTTAACAGCGTTCTCTTGTTTGTCAGCAAACATTACATTATAAAATGAGTTTCTCTTGAAAAGATTAGAACACAAATCGATCACTTGTTACCGTTGGCCGTTTGTTAACTGTCTTAACAAGTGCTTTTGTCTTGTAATGCGACTTAAAACCTTATTTTTCTTTCTCTCAAGCAGAACATATTAGCTTGTTTTAAGTTACTGTTTGCTTTGTTACCCCGCTGGCAAATCTTGAAATTAATCTAACTGTCTCACCTTATTGGCAATATTTTTGTCTTATTTAGCAAAAAATAAATAGAAATGAGATTTAAACTCTAAATAGAAGTATAATAGTATATTATTGTGACGTGACTTTAGCATGCTGCAGTATGTGATTGTGAGGTGATTATAGCACGCTATAGTATATTATTGTGACGTGACTTTAGCATGCTGCAGTATGTGATTGTGAGGTGATTATAGCACGCTATAGTATATTATTGTGATGTGATTTTTGCATGCTGCAGTATGCAATTGGAAGGTGACTTTCGCATGTGATTGTGAGGTGACTAGCATGCTGCAGTATGTGATGTTGAGCTAGCTTTAACAGGCTGTTGTGTATGGCTGTGCTGAGGTGCTAGCAGTCTTTAGTTTATTAGACTGACAGCTGTTCTATTTCATTCCAGAGTCCCCAGTGTCTGTTCATTGCTCTTCGGTACTCACAGAAGTGAACGCTTGATCCGCTCTGACAGTGACTAATTATCCGGGTCATTGCATTTGGGCACCAGTCGTTTCTGCATGTGAGGTTCTGTCCGGCCCGCCGTACGCCGAGAAGCTGTCAGCGCGCGCAGATCGGTGGCCAAGGTCATCTCCGATTTTTGACGACGAGCTCCTCCAGGCCCCCGGAAGCGCGTTTGGAGCGGAACAGACGCGTACATCCGCAGAGCACGTCTGTGGTCGGGTGCAGTTTATTTTCTGTCGGAACATTGAGCTTTGACAGAATTGGAAAAGGGGTTCAGTCGGGGTGTCGCGGCACGTCGTGCTTGAAATCGGCTCTTCGTTATCTGCTCTTCTGCCAGCGTCTGGATTGGCTTGTGTCTTAGATAGAATAGAATCTATTTGGAAGACGTGTTAATATTCCGGCAGAAGAAGCTTAGAGAATCATTCCCCTGATTCAATTTGCTCCAGGATTTCTTATCCCACTCAAGGTTATTCTACGTTGATGCATACTGCACCAGAAACTTTGATTCTTAAAGGACACAACATTTCAGTTTGTCCTGATCTGATGGTCTGCCAAACATACAGACATTTATGTTTATTCCTGCACGAACCATGGTCAGGATTTGACGCATTTAATTTCCACCGACCTTTTTATTCAGTTCACTGCACTGTGGAGAAGAGCAAGAGGACATATCCAATTACACACATTTTATAACATCTGCATCCCCTCTGTTGATTAGACCTCAATCGGGCATCAGCACTATTTTAATGTGTGGATCTGTAACCGAGTTGTGAATTTCACTTATGGGTTCAATTATAGCATCTGCTCTGGAGGAATGTCGGCGTACTGCCTGTTTTTAAAGGTCTGTCTGGGATTGGCTTTGACGTCAGCCATGTGACGCTTAGCGCGTTTCCTGTTGGCCGCGAGGATGGAAAGGGGTTTCGTGGTTGCTGGTGAGGGAGCGTTTAGGCCTGAATGCAGTCATGAGTATCCACTCTCCTTCAGTGTGGAGGCAAACACAAGGTGTGGTTGGAGAAGGGGGAGTGACTTCAGAAGAAGGGGGAGTGACTTCAGAAGAAGGGGGAGTGACTTCAGAAGAAGGGGTCAGCTGGATTGAGGAGGGTTCAAGATTTTTGGATTGGATAAGGGTGGCTTGCAGGCATCGTGCAAACCAACCTCCACAGGCGCTCCTTTTGGAATGTATCTGACCCCACATCATGACTGAAAATTGTGGGACTTGCACCCAGGCCCTTGCAGTACCCTCTTAACACTTGAGAGTACATCGGATAAATTTAAAAGGCCTTTGTGGCACTGCTCAGTCTGGAGGTCAGTTCTGTGTGTGCTACCAGAGGAGCTTCAAAACCTGGTGAGTGAGATTCCACTCGCTAGACTGCGTGCAGCACGTTTAAATCCCCACTGGCAATTGTTTTAAAATGACATGAAAACAATTTCGGAATCCATTCCGACGCCTTATCTCCCTCCCCTCTCCCCCACACAGGCTTGCAGTCGCTGAGTCACATGAGAAACGCGGAATCCAAGGTTGCCTCCCAACACCATGGGATGAAATTACCAGAATGTAGTGAATTTATTGTAGTGCTACAGTGCCTACATTGCAGCGATGTCATAATGTTGAGGCATTGCAGCGATGTCATAATGTTGAGGCATTGCAGCGATGTCATAATGTTGAGGCATTGCAGCGATGTCATAATGTTGAGGCATTGCAGCGGTGTCATAATGTTGAGGCATTGCAGCGATGTCATAATGTTGAGGCATTGCAGTCATGGTTTAATTGCTGCAAACACTGCTGCTGTCTGGCCAATTTTGGGTTTTCGGGATATGTTTGTTAGTTATTTTAGATTGGGTTGAGACACTGCAGAATAAGGGCTTCGTTTTAGGACCACCTCTCAGTTGGCCACTCCATTTTTTGATTCTTAACATTTTTCCTCTTGTTCATAATGTTAAGATGGGTATCTTTTTTTTAACATTAGCATCTTTGCCTGAAGGAACATGCTGATTGCATCTATTAGCCAAGCCGTGCTGGCCATATTTGGGAAAGCCTATTTGATAGATGGGTGAGTTTACTCCTCTCCCGTCCAAGATTCTGGGAGATGGGTTTGCCTGACGGCCTCATTTCCCATCAGACTCCCTTTTAAAAAAAAAATATATATATTTAAAATAAGTAATTTATTTGTTATCTGAAACATATACTTTGAAAATTACCACCGTAGAGAACCTTGAAGTTTTTTTTTTTGCAGGCTGTTCATCCAAAGAAGGCATGCGAACATCCTCGGGGGTTTGTCGTGCGCTGCTCTGCCGTCCGTTAAACAAGGTCTGCGCTGCACCAGTTGTCCATGCTCATCTGAACATACAGCATGCGCCTACGTGCTGTCCCCTTCCTCCTCGCCCCCACCTCTCCTTTTTTTCCCGCTGAGCTCTGACATAGCCCGCGGCTTTGTGGGGGGGGTAGAGAGAGGGAGAGGGAGAGGGAGAGGGAGAGTGAGGGAGGGATAGAGAATGGGCTTCATGGGTGTTTGCTCATTGATTGTGATTGCTCGTTTAGCTGCGGCATTCCTCAGCCCTCAGTTAGGGCATGCCAGCTTGTGTCCTCCAGAACTGAGCACAGAACACCAGTGTTAGGTAAGGACTGAACGTTGCGAATAATGTTTCCAGTAATGTGCTTTATCACTCACGTGTGCCTTCTATTCGACACGCATGCAGCAACCTGTTTTTTTTTTGGTTTTTAAAAAACAATAGTAAATAAATAATCTTTAGAAAGGCAGAACAGTAGATTCCTGCTTGCAAGCTTAACCCTCACGAACCCACTCCCAAAGCAGCGTCCAAAGATTCTGTTTCCACGCACAGAAGAAACGCTTAGGCTGTTTTACACCGCAGGAGAGATATTTGGGGTATCATTTAGCAAACCAAATGGCAGCACAGCTAACTTATACAGCCCAACCAGTGGCACTTGGGGACTTCTGCCAGTAATGCTGTATAATGGTCAAGGGACTAGGCTCGTAAACGGAAGATTTAATCTCCGATTCCCAGTTGAGGACTTACTGTATATCCTATGAGCAAGATACCCAGCCTAGGTTCCCTCTGTAAATATCCAGCTGTAGAAATCAAATGTATGCGCATGCATGTACAGAAAGCTATTGATCTTCTCAGCAGATGCCTGCTCCCAGAGCATCTTAAGTTGCTTACATTTTTTACGCACTCCCCAGTTATGTGTGGCTCATTAAGGCGTAAATTTCCAAGCCCCAGGGGGTACAACAGCAGCGGTAACACCTTGAACTCTAACCTGCGGCTTTTCTCGGACACGTGTCCATTCCACAGCCCTGGCACCTCTCCACCCACGCTCTTCAAACAAGCAGCCTCACGGGTTTCTCGTGTCGTTTCGAGTCTCTCGCCCGTCATCAGGGCTGTCCCGACAGTTTTGTCTCCAGCGCAAGTGTACACAGGAGCGACCGCGGTGCATGCTTTCGCTTAGCACAGTCCGCTTCTCTCCCTGTACCCTTCACCTTGCCTGCATAGCTCCCCAGGCACTCCAAACATACCTCTGATTACGAATGTCATCGTCGCCCCCGCTGTACCGTGCAGCATATGGTAAACACATTTTTGAAGACGAATGGCCCTGAGTATTTACCCGTATTGTTGTAACTGTTTATTTGGACTAAATTATCTTGGAAAATGGACAGGCATTGAGGGGTGAGGTGGGGGGGGGGGGGGTTAGATTCAGTTTCAGCAGAGAGCTTTTTTCAGCAGTTGGTGACATTGTGCTCAGTGAAAGTGCATCACTAAGCTTTCCCACAATGCCATGCGGTCTGTGCTGAATTTTGAGACGGGGCCATATTCTCATTTTAACATTCCACTCACCCTCGGGGATTACTTGACTCGTAGAAGGACGATGATTGCCAGGCCTCAGTCCAACCAGAAAAAAGCTACCCAGTGTAGCCAGCAATGCCCATCGCGTCAGCCCCAACCTTGTTTGAAACCGCATCATCGGTCAAGGTGAAATCCCACAAGACTGAACTCGTAATTGCTCTCATTAGAAGGAAAGCTTCCAGCATTTTGCATTGGTCTGAATTTCACCCTTGCCAATTAGGTTGCTCAGGGAAAAACACAAACCATTTTATTTTAGGCTGAATACATTCATACAATCAAATATCTGTTCTCACATAAGAACCTGTGGGCACACTGTCACAAGAGACGCATGTGTTCTCATAAAAAAACGTGTTTGTTTGCAATCATGTTCTATTAAAAAGGGATGTGTTAATATTTGATCTTATTACCCTGTGTGTTAAGCCCTCTGAATCTCTTCGTGCCGGTTATTGTGCTGTAATACTACACTAATGAAAATTGTGCAAATCCATGAATACGTAAAAAGTTATTGCTTATCAAAAGTTGACTGGTGTTTCAGAGTCTAGGCCTGGAGTAATATTTCATTGTAATTACTGCTGCATAAATCTGTTTTGGATTTGCATGGGATTTACAGGACCAAAGAGCTCATCTGTGTGCTGTGTTGTGTGTGTGTGTGTGTGTGTGTGTGTGTGTGTGTGTGCGTGCGTGCGTGTGTATATATATGTATATATATGTGTATATATATATATATATGTGTATATATATATATACACAGTTGCACTCAAAATTATTCAAACCCTTTCACTTTCTGCACACTTTGTGGAGAAAGTGAAATGGATAAAATTTTTGCCCATCAATCTACACAATCTACAATAACCCATAATGTCAAAGTGAAATTATGTTTTTAGAAATTTTTGCAAATGTATTAAAAATCAAAAACTGAAATTTTTCATGTGCATAAGTATTCAAACCCTTTGCTTTAATGTATTTTTAAAGTATCATATTTCATATTTGGTCAGGTGAGACTAGATTCAGCTGTAAATTACACTGGAACAGTGTGGAACACATGACTGGCGAAATGGCTGTAAGTTATCAAGGGTCTGAGCTATCGAACTAGCCCCAAACCATCACTCTGTTGCCAGATATGGAGTAGATGTGGATGGATCACTGCAAGGGTTATTTCTCCTGAACTTTCTATAGAACTCTATGGGGGAAAAAGTCAGGAGAAGAAACCCTTAAAGTGATCCATCCACATCTACTCCATATCTGGCCGTAGAGTGATGGTTTGGGGCTCGTTTGATCGTTTGATACCTTAGACCCTTGACTTACAACCAGTACTTGACTGTACCAGCAATTACGGTAGAGATCCATTCAAATGCAGAGAGGTTATAGTATCGCTTATAACAGTACCTGAAAATAAGATATCAAGAGTCTTTTGAAGTTGATGGGTCACAGAATTCAGGAAAGATATGCAACCAAATATGAAATATGATACTTTAAAAATACATTAAAGCAAAGGGTATGAATACGTATGCACATGAGAGATTTCAGTTTTTGATTTTTAATACATTAGCAAAAATTTCTAAAAACATGTTTTTACTGTATCTCCATCTTTGACACCTTGCCTGGAAATGCATAGATCCTATCTCACAAGTGGTTCCCATTTTTACTCAAATCCATTCCATTTTTTTTTGTTGAGGTATTCTTATTTTTATTTTATATAGACTGTCACACACACAACTCCATATTTTTTGTCTTTAAATTTACGCCTTATTGTAGAATAAGATTTTTTTTCTAAACCAGGATGATAATAGCATTCATCTCCATAGTGCATTTCAGTTTATTTGTAGCATGTGTCCCAAGGGATTCCCAAACCAGTGATTGAGTTCCTCAAATACACCTTTGGGACTACAAAGACAGGAAGTGCAGTGGGCTCTTTGGAGCATTTTGGAGAACATGGGTGGTTTTGAACTCATTAGACTGATTGGGAGTTTGGTTTGTATTTGTGCATGCTACATTTAATAAAGCCAATGAACGAAGATACCTTTTCGGCTAGGAAGAAGCTATTACTTTACTGCTTCTAGGTGAAAGCTACTAATAGAGTACTAAAACAATTGTTTGGTGGAATATCTCCTGCCACATTTTACCTCATGAAGCAGACCGTGTTCCGCAGTGGCAGTCAGCGTTTCCCCCGCTAGTGAATTGGCAGCTTCCTGTTTTGTGCTGCAAACTGCCTCAATGAAGCGTTCAGTCTCCTCCTCTAACAGCACCCTGTGGACACGGGTGTAAGTGAATTTATGGACTCCTTATCCTTTCGGCCCAGCCCTTTGAGAGGGTGTACAGCTGGGGAAGTAGGGTGAAAGGAGGCCGCCTCCTACCCCCCCCCCCCCCCCCCGCCAGTGCCATATATTACCACAGCTGGCATCAGGAAGATGGGATGTGGCGCTGTATCTCGCCACCTGGCCACCCCCTCAGCTGACTGGTTGAGCGTGCCCACCATTCACTTCCTGCTCGTTGATCAAGTCCCCTCCCTACTCCTACTCCTCCTCCTGCTCCTATCCCCCCTTGACACAAGGGATCTGTGTCCAGACTGAGTGCCTGATCGGCCAACCTACACAAACATCAATCAATTATGCATGTGGCTTTTATCCTTACACTGTAACTGGCCCCTCCTGTATGTAAAAGAGAAGCACCTGGCCCCAGGGCAGTATCGCGGTTGATAACAGACCTTAACCCACGTCTCGCCGCGTTAAAGGCCATCTGGGAAAAGCACACGCCGTCGCTTGTCAGCGACGTCGCCTTCCGTTCCCTCTCCCTCCCATTTACTGGCGACGGAAAGAGCCGGGCCGCCGGCAGCATGGCCGCGTTAAAAGCCCTGACCGCGCACGGGGAGTGGGCTGCCCACACACATCGGGTCCCGCTTCAGTGCCGGTGGGGTCGCAGCGCCTCCTTCACTTCGGAGTCCCCGTAGGCTGAGCGGCGCGCCTCTCTCCGGTGCTCCACCCCCCTACACGGGCTCAGCTGTCAGGCTCAACCCCCTGTCGGTGGCCTCTTTGTACTTAATTTTCATCCTTAATTAAATCATACTTTTTTATTTATTATTCTTCGTACAACTTAATTGTATCAATTAAGCTTAATTGGTCAAGTTGACCATCTGTTTAAGGGATTCAGGGAGGCCAGCACATTTTCTGGACTGTCCTAAATGCTGCTGCTCTGGACGGCTTTTAATGAACTCTGAAGCCTTGTCAAGAGCTAGACCGTTAAATGTGGAGGAACCATGGGCTTCTCTAACTGAAAGCTCTCATTCTGTTTGCAGCTCTGCGGTTTCTCATTTAACTCACCGTATCGTTATCGTGAGTTCAGTGCAGTAGTGTTGTGTACAGGAAAGCGGAGAGATGCCGTGGTAATCACTGGGCTGCTCCGTGCCTCAGCAAACTGCCTTTTAGACACATCCTGGAAAAAACCTTGAAGATAACTTGAAAAACCACTCTTTTCGAACACATAAGCAGTAGCCAGTTGTTAGAATGGGCTTCTTGACTGTGTTGAATTGAGTTGGAAGTAAATTTTCTTTGCTGAGTTGCAATTGTGCCCAGACTCTAAAATCCCGGTGCACCCACGGCATTGAAAATCAATCAGGATTTAATATACGGGGTGCACCTACTAACGCTTGTGGGTAATGCCCAAATTGAATCTTTTAAAGTGAGTCATTGCGTTGGGTTTCTTGAGCAATCCTTAATAATTTAGTCATTGTTGCAGATGTTATTCTTTGTGTCTTTTTCTAAAGAAAGGAAACTAATTAAATAAAAGCTGAACCGTAAGGCTTCCGGAGTAAGGCCTGAGCCGTTCTCCTGTTTGGCTCGTCTGTGGAGGGAGAGTGAGAGAGAAAAGAGGGAGAGAGTGGCCCTTTTTGTCCTGGGGCGGCCTGCGGGATGTCAGCGAAGTGGAACGGCACTTGCAGCAGTGGCGTGGACACGCGACACGCACGCTCTCGCACAGTCACAATGGCGCGCGCAACCTCCGCTGACAGGCTGGGCTGCCCCTCTGCTGCAGATTACGCAACAGTCTTATTTTGAAGGGAAGAGCTATTTTTAAACGTGCCCCATCTGCTCATTATAAATGAGAAATGAGCAGCGGGTAGCGGCGCGGCTGCTCTCGCATCCTTTAGAGGACAGATGTCCTGAGAGCCAAACGCGGCGTCCACTCTGAATCGCCTCAGCCCACCTTGAGAAGCACGCCGCCCGACCTCCACGGCGCTCGGAGAACACTATAGCAGCAGCATGAGGGAGGCTTTCTGTTTAAAACAAGGATAGTGAATATTCGCTTTCATCGTTTTACTATTCTTCTGCTTGGTGCCCCTGCTCCTCTTAACGCGGCACTTAAAATCGAACATGTTGATGTGAACATCGTATGTTTTCGCTGCGTTGTCATCTTCACAGTGCCGTAACACCACGCGCCTTCACGGTGTCTGAACATCGTGCATTCCCCGTGCCTTAAAGGAAAACTCCAGGCTAAAACACTTAGATCGCTAGTAACCGTGTTCATTCCAGGCTTTATTATCTGATATGTGTGGTATGTTTTACTTATTCGCTACTCACAATTTTTTACTTGCTATCATGTCAGGCTTCTTCCGTATCTGCCCCAGTGTGTTATTTTCTTACGTTACCCAAAACTACTTTCGCCACCACTTTTGTGAGAACGTTAGCCTAAAGGCTAAAAGCTTAAATCAGAGATCTTGGCCACGCCCCAAATCTCCCACATAGCCACGCTCATGCATTCTGGAGTCTGGACTATTGAGGCTGCTAGCATGGCAAATATTGGTATGTCCTCTTGATAAATGGCAGATTTCTCAGTATTGCAGAAAGTTGATTAGCGGGAATTCAAGCCAAAACCCCTGACTTGTTGTCCCAAATGGGCTGAAAAGATTATCTGATACTTAATAGTTGGTTTAGGAAAAGTCTTTATTTCCCAAGTTACCCCTTATGAGGGCCCCTTGGGAAAGAAAAGTTTGCACTTGCCATTCAGTGTACTGCAGCCTTTAAGTAGGAAGAATTTGGTCCCTCTTGTGTTGAGGTTTTTACCAGCGTTTGTTTAATCCTCCTGGGAATAGGGTGTTGAGTTTTCTAATCCAATGTCTTTCTCAATGTCCAATAGTTGGTGCTATAGCGAGTTGAAGACACACTCATATTAAAACTATTAAACTCCATTGTGCCTGCTGTGGCAATATCGCCGCGTGATGTCACGTCTTCTACAGAACTTGAGTTTAGCTGCAAAAAACTGAAATGCAACTCAAAACGGGAAAATAGGATCTAGGTTGTGTTTTACATCGCCAATATGGGAATTCTAACAACATCCAAGTGTTTTACCCCGGAGTTTTTTTTTTTAACATGCCGACTCTCCCACGCATGTGTGAACGCGGAGCGTCCTCCCCGTGTTAACGAAGCGCACGTCCACGCCGGCATGGTATTAGGGATAGCGCTGGGCTGCAGGGCCCAGATAAGCCCAAGCATGACAGACCGCACTGCCTCTCTCCTCTCTCCCTCTGCTAAATCCTGCCCAGTGCCAGGGGAGATTTCCCCCTGCTAGCACGTCGCGCTCCTCTGTGATAACGCTTTGCTTTGTCAGAGAAAATGCCAGCTTGGCTCGTCTTAGCCCACCTTTATAACTCTGTTTATTGGACTTGTGCATTCAGCAGCGTGCATAAAACCTTTCATCTGACAGCATTCTGTTCTGACCCAGTCTTTCATCTAGAGGAACACCGATAATGTGCCGTTCGCTCCAGCACTCTGGTCAAATATAAAAATTGTGTTTTGTGATATGCATCAGGTACTTGCGTGCAGAATTGAGCTTTCCGAGCCGTGTTCTGGACAGTATCTTTTCAGCGCAGGTCTCGTTTTTAAGTGATCAGAGGTTTGCATGGGGGAAAAAATGTATTGTAACATTTTTGTATTTTTTCTAATCGGAAGCTCTTACCGCTAGTAAGACTGGCTCATGTTAACAGGCTGTGGTTTAGAATCTTACATATCATTTTGATGCATATCATATCAAGAAGATATCCGAATGTCATTTTTGATTGGTGTTTTTCTTTAAACACAGCTGGTATATGATTTATCTCACATTCACTATTTGAGTTTGCACTATGCTGACACTGCACAGAGTGTCAGGTGAGAACTGCAGTTCAAATTTTTATGTTATAGCGAATAGTTTTCTTAAACTGCTTGTTGATTTTTTTTGACCTGTGTCCCTATTAGCCCTGTTAAATTACGGGTAGGGAAATTTCATATCCATCACTGTGTGTATTATTGCTGTGCGCTTACATGCCATACATTTCTTTCACTGGTGGTTCTGTTGTATGAAAACAGTTTGGAGACGACAGCCTGCTCTTCCTTAATCAGGAAATGTCTCCAGCCCGTTTGTGACATCATGTTTCCTGTAGAGGACCAGTGAAGCCACATGAGGATACCAAAATGGGTGTTAACTCATTTTTTTTCTGTATTGGCCTATTTGGAATGGCCAATCACAACCGTGCGCTCATCTCATCACCGCACCACAACATCTTGCGTCAGTTCGAGCATGTGACGCGCACGTCTTGCACAGCAGGTGCAGGCGGACTGCAGTTGCCCAACTGGCCGTAGGAGTTCCGGTTTCATGTTGAGTCTGGCAAAATACCCAGCGGACTGAAGGTCCTCCCCGTATGACACTACAGCCGTCTGCATGTCGCCCCATGGGATTCCCAGCTGATACTAGAACAGGCAGGATTTCATTCTAGACCGCGAGATGCAACCCTGCACAAAAATGAGCACTTCCTTTATCTGGATGTGCCATTACTGCACTCGCTCGGGATTAAGCTTTGCAGTTCTTTATAAACTTCCTCAGCTGTCCTTGGAAATATCTGCCCACCACCAACTACGGAGGGTTCCGGTTTGATGTGTCATCTGTCGCACGATGGCCTGGGTTCGTCCGGCTGTAGATCGGTTAACGCAGGACACAGCGAGGGCGAAGTTTCAGCGGACGTCTCGTTTTGCCAGTTTGTCCACCTTGTCTCTGCGTGAGTATGTGATTTATGGGCTGCAATGGCTGCTGGGAAGGGCAATTATTAATGTACAGAAGCTGAAAGAGTAGGGGGTGAGGATTGATGACACAGCTGGAGGAGATTTTTGTCCTCTCAACGTCCTGCACAGTAAGCCCTCCGGGACTCTGAGTGGCGCTGTGGCCTGGTGAGAGAAGAAGGCTGGTGAGGAGGAAATCTGGAGCAATGCGCTCATTTGAATAATTGAATATTCTCCCAGGAAATTGCTCTTTCTAAATGGTGTTTATTTACAAAATAATTGTAGATGTGTATTCATGAATCAAAATATCTCCTTGTGTTACCATAAAGTGTGAATTTATAGAAATCTCAAAAAGAGATTGAGCTTAACGAGGTAGAAGCCAGGTTTTACTATTTGCATAATCAATTTTGCCACAGAATATCAACTGAATTGAAATGCACATCCTTAATGAAGAAGTAGTCAGGGATTCAGACTGGTGATAAACGGTGGCGGACCTTGGTCAGGACAGATTTATGGGCATGAGGCTCAGGGCTGTCTAGCTGGTCAGTAAAAACAGTGCTGGGGGTGACTGGTGTGGGATATGAATAAACAGAGTGGTATTATGGCTCTACAAGTACAGATCATTTTATGAAACCGGCAAAACAGTAATAAAAACACCAGAGAATAAAGAAATAAATGCAGTTGAACACATCACTGTATTTAAGCTTTAAGTAGCTCCCGTAACTGTGAACCTCGACTTTTATTTTTTCAACCCTCCTAGCCGTACGATTACACTGGAAAACGTAACAAACCAATTGGTCTGATCTTCCAGTATGAAAAGTCTGATCCTAATAAACCATAATGGTGGTGGAATTTATTTTTTTACCATTATGCTAATTTATTATGCATTATCATAATGGATAAAAAAAAAAAAAACACGTACGTGTTTTTCCTGTTTTTTTTGTTTTGGCCACGTGTTTGTCTTATAAAAAGATAAAAAGCCCCAGTCTCCCAGGTACCAGTTGATATAGAGTCTAGAGGCTGTGGATTATACTGCAGACTGATTACCATAAGTGTGAGTATGAACACAGTAAGTTTACGAGAAGGAGGAGGCATATCTCATCGCTGTGGCTTTTCATCCTGGCAGCAAGAAAAACGCCCGCAGCAACAACCGACATTATCCTCCACAACAGTGCAGCAGAGCCCGGCTGGTAATTGGGTTACATACTCTCGGCGAAAAAACTCTCACTCGCGGTGCAATAAAAACGTGCCCGAAGAACACATCAGTCATTTTTAGTAGTCTGGTACGCAGTGCGTATTGAACCTGTAATTAAGTACACGGTCGAAGATGCACATCAGAACACTTAGCATTGACCTCCACAGCAAGGTTTTTTTCTTTTCTTTTCAGTCAGTCGCACCTGGTTTTCACGGAGAGAGGAGCCGAGAGCCAGGAACACTGATCCTGCTTCTTGACTTGATCTTATGACCTGAGGGTTTCCTGGAGACGGGTGACCTTAGGATGACCGAGCCGTTTCATTTTCACTGCGATAAACAAACAAACAAAAGCACCCGTTTACCGAGATACCTAAGAGGGGTCCGTGTGCTTCCCACATCCTTCTGGGAGAGACGGAATTGGTGTGCTCGTAATGCCAACAAGACAAGAAAACAATTTCTAGATGTGTTATGAGCTGGGAACAGTCCAATTCAGGTCCCATATTCAGATTTTATCACCCGCTGTGAAAGATCAGAAAATAACAGGCAGCAGCCCACCATATTGCGCATAACGGCTTTTGCATTTGCGGCGCGGTAATTAGCGAGTCGTTTTGTGCCTGGGTTGATCGTGTGAAACGCTTTATTTTCTTAAGCCCTGTGAAAATAAATAAAAGAACATCTGTTGTTGTGAGGATGGAAGTGATGACACCGAATTGACCGAGCGGGGCGACGGCTGGCGTGGCTTATCGCCCGCAGGTTTGTACTCTTCTGGTTGATGTCATTTTGAAGTGCGACTCAGTCTGTAGGCGGAATGGATTCGGGGGAAGGGGGCGGAGGAAGGAAAATGAAACATCCGGATGTGCGAGCGTCTATATTCAGATCGAGTCCTTTTAGCCTTTCCTCCCAGTTTCCTGTCCTGCGTCAACCTCCCCTCCTGTCGCACTGCCGCAAAGCAGGCTTTCTCGCCAAATACGAGCGGCGTCTGTTTTGTTTGAGCGACGCCATGACAACGGACGGTAGGCCGGTCCCACCAGCACGCAGGCCCCTGGAACAGGTGCTGTGACCCTCTGGGTCTATATTGGGTGCAGCGTAATGATGAACAGCTTGGGTCAACCGCATCCTGTCAGCGGCTTTAAAAATGATGGCAAAGTGTGGCGCTGTATATTCTAACCAGACATGCCCGAGCTGGAATGTATAAGGTTCTCTGGGGGGTGGGGGGAGCAAATGAGTTCAGAAATTAAAAACGGAACAATCCCAGGAGTTATACTCAGAGTTTGTGGATGAGGCTATGGTAATAAAAAATACAAAAAATTCTTGGACATTTGTTTTGGAATGAAAGGCCTTCCAAGAGGCTTGTTGATAAAATGAGGCCAGGAAAGTGCTACCACCACATTTTTCAAGCTGCCTGTGTGCTATAAACACAGCGGGAGAAGGCCAGAGGAACGTGGTGCCGGGGACACCTAATGGAAGGTTCCAGAATAGAGCAGATTCCCTTCCTGATGAGCAGGAATCCCACGCGGTCTCCTGGGGTTGAGCGCAGCAGCTGCCCGTGCGGAGCAGCCTGGGCCTCAGTCACCCGTTTTGTGAGGTTGCATTGTGTCTGCGGCGTCAGGCGGGGGCTGGTGCCACCCGGCACGAAGCCGTCCCAGGCAGAGCGGGGAACGCCGGCCTGCCCTCGCCTTCCCGGAAACAATGCGCTCTCGTGCTCACTTTTCCCCCCCGGCCGACCACTCGACGCGTGTCAGTGTTGCCTGCTGCTCCATTCCAGTATTCCTGACGCTGCTGTTTTTGTGGGATTTTAGCTTTTTTCCTTTTGAAAACAAGCATTCAGCCATAATAAGTTAATTTAGTTATAATGAGGTGAAGTAAGTAGTGAGTAAGCCTGCCCCTCAGAACTGTACTGGCCGTTCTGGAACAGCACTACATGACAAGTTATGATTAATGTTGCGTTTTCTTGATAAAGTTAGTTGATATTTCAGAGTGAACCATAGGGAAAGCGTTTGGTTTGGCGCCGATCAAGCACACCCTAAATCCACATACCTCATAAAGCTGATTTTTTAAAAGCTGGATACCAACCAACCACAAGCTCTCGTGTGTTTTGTTTTCTGTCAGAGCCATTCTAGTTGCTTTTTTAACTTTGAACTCTACCACAGCAGCTTGTGCTCTGAACCTCCGCTCTCCTGATCTTCGCTCATCGTCTCAACCGGCTGTTTTGGGATTAAACTGCCACCAAGCAGGAAATTCAGCTCCGTCTTGTTCGTCCGCGGGGCAGGTTACTGTTCCTGTCGCTGACTGCGCATGCTCCTAGCGTCTGTGCATACACCCAGCGTCTGCGCACGCTCGGGTGCTTGCGCACACGTGGCTGAGGGCCTCGAGCGGGAAGGTTAACGCTCCGGCATGTCGGAACATCCCAGGAATGCGCCGGCGTGCGCAATTTGAGTTGGCGCCCGAAACAAGGGCCCAGAGAGCTTTCCTGTTAGGAGAGTGCTGCTTATCAACATTCTAGAGAGGTTCTGACCTTCTCTCTCTTTATTGCAAGCTGCCCTGGGTAACTTACCGTAAGAATGGCCAGGTGAATTATGGGATGGACTATGGACGGCACTGTGGGCTGCTGGGCACAAACCCAGAATCAGCTGACCTGTAACTAGTCCCTTCCATGGCCCCTTGGAACAGAATGCTGAAACTGATCCTAGGTCAGTGCTTTTTGGACACAGCCTGCTTTCCAGCACATCGCTCAGATAAATACGCAGCATACGACCAGCGTATAAAAAGTCTGATAAACATTACATTACATTACAGTCATTTAGCAGACGCTTTTATCCAAAGTGACATACAGTAAGTGCATACAGAAACGTCATCAAAGTAACTAGTGAACAGATAAGAAAGCACATTCTTCCCATAAAGTAGCAGCTATCCCTAGTAATGAACATTGAATGCAGTTCACAGTAAACTGGGTAAATAGTAAACACAGTAAATAGCTCTACAACAATTCTATATATTATACACTTAAATACACAGTTCAACAAGAACAAATACCATGAGGTCCTAGATAAGTATCAGTCCAGGTGGAGTCTGAAAAGGTGTGTTTTCAGGCCACGACGGAAAGCAGGCAGGGTTGGCATAGAACGCAGGGGAATGGGAAGTTCGTTCCACCACTGGGGAGCTAGGGTGGAAAAACTCCGCAGTCGGGACAAGCGGGATCCCTGCGGGACTCCTGTAGACAGGGGATGGGGTGCAGAGACAGAACCTTTCCAAGAGACTTGGTAGGATCTATCAGTGAGGTACGATACAAACCAGGAGAGGGCAGTCCCAGAAATGCCCATCTCAGAGAGTGTGGAGATCAGGAGTTTGTGGTTGAACGCAGCAGACAGGTCAAGTAGAATCAGGACAGAGGAGAGGGATGAGGCTCTAGCAGTGGAGAGTGCCTCAGTCACGGCCAGGAGAGCAGTTTCCGTGGAATGTCCGGTTCTGAAGCCGGACTGATGGGGGTCAAGCAGGTTGTTCTGGTGGAGAAAAACAGACAGTTGGTTATGGACAGCTCATTCAAGTGTTTTGGACAGGAAGGGCAAGAGAGATACAGGACGGTAGTTTCTGACATCAGAGGGGTCCAAGCTAGGTTTTGTTAGGAGTGGGGTTACACGGGCAGTCTTAAAAACAGCAGGAACATGGCCACAGGTTTGGGTGGTGATAACCCCCCCCCCCCCCCCCCCCCCTCCACTGCTCCTGGTGGAACACAGCATGCGTCACCTGCTGACAAATGAATGCATCGCCGTTTCTCTGAAAGTTTTCTTATCTGTCGATTAAAATGTTTTTTTTAAATGTTTTGGGAATGGATGAGAAAGGAATGGCCTCTCCCCGTTTCGACGGAAATGCCTGCAATCGTCTCTGTGGTTGAAAAGGAATGACCCGATATTTCCAAACCTTGGGCTTGGCAGCATTGCGCAGAGTGCAGACGTGCCCGGGGCTTCCCACCAAGTTTCTTTTTCGCGTTCACATATTGCACACCATTCGGTAATGTCAAGCGGGATTAACCGATATTTGACCGTTGGAGTAAAACTTCAGGGCTGGGGCGTGCACAGATGGCACCAGGCTCTGCCCGTGCCCAGCGAAACGGGGCGGCGGCCCATGCCAGATGCCCTTGGAGACGGCCCGTTTGTAAGTAGGTTAGGTCTGTAAGAGGCGCTCTGCAGGCCCTGGCATAGGCTACCCTCCCACCTTGGGCTGTAGCTCCGCCCCTTCTGCAGAGACTCTGCCCAGCTTACCTTGCCCATGCCAAGGCCAGGCTTGCAGGGCAAAGCAGGGAATCGTGGCCGTCGCAGCCAATCAGATCAAATCAAAAGATGCTTTCATGTCACCCTGGAAAATATTTTGACCGAATAGACGACGATTGAATGTTGATGAGTTCCAGCACCTTACCGGAATTTGAGAGTGGTGACAGCAGTGATAAATTTAGAACTCGGAGGGGTGCTGTTGTTGACAAATTACGATGATTTAAGTGTTTCTGTTCTTTGCAGGTTTAAAATCGCAGTTCCCCGATATTTCAGTTCTGCCAGAGAAAGTATGAGAGCGTTTGATTGTGTTGATAAATAAAAATATTTCGCTGTCATTTAAATATTTTTCAAGCAGCGTTTGCCGCCAAAAAAGATTTCCCTTCACAGCTGAAATCAAGACCTGTCAGCATCAAGGCAATTACACCCTCTTTGTTAGCGCTTGTCATATTAAGTGTGTAAACGTGTTCCTTTCTCTCTCTCTCTTTCTCTCTTTCCTCTCCCACCATATTCCAGGGCTGACAACAGAGGGCTTATATCGTGTGAGCGGAAACAAAACGGATCAAGACAACATTCAGAAGCAGTTTGATCAAGGTAATGCGGAGAGAGCGACTGTCATGCATGCGCGTCATTAGCCTTGCTGACCCAAGTGCTGCACGGCACTTTCGCATGAACAAGAGGTGGTTCACATTTCCTTTATAAGAAATGAGTCCGTTCTTGGTGATAATATAGTTCGGTGTGAATGTTCTGCAGTATGGGTAGCAGTCTGGTGGTGGGCAAAGACTGCTGTAAGACCACTGTCACGGGTTCCCAAATGTCCAACTCTGTAAATGTATTGGGTGTAAAATGTCAGCTGGGCAGGTCACCCTGGATAATGGCATATGGAATGTAAAGTAGTAAGCCCTCATAATGATTAAGTTAATGTGATAAAATATAAATGTCTTTCTGAAGTGATTTAATAAACGTGACCACTTCCTCAGCAGTGATCCATGGCATATTTCCACACCTTTGCAATTACCCACTACCTGCCCTCCGTCCTGGGCATTGCAAAATAAATGAAGCCCTTCGTCATCATTATGGATATTTATTTTCTTTGCTGACCCTGCATCCAGGGTTAACGTTATGCATAAATCTTACGGTATGCACATTGCACAGTTAAAGAGATGTATATTTGCTGAAGCAATTTAGGTTCTGTTTTCAGCAGAGTGGTACATTATTAATGGTCGCCTTAGAATCGACCGCCTTTTCACCAAATTCAGTGTTTTGCCTTAAATACATGAGACAAAAAAAACCGAAGAAATGCGTGTTGTGAATAAATTTGTGTGAATTCTGTTAATGCTGTGTATTAATCCAAAACCACTTATCAGCGGGACAAAACTGTGATGAATAGGATTCCAACTCAATCTTATAAACACATAAATGATTACTTTGGATGGCTACACTTGCCGTTTGTGTTTTTTTAACATTACTCATCTCTTTCATTTGTCATTGACAGTTGTTTTCACACCTTCTTTGCACTTGTATACATTTCTAAATATGTGACAGATATACAAATAATCTGACACAGTAACTGCCATGAGGATTAATTTGAGGATTAATTTGTTCATTTTTGTGGGACTGGTATTCTTGAACCTGACTGGATGAAAAACTCAGACTTCCCAATTAGAGTAAGTCGGGTCCGCGGTGCGCCAGCGTAGGGTTTGAGCTAATCGTTTTAGTTTTGAACCCAAAATTGAATTGGTCACTAACTGAAAGCCGGCATGCAACGCTTCCTCTGCGAGAAGCCGCCGATAGATTTTCATTCCCTCCCATGACCCGATCTGAGTATTTGTTTTTCCTCGGTTTTCATCACTCTTTCAAATCGAATAGCAGTCAGAGGGAAGCAGCGAGCTGTGTGTGGCGCTGGGTGGAGAATCTTCCACCGAGCGACCGCATTGCTCACTCCGGGAGACAGCGTTTGCCCAGCGGAGCCTCCATCGGCATCAATCTGCCTGCTGGCCTGGAACCATTAGTCCTTTTCTTGCTTCTCTGCCTCCCTGCCGTGCTTTTCCGCAGTGCTTTTTTTGAATAAAGTTCATTTTTCTCCTCAAAAGTCCGTCTCCGCGCTCCGGTGGAGAAATCTTCTCTGACAGCTGTCAGTTCACCTTAGGCCCCGCTCTCACCCTTTCCCCGCCTGTCCCTCTCTCCCTCGCGTTCTTCCGCAGATCACAGCATCGATTTGATCGTCATGGATGTGGCGGTCAACGCCGTGGCGGGCGCCCTAAAGGCCTTCTTCGCCGACCTCCCCGACCCCCTCATCCCCTACAACCTGCACCCGGAGCTGTTGGAGGCTGCAAGTGAGTACCAGCTCCTCCGGGGGGTGGGGGCCTGCGGGTGGGCGGGGAGCGGGATGACTGACAGCTGGCCGTTTGGTCACTTCCTGTTCTGGTCTGCTCTTTGAGGAGAAGGTGCTCAGTGGAGTGATACAGATGGAGTGAAGGGCAGGAGAGCAGTAGAGTGATAACAAGTATGCATTTATAGGAGTTATTTTACATGTGCTCACTTCAGTATAAATGCAACAAATATAAAATGGCATGGCTATGTCTAAAATGGCTTTATCTGCACAAGCAAAGCAAGGAACAATTTTCAACTTGTCTCTTCAGGCAGTCCAGCATATCTCTCTTCTGACACTCCAGTGAAAGTATATTTGATAGCACACAGGGTCGAATTCTTTTGACTGCTTTGTTCTCCAGTTTGACTGCTCTCCATTGGTAGGCTATGTTAAGAATAAGATTATACTTTCACGCTGCTGATTGAGCTCTTTTTGAGTTTTTCTTAATGAAGGAGCCAGTTTAGATGAGTCATCTCTCCCATAAGCAGCCATTTTAAATGTCATTCTCGATGATTGTCTTGAGTCGCAGTGCCTTCGCACGCTTCATATGAATTAATTTGAATTATAACAGGGTAATCAGGTTACATGAAGCGATTGTGACGAAAATAGGGATCAGAAAATTTATTCTATTTTTATAAATAGAATTCTTCTTCTGTTAAGTGTGTATAGGTAGCGCAATCAAATAAAATTTAAAAAGTCAACTGCTAATGAGAGATTTTAAGTTGCCATGGTTGTTAATTTAGCAAAACAACAGAAAACCGGTTCAGTGGATAATTAGCATATGCATGCCTTTATATGTTAATTATCCACTGAACCAGTTTTCTATTGTTTTGCATCTATTTAAAGCTTGATATCCACCCCTGATTGACTTATAAAAGCATGGGCAGTCACCTCTGTGCCATTTCCAGAGTACCAATATGTTGCTTTTAGTTTCCTTTAGCAGACCGTTGCAGTACCCACACTCAAGCAGTGGTGGGAAGATCAGCTTCTTCCTAGTCCTTCCCTCTCAAGGTTCTGCCAGCCAGTTATAGAGAGGTCTGCAACTGTGGTCATGGTGAGCTGTCAGGTCTGCTGGTATTTGCTTTAACCGTGTAATCGGCAACCAATTCTAGGAGAAACCAGTGAGCCGTGTTAACGGTCTAATAAACTGCTTTAATTGACCAATTAAGTACCGCGACACAACGAAAAACCAGCAGACCCTGTTGCTCTCCAGGATTGGGTTTGCGAAACCCTGTTCCAACAGAATCATAGACATGCCATTCAAGCAGCGGTGGGAGTTCTGTTTATTGTTCAACCCGTGTGTCAACAGCCGTGAGGCTAAACCCTCCTCTTCTCCTACTGGAGGACACTTTCTCCACACCCTTCTTTCTATTTCTATAGAAGGGGGTGTAGAGGGCGTATCTCCCTAAAGCCTTCCCGAGGTGCATTCACTGCTCTCTTGCACCCAGTTCACCTCGACGGGCTCGCCGCCCTCTAAATCCCCGACAAATCTTATCACAGAGAGGTCTGTGGGAGGAGGGCTAATCCCATCCCAAGGTCTTTTTTCCCCCCCTCTTCCTCCTTGAAGCTCAGGTCATTTGCATGATGTTGCCGCATTCCTGGCCAGGCTCCTGTAATCACAGTCCTCTTATCATTCAACACTGATCGCTCTCGAAATTGACCGCCCTCTTAAAGGGGATATTAATGTCTGTACAGCGAAAAGCGTTGGAGCCATTTTCACCCCTCGGCCCCCCGCGACCGCAGAATGCGGCCTTGCCGCAGGGCAGGAGAAGGAGGCGGAAAAGGACCCGTCTGTCCCTTATGCCGCAAACTAGCAATGGTGGAAAAGGCCAAGGAGCTCACCGTGAGAGCCAGCTCCGTGAAGGGAAAGTTGATGGCCCTCACGGCTGTCAGTGGTAAACTTTATAGCAAACAGTTCATTTACAATTCTACACCCATTTGTATTGGCTAATCTCAGGATAAATAAAAGATGAATAGCCTATGTTATGATCAAGAGTAGACTAAACAACAGCACTGCAAGAAGAAGCATTTGAAATGTTTGTACTTGTAAGGTATTTTATAGGTCTCAATTCGGTGGCGATTTGTCGAATGCGTTCAAAGAGCTTCACAGCTGTGGCATTGCAGCCTCTTGTGCTCCCCCTTGTTATTAAAGGGTGATTTTGCACTATAGTGCATTCTGAGGGCATGAGGGCTTCGGTGCATCAGTACAATCTCTCTTATACCTGTCCATCTGGAACGTTCTGTATCTTTAAAGGTCGAAGAGCTTGAAAGGACGGTTGGCAAAAAAGCGAAAATCGATTAATCTTCAGTCTGGCGGCGTTGGTGTGCTACTCCTTGATCTCTTCAAAGCCCGCTGCTTAAATGTGTCTATTGTGTTTTCAATGCATCGTTGGCAACATCACAGAGCCTCGGTACTCATTGGTCGTCTGGGTCCCCTCCCCCCTCTCCCTTTTCTGTTTAATACAGATGAACGACTAAATGCTTTCTTTGTTCTTTGTTTGCAGAAATTGTGGACCACATAGAGCGACTGCAAGTGCTAAAGGAAATTGTGCAGAAGTTCCATGCGGTGAACTATGACGTTTTCAAATATGTCATTACTCACCTTAACAGGTAAGCATGTTGTCGAAGCTGCCATTTCTTCCGTAGCTCGGTATTAGCCAACAGGGAGCCGTCAAGTGTTTCATGGGTAAACGTGGCCCATGATCTTCTTGCGTTCCTTTATCCTCATGATCCTGCGGGCCCAAACTGCAGCAGATCGCGGCGATGGCTGTTTTTCGGTATATTGGCACCAAGTACTCACAGATTTCTACAATCAGTGCTATGATCCGGACGGACAATGGCTGTTTTTTCATAAGCTAGTGCAATCAGCTTCTGTAAATGAATGTCTGAGATCTTTCTGAATAAAATCACAAATCTGGGAGGGCATTTTACCAACTGTCTGCAATTACTCAAAGCACTCGAAGTTAAACGGTGTAATTACAAGCCTTATGTCTTGTGCCATTATGCCATTAATTGAAGAATCCTGAATGTGGGAGGTTTAACAGCCATGAGCATCCACTCCTATGAAATTGACCCTTTGAAATTCCCCTCAATGGAAATGATTTCAGATATAGTGCAATTTGCCAAGAAAAACATAACCACTTAAGGCAACTGATGACAGCACCTCTGTGCCAGCTCTGTGATCAATCGCAGCAACATGACGATGACCTCAATTTCTAAGTTCTCGGAATTGTGCACATGTTTTTTTATTTTAATAAAGACGACGAAGTACAGGTGCGTTCGGACTTGGCAAGAAGTATGAAATCACCCAGCTGGATAATGGGCTGTGCTGTTGGAGACATGGATATGCCTCACTGAGTTTGTAGCCCAAAGCAATAGATTATAAAGACAAATTCCATATTAGAGGACTCTCATGTGAATGTAGTAATTACATAGGAAGAAAATCACCCCATTGTGATAGACAAGTGACATCATTGCATACTGTAGACGGGTGACATCATTACCTGCCCTGGTGAAATAATTAACTGTGTGTGTGTGTGTGTGTGTATATATATATATATATATATATATATATATATAGTGGGCCCATTGTAATGCTAATTGCCAATTCCTTGAGTACAGGATAATTTGGAGCTTGCAAGCGTACAAGGCATCCAGATCACTCGTGGATTTATGACTGCCAGGTTGTGTTTTTCATTTTTGTAACAGAGCGCGTTAATGAGAAATCTGTCCTATCCATTAACAAAATACCTGTTTATGTCATTTCTTTTTGTTGTTGCCTGAAGCAGACAGCCACATATCATGCAGGCCTCTTTTTCTGTCTGAGAAATAGATCTCAGAATAGATCCCCATTGTCCAAAACGGGAACTGAAGGAGCACTCAAATGCTTATTATGCAGATTGTTGTCTGAAGCCGTTATTGAAAGACATCGTAGACAGACTAGCTCGGTAGCTAACTGAAACTGCTTTATTTTGTATCATTTGCTATTATCAACAGCTCCAATTTCCTGTGCTGTAAATATAAGCTAGCTTTTTGCCTCATTCCTTTGATAATTGTAGAGCAGTGTGGATAAGTTGTAGACAGTGGCTAACTAGCTGTTAGTGGCTAACAGTTGGCATACTGCACCTGTACCAATTGCACAATCAGGCAAGAGTAGATCCATCATTGCACTGGGAGGCACCATTTTACTAAGACCTTGTTGCAGGTATCGTTTTTATGCAGTGGCAAAAAAAAATTTGTTTGAGATTTCTGTATTTGAGTCTATACAGATGGCATTTTGGCAAACTTGCACAAAAAAAAACAGGATCACTTGCAGCAAGTTTCTGCATGGTTTTCTCTGAGAGTACAGTAAGCAATTTAATCAGTTTTTTAACAAGAGTTTTCCAGAACTGAAAAGTACTTTTGATTGTGTGTATGCGTGTGCCATAAAACCAAATCTCACACACTGTGAATAGAATTTCAGGACTCATTTAGTTAGCATTTTTTCCCTCTATAAATGAATGTTCTTAGTTTATTGTACTGAAATACTGGTCAATGTAGCCTTGCTATGAGTCTCTGTACAGAGATGCCTGCATACATTTGACCTCAAAGGAACATTTGTATGGTTCAGACGTCCCGAATGAAACATTTCCTGTACTCTTCTCCTACTGTTTTGCAGTTGTCCCAGTTTTAAATTTGCATCCCTCCTCAAACGTCTGCTTGTTTGTTCAAAGAGCTAAAGACTGTTTGGCGACGCAGGCGCCTTTTCTAAGTATGTCGGTTTAGGAAAGTACCGATAAGTCAGTTTAGGAAATGTGCTTTTTTTTTGTTTTTTGGTGCCTTCGTTTTTGTAACACTAGCACATAGCTGCTGAAGGAGCGGTAACTCCTTCAGCAAGTGACTGCCTCTGAAGAGCTTTTGTTGGGCCCTAAAAAGGACCTGTGAATGGGCAGCGCAGACCCGTCCTGCCTCCCCGCGTCGTGCTGCCGGTGCCTCATCACGCCATAACACACCATAGCTCGCCACCGAGCACGGTTTCGGGTTACCGCGTGCAAGATTCGACAGGTTCTGTCAGTCAAGAGACTGCAGCGAAGTTCAGGAGTTTTAACCGGGAGGGAAATTTAAAAGAGGAAACCTCTCTCTGATCCAGAAACTGAATCCTAGCCCACGAGTAAGATTTTGACGCACATTAAGATGAACGGGAAATGGAAATTTAACACCAGCAAGCGGATCTCTGGCTTAGTGCCTTTTGTAAGAGTATCCGCTCCACCCTGAAGGGAAAGTTTATCCCCAGCAGTAAAATTAAAGTCCCACTAAAGGCTCACCCATTACCTGTTTGGTATGCGGCAGCTGAGCTTGGTTGTAATGTGCGGGCTCAGGTAACATTAAAGTTTGTGATTTCATAGCTAAAGATGTAGTTCAAAGCTAAAACCGCACGATGGTTAGACTCTCACTATCCGCTAAAGAAAGAAAGAAATATTCAGTATAAATATTCAGTCAGAAATGACTGTTTTCATGAGTCACTAGCCAAATGGTAAAGAAATGCAGTCCATGTCACAAAGCTGTTTGTTCTTGGAAAATGAACATTTTCAAAGAACTGGATTGGCCGTGATGAGACTTTACACAAAAAAGCTCTTCTTCAAGAATGCCGTCAATGAATTTGAATAGACTAAATGTGCTTAATCTATCTCATTAGTATAAAAGCAAAATGATACTGCTGATAAAACGACCTCAGGGAGCACTAATGTTTAAAACAAGTACCTCGGCAAGGATGCCGTGAACAAAGATTTCCATTTTAGTTGATGGCGTCTTTCACGACACCCCCTGGTGTGACCGCCGTACTTTCTCCCTGCCCCGCCTTGCTTTGATTTCTGATAGTTCACTTGCTGGGTTTTACCACACTAGGGAAGGAACCCATTTAGTACTGTGGGAACAAACCTCCGACCCGACCTGAAATCGATCACTGGCACACACATGCGCAGGTACCCATTGTGTGGAGATGGCGGCTATCGAGCTAATTGTGGCAGGATGACTTCATGAGCTGTCGGACCGTAGAGATCACTGCAGGTCCAATCCCCTGCATTCCCCAAAGCTGAAGTATTGATTATGCTGTGGGACTTCACAGAGTATACCATCTGTGCAATCAGTCCATATTTGTTTAACATGGAATCGTTTGCTCTTAAGAAAAAACAGTGAACTCCCATAAAACCGACCTCAATGGAACCAGAGGGGAGGTGGGCATATAAATGTTCGGATAAACCGGTAAAAATCTAAATAAGCATGGCACCTGAATTAATTCAGCAAACTGTTTTTGAGAAGGCTTATTTAAGAACACATGTTTAGATTTCACTGGTGCAGGTATGGACATATTTTTTCAATATTAAAATTGCCATAACGTAAACATTGGACAACAATAAAATACAAATAAAAAATGAGCCAGCTCATCAATGGCAATGTTTCAGAATAAACCCACATGAAATACAATGAATAGGCAACAGATTGTAGGCAGCCACATTATAATTGCAATATATGAGGTGAATTGGAACACTTTGGAAATCTGGAATATCGGGATTTTGGAACTGGAATAATTGATCAATCCTTCTTTAACGATATCTAAAAATCAATTGCATACGGCAGGAGAGGTCAAGTAGCTATAGCATGCACCTACAGCACAAATATTGACGTACCGTTAATAAACTGGACATAATAGTTGCCGCTTTGCAAGGTTGTTAGTCTTGATTCAAAATATACATTAATATTAAATGCGGGTGTTGGATAATCCAGTGGGTTGCTTATGCGGGATGCGGTTATGCAGGAATTTTCTGCTCATAATGAACACAAAAATAACAGTAATCATTTTTATATGGTGACAACTTGCCCAAAGGAACAACAATGGGACAAAAGTATAGTTTGTTATAATATTGTGTAGCCAGTTCAACAACATTATAAAGCTTTATTATCCCTCATGACCATTGTCACAACACAATTAAAATAAGTATAAAATACATATCAACTGTCGCAGTTCTGCAGTGCAATGAATTGCGGACAGAACAATGGATTACAGAAATAAATAGAAATAAATGGTAGGAAAAATAACTGGCTCCAGCACTCATTTATTTAAATGTGCTACAGCTGTGCAAGTTACAAAACAAACTCTCACAGCATTTCTCAGTTGTGCACACAAGGTTCATTTTCACCATTTATCACATATTGCCATTGTAAATGGAAAGACTTAGTTACTACATTACGGCAGGTATAAAGTTTATCGTAGGCCCAGTACCATGCAAATGATTTACCGGTATTACGAATTGAAATTTGAATATTATCTCATAATTCTGAACGTTTTTTTGCCTGACCTAACCCATGTTTCAGTCTGTGTAAAGATATCTGACTTGTTGCCAATAATTCTCAAGTGAAGGTGATTCTGTGATCGAAAGCGTGGCCTTAGAAGGACGCCGTTTTGGAGGTGTTTTTGACAATCTCACAAATGCAGTTTAGAATTAAGCTCTAATAATTCATCCCGGGTCAGGGAGGATTATGGGATAAGGAGTAAGCTTGGTCAGGCTGGACAGTGGGCAGATTATCATGGATTTCAACACCTGTCAAGGATAATAATCCCAAAGAGCTAATCCCAGGTAGGGGCAAGCCAGCGCCATGGGTTGCATTTAAACTGGTGACTCAGGCTAGGGGCCTCGCAAAGACGTCTGTTTTATTGAACTTTATTTCGATTCCTAAAAGTGCTCTCCCTTGGCAAGAAAATTCCCGCATCTGAACAGGCAAAACCCATAGATAGATTCAGTGTGTCTGACCCAGTAGTTTTCCCAACAGACAATGGGGAATCTTACCATCAGTCAGTACCTCACCCTTTATTGATCTGAGGGCTCAACTTCTTAAGCTGATTAATGCCTTTTGACCTTGGTAAATCAATGATTAGCTAATGACAAAAATATGGAAAATGCTGTCTGCCCACTCGAACACAACTTTAAGCCCCACAACTGGTTGCGCCCTAATCACGAGTTTCTTCATCTAGACATAAGATATTTCTGTTGTTGAATCCAAAAAAAAACGGAATGATGAAAACGGCAGGAAAGTAATCAACATTTTTCATTGTCCTTTCAAGTTAGGCTTCCATTAAATTTAGCAATGAATTTACGGTTGCTGCCCCGTAGTTTTTACTCGTCAAAGAGATGTTGAGGGCTGAGGTCGGCCCGATCGTGGGTATGGGATCGGCGAATGAAAACGCAGCAGCCGTCGATGCGTTCGGGAGCAGGGCTGTCCGTTGGACGCTGAAAGAGGTGGCGAATCCCGCGTGTCGTCGTCAGTAACGCGGTGCCTCTCTTCTCCTCCGCAGGGTGAGCCAGCAGAGCAAGACCACGCTGATGACGGCGGACAACCTGTCCATCTGCTTCTGGCCCACGCTGATGCGGCCCGACTTCGAGAACAAGGACACGCTGTCCACCACCAAGCTCAACCAGTCGGTCATCGAGTCCTTCATCCAGCAGTGCCAGTACTTCTTCTACGGCGGGGAGATGACGGAGCTGTCGAGCGCCGAGGGCACGCCCCCTCCGCACCCCCACAGCATGGTGGAGTCCCTCGTCCCCCTCCAGCTGCCTCCGCCCCTTCAGCCCCAGCTGATCCAGCACCAACTGCAGCCTGACCCACTAGTGTAGTTAACCCAACCCCCCACCCCAACACATGCACACACGCCTGCCCTCAAAAACGGTCCCCACGTGAGATCGAGAGAGGAGGAGCGCCCCCTAGCTGTTGCCACTCATATGGAGCTCCAAAAGAAAAACTAAAGAAAAAACAAAAAAACATAAAAGAACTTGCTTTTGGAATCCAGCAACCCTTTCTTTTTATTTTTTTTCCTTTCCAATCAGGCCGTATCCATGGCAGCGTGATCCCAGCATCGTTTCTCTCTCTTTTGATGCCATGCTGCAGAACTGTTGTGCGTTTGTGAGTCTGGGAGGGGACAAATGCAGGCACACAGGGGAGGGGGGGAGGGGCCTCGTTTATGCCCCCACTTGGCCACTGCATGCCTCCTTGGCGACGTTGCAGGAACTGTCGCTAACTGCCCTTATACCCCCCTCCATTCCTGCAAAGCCAAGGAAATTTATTTCTACAACTTTTTGTTTTGCGTTTATAAGCAAAAATGGTCATATTTTCATGTGAACTGTGTACATGACATTACACTTAAAATCTGTTTTAGTGGCTATTCCTGCGACATTTGTGTGTGCTTGCTTTTTTATCATTTGCCAGTGGACTTTTTTTTTTTTTTAAATGAATATTATTTTTGTCGGAGAAAGTGAAAGGCTCCTGATGACTGGTGCGTGGAGTGTGAGTGTGGGTGTCTGCGTGCGTGCATGTTTGTGTGTGTGTGTATTCTCTCCCTGGCTCCCAACGCTTTGCACTGTTTGGGGCAGGAATCGGAGTGGAAAAGGACGCCAAGTGCACCTGGCCAGGCCAAACACTCACCACCCTCTCCTAGCGGATCAAAAACCTGTGGAACTGCTGAACTTCTGAACGGAGCACCCCATTGGATCCTGCGCGGCACATCTCTGTGGACACCAAGCACTGTTGCAAAGCATTCTGGGTTTTTCTGTTCCTTTCTCTCTTTTTTTTTTTTTCCTTCTTAATCAAAAACGTCTTAGTGCTACTCGCTTTCATACAATAGGAGATATTTGTGTAGTTCCTTTTGTTCGTCGAGCTAAATTTGCATGTCTTTTGCCTCTTAAAAACTACAAACGAAGAAAAAAATAATAATTTGAACTTGTACACACAAGCTTAACCATTTTCATTCAAAATTATTTTCTTAACTTGGTTAAGGGGAACATTAAACTGGGACAGGGTTGTCAAATTATATTTTCATTTTTTTCATGCAGTGTCGAGCCTTTTAATAGTTAACCATAATCATCTTGGTCTCTACTATTTTTTAACCCAATCAGGATAATTCCAAAACACTCAACTATTTTGGTTCCATGTCTAATAGTATGTTTCCCTGAATAGAGAAAAGTCATATAAATATATAGATATATATATATAAATATATATATATTAAAATGATTGCTAATATAGCAATAAATACTATGGGGTACTCAACTTGGCCTTTGGGCTTTGTATAATCTTGTAAAACATATAATCAGATTTCTTTATGTGGTATGACGTACTAAATTTTGAGTTAGATTAATCGACTGTGTACTTAATTTGCTATCTATAAATAAATAAAAAAAAGATTCATAGCTTGTTTTAGATGGTACAGAATTTTGTTGCTGTATAAGATGCTGCTTAGAAAGTGTTGAAGATAGAACTGTGTTAGTCATGTCGAAACGAGGGGTTAGAGATTTGGTTGGAAACAGGTTTGTGGATCATACAGATGTAATGTTTTAAAAGGCTTTGCAAGACCACGGTTATTCCATTTCTCCACTGAAACGCTCAAAACCTGGGGTAGGGAAGGGCAATTGGGGGGGAGGGGGAGGGGGAGGGGGGGGGGGCGAGTCTGCAGCTGCTAGGATACCTTTTGTGTAGTTTAAAAAAAAAGGAAAAAATAAGAAAAAAGCAACCCTATTTGTCCATAAGATCTGCCTCATATAAGCTGGTGTACAAACTCTTAAGATTTTAAACATCATCTGCTATGTATAATAGTAAATAAATGATTTTGAGAAATTAATCTTAAGAGTTTGGTTTACTCCATATTTTTTTCCTGAAATAAAATTCTCATTTTTTTCACCCTCGTGTCTAAATGGTGTTAAACAAATGGGGCTGGCCTGTGCACTAAGGTCACAAGGTCAAACGGAGGAAATGTCATGCTGATTTACTCATCATTAAGATTTGGGAAAAATGGACGAATGCTCTCACCCGTTTTTTTCGATGTCCCTTCAGACGGGGAGAAAAAATCCAGCTTCTTCGGATTATGGTGCTGTAAGACGCTAAACTCGGTCTGCCTTAATTATCTTTGTGTGGTAAGTGGTAAATGCATATTGCACAAGTTACGCAAATGCTGTTTATGAGTTCATGAGGCTCTAATGAGTGAAGAGCAGTTCCATTAAGATGCACAGATCTACAGAAGCTATACGTGACATTTATGCACGGCATTTGACAATTTAGATGGCAGCAAAATTATGAGCTGTGAGGGGCTGCACGGGCCGTGCTATTCGATACAGCGGTGGTCCCCAACCCTGTTCCTGGAGATCTACCGTCCTGTAGGTTTTCACTCCAACCCAAACAAAGCACACCTCATTCAACAGCTAGAGATTTTGTTGAGCTGCTAGTTAGTAGAATCGGGTTTGCCTGTTTCGGGTAGAAATGAAAACCTACAGGATGGTAGATCTCAGGGAACAGGGTTGGGCACCGCTGCTATACAGCATTCTTGTGTTTATCAAAGCTTGGGCTACTCTGCTCCATTTAAATTTCAGAGGATTTGATCAAACTTGCATGAAATGACACTGCTTCCAGGAGCCCCACATGAACCAATGTATTCTTTATGCTACACATTTTTCTTGCCAACTGTCTGCTCCCGCCTGCTTCCTGCGGCAGTATTCAAGATTGGCTAACCCTTGATTTAAAAAAATATATTTAAAAAATAAAAGCTGGGCACAAGCCGCCATCTACTGGAGAAATAGTGATCGCCAAGCAGCCGCTAAATATTCTGCATATTTGAATTTATGGTTCTTCATTCATTTATTTTCAAAGGTGGAAAAGGGCACCTCAATTAAAATGGGGCTTTCTGTTAAAGTAGCATCTTGACTGTTTTCTTGAACTGATGCTTGCATAGTTATGTATGAAGTTAACTGAAAAGTAATAAAGTAAATCCCCAATTCCAAAGAAAGTTGGGACAGTATGTAGAATTCACATAAAGGCAGAAAGCAGTGGTTTTTACTTTTTTTTTTTTTTGCATATATTTAATTGAAAATGGTACAAAGAAAATACATTTTATGTTTTACCTTATCAACTTTATAGATTTTTGTAAATCTGCGCTAATTGATGCTGCAACATGTTCCAAAAAAGGGACGGGCAAAGAAAAAGCCGGAAGGGAAAAAAAAAAACACCTGTTTGGAACATTCCACAGGTAAATGGGTGATGCTATCATGACTGGGTATAAGAGGATATCAAAAAACTCTTATTTTCAGGTACTCTTACAAGTGATACTATAACCTCTCTGCATTTGAATGGATCTCTATGAGAATTGGGGGTTGAGACTAGATTAAGCTGTAAATTACATGGGAATTGTATAGAACCCATGGTTGGCTAAATGGCTGTAAGTCATCAAGGGTCTGAGGTATCAAACAAGCTTCAAACCATCACTCTTGCTGCTGAATATGCTAGCTGTAGATATGGGATCACTTTAAGGGTTGTTTCTTTTTTTTTTTTGAATTTTTGATAAAAAAAAAAAATAAGTCTGGAGAAACAAATCAATATGGTTCATCCAAATTTGAGCACATTTCTGAATCGCTCATATGAAATGGGAAGCTATGTGAATATCTGGTTCCTCCACCATAAGATGAGTGTTTCTCTAATCATTGATACACACTTTATGCCATTCAAATATTAACAAAATATGCTCTAAATGCAAATATCTGGGCTATTAACAAGTAAAAGCATCTATTAATTTAATTAATTTGCATTCTACCTGCTCATGTTGCTACTGCTAGTGCTCTTGGATTATAAATACCAACACGCCTTTTTAACTTAGTGTTAATGAAAAGAACTGCACACTGTGAGATGCTTGCAAACAGACATTTAATATATGCAACGTTTCAGTCACGCAGACCTTCGTAAGCCATGATGGAGCTTAGTGTGACTGAAGCGTTGCACTTATTAAATGTATTTTTGCAAGTATCTCACTGTGTGCAGGAGTTTTTTTTATTTACAGTTTGTGTCTCTTCTATGCACCTGTGATGGGCCTTATTTCAGGTGTGCATTTAGTACACTTATAATGTTAAATTTTTTATATTTTTGAATAATTAGTGCAAACATCCATCCATTACCTAACCCACTTATTCCTGGTCAGGGTGGGGGGGGAGGGGCCTTGAGCCTATCCCAACATACATTGGGCAAGAGGCAGGAATACATCCTGGACAGGACACACACCATTCACTCACACAATCGCAATTTAGAGTTTCCAATTAGCCTAACCTACATGTCATTGGACTGTGTGAGGAAACCGGAGTACCCGGAGGAAACCCACACAGACACAGAGAGAGCACGCAAGCTCCACACAAAGGGGCCCTCGGCCGGGATTCAAACTTGGTACCTTCTTGCTGTGAAACGACAGCGCTACCCGCTGCACCGCCATGCCGTAAGTATAAACAGTATCATCATTTTATTAGCCCTTGATAAATAATGAAACAATCAGTTCTTGTTGGTAGTGTCCTCAGATCTTTGATCCCCACTGTATATAAAATGGAATTTATAGTTGGGAAGTCACAGTAGCAACCATGCTGTGATAGTGTAAATGCAAAAATTGGGAATTGGCTTCCCATCTACCATTTTTTCAGTTTTGATTTTGTCCAGTCCACTATAACTAGTGTTTTTGCAGCCGTTGACAAAAGGCAAGTCTGCAGCCTCACCAAAGAGCCATTAGGAGGAGTGTAGTGCTGAAATTGGAACAAATTAATCTTATTTCCCAAGATCGCAGCAAATACTTTGTACTACTGGGAGAATTATGTGCAGACTGTTACAGTCGGAAGACTTCAGATTGCACGACTACTTTATCTTGTTATCAGATGGAGTGTATGTGTAAGCACATTTTTATGGAATGCATACATCTGCTCTGAAGGTGCAGTGGTGATTTCCGGTTTATATCTGGATGCAATATACACTGCTCAAAAAAATTAAGGGAACACGTAATCATCACAGTATAACACCAAGTCAATTAAACCAAACCGGTCATGCTGGATGATGTTGCAGGCAGCATAACATTCGCCATGGCGTCTCCAGACTCTTTCACGTCTGTCACATGTGCTCAGTGTGAACCTGCTCTCATCTGTGAAGAGAACGGGTCGCCAATGGCGAACCTGCCAATTCTGGTGTTCTCTGGCAAATGCCAATCGAGCTGCACGGTGCTGGGCTGTGAGCACAGGTCCCACTACAGGACGTCGGGTCCGCTGGAGGTCGATTTGTAGGTCTCTGGCAGTGGTCCTCCTGTTCCTCCTCGCACAAAGGAGCAGATACCGGTCCTGCCGCTGGGTTGTTGCCCTTCTATGGCCCAGTCCAGCTCTACGTGTGTAATGGCCCGTCTCCCGGTATCTCCTCCACGCTCTTGAGACTGTGCTGGGAGACGCAGCAAACCTTCTTGCGACGGCACGTATGGATGTGCCATCCTGGAGGAGCTGGACTACCTGTGCAACCTGAATGGGCTGCAGGTACCGCTTCATGCTACCAGTAGTGATAAGGGCACTAGCAAAATGCAAAACTAGAGAAAAATCATTCAGGCAGTATAAGGAGAGAGAAATGGTCTGTGGTCACCACCTGCAAAACCATTTAGTTTTTGGGGTTATCTTGCTGTTGCGTCTCCTGACCATCTGTTGTCACTTTCATTTGTACCAAAGCAGGCGAAATTGATTCACAATCTTTTACGCTTTCTAACTGGACAGATCGATATCCCAGAAGTTTAATTGACTTGGTGTTATACTGTGTTGATTAGTGCTCAGACCTGACAATCAATACAACGGATCCTAGATGTACACTACAAAGTGCACTCTGTGTACTTGGAATGTCCACTGTCCCCTTATAACCTTGTGTCATTACAAGGCATTTTATTTTTTGAAAGGCAACCCCAGTTAAATTATGATGTCAACCTAAAATCAGGACAAGCACAGGCAGCCTTGAAATCTCTATTGCCTTAAATCTCTATTGGGCAATGCATTGAATACATTTCTAATATTCCTCCAACAGCGGAATATTAAATCAATTTGGTTTCGCGAAGCTGCAGACATGATCTATAGCCATGGACTATGCACTTTACCCACAACACTTCCAGCAAATAAACTCAGCCAAATGAGTCAAATCTATTTTTGCAACACCTATTTTTGTGGAAAATCACTGAAAAACTTTTAAACTAAATCACATAAAACAGTATGGTTATGTCAACTGCTGGACCTATTAGAGTGCATCCGGCCAGATTAAGGCTGTAAACGGCAGAACCTTTCCAATGTAATGCAATAAATGAGTGACATCTAGTGGGTTAAAATGGTAGTGCAATCCTATATTCGTTATGATAAAACCTACGTTTTCTACCAAGTTTTTGCTGCGTGCGTTTGCAATGAACTGTACCTACAGTGCAGTCCAAAAGTATTTGGACAGTGACACATTTTGTTGTTGTTTTGGGTCTGTACTCCAGCACATTGGATCTGAAATGGAACAGTGACTGTAAAGTTAAAGTGCAGACTTTCAGATTTAATTTGAGGGTGTTTACATCCATATCAGGTGAACTTTTTATACATAGTCCGTTCCATTTTAGGGGACCAAAAGTAATTGGACGATTGACTGCTCAGCTATTTCTTGGGCAGGTGTGTTTCATTTAAACAAAAGGTCTAAAATTAGCATTTGGAGTCTTATTGTTGTCTCTCAACATGAGGACCAAAGAAGTGTCAATGTCAGTAGAGCAGACCATCATGACGTAGGCGTAGATGTACCAAAGACTACAATCAAGAGAAGACTACACCAGCATAACCTCAGAGGGTTCACCACACGACGTAACCCCTGGTAAGCCTCGTGAATAGAACGGCCAGGTTGCAGTTTGCAAAAAAGTACATTAAAAACCAGTAGAGTTCTGGAACAAACTGTTATGGAAAGATGAGACAAAGATAAACCTGTACCACTGTGATGGAAAAAGGAAAGCATGGAGAACTAAGAACAGCTCATGATCCAAAGCATACCACCTCATCTGTCAAACGCGGTGGAGGTAGCATTATGTATGGCTGCCACTAGTGTTCATTGATGGTTTCACTGCTGGCAGCAGCAACAGAATGAATGCTGAAGTATACAGAAGCATCTTGTCTGCGCAGATCCAAGCGAATGCAGCAAAACTCATTGGACGGCGCTTCACCACGCAGCAGGACAACGATACAGCCAAACACACATCCAAAGAAACCAAGGAGTTTTTTAGGGCCAACACGTGAAATGTCAATCACCTGACCTCTTTTCAATTGAGCATGCGTTCCACTTGCTGAAGAACAGACTGAAGGCAAAAAGCCCCTGAAATAAGCAAGAACGGAAGCTGACTGCAGTACAGGCCTGGCAGAGCATCATCAGGGAAGATATGAAGCCTCTGGTGGTCTATGGGTCACAGACTTAAGGCAGTCATTGGTTGCAATGGATTTGCAACCAAATAAGTACTATTATGACTTTATTTAAGTTCATGTTAATTTGTCCAATTACTTTTGGTCTCCTAAAATGGGGGGGGGGGGGGGGGGGCTATAAAAAAGGGCTACAATTGCTACACGTTTCACCCGATATGGATGTAAGCACCCTCAAATTAAAGCTGAAAGTCACTTTAACCTCATAGTCGCTGTTCCATTTCAAATCCAATAAGCTGGAGTACAGAGCCAGTGTCACTGTGTTGAGAACATATTAGGCGTGATTGTCTTTTTCCGGTGAAAATTTGACTTAATATAGAGGACAAGCTTAAGAAATGTAAAAAGTGTGCCATCGTTGTTTGAAAAGTGGGACCTCGCTTTCAATGATATATCGCGTTCAATGATATTCTACCGAACATCGTTTCATTTAGTAATATTGGAAAGAAGTGAGAGAAAACACAATCTTTGTTTTATTGAATTTTCTATATAATGTAAAAACCTAGAGGAGCGGTTATGACCGCTGATGTCCTTTGATGTCCTATCAGCAATTAGCTAGCAAGGTAATTTGCTGGCAAACCATGAACTTCAAATCAGACCGAGACAGTCAAGGTCTCTAGGACTCAGCTTGATTAGAGACTAATTGCAGCCATGTCAAATGGACAGCACCATAGACACACAATGTCACAGAGGTGGAATATCCAGGTTGAGAAAGTAAAAGTCCTCCCCAGTATTTTGCTCCAATCACTCAGATTCGCTAATTAGCACAATGATTCAGGCAGGAGGTAGAACTAATTAGTGAAATCAGCTGGCTGAGTTCATGGGTGGAAGAAACACATGGCAGGTCTTTTACTTTCTGACCCCTGGACCTTCCACCTCTGTTGAGCTATATCCACGCATCGTAATTCTTCTCCGCAGGTAAGCCCACCAACTCCTCTCCATTCACAACACAACGTAATGGATGGTAGAAAAGGCAAGAGTTACTAGCTCTGGGATACATTCTATACTATACTTTTTCCTTTGGTATAACTGACTAACAGATTAAAACGTTTATAACACTTAGAAAAGACTAAAATCGAAAGTAATACATTTTTTTGTGTCTATGAAAGTATTGAGTGTAAAAAGTGACAGACTTAGTGGGCCTCATCAGCATTCGCTGATCAACACATCAGCATCACAATTATAGAACAGAATTGGCTTATCAAAGATCAATCAGTTCTCAAGTCAGTTAATAAATGGCAAGGCACAGTGTGATAAAAAGTTAATTGCACGTACACACACACACACACACACACACACACACACACACAAACACACAATCTTACGTTTCAAATTTTGCATGTCATGTTTTAAATGGGAGCACCTTACCTAGTTATCAGTTAAATCTGGTGGACTGCAGCAACATATCAGGATATGTTTAAATCTCTTTCCTGAGATTACAATCTTGTCCACACTGTCCTTGTTTACACAAGAGAGAGGGAACAGTGCAATGAGAGATGATCATTCTCAGAGAAGCTCTTCCCATCTCCTCCAGCGTCCAGTCTCCACCTACCTTCTAAACCCCTCCCACCTGGGGCCCACCAATCCCTCATGGGGAGGGGTGGGACTACCTCAGCACCGGGTCCAATCACGCGGCGGCACGACCGCTCCATCACATTTTGGTTTCCACGGCAACGGGGCTCCTCTTCTGCAAGGCGCAGCAGCAGCATCATCATCAGCATCCATCCATCCCCTGGACCGATGCAGGCAAGCCGCCCTGCAGTGTCACACCAGGCACCTCCCTCTTCCTCGAACCCTCCACAGAAAAGCAGAGGTACAGCCAGGAAGGAGAATGGAGTAGAGCAGGGACATGGTAAGCGCGGGGCTTTTTTCCCCACTCCCTCTCTTTATTGCTCGTTCTGCCTTTTCCCCCCTCTCTTTCTCCGTACGAGGGAACGGGGGAGGACGCCTCTCTAATCCTCCGTCTCTCTCGCGGGAGGTTTTTCTCTCGGGCGACCGGCGGCGCCGTGAATGCTAATAGAGGCACTGCAGCGTCTGCTTTTGTTAAAGGGGCCTGCGGAGCTGGGGGCTGCCGCATTTAGCTGACGGCTCACGCAGGAGGCCCGGGATGGAGCCTGCGGCCGGCAGGGTGGGGAGGGAGGGAGGAGGGATGAGGGAGCGGCCCTGCCCGCCTGCGGCTGTTATTGTTGAGCAGAGCCCGGAGCCAGAGCCCAGAATAGACACAGGTGCCGCAACACTTTCACCCTGCGTGGCCCTGTCTGTTAGCATTTGTGCGCGTGTGTGTAAATTGCCCTGTGTACACATTTGCGTGTTTGGGTGCGTGCGTGTGCCTGCGTCTACGGGTAACGGTCTGTGTCGATAAAGGCTCACGGCCACACCATCACACCTATTCCTCTTGTGTTGCTTCAGGAGGATTACCCCACCCCAGTAGGTGGTGAGATAGGGTGGGTGGGTGGGGGGAGGGGGGTTGATATGTAATCGTAGTAGGGTGGGGTGTGTTGTGGTCAGGGTCCTTGTTGAGTCTCCGGGGCTGGATTGCGTGGTTCCGCTGGGCGGTGTCATGCCTTGGGGGTACCGCAGGACTAAATCCAAACCCAGCTGTAGCCTCTCAGTCAGCGCTGTGTTAGATAATGTCCCCACTAGTATAGGATATCCTGCTCAGGACAGAGCAGTGTAAACGTCTGTGGCTCTCTGGACTGCAGCTTACTCTCATTATGTGAGCCGTGTTTATTCTATTGCTACTGACAGCTATGGTGTGTATTTGGAATTCCTGGCCTGTGAACAGGGACCTTGTGACTGTTTGTGTGTGCTACCTGTTCCCAGCTGGGTATGTGGCGCGCCGTGTGGGACGTGGATGTGAATGTGAATGTGACAGGGCGTGTTGTGTTCTGGGTGTAGGAACGTGACGAGGCAACCAGATCGAGACCTCTCCTGTCACAGCCTTTTTCTCCTGGACTGAGACTGCTACCTCCCTTCTGTGGTCTGGGCGTCTACGCCAGTGACGCTCTGTTTGTGTGTAAGTGTATACGCTCTTCTTTGTGTGCATCTGTGTGGCCTTCTGCTTGTGTGTGTAACTGTATTTGCTCCTTTGAGTGTGTGCTTGTGTGTTTTTTTCCCCAGTTTTCACACATGTGTGTCTGTGTGCGTATAAGGGAGGGTATGTCTGTGCATGTGTGTATACGTGTGTGTGTGAGTGTGTATGGTTGTCGGCGGCGACTCCCTTGGGAAGGCGGTCTATATCAGCTGCCTTCTGTCATTTGGAGGTGAAGGGTTCCCTTTGCCAATGTCAGAGTCCCAGCCGTTAGCCCTGGTCCTCACCCCTCCCACAACATGCAAAACAGCTCAGACACAGATGGGGACGACAAAGGCAAGGGAACCTAGAACAGGCTTTACAAGAACAGGGATGGGCCTTTTGCTGCTCCCTTTGTGTGTAATAAGAATGCTGGTTGATGAATATGATGCGTTTGTGTGCATGATGACCTAATGAGGCTACAGAAAACACATAGCATGGCTGCTCATTTTTTAGCCTCATCATTGGAAAAATTAGCACTTTTTGCTGCATGTATCGAAATATTAGCGCTTTTTGGTACGTATATAAACCGTGTAAAATATACAACTTCTACTGTCTGTTACTACGCATGGAATAAATACACACAGGTATATACTGCATATACAGCATGTGTAGCATAGAGCATACGTCATATTAAGAGGAGTGATTTGTTCATTGTTTGCTGTAGCATTTATGCTTTTGAAGCCTTATATTCAGAAATAATATGGCATTGAGTTATATGCGCCAGTCTATGCAATCACAGTGAGCGGGGGAGGATTTGCCAACTTGGTGGCACATGTCAGTGAGAAGCTTTTCAAAATGTCACTCGTGGAGCTTCAGTTCAGAAGCACAGAATATGCCCAAATCAGTTAAGCGCATTTTGTGACTTAGAAGGAGGTAGTGAAGTTTTAAAGTCCTCTGTGACCCATCTACTCCCTCTGAGTTCTTCATTGAGTAGATTGAGTTTGTTTGGTTCTGATTCAAAAATGACAAAGTGCTCACTGCTAGCAGCATCTGCTGTGCTTTTATTGGGTAGATTCAGAGTGGATCTCATGGAATGTACTGGAAAGAAGGGCAGTACTAGGAGTTGGCAGCGCCGTCACTATGACTGTGAGGATGATGGTGGGTGTGGGAGGCATTACAGTAAGGCTGCGTAGGACAGTGTGAGGGAGGGAGAGGGGGAGAAATGAGAGGCTCGGGGAGCAGAGAAGCTGCTGCCTAATAGGGAGTGTGCTTTTCCGTGGGAGATTTTCAGAGCTATTTAAATATGAAGTTTCAGAATGCAGAGGTCTCTCCGCGGCAAAGAACGAGAGAGAAGCTCCATTGCAGCGCTTCCAAAATGGCTCCTGTTTTGGTTTGACATGCGCTCTTCCCCATGAATAATTGAGAAGGTCCTGTCAGGGCCTTGGAGAAAGCAGGCTTGGCCTGACAAACAGGGGTCTCTCCCTTGTGTGTGTGTGTGTGTGTGTGTGTGTGAGTGTGAGAGAGGGAGAGAGCGAGAGAGAGAGAGAGAGACAGTATACCTCACATGGGCTGGGTACCGTCGGTTAGCAGGCTGTGACCAGGATGTAGACATCTGCCTCTCTGTCTTAGGTCCTGCCTCAGCCTGTGCCCAGCATCACAACAAGACGCAAGCATTGAAATGCGAGAGGTGGTGGCTGTCAGAGCCTGCTGGGAATCACATATGAGGCGCTTGAAAAGCACTCGTAAGATCACACTGTGCAAATCCCCTCAGCTATGCTGCTGCAGATAGCGCTAAACCATGAGGTTCTCTAATCCAGTCAAGTACCAAAATACAGTCTAGAACATTCAAATCAGAGGACATGGACATATTTACACATCAAATACAAAAAAGCTGTGAACAGTTGCTGTGGCATATTACAGCCTTAGCTGTCATGCCTTTAAAAATCAAAGTTAGCCATTTAGTCATTTAAATAACTTCAATACTGCCATTTGCTAATAAACAGAAAACATAATGTATCTCTCAGGTGTTTCACAGGAAAAAGAAAAACAATTAAAGATTAAATGCCCTCATACTTCCAATAAAAAAATATATTAATTTGTAATTAATAAGCATTTAAATATTTTTTTATTGGTAGGATGTAAACAATGTGGAGATTTACTTTGTCTTTGACTCTATTTTGGTGGAATGAGAGACATGAACGATATGAAACAGTACAGTGATCATTGTGTGTCATTGAGAGCTTGCCAGTCGACCGAATTTGTGACTCACTGACGTCATGCTGTTGATATCCTTCAGGAACTATGTTTTGCACTGTATCAAGCTCTACTCAAGCATATGTAGTCTACAACAAGAGACACAATTCAATTACACAAGAACATTAATATTATTTTCCAGGGTGCTCGATAAGGTAGCTATATTGCATCAGCAGGTCAAAATGATGGATTTAAAATGAATAAAAAGACAAAATGTGATGTAGTACTTACACAATGTGAAAAGGGGATATACTATATCTGTTTATTATTAAAGGTGGCTTAAATTGTGATAACATTATTGCAAAAACATAACAATAACTGTATTTAGATGGGCCTAAATGTACTAAATGACTAATTTGACAGATGCTGAGGTGTAAGGAGGATGGAAACTTGCACATTGTACATTGCAGCAGGGCAGTTTTGTATCCATTTTCAATGGGACATAAATATGAGGAAAAGCAGACTTCCTGAATTTGGGCCTTCAGTGAAGGAAGGAGGGTTTGCTGGTCATTGGACAGAGGAACGATGAAAATTATTAAAATTATTACTGCCATTTTTATGATGTAATAATTTCATAATTCATTGTAAGCTTTTGGCGCATCTGGATCATAGTGATCCTTTTCCCCTTTTCCTATCCACCTCAGGTACTATTCTGTAACCTGCTCGGCAGAAATTCCCGCCTGAAAGCCATCTCTCACAGAGCTGCTCAACAAATTCTAACTCTGGCGAAACGCTCCTGGTTATGCGACTAGCAGCCTTGGCCTACATACCTCTCCCCCGCATCTCCCTGTTGTTCAGTCCATGATTCGTCTGCTGCAAAGTCACAGGCCGAGTGAGATGTGCTTTTACAGGCTGTGGGAGGTTGGAGGCGGAGTTACTGGGTGGGGACCGTGAGCACAGAACAATGCTGAGGGGACCGTCTCCCTTATCATGAGTCATGCTGTGCCATTACCCATCTGAATCTAACACTTTTCCTACCGCCCCTTAGTTTATACATGCTTCTTAGCAGACGTTCTTATCCAAAGCGGCGTACAGTATATGAATGCAACGCATACATTTTTTTCGGTATATGTAGTCCCCTGGGATTGAATCCACAACCTTTGCGTTGTTAGCGCAATGCTCTACCAACTGAGCCATAGGACGTAATCGATGTGCCTATTCACATGGACACCAAAAAACACAAAAACAGGAAATTTGAGGTCAACTGTAATGGAGAACTGACATTTTCCCATAGTGAAAGATATCAGGCACTGGATCTCACGTTTTTCAAGATTCATAAAATGAGACATAAGTTATGGCACAAGAAACTATTGTGAATAACGGTGAGTCGTCATATAATACAGCTGCTTCTTTCTACGTTTTCTTTCTGCAGCTATTGTACAATGAATATGTTATCATGTTGGTAAGGCTATCGCCTTAAAGTGTTTCAGCTCAACATGTTAAGCAAAAGCTTTTACCCTGAGTTGCCTGTAACATGCAAGCCTTAAGTGTCTTGAAAAGGCCTCGAAATATGTGCTATGCTTCGAGTCTGTGTTCATTTTGGGGGTCCTGGTCAACGTAACGGGGTTCGCAACGTTCCTGTAAAGCTCAGGCAATGTTATTTCCCGGCTTCCATGCCTCAGCAAAACTAAGGAAAGTCATTGGCTGGCTTGGAATGCTGCCCTATACCACTGTGTGGTATATTTGAAAAACAACAGCCAGAGGCATGTCATCCGTACTTGCATTTAATTTTCACACACCGTTACTGATTTACTGTACACTCCAACTTATCCTGCGGGCCGGGCGGTATTCATGCCCACTGGGTGATGGACTTGGCCATATAATCTGTCTTGGTACCAAACAATGAATTATTCACCAGGACAGGAGCAGCCCCCCCCCCCCCCCGTCAGCATGCACAATGCTCACTTTGTTTCCCCACAGAATCCGCGCTGTTCATGATGTCATCCTTGCATTATGCCCTCAGTTTAAATAAGCATTGATTTTCACCCGTCCCGTGATGATGACACTACGCTGGGGTTGTTAAGAGAGGCTCCTCGTCATCGCCGCGGCGAGCAGTGTCTCAGACTGACATTTGTGGGAAACAGCTAATATCGCTTTAACGCAACGCGATAACGGTTATTGTGAATCATTACGACCGGACGATGCTTTTAAATGTAATCACAGGGCTGCCTATGAGCAATTCCCTTTAAATGAGACTTAAATCCGTATCTAAGCTTTTTACTTCAGCACTGTACTTTAAATTGAGACTTAAAAAAAACATTTTTTTACAGAGTTTATGAATGCAAAGTTATATAGATTTTATTTTTGAATTGACCAAGATGACAATCAGAAGGTTGGATAAGCAGAGCACAGTGAGTAATCCAAAATTATTACCCATGGAAAACTGTTCATCAGAATAATCTGTTTGCATTAGTAGAATGTTAATACATTAGCATAGTTTCATGTGGCAACAGTGTGGCATTTTGACTGAAACATTGTTTCTAAGCACAGGGTAGCCACTGTGATTGACAAGCTACAGTATGTAACCACTAGGTTGTTGGTTTGTATCCCGCATGGGGGGATTTTGTACTTAAATTGAACAACTTTGGTAACCATGAAGCTGAATAAACTGATTTGGACATATTCTAAGCAAATTCATTTTGACTATACAAATATGACCTGAATGACTTTAGCTGTGAATTGCCTTGACTAGACAGAAATTCATGAATTCTTTAATTTGATTATTAATGTAAATATAAAAACATGAAATTACTGTTCCTGGTTGTATGCACAGAAGGATAACAATAGACTTCATGGTGAGTGGGGGAGGATATATAGCCATACATGCATTTTAAGCATAAATATTGCAATATCATACAGAGAATCCCTGAGAGAGCAGAACAGGCTTGCTGTTCTGAAAGGCCCGAGTCTCACAAAGGTCACATATGTCCTGATGTAACCAGATTTCCACTGAGCCATGCTAAGAATAACAGAAAATAGAGCTGAAGGGATAGGAAGGTTATAACAGATCACTGTTGGAGGCGCTGGCTTCCTGCGTATGCTTACCTTACAAATATCCCATCCCCCACCCCCCTACTAAACTTCATCCCGATGGCTTCAGGTTCAGGAAGTGTGGCCATCACTGGTGATACTTCACTAAAGATTGACGCTAGCCATTGAGGAGCAGCAGGAGACGGGAGAGATTCAGGATTGCAGAGGAAAGGGAGGGGCTCAGAGTGAAAGGAAATGTGTCTGGGCATGTCTCTTTCCTCTTCACAGACAACTGGCCTCACTGGCCTTCTACTCTCAAACCTATACCGCACCATGAGACAGACAAATACAAAAATATAGAATAAATGATGGAACTACAATGATACACCACTCAGCAACAGCAAATTTACACTGTGAAAGATATATAATGTCCTGCACAGTCCAGTTTCCAATTTGATGATTTTCTTGTATGCAGATAACCTGTGTTTTGTTATTGTGAGGTAGTTGCCTGAAGACAGGCTTGTAGTGAAAGGTGCATTAATGGTTATAATTACTCTCAAGCTGTTTTTAATAATTATCTAGCTCCAGTGACACAACTTAAGAGATCTGAGCGCTATGTCTGGTTGCTCAACTTTAAGGATTTCATTTGCATTTAGTGGTCTGGCTCTGGGGAAGCATTTTTATGCAGCTGGGATTGTGGCAATACATAATACAGTGGACTTGGTTTCTGTGTGTAGAGGGGAGAGAAAGAGCCGGCCGCGAGGATGGTGAGGTCACCTGTCATTTTCCAGCCTGTGATTGGCCGATTGTGACTGGAGGTTAAAGGTCAGGTGTTTGCAGGAGGGCTGTTCAGTAATTACCTTCTGTTTGTTTGTAGTTTGTAGCAAAACAAGCAGAATAATGTCCAATGATTGCAGAACACAGGGGATGAACCAAAATGCATAAATTCATAGGGGGCGATAGGGGATTGATTACAGGTGATTCACAGGCATAGTTTTCCTTTTAGGAACAGAAACGTCAAAATGTCAATTTGGGGAATTGGAAACTCCCAAAGGATTTCCAATAAATCAATCCTTTAATTTGTGCTCAGTTTGGGAGATTCGTTTTGGAGAGTAGAAAAGGTAGAGCTCATACATTATTGTGAACCATGAAGACATTTAAGCACCTGCACGCATTTTTTCGGGAGATTAACGTTGTCGTAAATCCATAAATATTATCTCAGCAAACGTTCTGTAATTGTTGAGGCTCCGCCCTATAGTCACTCCCAGAAAAGGTGGCAATTAGCATTCAGTCTTCAAGCAAAAAATAACTTCAAAGGCAACAGGGACTACTGCACAACAGTATAAGCAACATGACTTGAAAGGTGAACCGGAAAAAAAAGAAGAAAGATGAAATTATGTTTCTTCAGTCAGTTGGGCCGCAGACCCTAATTACACTGCACTGTGGGATAGCGGGGCGTCTCTCCTTTGCTTCAGGGTATGGGGCACCTCCTTGTACCTCTGCTTTTGTTTATCTGTAGACCTGTCTTTGATTGACAGAAGGACACAGTAAATCAATAGTGGAGCATACCATTCTCAACCCTGTAGAGGGGCCACCTGTGTTCGGCTTGCATCATCTAAAATGAGGCTGGTGGATTAAACTTTTGTGCTGCACGGCATGTGTCTGCTGTGTTTCAAATGCCTTCTTGGTTTGTTGTAACTTTCATGAGTGAAATGTATGTGGCTGAACCTGCCTGGGGATGATCAATTCTCTAGCATCAGGCCACCTGGAACTGGTGCATACAGAGATGCTAAGTGCTATGTGATGCCATCTCCGCAGCTCTCTGGCACAAATGACACAGGGCCTAATGAGGGACCTTATGTCATCAGCTTTTTCCCCCCAGAAAGCCGCTGTCATTTTAGTGCCATTCCTGGAGAATACAGTAATAAGTCAAATTTACAGAAAGCTGGCTGCACTCATTATAATGACCATAGCTACTGCATCTATCTTTAGTTTGTTCACTAAATTCAGCTGGCTACGAGTGCAATATGTTACAGCTGTGACTGTCCGAACATTGTCTGAACCAGCCAGCTACTTACATGTGAGAAGTGCATTTATAACTTTGGACTGGGGAAGCATGTAGGTCAAAGCATGTTGACACAATGCTCGTCTACAGCATGCTTTTGTGTTTAAAAAAAGGAGAGGGGTGGCAGTGTGGCATTGAGATCAGAAAACTAAATTTGAGGCTGGGGGTTACATGTTTGAATTCCAAGTATGTAATACTATGTCATTATTATTACACAGTCTTTTTCATTCTCCAACAAATAGAAAGATTTATACAGTATAGAATGATTATATTCTATACTGTATAAATTAGTATGTGCCTCTGTAAACAGTAGCAGTACCATGCAGTGAAATACCTGGATTTGTAATCAAAAGGTTGTATATTCAAATCCTAACTGACAAACTACTGTAGTTTCCTTCAGAAACATGCCTATCCTGATTATAACACAACATGCATAAAGCTTCCGTAACTATCCGGCTGTATGAATGGATAGTATGTAAAATATTGTAAATACATAAATATCTGTAATTTCCCAACTGAATAACTGCATAATAATTTAGCTTGATTAGTTATTTTTATACATTTGGAGTTGCTTTTTAAGGTGTACATTTATGAAAATCCAGAACCAAAAAACAAATTATTTACCCTCCGAGGTGGCATGAATTTACCAAAATATACACCCATAGAATTATATACATTTATTTATACTGCACATACATTTCTCTCGTTCTCTTTTATCTCACGTTCATTATCTCATTGTGTTCTTAGCATCCTGATTGTTACTGTTCCATTAATAAGAGCAACAATCCTCCTTTATCTTCTTCCATATAGTTGATGGCCACGTGTTTAGCCTACATGACATTGTTTGAATTTGAATTGTCGGTCCAAATTAACTTGTTTAATTTGCTTATTCAAATAGTAATAATGATTATTACTATAGACTGAGGTCAAGGCTTTCTGAGGGGGGAATCTGAACTGAAACCTTAAATTGTTGTTGCTGAGGGAGACGAAGAGGCAGGCACAGGTAGACTGGTACTAAACTCAATTGAGCATGTGCATCTTGGAGATACAGAGGATTAGCCACTTCTGTGAGAACTAAGCCCCGATGCTGTTCGCCACACCATTAGACTTGAATCGTAACGATGAATATGTAATAGAAGAAGCTGGGAGCATTTTGCCACTGCGTATAGATTCAGCTTTGGAAGAGCTTTTGCAAAGTCACAAATTCTGAGGTATGTGAAAAACCAGTGTAAACAAACATGGGGGACATCTTAGCAATGGGTGTTATCTCAATGGTGTCCAATGCCTTGTAATCCTGTTTTACCAAATACTCCACAGCCTCAAAAAACACATTGTCACATACAATATGTGTGTCCACAAAAATAACCATTCTGAAAGAGTGTATTTGATCCCTGTTGGACTTATGTAAACTATATTTGGGCTGAATTCACTTTGAAAGTGTGACTGTGTTATATAGTAACATTTTTCATAGTGTATCTGCTTACTAAATCACTCCTTTCCCCCATATTATTTATCCATGGTTTGTAAACACTAAAATATATTAATCGAAGATACTCCGGTAAAATACATTGCTTAAGCTTACAGCTGTATCCCACCCAGGGTTTTGTTATGTTCTGTACATCTGTTTGTCTGTTTGTATTATTATTTGATATTTATTCTGGATTTATTATTTTTAATTTCATCATTGCATTCCCCTCGTGGGTTGTCCGAGTCTCATCTGTGTGTTTGTTTACCCAGTCTCGTGCATGCACTATTCGGGTGACTTCGGGAGTTTTCGTGGGTTAACGTTGTATTTTCGAAGTTTTGTTTTCTGCTACTTCCTGATTTCCTTCCCGTGTATAATTGTATATATTACTAACTCGCGCTAACAATCACTCGGGTGCTTTATTAGTTACGTGCACTTTACTAAACCAATTAACATAAATGTATACTAACAACTAACTGTCTGTCTTATAGTTAGATACTAACATTTAACCAGCTTCTCCGCTTTATCTTTGTTACTCGCATTTCTAACTGCTCCTGAGCTACCTCTGTAATTCGCTCCAGCTGTTTGTACTTAGACTTCGCCTCTCTTGATTACTGTGCACACTCTGCTCCTATTCGAGCCCGTTGTTTGTTATGCATGTTTCCGAGTCCCTTCCATGTTTTCGTTATGTTCTCGTGATTGAATTATTGTTTACCTAATGTGTTAACCTCACGTCGTTTGTTACCCCTCCCTTTCCTATGTGTATATAAGACCCACAATTCTGTTTCTACCCCGTCAGAACGTTGATCACTTTTCCTGAGCCTGTTTTTGTAAAGCCAGATATTTGTTGAGATTCCTGAGACGCCCCTTTGTTTTTGACTTCGAGTTAGCCTAGCCCTTCCTTGTACCTTTGCCTTTGATTTTCTGGTTTTGACTTTCTTTTGTGTTTACCGACTTTTGATTAGCCTAGCCCTTTTGTACCTTAGCCCTTTGATTTTCCAGTTTTGACCTTTGCTTGTTTTTCTGATTTTGTTTTTTGGATCTCCATTTGGAATTCTCGATTACCTGGTTTTTTGACATTGGACTGGAAATAAACTACGTTTCTGCCTTTGGGTCTCTGAGTCTGGGACATAACAGGTTTAAACTGGCAACCTTATGTTTACACAAGTTTTAGCCATTTTGCAACTCTCATCCCATTAAATCAGTGGTCCCAACCCTGTTCCTGGAGAGCTACCATCCTGTAGGTTTTCATTTCAACTCTAGTTTGGCACACCTGATTCTACTAATTGGCAGCTCAACAAGATCGCTAGCTATTGAGTGAGGTGTGCTTTGTTAGGGTTGGAGTGAAAACCTACAGGATGGTAGATCTTCAGGAACAGGGTTGAAGACCACTGCCTTAAATAAACACTGGAATGGAGTGACTACTCTGTGGCGTAATCTTCTTCCCTTACAAATTATACTTTCTCAATCACAATATATATTTATAATAAACCCACATATCAAAACAGTATCGATGGTATCAGGTTTCCAAATCCTACGCTAACAGTTACGGGATTAGAACTTTGTGCTGAGCTCAGCCGAGCACAGGTTTCTTCTACCAGTGGGATGTGTCCAAGTATGCAATGCATACAGTATGTGGAGTAGTGGACAGCCACTATGTTTACACTACATTACATTACAGTCATTTAGCAGACGCTTTTATCCAAAGCGACGTACAGTAAGTGCATACAGAAGGTCATCGAAGTAACTACAGAACAGATAAGAAAGCACATTCTTACCATACAGTAGCAGCTATCCCTAGTAATGAACACAATGCAGTTCACAGTGAACTGGGTAAATCAGCTCTAATACAATTCTATTCTAAATATTATACACTTGAATACACAGTTCAACAAGAACACATACCATGAGGTCCTAGATAAGTATTAGTCCAGGTGGAGTCTGAAAAGGTGCGTTTTCAGGCCACGACGGAAAGTAGGCAGGGTTGGCATGGAACGTAGGGGAATGGGAAGTTCGTTCCACCACTGGGGAGCTAGGGTGGAAAAGCTCCGCAGTCGGGACGAGCGAGCGCCATTTACACGGAGGGGGGGAAGTGCAAGTCGCCCTGCAGTAGATGAGCGAAGTGGTCGAGCAGGAACATAGTTCTGGATCAAGTCCTGCAGGTAGACAGGGCCTGTCCTATTGGCTGCAGTGTAGGCCAGGGTCAGAACTTTGAACCTGATCCTGGCTGCAACTGGCAGCCAGTGGAGTGACCTCAACAGGGGGGTGACATGTGAAAATTTCGGGAGGTTGAACACAAGCTGGGCAGCTGCGTTCTGGATGAGTTGAAGAGGCAGGATGGCGCAGGCTGGTAGGCTTGCGAGCAGGGAGTTACAGTAGTCCATGCGTGAGGTGAGGTGTTTATCGGTCAATAGGTTTGCCATACTGATATGATTGGCTTATACTTATTTTTGTAACTTTATCAGTATTGGTCTATGAGGATAGACCAGCATAGAATAACACAGGTATTGGCACTGTACAGTTCAGTTACATTGTGAATGGAGCAGAGTTGTCAAGTTGTCAACTGTAAATCAAACTATAAATCTGTAAACCTCAAGTTACACACGTTCATCTGACAATGCATGTAACTATGGTCTTAAAATCTCTCATGTGAAATTAAATGTCTTGGAATTAAAGGGCATAGCTAAATTAAGATTATTTTCTAGTAGCAATGAAGTCATGTACAATTTACTTATTTTTCCAATTTCACAAATTAACCAGACGTTTGTGAAAGCTCAGTTTGAGTCTACTGAAAGCCAGCCATTAAGTTTGTGATTAAATGACTGTTGCTCCCTTCAAAGTAGAACTTAACTTGCAAAATAATTGGCACAAACATTAATAATTAACTGCACATGAATTGAATTGAATTGAATTGAATTGAAATCTTTATTTCGAACATGTAAACAGTAAAATCAAATGCTATAGCTATGTAGCAAGATAATAACCAGAATTTATCCTTGCAGTGACTCTTAATATGCAAATCAACCACTTCTAGTTCCAGGGTGAAGACTCAGCTCTAGACGGTGTGTGCTGGAATGATAATTTCCTATATGTATGCAGAGAAGTGTTTTCCAACATTTCTGCAACAATGCCAATATGTCATTTCACAGATCAAACATCTGGCAGAAACATCAATTATGAAAAGGTATTTTATCCTTCTGAGCGTTATCTCAATGCCTCATGTGAAATCTTTAAACCGAGTCGGTAAAAACATTTGGCTCAGATTACAATATGCTCTGCCTTCTCCGTTATGTGTTTTTGTGCGGCTCTGGGCTCAGTTGCTAAATTTCGATCAGGTGACTTTTTGTCTTCACACTTGAGTCAAAGGTTTATTCTCAAAATAGACATAGCTCCTTCCGAGCCTCTCTTCGCCATCAAAGAAACATGGGGTGTGGTAACGGAGTAGAAAAATTAGACACCACCCATTTATTTTCATATATTATCACGGCACTAATAAATGACAGAACCTCATTCTTGATATATTTATAGTTCAACTGTAACTCAATCTATCCATGAATAAAGAAATCCTAGAACAGTACAGTGCAATTGTTGCACAGAAGGGAACTTTCAATGCAAACCCAGTGGTGCTTTAGACTTAACGATGAACAAATAACTCTCAGATCGTAAAACATTTTAGTTCATTTCAGTGATTCACAGATTAGTGATTATGAGTAAAGATTTTTAAAAATCGAACATAACATAAGGCTTGGGGGAAATACTTCACGTCAATAAGCCAACAATTTTCTCTGTGCTGAAAGTATAGCCAGCCCATGTGGTATACAGTGTGATGTTTGGAGGTGCACTGTTATGCACGCATAGGTTAAACTATCTCTGCTCAGTCAAGCCAAACTGGCCATGATAAAAATCTACAACAACAAAAATAGGAACATCTAAATAACACAATACATAACAGTGGTGATGTAACAGCACCGTTTACAATGACAGTCACAGCTTGGATCAATAGGACATTAATGCAGTTCCATTATCCAGTCAAGGGGGGAGGGGGGGGGGGGGGGATTAACAACAGATTATGTACTAACTTTTTTTTTGTCATGGAGAGATGTCAAAAAATATTTAATTTTAATAATTTTATAAAGTAAAGCCAACTTGCAATATTTCAACAGTTCATATCATTTTTTTTTTTTTGGCCTAACAAAAATGTATACAAGGTATAATGTATGCACCCCAAACCACTTATATACACTATATTTAGAACCCTGTCAAAGTTTAAACTGGTGGCAATGTTGAGACGGCTTCCTCTTTATCAATGGGAGTGTATAACAGAGTTAATCTAAGTTGCCAAATTAACATACTATTGGCTGTTATTATATACAGCAAAATATACTATATATACAAAGTGCAAATCCAAGGCATGTACCTTGAGTGCCAGCTCAGCGAGGATGAATTATGCAGGGAGTATTTACACAAAGAGCCGGATGCCAGAGGCAGGCGGAGTGGTAAACAGGATGTGGGATCACGCTGACAGGGAAATAGAGCAGGATGGTTCAACCTGGATAAACCCTAAGCTGTCCATGGAGAAACTGAAATTCTCAATTAATTCTCATATTGAAATGCTGATTAATTTAATAACCATCTTGTGTGTGTGTAACTTATAGAAAGTCATATCCACTCTTTATCATGAGCACATACCAGAGCTAGTCCAATTTATGCTTAAAATATTCATAAAATTTTACCTATTTGAAAATTATATCAAACCGTAGACCATAATAGCCTGGGTCCCCAGGGTCTTCTTGATGTCCTTTTTACATAATGGCAGTGATCCCTTCAGTCGGCAACTCTGCATATAAAGACATTAAAGGCAATATAATTTTAACTCCACCAAGAAACATTATACACAAACCAAATTGGACATGCTCTGCTGCAATACAGTGTGCCCTCGTTCAGAAAGTTGTCTCTTGATAAGTTCCCAAAATAATCAACATTGTTTGCATCAAGCTTCATAGAAGACATGGACCTGATAAAGAAAAGGCTGAATTAGGATGAAACACTATGGTGATTCAAGCATGCCCACCCCCTCAACCATTTCCTGTGGCTTTTAATCTGGACCCAAAAACTGCAGAGAAGCTTTGGGACAGAAGTGCTTAATGTGAAAATCTCACAAGCTTGCATGTTGCATTTATCTGAAGGAACTTAAGTCCCTTGCTGAAAATGTATTACAGCTAAATTCCTCCTGGGATTTGAACCTGCGCCATTCTGGCAACAAGTTTTGTACCCTAAACATACACCGCAGTTCTGCCACTAAACCAGTACAGTCCTCCAGCATGGCGTAAACCAATAAGTTCATGCCTTTTCAACAGAAGCACAGCCCCATTGGATGAAGGGGTGACGAAGATGTACAAATGTGTAAATGGCTGCAATTATTTGATCTGGCTCAATCCACTTGCTGTGTGATCGTAACGTGTGGTTAGTACACTGAGATCTATGAGTGGAGAAAATCACTTATCATACACTGAGGTGGGTCCAGTAATAGGGTAGCATTCAGTATGCAAATGCAGCAAGACCTGACTGCCTCTCACACTTGTCAAGCCGTGAAACGTTGGCCAGCTTGAAAACACTAGCCGCCGATACGACGAAGAGACAAACAAACAAAGCCCTCGTGGTAATCTTCCGAATTAGATCCTCCACAGAGGCTTGCGTTTTCCTCTGATTCTGAGGTGCTCCACACCGCCGGTCTCTGTGTGCTTTTCCTGGCTGGCTGTTGCTGATAGTGTTGCATTTGTTAGCACAGTGCTCAGTTGCTGATAGTGTTGCATTTGTTAGCACAGTGCTCAGTTGCTGATAGTGTTGCATTTGTTAGCACAGTGCTCAGTTGCTGATAGTGTTGCATTTGTTAGCACATGCTCAGTTGCTGATAGTGTTGCATTTGTTAGCACAGTGCTCAGTTGCTGATAGTGTTGCATTTGTTAGCACAGTGCTCAGTTGCTGATAGTGTTGCATTTGTTAGCACATGCTCAGTTGCATTGCAAGAGAAGCATTCTCAGTGTGGCCCTAGCAGAAACCAACTGACAGCTGTACATACTACAGTGTACTCACCTCAACAACGGAATATGGGTGTCTGGAAGTCAATGTTTGATATCATCAGACTGTTCCGTTTAGTAAGCCCTGACTATCCCTGCAGTATGAGCTCATCCAGCACTGTGTGCTGCATCCTGACAGGTTGTAGGAAATGACAATTCAGGGAAAGGATGAGGCCTTCTGGACATTAACTGGCTCTGCTGTTGCCTGGCAGCCACCTGGTCTGCAGACAACTCGTTTTATGGATGGCTGCCACACTGCTATTGTGATTTAAGGTATAATCAAGCTCGGGAAGGAATTACATAAATATCCTAAACGTGAAAATATCAGTCAGGTGAAAACTCTCTTACCATCCCCTTCCAAAAAGGCTCACTTAAAAAGGCTGCTTTCTCCCGGTACTCGCTGCTCGCTGGCTATCAGATGCAGTGATTGAGCTAGCGCAGAGGGAGAAAGTGTGGGGGAGGGGTGTGCGGGGAGGTGGAGTGGGGAGGGGCTTGGCCTTGGGGAGCGAACGCAGACACTCTACTGTCAAACACCACAACATAGCCTACGGAGCGGTGTTCCATTCCTTGTGGGGTGCAGATAAGCAGCTGGGATTTAAGGACCTATGTGCCTTCTGAGATTGATCTGATGTCACTACTCTGCCATACTTAGATTTAGGATTCTACAGCTCAGAAATTCCATTGAAGGATCATCGGTTCACTTTTTTGGTCACTATGAGGTTCATTTCCTTGCAGTCTGCTTCAGCGAAGGAGCGTAATTATGGTATGTCATCCGTCAATATCGAAATGTGTTGGCGTCTAGATGGTACTTCACGCACATAAACACTGCGCATGCAGTACAGGTTTGTAGTTCCATTGTGGATGAACATGAAAAACAGCGGGGCACGTGGATAGCGAAGCTAGGAGCGCAGGGAGGATAGGATGTTGCTGTGTTTGAGAGAGGAACGGATGCTGCTGTTATCGTTCTCTCTCTCTCTCTCTCTCTATTTGTATACATAAACTGCGGTGTGTGTTTGCTTCAGCAGAAGCCGTGTAACCAGCGTAAAAAAGGAAGCTAATGTGTGCAATGATAATGATTAATTAGATTAACTAACCCTTTAATGAATTTTGTGAAAATACCCTACTTCCACAGATGTAGGGCACAACTGAGAAAAATCGAGTCATTTACTTATCTGTTATTTTAAACCGTAACGGGCAGGTGCGGTGCTCGTGCGATCATTAAACTGGTGTCGGTAGAATTGCAGTGGATCACAATGTCAGACGTGTGGCTAATAAAGAGAATATTAGATGGACTGTTGTCCTGTTTTTAGCATGGGCGGCTTTGCACCTATGTAGCCGTTTTATTTCATAGCATGTTACAATGAAATGCCTGAGAAAGATGGGGAAATGCTGATTAAATGACGTTTCCTCTATTTTACTAGCTTTTATTAAGTACTTGTATCAGCTTATGCAGAAACAATATTCGATAGGCTACTCACTTCAAAACAAAGCTACACTTTCCACATTTATAATACAAAAGCATTGCTCATATTCATTGTCAGGAGGACTGAGCCAAACCATAGATTGGCTGTATTTTCCCCTCTGATGCTGTTGATCTATTTGTTGGGTTAGAGTAGACCTAGACCAATGCGAGTGTAGCAGCTCCTGAATCGAAAAATCTCAATCATGACAGTGAGAAAGCTTTATGCAGGTTTTATTTTGCCACCAAGAACAGCACACGTGCTTTCTCTATATTTAGATGCGGATTACTGAGGAGTTGGGGAAAGATTTCTGGAAAGCGAGGCATGCAGCACAGGGCGCTCTTGCTGTGTACGCAGAGGACACGCGCCAGACTTGCCGACGTAATCTTTCAGGACAGGTGGAAAGGCAATGAGAATAGAATCCAGGGATCAAGCAGGGTCAAACACAGACTGTTAGTAAATATACTAAACCCTTAGGGCCTGATTTACTAAGACCTTTAGCGTGTGCAAAAGCTTTTAGCACACACAAAACCAACAACGACAAATGATTGGTCATGGTATTTGTTTTGCACCATTGGTTGTGTTATTAGTTTTGCGTGTGCTAAAGGTACATGTATATTTTACAACCCATTAGTATTGTACGTTGTTTGCCTTTCAGTAGCTATCAAGCTTCCATGTGTGTGCGTTTTGGTGTATTGATAATTAATGCCCTGACCTGCACCTTATGAAAAGTACTGTATGCCAGTGTATTTTTAAATATGATTGAACACCATAAAAGGAGCTGACCTAATTTCTATTCTGCCTTGCAATGGAATAGACCTTCATCCACATTGTGCTACCAAAATTAAGTAAACAAAAAAATAAACATCAATGTCTTATTGTGTTTTTCCAGGACATGCAAACAATAATTGAGATATGTGTCACACTTATTGTGGCCTACATTCAAATTGTAGCCCATTATTAATACTGCTGTTGTCATTGTTTTACATCATTTTGTGTCCTGAATAAAACCGCTGAGTCACTGTTCATTTAGCACACTGCTGAGCTACGGCACTGTACTTTGAGTGAGTTTGAAGGGGAAACTGATGATCGAGACATGCTTGCTCCAGCTCTGGTTTCACAGGGACCCCAAAAACATGCGGTTAAAAAAAACTTGCCTGTTACTGGGGCACTTATGGTCCTCCATCCAATCAAGCAGTAGAAATCGACTTCTCTGAATTGACGTCACTCGTCGAATCAGAGCACGGATGGAGGAACATATATTTTAAAACTAGAATCGTGAATCTCTCAAGCCTCATAACAGGCCATTGAGACAGTCATGTGCTTTCACCTTTCAGCAGCTTTTCGCTGGTGCTTCTCTACTGAAAGGTGTTGTTTGGGTACATGCGTATCAAACGCAGTGTCCCCCGTTCAGGGAGAAGCATATTTTACCGCCTCTTATCGCATTTGTCTGTGCTGACTGAATTCATGAAAATGTTTATACTTGTATATGGAGCACATTAAAGAGTTTATATTCGTTTTTCTCCACAGAATTTGACCTCTGCAAGAGATGTATTCAATTACGAGCCAGTCCTATTAACTCTCTTTGAAGACATTTTAAAATGTAAGAGCAAAACAAGCTCTAAGTTTCACACTATCCAGACAGACCTCTACAGTAATTAATCACAATCTAAACATTGATACCATCCTTGCATCAGCATGAACGTTACTTCCCGGTTGTGTCCTTCCTCGTTCCCTGTTCATATTCTGGTGCCAGAACATTTTTCACACAACAGATAAAGGCTTATTACCCCGCTTCATCCGGAGTACACGTGTCAATAGTTATCTACCCATCACATTAGCTAATTACATCCCACTCTGTTGAACATCATATAAGCTGGGAGATATACTGAGTGGTATGGCTCAGTCTCTGTAAAGATGCTTCTGTTTTAAACCTTTAAACCAAAAATATGTTTTACTTAAAACTAGCAAAACTATATTTATGAGGTGCCGCATCTGAGGCTTGGTGTGCTGTTTTGATTATTATTCCATACAGTGCCCTGGTTACTGTTCATATTCAGACAAATTCAGATCTGTCAAAGACTGTATTTGTACCTATCCATCTCATTATCATGATAGAGTTTGTGCCATTGTAACAGCTGTGGCTACAGGTGGCCCTATGCTCAGTGAAGGACATTGATTGCGTGTTCAATAATGAGAATCAGGGAGTTCGGTCCAGGAGGTCAGAAAGGTCACAGAAAAGCCAATAGAGCAAATAGCAAGATGATTGTCACTTGCAAACTTTGGAAAATGCAGGATACCAAATAAGGTAAAATTACTTCTGTAATTTGTAAAAGAGACAGTCCCAGTGTTCCCTAATGTACCATTTACATAATTTGGCAGATGCTCCTGTCTGGAGCCACTTACTAAAGTGGTTTGAACTTTAGTATGACAAGATAGCTTCACATCCACGTATTAGCAAGTAAAAACTGACAACAAACAGAAAGCATACTTACACAGCCAGTGGTAGGAACACAAGCATGCTCAGTGTTGAATAGACAGGGTTTCCGTAGAATGCAAAAGCAAAATGTAGGCAACGATTATCTGTATACTTAACTATACCTATTTGTATACTATATTTCTGTATTTTGTTTGGTGAGTGTGAATATTTACCTGTGAAAGGTTTTGGCTTATACACGCATTACAATCAACATATTTTGGGGGATTTAATCATCTGAGGATTTATGAACTGTGTGGAACAGGTGGTTGTCTCAATTCTGATAATGTGTGAGATCGTAAGGCGGGCGGCCATGGCCGTCGTGACCGTGTACTGGATAGATTAGAGAGATAGAGGATGAGGGCGGGGTTCCATCTCTGTAAATGGTCTCTCATCAGCAGCTGAGGGATTACCGCCCCTGCACCCTGCCAGCTGTGCTCGAACAGGCAGAGAGCACAGCGCAGTCTTTAGGGCGTGTGCGCTAGTTAAGGATAACGGACTGGCCTTACAGGCTGGATTTCAGGTTCGAATGCAGGAGCACTGCTGCTGTACCATTCAATTAAGAGATTTAACTCAAATCTCTAGGAAGGGTTCAAGGTTCATGAATCCATAATATTAAAAAAATGTATACGGCGTGTGGTATAATCCATACACAATGCTGTGGAAGTAGATCATTTGTAATGCAGAGAATAAGACACTTATTGTTGCAAGGTCATGGGAGATGGTGGGAGGATGAGGCACTGCAGGATTTTCTTGTCAGCTCTGCAGAGCTACGGTTTTCAAACTGGATTTATGATCCGCAGGCAGTGGATTACAACCTCGGCTGCTTATTTGAACAGGAAATAGGAAAAGTATCACTATGGTCCAGATCCAACAAAAAAGTGTTACAAAATATCCGAGGTTCAAGCAAAGGTGATGCATGTCTCTGCCAGTCATATGTAAATTATGAGTAGAAATGTTGTGGTCACTATCCATTACATGTGGCGATACCATCCATTATACTATACTTGCATTATAGGCATTTAGCAGATTCTCTTATCCACACAAATTAAACACACTTTAAAGCCTAAATGCTAATCTTACTAAATTAATTGTTGAGTAGTCTCAAAAAAGGAATATATAATTATAACTCAATTCAAGAGTAAAAATAAGTTTAACTTAAGGGATACAGAGCAGTGAATGATTGAAGAAATGAATTTGCACTCCTCAAATGGTTCAAGGTTTCTTCTAACCGTTTGAGTGTACTTAACTCTTGGGTTTTACAGTGTAACTGAAGCAATTCAGGTTATGTACCTTGCTCAAGGGTACAAGTGCAAGTACCCCACCTGGGAATCAAATCTATAACCTTGGATTTACAAGCCCAATTCCCGAGCCATTATGCTCCACTGCATCCACCCTTCCATCTATGATACGAAGTGTGTTTAGTACAGACTGTAGACAGATTAATGATCTGTATTTGAAATGTATTTCTGAGCATGTGTCAAGTTCTCTCTCCTATCCATACAAGTTACTACACTCTATTTTAATACAAATTTCTGTTTTGAACATAAAGGCTTTCTTGTTCTCTTCCATGTTTATGGAAGGTTGTTTGTGTGACAAAATTGTGTTCAACTAGGTAATAGACAGGATAGACCATCAAATAAATTATATGGTGAATGTTTAGTACGAATGTAAATCAGAAACACTGTAGAAAGATAAAATGTATATAAACGTAAAGAAGCACACTCAAGGCGAACAAAAGTGGCATGAATTCACGCACACACATGGTCTCACCCTCATCTACCCCTGTTTTGTTCAAGAACTGATCAAATCACGACCAAGATAACAAAAAAGAACTGACAGTGAAGTATCTCTCATCCAGCAGTCCAACTCCGCTAATATTAGATGCCCTCTGCAGAATGACGTCTAATTTACTCTGTAGCAGAGCATGAAAGAGTGCGGCTGTGGATTTGCATCTGAAATTACCCTGTCGGCTTTCCGCTCCATAAATGTATCTGCTTTCCTCTTCCCCTAACAGTTATTCATTAATATGCCTCTTCCTTTCCCCCTATTTCCCTTTCTCTCCCTATCCCCCCCTCTCTCTTTCTCTCTCTCCCTTTCTCTCCCTATCCCCCATCTCTCTCTCTTTCCCTCTCTCCCTTTCTCTCCCTATCCCCCCTCTCTCTCTTTCCCTCTCTCCCTTTCTCTCCCTATCCCCCATCTCTCTTCCCCTCTCTCTCCCTCTTTCCCTTTCTCTCCATATCCCCCCTCTCTCTCTCTTTCCCTCTCCCCCTTTCTCTCCCTATCCCCCCTCTCTCTTCCCCTCTCTCTCCCTATACTCTCTCTTTCCCTCTCTTCTTTTCTCTCCCTATCCCCCCTCTCTCTCTCTTTCCCTCTCCCTTTCTCTCTATCCCCTCTCTTTCTCTCTTTCCCTCTCCCTTTCTCTCTATCCCCTCTCTCTCTTTCCCTCTCTCCCTTTCTCTCCCTATCCCCCCTCTCTCTCTCTTTCCCTCTCTCCCTTTCTCTCCCTATCCCCCTCTCTCTCTCTTTCCCTCTCTCCCTTTCTCTCCCTATCCCCCCCTCTCTCTCTCTTCCCCTCTCTCTCCCTATACTCTCTCTTTCCCTCTCTTCTTTTCTCTCCCTATCCCCCCTCTCTCTTTCCCTCTCCCTTTCTCTCTATCCCCTCTCTTTCTCTCTTTCCCTCTCTCCCTTTCTCTCCCTATCCCCCCCTCTCTCTCTTTCCCTCTCTCCCTTTCTCTCCCTATCCCCTCTTTCTCTCTTTCCCTCTCTCCCTTTCTCTCTTTCCCTCGCTCCCTTTCTCTCCCTATCCACCCTCTCTCTCTCTTTCCCTCTCTCCCTTTCTCTCCCTATCCCCCCTCTCTCTCTCTTTCCCTCTCCCTTTCTCTCTATCCCCTCTCTTTCTCTCTTTCCCTCTCCCTTTCTCTCTATCCCCTCTCTTTCCCTCTCTCCCTATCCCCCCTCTCTCTCTCTTTCCCTCTCTCCCTTTCTCTCCCTATCCCCTCTTTCCCTCTCTCCCTTTCTCTCTTTCCCTCTCTCCCTTTCTCTCCCTATCCCCCCTCTCTCTCTCTTTCCCTCTCTCCCTTTCTCTCCCTATCCCCTCTTTCTCTCTTTCCCTCTCTCCCTTTCTCTCCCTATCCACCCTCTCTCTCTTTCTCTCCCTATCCCCCCCTCTCTCTCTATTTCCCTCTCTCTCTGCAGCTGAAGGAGAAGACCCCATTCCCAGGATCTAGCCATTTTTCGTCATGAGCATCATCGTGTCTCCAATGGCCAGCGAGGCTGCCTCGCCCATGATAACCTCCGTCACCCCCACCCTCGACCCCTGCTGCAAGGATGAGGGGGAGGGGCTTGGGGAGGGCAGCGGCGGCAGCGGCCCGGCGAGGGAGCAGGACCCCGCCCGACGCTACCAGAAGCCCCCGCCTCTTCACACCGGCGCCGACTGGAAGGTGGTGCTACACCTCCCGGAAATCGAGACCTGGCTGCGCGCCACCACGGCTAGGGTTCGTGACCTCACCCACTCTGTCCACCAGGACACCATCAACAGACACGTGGACGTGCACCTGGTGCAGCTCAAGGTGAGGGGGCGGCCTGTACCATTCACTTACTCCCCTGTGTGAGAGCTCATCAAAATAGATTGCTTTCTTTCATCTGCTTTGCGTGAAGGTGATTCATTAAAAAAGTAACTGTAAACGGTGATGGAAAAATCATGGACCCCCCGCTGTTGATGTTCTATTGGTGATTGTATCATCAAGTTTATACATAATTAGCTGTAGTTACAGTCTGCTTGATTAACAAGCAAATTCCCCAATCATTCCATAGAAATAATAAAATACTTTCAGTATAGTCTACTGAAAATATGCACTTTCAGTGTAGTCATATGCATGTAACCAGATGAATGAGTTGCATTTTGTATCTATTATGTTTTAAAATAAAGGTGAACAAAATGTTTCCCCTTAAATTTAATTGAAAGCTTTATGTCAGCTTTAATAAGGCCTCTCACTTCTGAATTGCTGCAGTTATGTGTTCAATTAAATGGCTTCCTGTTGAAAGGTTTGTTGTAGGATACTGCTCCATCGTGGTGCAGTTTGGTAGATTGTGATATGGGTGGTGATACTGTAGAAGAGGTGAATTCCTCATGAAATTTGCAAACCTGTGTTGGGAGTATTGATGGATTTGTAAAAATAGAAAATCTGAAGAAAAAATAAAAAAATTTCATGAACTGGAAAGGAATCAGCCCACTTGATGTACACTACATGGCCAGAAGTATATGGACACCTGCTCATCCAACATCTCATTCCAAAATCATGGACATTAATATGGAGTTGGTCCCCATTTGCTGCAACAACAGCCTCCACTCTCCTGGGAAGGCTTTCCACTAGATGCTGGAACATTGCTGCGTGGATTTGTTTCCATTCAGTCAGAAGAGCATTAGTGAGGTCGGGCACTGATGTGGGGCTATTAGGCCTGGCTCGCAGTCGGCTTTCCAATTTATCTCAATGGTGTTTGATGGGGTTGAGGTCAGGGCTCTGTGCAGGCCAATCAAGTTCTTCCATACCAATCTCGACAAACCATTTCTGTACGGACCTCTATTTGTGCATGGGGGCATTGTCATTCTGAAACAGGAAACTGTTCAGAATCCCCAAACTGTTGCCACAAAGTTGGAAACCCAGAATTGTCTAGAATGTCATTGTATGCTGTAGTGTTAAGATTTGCCTTCACTGGAACTAAGGAGCCTAGCCTGAAACATGAAAAACAGCCCCAGACCAAGGGGTGTCCACATACTTTTGGCTATATAGTGTATGTGATGTACAACAAAATGTTTTGGAAAGCTAACAGCAGTGCTGTCACATTGATGCCCTGTCAAAGCAATACTGCTTTAAATGGGCTTCAGTTAGCGGTCAGGCTTTGTGAGATGCTGGCTAGGCATAATATCCAATGCAACATGACTGTCCTGTTTGTAATTTGAAGCCAGTAAGTTGAATCAAACTCTACAGTGTAATAGTATTATTTTTGTGGTCTTCGGGGTGGGGTGTTCTCTCTAACTCCGTGGGGTTAGAACGACCAACACGGATGTGAAGCTAAATATATCTTGGATTCAAGGCAAGCTGTTAAGTTGTAGCAGTCAATCAGAGAAGGGATTCGGGTCATTAGTATGTCACAATGCTGAGTCTAGTCAGGCATGAAGTGGATTAATCAGCTACGGGACAGAGTTCCCATTGGTTCTGGCAGAAGAGTGTGGGCCAGAACCGCTCTGAGCCACCCAATTAATTAGAAGATACATGTGCATGTAAGTAATGAGCACGGCTGTGACATAATAAAGTTTTACTAATGAACAGTGTCATCAGGAACCAAGCATAATACTGTAATCTGGAAAGCAAGGCCAGGGAAGTGTGCAGTTTGTAACCAGGAGGAATGGAGTAGTCTTGTTTCAACTCGTGCTGTCTTCATATTATATAAGCACCCCGTCTCCACAGGGTAAAAAATGGCCCACCCTCACCAGACTTCTTGTGATAAAGCCTCTTCGTTGAATTTTAAACCTTAAATAATTTTTTCATGTAGAAAGAACCTGTCATTCATCAATAAAATGGTGAATAACTAAGCTTTCCTACTTTGCAGTCCAGACAGATTGTATTTCTTCAGTCTGCGCACCACTCAATTTTACTACAGAACGCATTATCATTTTGTTTTGCTGTAATAGACGTGTGTAACTAAATTTAGATTATGACTTCTGATTTCAGAACTGTAGGGTTAAAAAAAAAAACTCATAAAATACTCATAAAAGACTCACTCTGTGTATTTTGATTGTGTTTTTTTTTGTAAAACTTTTTTTAATGTCAATGTTTAACTTTTTCTAATGGTAGGGTCTCTCCAGGAAAAGTCATTGAATTTCATGTTGAAAAAATAAACATTTAGGGGGTCTCACTGCTGTTACATTAAGAAAATGGGCAACACAAGGGTTTAGTAAATATTGAATCACAGAATTAAGGGGAATGGTGCTGTCTGAATCCATTGAGGATAGTGTAGTCAGGAACTTTTTTCGGAATAAAGTTATGTTGAAGCATGCCGAATAGTGCGTGCGTCACATGATGGAATACCAGAATCCATGTCACAAGGTAAATGAGAGCACATAGCAAGTAATTTTCACCTTCCCACTCTTGATCGTAGAGGCTGATAGCATCCTGTATCTAATTTTGATTCTTAGACATATGTTACACAGGTGACTAACAGCTAATTGCCTTTATTTTGAAACAGCCCATCACCTTTATTTTCTTTGCATTAATTTAAGTTGTTGAAAAAGGTAAGAATAAAAGGTACAGGAAATGTACCACTCTGCTTGGGAGGAGATAAGGGGCATGGCTGTTATACTGTCTGTCAATATAAGGGTAGAGTATCAGGATATCTGTATTCACACAGTATTCTGTAGAAACCATCAAATGTACAGTAGACTCTCACATGAATTATGAAACCACAGAGGGTAGGTCATATATTGGAAATATAAAAATAATAAATATAAAAATATAACTAGCGTTCCAAAAAAGTTATATTATTAACATGCAGTACAATAGATATTATTTTCTGCACTGCACAAGAATGTATGCTATCCTCAGTAACACAAATGTGCACAAATTTACAATTTTAATACAAAAGTTCTTTGGTACACATTTGGTATATACAGTATCTGTATTTCTACGATTGCTTTAATAGTATCCCATTACTATGGAATTGCTACTGTGACAGTTATGTTATCGCTAAAAAAAACATTCATTTGTTTTTGCTGTGTAATTAGCGAATAGCCTTGGAGAGACCACAAAGCCAAGGTCATGTTTAGATATGGGGGTTTATTTTAGAATTAGAGTCAGCATAATGTCCTATATACTCCTCATTTCAAAATGGCCACAGTGTTTGGGTTCTGCCTTTGCCACTGCTACAGAGCTTCACAGCTTCCTGGTCTAGACTGATGCTGAGGTAGCCATGTTCTGCAACAAAGTGTTGTGGTATGGGCAGAAGCAAGACAGCTGAATCCCTTACTGTTAGACGACGTTCATGTCATTGTCGGTTGTGGTCTTCCGTGACACTGCCAAGTTTATGACGGCGTAAAATCCTAGATAGAGTGCTTCTGTTACGTTGAGAACATTTCAGCTGATAAAGTCGACAGTGTACAGTTCCTCCTGTAGAAGTTTGTAATGCCTAATGTTGATTTACACAGAGCGGACTCCAAAAAGGCAGAGAGAGAGAACAGAGAGCACAGCACATGCCATATAAACCATGTTTCTATAGGCTCAGCTATAAGCCCTAATTTACTTTAATCAAATACTGAATCTCTTCTCTTGTTGACACAGGGTAGATCCTGCAATACCCTTTGCAGTCAGTTTTGTTTTGTGTTACCCTCAAGCACTGCTACGACTGTCATTATTAGATTTGTCATTATTTGTCATTGTAAGCTTATTTTAGAAGGGAAATGGAAACAAAAAACATAAAAAATGTAATTTGTCACTGGGCATCTGGCAGAAAATTGAAGGCAGGTTTTTGTGGCCATGTGGTCATAAAACTGAAATGGATATAATGTGACATTTTCCTCAAAGCAGTCCAACTATCAATCAAGGGCTTCAGTAGTGACATTGGTAATTGACAGGGCATGTCAAACAGTTTAAGTGGTTCAGAGTAAAGTTACGGCTCAATAAAAAAGAGAGGTACTTCACATAACTATTTTTGAAGGTTAAAAGTCCATCAAAGATAAAGGGAATAATCAAGTCAAATTTTGTTTATATAATGAATTTTACTGACCAGACTGAAAATGAGATATGTAGAATGTTCCAGTTTAAGGTATCTAAGTAATGTTAACTCCGACTAGGCCTAATAAGTTGTTATAAAGCCATTGCAGTTTTAAAATAAAGGGTTGTTCTGAAATTGCTGTTCTAATTTTTAGTCATTATATTTTTACAGTATCATAAATCATACAATAAATCCTTTGCTGTTAGCATCAGTAACATTCATTTTCAGATTTGTTAGACAGCATGACGTTGCTCTGCTGATTAGTTTCATGGTTATAGCATTGTTTCTTTTGCCTCAGTTGAATCGTGGATGTGCCTTTGTCTTTGTGGCCAACTGCATGTAAATGTCTTTCCCCTATCCAATTAACTACTTTATTTGGCTGCCTCTGCCACTATGTCCATAATGTCTGTTTAGTCTTCATTTGAAGAGGGTAATCTTAACTGGCCCTGAACAAATCCACAAATGAGTACTGAAAATTAATTCTGCTCAGTTAAATAATGGCATTTCAATTCAGACCATGTGTTTTTTTTATAGACAAACTCACTATTCTTATTTTACCTCACATTACCCAATGTGTTGCTTCAAGGGAGCTGGATTTATAGTCAGTACATTGACTAGATGCTCCTGAATGAGGTAGAAGGCAACCTGTAGTCCACTGTTTCTCTGGCAGGTCAGAGAGGAACAGCCAAATATTTTCACTTTGTTTTATTTTATAAATACAATCACCTGATCACATTTTTTTGCCAGTGCTCTTTTAAAATTTGAAATATTTGTCTAATCATGTATGTTTTTATTTTGCTTATGAGACACCTTCACCAATGAAAGAGAAGCTTTCATTTTGCAGTTTATATGCTGTGCAGATATTTCTGGATACCTTGCAAAATAGATTTTAATGAGACGAGTCTGGTTAAATAAAGGTGAAACAACGCGAGTACCTTACTCAAGAGCTTAAGAGAAGTCAATGGATTTGGACCTCCACCTTTGGGTATTAGACGTTCCTTCGTTAGCTCCTAAACCACTATTTCACCTAAACCACTATGTTCTGAATGTTGCATTGTTGTTTGTCCTCCTAGATACAGGTGCCTGGTAAATAACTAAAAGAGATGTGCATCTATTATCGATCACTGTCCAAATATTACAAAATCTAGCATCTTGCTGAAACCTTTGTCCAAGATGCCGTCTATTCTCCATGTGACAGAGCGGACGGCTCATACCGATTTTATTCAGCAGTGTCCTGGCCTTGCCTTCTCACTCTCCTTTTTCTTGTATGAATAACGCCATCAGGGCTCGGGTCTCTGTGCCCGTCGTAATTTGTTTTGTTTGCTTTTGCATTATTTTCCGTGTGCTTTTAGCCATTTATGTTCTTCTGGTTCTCACTAACCCTCAGTGGTCGTGCAAAAAATGTTCGTGATGTAACATCGTGTGGATTAATTTATTGAAATACTTGCTTGTGTGACATTTTGCACAAGGCGATTTTATTAATATCGGTGTATGCGTGAAGCCCAGTTCTTCAGATCTATGAGATACACTTCACGCATGATATATGTACTTATGTTTTCAAATATATGCTAGTTATACCACCATCATTAATATATGATGAACAACTGTCACATGCCAGGTCATACAGTGGGGAATAGTGTTCTTTTTATTTAAAGTACATACCTTTGCGGTACAGTACGTACTGTAAAGAGCAGGATCTTGGGATGTCTGTGAGGATTTTTGATCAGTCAACACGATTGGGGTTGAAATACTGACATTCGATCTTAATTCATACTTTTCCATTTTACAGTTTATTTAGCTTTGGAAAACGTTTTCAGGAATAGCCTTTTGATCAGTTATTTCATCAAATTTGTTATTCTGATGATAACATTGGAGCATTTTATTTTCTTAAAAGCTGGTTGTGTAGGAATGTGCTCAAGGTTCTGTGTAGAAAATCGCATCCCATGAAACGTATTTGCATTTGCTGTCAGTACAGGTGGGTGGATTACTTTAAAAAGGTAATCTGGTACTGATTAGAAATTACATGACAAAAAATGTAATCTGTTGGATTATTCAAAAGGTGTCTGGCTTCATTAGCCAAGTATATTCTAGAATATTGTGTTGGCAAAATACATTAGTTCGTATGATTTCAACAAGTGCCTTTGTGTGTGTGTGTGTGTGGAGGGGCATTGCATATGTGTGATATAAGCTTGTACAGCTTCATGTGCTGGGAGACATAGCTGCAAGTGACTCAGCTCTTTAGGGGGATTTTCAGGTTATGTCTTGCGTCCATTGTAATTTGTTCTCTCTTGTCCTCTGGTCCCGGAGCAACACCTAGGTTTACGAGCAATCTGGCGGAATCGGCCTTGTCACATCCCAGAATTCAGTGTAACGTGCTGTGCCTCTTGCTGACGTGCTGACTTTGGCTCCAGTTCATGCCAGCCTAGTCCCACCTCTGCCTCTGCTGAAGATTCAGTGTAGATAAACTGTGGTCACCAGTTATTACCTCACGTCAAGTGGTAATTCCAGTATTGTAGTGTCCTGGGGACGTGCCCAAACTGGTGAGATCGCGGCCACACCTAAATGGTCTAAACACCACAGCCAGAAAGTAGGTGAGTGCTGTGATCTGGAACAGTGACTCTCCATTCAGTTAATGACGAGGCTTTTTCGTTACGGTACATTGATACTTTGCTTTTTTTGGCGTATTCATATCTGTGCTTTTTTTTAAAAAAATTATTTGTTTCTGATTTTTTCCCGTTTTTCTCCCAATTTAGTAGCCAATTGAACCCCTATTCTAATTCAATTCCCCCCGTGTAGCAACCGCTAGAGAATCACTGCTGCACAACCTCCGTCAGCCGGCGGTAGAGCGAAGGTAGCCACGCTACCAGAGCGCGACTCCTTCCGAGCCTGACCGTGATTCCAACCCGTCCGTGGCTGCTATATGCGCAGCGATTCTCTCCGAGCCCCTCCCCCCACCCGGAAGCAGCCGCCAATTGCTGCTCCCACAGGGCGCCGGCCATGCTCGGAAAATGGCAGGTCCGGGGCGCGAACCCCAATCCTCGGAGTACAACTGCGCTGACTGAAAGTCAGCGCTTTTACCGTTGTACTACCGCAGCGGCCCCCATATCTGTGCTTTTTAAGCCTTTTGGGCATTGATGCCGCTTTATGCGATGTGATGTAATTCAGGATAGGGTCGGCATAATCAAACAGATGTTTCTCTCTGGCTAGCCCTGCCAGTTCTTTGCTCGGGCGAAGGCAAACCGCTGCCCTCTAGAACAGCAAGGACACAGCCGCTCTCACATGCTGAGTGATGAAGACTGTACTTCTGGTGCCCTCAGTAGAGATCAGTGTACTCTATCATTTAGGAAATGTGAAGAATTTAATGTGAAAAAAGGATTACATTTCATCCAAAACCTTTTCATAGAACTTTGGATTGCTGAATTCATCAGTTTGGATTCCATTTACTAATTTATATTGTTTTAACAAATTGCACGTCTACTTGTACATGTTACCTTATGATGTTCATCAACTCCAAAACAATACAATGTAATGTACAAACATAGTAATGCTGCATAGAAATTATGAAAACCAATATCTTTGTACTCAGTGTTGGGGAGTAATGAACTACATGTCATTAAACTAGTAGTTTAACTACATTTTGCAGTGGCTTGCTGGTAGTTCAACTACATTCATATTCAAGTAGTTTAATTACTTTTTTTGTGTAGTTAACTACTGAAACTACAACTTGCAATTTTGTCCTTGTGAAAAGCCTGGATGGGATTGTTTTGTTTAGGACAGGTTTAGTTCTCAGGGGTATTCCAGGAAGCTGGGTTGTCAGGTCACATGTGAAAAATATTTGGCTATAGTTTTTAATGTTTTGAATCTGAATTTGTAAAACTAACTTGAATATATTAGGTGTCAATTAGTCATAAGTATTGATTATTGCTATTTATTAACAAATGTTCAGAGAAGTTGTTGCATGCTATTTTAGAAGTTAGCTGGCTAAGTGAGTAATCCTGCTTGGTGCAATACCCCCACCTGGACTCTAGTTTCTGGTGTCTGACTGATGGACTAAACCAAAGCTGTCATTCCTTGCACTTTCCCATTAATAGTGGGGTATTAAATTTTTTTGGTTTATGTTTGACTTGCAAAAACAAAGTGGGCACTTTTTGCAATAAACTCAATTGAGTGGCATTTTTTGCTGGCATGTTACTTTTTTGTATTATATTTTGTTATAATTTTGTATCACATGTACATTGTCAATTTGATCAGTAGTTTGAACTACTTTTTCTAAGTAGCTGTAGTTAACCAAACTAGATTTCTCCTGAGGGTAGCTTTTCTGTAGTTCAACTTCTTCCAGTGTGAAGTAATTGGTAGCTTGCAAAGCTATGCTTTCAAAGTATCTTCCCCAACACTGTTTGTACTCTAGGTTATATTTTACATTATAATAAGCGGAACACTTTTTCAGTTAAGGGGCCTGTTTCTATAATTTTTTCTATAATTGCCGGATGTGTACAATTATGTACAAATACTTTTACCTACAGTAGTTCTGGGGTTCCTGCTGATCTTAGGTTTAACCTCCCTGTTCATTTAAATGACGTTAACAGCCAGTGTGGACATTTAGAACATGTCAGTCCCATCACAGTTGTTGCTGTGATGCGATAAACTCCGTGATGAACAGGATAAATATGAATATGTACTAGCAGCGGATTCTGGGCGTCGTCTCTCCAGCTGATCCCGAGGTCGGAACGGAGCCAGGTTGCCGCCGGAGACTGCTTGACGGATGGGTCGTTCCCCCGTGGGGCATGAGACGGATTATCTCTCTCACTGGTGCACACAGAAGTGTGTGGTCACAGTTCTGCAGAGCGGGGTGGGTACAAGTGAAGGTGATGGGGCAGGCGGTGGGGGGGGGGGGGGGGGAAAAGCACAGCTTCTCCAGTAATGGGCAGCACTGAGGGACAGCCTCAAGGTAATTTAGTAAAATAAATTTTGTTGCAGCTGAGCTGGGAAACGCAGTGCGGCTGAGAGCAGGTCTTTTTTTAGCCGCTCATGATCCGGCAGCGTGCATCACACCCCCTGTAGTTCTGGGTGAATCACAGCCCTCCGCTCTCTGACAGGAATCACCTCTCGTGACTTTTACCTGGGGCACTTCACTCGGGCACCGTGTCCTCATCGACGAGGTTAGACTTAAGCCTCCATTAAACTCCGCCTCTTTGCCCGTCGCAAGGGAAGGGAGAGCTTACTTCCAGAACCTTAAATGACTGATACGATGAGTCATCGCCAGAGATCAAGCCAGTTGAAGCCTTCTCTAGTTCCTTGTAGCTACTGGGCTTTCTGCAAAATTACTGTACAATTACATTACTGCATGACCATACAATCACATTACAGCTGCATCATTCTGACCCTTATGATTGGATAATTACCCACACCCAAATGGACTCTGTCTGACTTGACCTTTTGTTGATGGATTTGTTGGCAGTGGGGGGTAGTTGGGGGATGGGGGGGGGGGGGTTTGTACAGAAATGCTGTCATCTTTATTATTGGAGGGTAAGATGCTGTTTAAAGGGCAGTTTGGTCTGCCGTCTGAATAAGAATGATAAAGTATAGTAGTTTACCTTACAAATTTACATGTATCTAATTGGAGCGTCAAATAAATTTGAGGTTTTCCTGATTACATTTAATGACTAATATTAAACAGTGAACCCCATGTAATGTGTTTCAACACATCAAGCACATGCTGAGTCATTGGCTGTTTCGTATACTGCAGGCTGTATTTTGTAGTGCGTACTGGTAAACATACCAGTAAATATATACCACCAAAATTAGCTTTATTTTGAATACTTTTTAGTCTTTGCTACTATATACAACAGTAAACTCCAGGACATTGTGTCTCTTGCTGTGCTTGCAACTTTATTAATTGAAATAATGACTTACGGTTCGGACATCTCAGTCCATCTCAGGTGTTACCTGTGGTCTACACAGTCAGGTGTGCAAACCTTTATTCTGACATGCTGAAGTCATTGCTTCTCTGAAATTTATCAAGCTTGATTTCTTTCAAATGCATAAATAATGCAATAATTATAGTGTGGATCCCTTTAAGGGTTGTTTCTCCTGACTTTTTTCCCCATAGGAGAAATAACCCTTGCAGTGATCCATCCACATCTACTCCATATCTGGCAACAGAGTGATGGTTTGGGGCTCGTTCGATAGCTCAGACCCTTGATGACTTACAGCCATTTAGCCAGCCATGTGTTCCATACTGTACCAGTGTAATTTACAGCTGAATCTAGTCTCACCCCCCAATTCCCATAGAGATCCATTCAAATGCAGAGAGCTTATAGTATCGCTTGTAACAGTACCTGGTAATAAGATATCGAGAGTATTTTGATGTTGATGGGTCACAGACTTCAGGAAGTAACAGCATGCAAAGGATATGCGACCAAATATTAAATATGATACTTTAAAAATATGTTTAAGCAAAGGGTATGAATACTTATGTAAATGAAATATTTCAGTTTTCGATTTTTAATACATTTGCAAAGATTTCTAAAAACATGTTTTCACTTTGTCATTATGGGCTATTTTGTGTAGAATTTTGAGACAGAAAATGAAATCAATCTATTGTAGAATATGTCTGTAATGTAATAAAACATGGAGAAGGTGAGTTCAGACTTTCCGGCTTGACTGTATATGCACAATATCTGCATCATATGACCACATATTAATGTTTTTCAACCTACTAATAGTTTTACTATTGTTATTCATTATTTTAATACATATTACATTTTAATATAAGCTCTAATGAAAAAGGGAACAGAGACAATCGCCATTGTGGGATGAATGGAGTTATATCAAGTCATACATTTTACATATAACCAGTTATTCCCGTTTTTATAATGCTTTTTCTTTATTATAGGATATATATTTGTTCAATTAATTAAGACTATGCTTACTTCCCGAAAGGGAAATAAACGTTATTCTATTCTATATTCTATTCTGTTTTTATTGTACTGATATCACTGTATTGATTCAAGGTACTACAGAATAGCTGCTAATTCTGATATAATTAAATGTTTAGAACATGTTGATTACTGTCCCAAATAAATAAAAGTGAACTTTATAAAGGAGGCATTGTCTTGTTTGCTACATTTAGCTTTACATTGCAAAATTTAGGTTTTATGCAGTAAGACATATGTAATAGCAGTATTTACTTAACCATTATTTAGCGAAGCTCACAAATCCGGAATGTTGATTGTTTGTTTGTATAGCGCGTCTCTGTCGTTCACGGAATGCGCTCTGAAAAAGCAACAAGCGTCTGTGCTCTTGCGCATCTGGTGGGTTCAGTTCTGCTCAAATCTGCACGTGCAATAAACGTCTGTGCGTTTGCGCGTCTGGTGGGTCCGGGGCGTTAGTGTGAACGGCACCTCATTGATTTAACTCAAGTGGCTAAAAGCAGGCAGTGGGGCAATATCTTAGAAGCCATCTTACCTGTCCCATAAACTCTTTCATTGTCAGTGGGAATATATGGGATGGTAGCTAGATCATTGCACAAATTGTTATATTTTAATGAGATATTGGTATCTGTTAGCTATGAGTGATATGGGAAATGTGAATTCTTTAATGTTTTCAGAAAATTAGTCTCTGTATATGGTCTTGAAACTGCCACTGATGCAGCCCAAGGTCACTTGCTTATTTGTGCACATGTGCAGTGGATGAGTAATATGCTTTTCGTAACTCTAAATTATTCCACAGGTAAGAAAAGTCAAGAGCCTGTCAAATAATGTTATTAGTCATTGGGCTGATTAGTTTTGTTCTTGTGATGTCAAACCACCTACTTTCCCTAGCTGTATTTCCTCATTAAACCACCCAAGATGCCATTATATGAGCACTATAAATAGGTGCATGAAACCCTTGTGTAGCAAGAGTTTATATATTTCACAAATAGTAACTTTTACTAACTTATTTTATTAATTTTGTATTTTATATCACACTTAGGAGGCCCTGGCAGCCCACAGTAAAGCTCCAGCAACAAGCCTGGGGCCTTATTTCCCTGCTCCCCTTATTCACACACCAGTACGCAAACAAATATTCCCTGTCTTCCATAAAGTAGTCATTTGTTGCAAAGAGGAATTCAGAGAATGCTGTCTTCTGAAGCGTGGTGTTATTGAAGTGTGACTGATTCCTTTGTGTTACGGGGTCCCACTGGGCAAAAAGGACAGTGAGGATACCGCTTTGGTCCAGCTCAAAGCAGGAAGAAAATCCACTATCAGCACTGTCATTAGTCAGACACTGACGTTATGGCAGGACATTTCCAACCAATTAGTGTGAATATATTCGCAACATGACCTGGATATTGTACCATATAGCTGTGTAAAAGATTGCTGGGCTACGGTTACGGTTAGACATCAGCTCTGGATGTTTATGCGTGGGACTCGTATAACCCTTTCCACACAAGCAGCCATATGCCAAAATGTTACAGATCTGGACTGTTTAGGGGTCATGTCGACATTCGAGAAAAGTTTCTCTGGAAATTTACTGGCTGAAGACCAAGTAATATTAACGGAAATGGTCTATTTCTGTGTTAGCGTGAACACAGTCATAACCTTAACACACATGCAAAAATGTACTTATGTTGTTGAGACATCCATACAGTTATGTTTTTTTCTTATGCAACACAATAAGAAAGTAAATGGAGCAAGCACACCAAATCAATTATACCTTTCTAACTACTGTATGCACTGTCACTGTCACTGTCACTGATGTGCATATTAAAATGTAGCAGAACGTTAGCTGTTATGATTCACTTTTTCATCACTGGCAAGCTACTAGCTAGCGTATCTGGCTAAATCATACCTTGTGGGGACTGTATCAGGCGTGGCTATGATCGGAGAATCCACACCTTTCTCACCACCTGCTCAACCCAGCTCTTAGTCCAGTCACTGATCATCTCCTGAAACTCCTTCCTTGCTGGCCTCTCTGCCTCTGCCATAGCATCTCTGTAGTTCATCCCGAACGCTGCTGCACATCTGAACTACAGCCTCCCCAGCCGTGTCACTTCCCTTTTCGTCTCCCTCCATCGGCTTACATTGTAATGTAATGCAAATCTTGGCTTACTTCAATTCCATCGTTAGCTCTTTTAAATTATTTGACAGCTGCTTGTTCAGACAACAATTACTGGTACCTTCATATGTGAATGCTAAAAACCTCTGAAAATAATGGATAGCAATGTAGTTGTGTGAACAAGAGAAGCTTGTTTATTTTTCTTTTGAATGCCCAGTTTGTGTTGTCTTGCATTTCCTGAATGCTAGATTTATGTAATATGATGTTACATTATTTGGACAGCAGACTCTTTCATATGGGGTAACTTGCAATTTCACATAGTCTAACTGAAGTACCATGTTCAAGGAGTGCCGTACATGGGATTTGAACTGGAGTTCAGAGCGCACAGTCATTGCTGTGGAGAAACAGCACAGTGCTGGAGGAAAAGAGAGATGTATACAGGACGGTCAGATGTCTGAGGTCCTGCAGAAACATTAACTGGCATCGAAACACTGGGCACACGGCAATAAACTCGATGTGGCAGGGCATCAACGACCGGTCAGAACTAGAGCAGTTCCCATATCCTCCGAATTGCACAAGTCGTGAGCACAGCACACAGGCTGAACCCCTGCAAACAAGGTTTACACAGAGAGAGTCCGACATTTGATTTGTTGTATGTCGCATTATAAAAGCCTTAACATCTACTGTCTGGTCAGATGCAGTATGAAGGAGGATGAATAATCTGTAGGGCCTCTGGCAGGAACAGCTGGACAAGCAGGAAGCAGACGGACGCTTGAATACGGCGCCTGAGTGGGACGGGCCATTAAACCAATCCATCTCTACAGTGCCATGGGGCAAGCAGATAGGAGCGGGGGGGGGGGGGGGGTGGCCCCAAATTTAAGGCCCTGTTTATGGGTCAGTGGGGGGACTGAACCCACAGTCCTGCTGTGACAGCCTAAGGCTGGGGTTGCCAGCTGCAGCCCTGAAGAGCCATAGGCTCTGCTGGTCTTTGTGTTCACCTGAAAAAGCGAAACCAACTGCAACCATTTAGCTAAATACACTAAGTGAGATGACATGACAGTGTAATTAACCGTGTGATCCCTGGTCTGAGAGCACTGAAACAGTCGTAGAATTGTTAAAGTTATATCTCGTGGAGCAAATGTGAGTCTCCACCCACTCCTGTGATTTCAGGGGGCTACGCCTTCTCTGGGTGGCTCCACCCACACATGCTCCTCCCACATTAGGGTTGCAGACCTTTGGCCCATTGGTACAGAAAACACAAACGCACATCAATCAAACTTGGCAGATCTCACAGGAAGGGAGCTTTTAATTAAATTTCTTAAAGAGTCAAGCAGCTAGCCCCAATAGGAAAAGACAGGAAAACAGAAAACCATAGTAATCTCATTCCGCAGTATAATGGGGGGGGGGGCTGTATGAGATGAGCTGAAAGGGGGAACTCTATATGGAAAGAGTGATGGAGGGAGGTTGTGATGGAAAGAGCACAGCTGGGTCTAATGTGATTTTCAGTGGCAGTAATGGAGTAAGCCCATGCAGGTCCAGTTGAAAAGAAGTCGGTGAAACGATGGACTTTAAAGTAATACATTTTAACATTTATATTTTACAGCTGCCATTTTACATTTTAACCTGCGTTTTGATCAATTGACAAGAACAGGAGATCGAGTGGACCATGCTAATGTGATCTAGACGGGGAGTGACCAACAAAACAACAACCTGTTTTTACATGCTGCTCACAGGGCCCTGGTCTCTGTGAGACATTTTTTGGCATTTGAAATTAGGTTAGCTGCACTAGCTAGACTCTTTTTTTTTCTTTCTTTTTTTTAAAAGTCACACCTCTTTGTTGTTTTTCTCTGTGAACAGATCAGACGTGGGATGTTGGGACATCTGCACATGCCAAGAATCGTTAGCAGCGAAAGTTCTCTGGAACTTTATGTTGAGATGATTCAGGAGTAAACTAAAAATAGTGATTACGCAGGAAAGCTGAGTAATCACAGACAGGCAATTTGTGATGCAATTACAGGTAAATGGCTGATGAGGATGCTACAAACTCTAATCTCATTATAGCATCTGCAGGGTGAAAACATATTTTGCCCAACCTATGATTTCAGTGCAAAATGCTTATTTTTCAGTGTTCGCTGTTCACAGTTATAGCTTTGCATTGTTGAAACCAAACATAATTAATGGTCAGCTTAATGAATAATTTGTCCGCAGAAATTTTGATTTAATCCTGCCAGTTTTCTCAATGCTGGCATGAAAAATGTGAGCGAAAGGCTGAGAGAACATCGTGTGCTCTGTGCTGGTTGGGGGTTTGTCCCTCGTCCACAAACACCAGAGGGCCTTTGTTTAAAAGGGTCGTTTCTACAAACACCATGGGGTCTTGTGAGCCGGGACACTACGGTACACGTTTAAAAGGGTCGTTTCCAGAAACACCACGGGGTCTTGTGAGCCGGGACACTACGGTACACGTTTAAAAGGGTTGTTTCTACAAACACCATGGGGTCTTGTGAGCCGGGACACTACGGTACACGTTTAAAAGGGTCGTTTCCAGAAACAACACAGGGTCTTGTGAGCCGGGACACTACGGTACACGTTTCAACGGGTCGTTTGCACAAACACCACGGGGTCTTGTGAGCCGGGACACTACGGTACACGTTTAAAAGGGTCGGTTCCACAAACACCACGGGGTCTTGTGAGCCGGGACACTACGGTACACGTTTAAAAGGGTCAGTTCCACAAACACCACGAGGTCTTGTGAGCCGGGACACTACGGTACATGTTTAAAAGGGTAATTTCCAGCTCACGTCTTGCTGGAGCCCTTCATTATGCTTCCTGTGTTTGATGGATTGCTTTAATTTGGAAAGAGCCATCCCAGGACTTATCTGTGGGGGTGTAAGTGGCAAGGGGGTTTGATTTAACGGGCTGGATGTCATGCAGCGGCAACGCCCATTAGGGCGACGGGTCTTTTTCATCCTCTGCAAATTGCGCTCAAAATGGCAGCTTCAGGTTTGTGCGTGGCAATGAGCTGCATATCAGCGGATATTTTTGAAGGACGGGTGAAGCACTGAGGCTTCTGAGGTAGAATGTGTTTGTGGTTTGCAAGCAGTGGGGTGTGTGTGCACTGTACAGCGATCTCCGTGGAGGCCATTGTATCCGAATCCATTCCTCTGCCTGAAGCATTGATTTTCTACTCTTGTGTCAGATGAAGCCCAGTAGCCTGGTGGAAATGTAACTTGACCTATCACTGTGTGGATATGAGAGGGCTCTTAAGCCTGGTTTGCCAGTTTTATGCGCTGACTGAAACCCCCTCTCTGACCGACGTTACAAACAATTAGGCTCCACCCCACCCTCGGTTACTGAACAGAACTGGCATGGTCAGACTGGCATGCACTGTGTCAAGGACCAGAGTTTTAGTAAGATGCGACAACAGGGCCATTTTGACAGGGGCATTCTGAAGCATAAAATGTGTGGGGTGTCTCTGTGGCTTGTAGAGCACTATCCAGGGCTCATTGCGAGCCGTGACGTCGGCGGTTTGGATCCAACCGTGAAACCTTTGTCACACGTCTCTCTCTCTCTCTCACACTCCCCATTATTCCTGCCTCTCTACTCTGCGCTGAACAATACATATGAAACGGCCCTAAAAATATTTTAAAAGAATGAAATGTGATTGTCTGATTGATTGCATTGCCTGCTGTTGTTGATGCTATTCAAGTTTAGCAATACAGTAAGGAGTTTCTGGTTGTGTAAGTATGCATTATGTACATTTGTCATGAGCTGAAAAAAGTTACATTTAAAAACACTAATAGTTTATTGCTGGGCTGTGTTGTATGGAAGTGCTCAGTAGTATTAGGCTGTCCTTTGGACTTATCGGCCAAAACCTCTGTGAATATGACATAATATTTGTGCATTTGCCAAATCTGTTATTTCATCATTGTGCATCCTTACAGGAAATTCCTTAATTTGTCATGTCTATAAATCTGCCTGCTCTATTTAAATACTTTTGTTCTTCAAGAAACAGTTTTTCGATTTATTGTGTCTTTATTTAGCCAGAAAGGTCAACTGAGAAACACTTGTCATTTACAGGGACAACCTGGAAGTCAATGTGGTTGTGAAATGAACGGGAGTTTACAGCCTATCAACTTTAATATGGATGATTAAATGGGGGAGAGGCATTTTTTTGTGGGGGTGGGGCATGTGGGTTGTTGTGCACATTGGCCAGGACTTGAGGGTTAACGCCCCCTTTTTTGTAGGAAGTACATGACAAGAACCAAAAAATAAATCAATCCCAACAAGCATTTTAGTCTTACATATAGACTTAAAATCTGATTTCTATTACTTTTTTTGCTAAATAAAAGATAGTTTTACTCATTTTAAGATTTGCCAATGGGGTAAGAACATTTCATGTCAAGCAAAAAGTAACTTAAAACAAGCTAATATTTTTATACTCGACACACAGCTGGGCAAGAAACAGCGGAGCAGCCAATTGTTCAAGTACCGTCGGTCCCCTAAAACGGGGAGACTATGTATGAAAAGGGCTGAAATTCCTACACATATCGCCTGATATGGATCTAAATACCCTCAAATTAAAGCTGACTGTCTGCACCTTATTAGTACACATCCGTTGTTTCATTTCAAATCCAATGTGCTGGAGCCAAAACAACAAAAAGTGTGCCCCTGTCCAAATGACTGCATTGTATATTTGAAATATTGGCTATACAACTTTATCAGTGGATTTGTCCTGGTTTTTCTTTGATGTCTTATTTTCATTTGGGCATGCAACCTTAGACAACTGTGCTCAAGGAAATTGTGGCGCTTCTTCCTATTTTCATGAGAGAATAGCCATACACACTGTGAAAAGTTTTTGGTATGAGATACTGAGTCAAAATGTCACATTGGGAAATGCAGAATGAAAACTAGTACACCAACTTATACTCCAAAAGCAAAGTGATACTTAGGCCTATTTAACCGTGTGGCTTCCTATATCAACATTACTTAACAAATCCCTTAGAGTGAATAGTTTGCGCTGCTGAAGGACCGGAATGATATAATAACTGTTATTTATGTTTGGATAAATAAATGCAATATAATTACAGCAACGTTGATGTACAAGCTGCCTTTAAAAAAAATTAAAATGTCTTTTCTTGCTTTAAACCAAAGTGCTTGAATGGCCGTATACCCACAATTGTAAAGCAGGTCGGTCATCAGCAAGTATCCTTAACCGCACATAAAATTGTCTGGGCCAATAAAAAACACATTCAAAAATTAAAAAAGCAATAATCCCCAGAAAGTGAACAATTTTTATAAGGCACGGCACCTTCTTCTGTACTGGGGCATTCGATTGTCCTAAGTATGAAGGGAAGAGTGCCCGCTAATGACCCACAATTCCAACGTCCAGCGGCCATCTATATTTCCAAAAGGTCTCCCATCCAAGCAATAAACAGGCCCAAACCCATTTAGCTACAGCTCTTAAACACGACAAAGAACAAGATGTTATGTATGCTGGCTACTTAAATGAGTAGTTCCTTTGAGATTAATTTGCAAACTTCAGGGCAGTTTGCCAATGCTTTCTTTCTCAAAATGAAAATCTTGTCTAAAAACGAATCAAGGAATTTGTTTTTCACAGCCTCGCTGACCTACGACCAAGAGCATTCAAATTGTTTAACGGAATGAAGGAAGGAAACGTGATCCATCCTCGTTCGCCTGATTCAATGAAAGATACACTGATGTGGATGCTATTTGGTCTATACAGTGCAGTCCGTAAGTATTTGGACAGTGACACAATTCTTGTTGTTTTGGCTTCGTACTCCGGCACATTGGATTTGCAATGGAACAGTGACTGAGGTTAAAGTGCAGACTTTCAGCTTTTCATCAATTTCCACAGCCTCTCTGGGAACAGAAAAACTGTACTGTCTTTTTTTTTTTCTTCCTCTGTATGATGGATTACAGAGTACATTGCGGTTTATGAAGTGATTCCAGCAATAGCCCATAAACCTGACTTTCCCTCTGAAGTAAGAGATCATGTTAATCAGTTTGTCCTCTTCAGACACTATTCACGGGATAATGCTGCCATCTAGTGGAGAGTAGATGATTGTTCAAGTCAGGCCAAGCTTTTTTCTGCTGCAGTGCCCCTTTGTGGTGATGTGCGAATTTACATTTAAGGCATTTAGCAGAAGCTCTTATCCAGAGAATCTTATAGCTGGATATTTACTGAAGCAATTCAGGTTAAGTATCTTGCTCAAGTGTAGTGCCCCACTGGGAATTGATTCTACTACTTGGAGTGGCTAGCCCAGTTCCCTAACCATTATGCTACACTACCTGATAACGACATAGGTAATGCTCTGTGTATCTGAGAACCTTCTAGCATTGGCATGTTCTGAATCTGCGGTCTGTGCAGTATCGTGAAAAAGGACTGAATGACAGCTGTAGTTGGCAATGAATCTGTTACTACAAATAAGCAGTGCACGTTGTCCCCATGTTACTTGGTAGTCATAAACGTGCCTACGCGTAAAATGATAACTGATAAAAGTGCAGCATGCAAACATAAATGTTAGAAACAGAAACAGATGAGCTTGGTCAGTTATATGAGACACTTTAATGCCTTTTGTCTGCCTGTATTTTCTGCGTTGCCAGAGTACTGTAGTTGAGACTAACACGGTTATTTGCAGAGGTGGAAATCCAGGGGACATAAAGTAAAAGTCTTACCATGTGTTTCTTCCACCCATAGACTCAGCCAGCTGATTTCACTAATTAGTTCTACCTCCTCTGAAGAATAATGTTAATGAGCAAATCCAGGTGATTGGAGCAAAATACTGGGGAGGACTTTTACTTTATGTCCCCTGGATTTCCACCTCTGGTTATTTGAACCAGCCGTATGTGGAAAAAGGTTGCTTTCACTGGCTTTACTCATCGAGCCTTTCAAAAACAATACATTTCATTAACATGGTAATGTGACTGACATTCCAAGACAATTCAACAATGATTACAAAAACACTAAAGCATTGGAAAAGCTGGCAAACTAATGGGCTGAGGCGGACAAGAGGAAAACCAGTGGGATTTTAAAAATGCATTGGCTGACCACAAACTGTTATTACCACAGGCAACGGCGCCTTTGTGGATTGGATGCAGCTTCTTCTTCCCTCCAAATGTGATATAGCGAGGTTTAAGTTTCTGAGCTGACTTTTCTAAAACAAAAAAAGATATGCACATAAATTTCATGCAGCTACTCTGCGTGTGGCTGTCACCCTGAGACCGATTACATAAATGGTCCGGCATCAGTCGCATAAATCTTGAGTTTAATCAGCAGTCACCCTCACGAACGTAGAAGTGTCCTTTAAAAGGCTTACCGCAGAGCTGGCCGACCCTGGTCCCGGAGAGCCGCAGAGTGCGCTGGCTTCCGTTACTCGGCACAGGCCTCATTGATCAATGAAATCACTTCATTACACACTTAACTCACCTCAGCTGGTTTCTCGGGGCTCCATTTGTTTCTTATCTACGGCTGAAGACAAAAAGCCAGCAGATCAAGGCTGGGTTTGAATACTTTAAGAAGGCATTCTCCCTTGTCCCCTCACCTCCTTGTGACCCAGAAGGGGCTAAATGGCTGCTATGACCGAGGGCATTCAAATTGTTTATTGAATGAAGGAAGGAAACGTGATCCATCCTCGTTCACCTTATTCATTGAAGGATGCACTGATGCATCCTTTGTGGATGCTATTTGGTCTTTACAGTGCAGTCCGTAACTCTTTGGACAGTGACACAATTCTTGTTGTTTTGGCTCCGTACTACAGCACATTGGATTTGCAATGGAACAGTGACTATGAGGTTAAAGTGCAGACTTTCAGCTTTGATTTGAGGTTTTTTTACATCCACATCGGCTGAAGCGTTTACAAAAATGGTGTCACTGTCTGACTGCACTGTATATGACTGCAAGTCCCACAATGCTTAGTTGTGTAACTGAAAAGGTTACAGAAAAGTTGATGCATAAGTATAAATAAGGAAGTAATGTAGGAAGTATACATTTTGTAAACATGTCAATCACATCAAAATGGGTGACAACAGCTAAGAGCAGCAGACAGATATTAGCAAATAATTAGGTAAATAAAAGAAGACCGGAACGGTGAGATTATATGAATCATTAAACTAAATGTAGTTTGTAATGCCATTTTTTAATATCACACACATAGTGCAATTATTAAAAAGCACTATTGATGATTTAAGTATTTAAGCCAGATTGTAGTATAATGGTATTACAGCATTATGTGCTGTGAATTTCACTCCTGAACATGTCACTGCAAAATGACACTGGAGTCAACTAGGATGTCCAAATTCTTATGGAAACGTTGCTCTTCTTTTAAACAACGCTCTCCTTCTTTCCTTTCTAGTTTTGTGTTCATAAGGAATCAAGGAAATGAAGCAAAATGTGAAGAAAAGAGGATTAAAGAATTGGAACACAGTGGGTGCGGTGCGTCCCAATATTTTTCACTCCCCACCTCCTTTCCTCCACTTCCCCACTACCACTCCTCTCCTACCTGGAAGTATGCAAAACTGCCTGTGCGTTTCAAGTATTTGCATGTACAGTATACAATGTACCTGACATTGCGGTTTACGTCGAGACATTAATTAATATGTAACCATTAACACGTACTTAACATGTAATCAGCAACATTAGATTAAAACACAAAGATCTGTTTCCAAGGCACGGAGGAGAGGAGGTGGTAGTGGAGGAAAGGAGCGTGCATTTTTGGAGTATTGGGACGTGCCCTGTGTATGCCCACGTAGCTCTCCAGGACTAGGGTTGGTCACCCCCTGCCTTATTGTGAATGGGAGAAGAAATGCATATTATTTCAACCAATAGGTGGGGCAAGAGGACAAGGTCTGCCGCTTCACCTCTTTCATGACAAACTGCTAAAGAAATTGAGTTCCTCAGGTGATCTACCTGGTTGACGAAGCTTAATAAATAAATGCACAAGTGAAATTTTCACTTCCAAAAAGCATATCCATGTTTGAATTCTGATAGTTTCTTTGGCAATGAAGATTCATCCTTGACGTCTTTAGTTTGTTCTGGTGAGTACATACAGCAGCATACAAACTGTTTGACTGATGTGCAGTTTTAATTGGTTGTGAACATAAGACTTATTTACAAACATTTCTGTTCGTGTGCTCATTTAAAATTTTTAAAGGAACTATGGTTCCTGTAATTTAATTTATTGAATTCAACAAATATTCTATGCACACTATAAACAAAGGTTACATTGAATTGGGTTTGATAATGACATTATGGTTGGGTTTATTTCAGCAGACGGGATGTATATAGATATAGGCATACTGTATACAGATGCAGGTAGTTTGTACTGAAATATTCACAGTCAGAACATGAATCGCCTGAGGTCCAGAATCTTCTCCCGATGTTTCCATGGGAACCACAATGTAAGGCGAGTCAGGCCTCCTCTCTGAGCTACGGTCCTGATATTTGAGGGAGGGGTGTGTATACTGCTCCTGGAACAGCCAGAGGGACTGAACTATATGCAGTGTAGCGGCCGGCCTCTGCAGATGCCATTTCAGGAAGCTAAGCCGTTGATTGTGGGCCCGAGGCCTTTCTCTTTGCCCTGTCCTTCCTATCCCTGGCCTCTCGGCGCATTTCAAAAGCGCATCACGTCAAGGAAGTAAAGGCTCGTCCCCATTGTCCATATTGTGTGACCCGGTCCGGATTGCTTATTTTAAAAGGGATCACGCAAGAGCCGTCAGCCAAAAATCACTGCAGCACATTGCAGTTTCCGTGTAGGGGAGCGATTCCAGAGTGGACGCTAAAATAGCGCATAGAGCAGTCCTGAGAAGAGTGACCAGCACCATACGAAGATATGAAGGTCGAGCAGCATAGCAAGGTCTGTTACTGTAGCTTGAAATGGACAGAGGATTATCCACTGTAGCAGGATCCTAGCGTGTGAAGGAGAGAGAATTGTTACAATAGCAGGATCATAGTGTGTGATGGAGAGAGGACCTGTACTGTTGCAGGACCGTAACTAGTGATATAGAGATTTGTTATGCTCACAATAAGAGATGGAGATTATGATGGAGGCAGACATACTACGAGTCCCACATGTAGCAGCCGCGTGTGGAATGCCGGTGGCAGGGAGACGTGAGACCGCCAAGTCGCTGTGAACCTCTCCAGCCTCTGGAGGAGGCTCATTTGGGCGCTCCTTCACAGAGGGGGCGGGGACAACATGTCTTAGCCCCGCCCCCCCCCATGTCCCCTATATCCACATGCTTCTTAGTCTCCTCTCCTCTCAGTAAATCCTCATTTTTACACATGCGCAATGGGGATCCAGGCACAGCCCCGGGGCAGGGAGGGGGGACGCAGCTGTTTGGAACAAATTTACTTACGGTGATGCAATCCCACCGCCGCGGAGAATGCGAAGAATCCCGACGACACGGACACAAGCAGGACACCGAGGGCTCCGGACAGAAAAGGGATCAGAGCGGGGCGGGGCTGCAGATCACAGGCAGCTAGCGCTAAGAGTATGGCTGCCTGCTCTCTGTTCACTAACTCAGCAACGGCCGGTATAACCATGCGCATCTAGGAAGTGAGTGCCGTCATTAGGTGATTTTGATTTGTGGATGGATCAATCGGGCTGCCTTCACTGCTACGGCATCTTGACCATTTGACTCCGCCCACCACCATGGCCATATTTGACATATTTTACTGCTGATGGTATTTTACAAATGGCCGCTATTATGTCAAACCGACTAGTCACCACTGGTTTCGTCCAGACCTGACCAATAAACGTAATTGTAAACGGGAGACAACTGGACCCTCTTTCCAAGAATCTATTTGCAGTAACACTTGTTGAAACACTTGTTGGACATTCCTAAGCCAATGAGAGATGTACGGGAAATGTGGGGTGATGACGTGTGTATTGGAGGTGGGTCATTTGAAATCCTGCCATTTCAAATGGAAGGATTATTTTATTTCATAATGATTGTTTGAATAACGGCGATGGTTGCATCCGAGGTCTTTATTATTTGGTCGGCATGGCGATGTGTGGAGATTAGATTGATAAGATAATAATCAGGATTTTTTGTTCTGCCCAGCTGATTTGCAGCCCCTGCCAAAACTGTATTCTGTTTTGTACTTTGCACTATTAATGTAGCAGAGTAGGTGTTTTGAAAATATCATAAATCAATATTGTATTTCATCAGTTTGGATGAAGTAAAAAAAAAAAAAACTCAAACATGTTTCCCATGTATCACTCAATATGAGTAATCAGTTCAACTGATGTTATATTTTGTAAAATGAGTGGGTGAAAGTGGGTGATAAATGCTTTAGATTAAGACTGGGTAAACACAACAATTTTCTAATTTTGAAACTTACGCCCTCTGCAAATGCAGTGCCGTTCGCTGACTGGTGCGTGTCCAATACGTGTCCAATCCGTGTAGCTTAACGTTCCTGCAATATTGCAGGAATGCTGGAGGAACCAATTACATTCATTGCATACGCTGCCCAGCACCGTGGCGAGGGCGACTTTGCTTTCATCTCCGGGGCACCGTTTGATCCCAACGGTATTCCAGCAAAGTGAAACAGCCCTGCTCAAGTTGCTGACTCACTCCTCTCTGTCAGGCTGCAAGCGGTGTGTTCACCTAGACTGGCTATCTATAACCACAGCACCATACAGGTTTCCTCTAACCTTTAATGATGGAACACGATGGACTACAGAACGTGTGAGATACCTGTGCTCATTATGTTTTAAAAGAATTGGTAGGAAATAGAAATATTATTGTTGTATTACTGGGTCATTCTACTGGGTCAGAACCGCAGTGTGTTTTGTTTTTGATCTAGACACTGACCTGATTCACTAACCTGATATTTCAAATTGTTTATTATTTCACGTATCTCATGCTGTATATTTTCTATGCGCCTCAGTCTATATGGCATAAACCAGCACAAGTCATAGCAACCAGAGCTTTTTGGAAACAAAAAAAAAACTAAACTTTCAATTGGCCGGTTAGATAATAGTGTGCCCTCATATCATTACCATTAGTTGTATGATATGTTCATATGAACAACGTGCATATAAATATAAATGGCGAATGCACAGTGCTGAATGCATGTGGATGGAGTCCGATGAGTTATCAGTTATCAATTGACATAAAATAAATTTGTCAAATGTTGTTGATAAGCCAACTAGTAATATTATGCTTTTGACTATTCAGAGCTGACTAAGTTTCCTTCTGCTAGTCTGTTTTGTTTCTGCCCAGCTGATTTGCAGTGAGTCAGGACCTTGATTTAACCTCTCCTCCAAAGGCTCGGCGCTTCCTACAGCACATTTCCGGGGCATTGGATTGCTGCCTACTGGCCCACTCTTTTAGCAGCAACTTAGTTGAAAGGACCTCTTCCAGGAGGCCTCCCATCCAAGTATAAACCAAGCACGCACCTGCTTAGTTTCTGCTGTTTGCCATGGGAAGGGTACAGGGTGGTTTGGTTGCTGGCTTGTTGTACTGTACGTGGCCGCAACTCCGTCCAGAACAAATTGGAAGGTGTGAAATGAGCAGCTGGTGAAGAGATTTCTCGCTACGAGAATCTGCGCCAGCCAACGGGGTGGCTTATACAGTAACATTCCAGTCGATTGGCCATTTGAGGTGCAGCTAGGTCAAAATGCAGAGCGGTCTATTTTAACATCGCGATGGACTTTTTGCAGTCTTCACCCTTGTGTGTTCGGAGAGAAAATCTTTCAAAATAATAAAAAAAAATTATCAGCTGCAATGACATTTGGCGGCAGCGCTGCCGTCTCCCTACTTGCCAGGAGCTGCCCTTGACCTCTCTGCACCCTCCCTCCACTCCCTCTTCCCCTGAGCAGCTGCCCCTGGGCTGGGCGCAGGGACTTTAAAGCGTAGCCCCTGCGAGAGGCACTGAGGTCACAGCCCAAAATAGCTCCTGCCTGCCTTCCCCCCTACCCCCCGTGACTGTCAGAAAGCCAGACTCCCGAGAGAAGGCCCCTCCCCGCCTCAGAGTGGGAACCAGGTTAGTGCGGGGGGGGGGGAGAGAGAGTGCTCAGAGTGTTAGCTTCAACCCCAAGGAGCACTGTTGACATTAAATCAAGAAGAGCAAGACGCGCTTAGTTTCTTCTGCACTTTCACGGACACGAGGAGAGTGTAGCACACCGGTAAGCCGCTCGCCAATCAATAATGACAAATGTGTTCAGACCAGACAACCCAGTTCAGTGTAGGGAACTGGCCAATTTGCTTCAGGATTTGTGAATGTTTTTTGCACGTGAAATGATCACCCTGAAGTGTGCAGGGATGCTGTAATGTCTAATGGCAGTCCAGTTATAGCTTTCCATCTAGTCTGTGAAATGTGATGTCATTCGGAAGTGTCGGTAGGTTGAGTGAAGGACACTGTGGTGAGCAAAGAGCAGCTTGGTGAGAGACCTGTTCAGAGGATCCAGTGAATGAATCTGAAATAATTTAGATTGGTTGGTTGGTTGGAGGTTTTGTCCGCAAGTGACCTATGGGTTTTTGTTGTGCATTTCTTATTGCAAAAGGACAGGTTTATTTGACTGGACAGCATTGTCGAGATTCAGTTTAGTGTTGTAGAGATGAAAAACACGTTAATCCACATTGTGGCTGATTTTCAGCCAAGTGCTGCATTAAAATGGCTTTTTCAATTAAAGTTATAAAGGTATTGGAGTTCTTGGAAAGGATCGTTGTATGGGTATGGGTTTGGGTTTTGTTGTGTGTGTGTGTGTGTGTGTGTGATTGCGTGCATGTGTCATTGGAACCCACTCTGCACATGTTGTTCAGATGACAGCTGGACTACAGAGATGAACCCTAGTTTTAAATGCCGTTCTGAATTCTCTTTATCCAAAATTGACCGTAAATGCAAATGCTTGTGCAGGAATTCTCCTAAACCTAGTCACAAGCAGGCAACCCGCTACCTTGTATTATGAAACCAAATGTGCTAGTTTTACATGTGCGGGACACGCGCATGCATGCCTTTCACTGTTTGCCATGTGCTTGCCATGCTTGTACAGTACAGGGCTGTGAGCCACAGTGAATGTTATGAAACCTTACCCTCCTCCACAGTCAAAAGTATTGTCTTCAATAAAATGTATGTTTACATGTTTATCTGTACTTTACAAGATAAAGGAGACAAACTGTGGAAAAGCAAACTTCTCTGCTGTGTGCTGGCGACAGTCTGTCAGAGATAACTGACTTAGATAAACCTGCAACAGATGCTAGTCATTAAGACAATTAATAGAATGACCAAGAGGTGAACAATGCAGGATTTATTGACTGATGTCTATTGCGTCTTGCAACATTGAAGTAGAGTTGTCGTTAAAGATTGCTGTAACTTCCTGAGGCCCGGCAGAAAAAGTATTTATCCAAAGTGTCTTGGATGACAAAAACACAACGTTGCACTGAAAATATTTATTTTATTTTTATTGAACGTCCCTCGTAGTGTATGTTTCAGCATAGTCGAATGGTAATGGTTCTTGAGATTAAGACCAGAGACTCATGTCCACCACAGGGGACACAAATTAATTGCCGGGTCTTAGCAGGATATGCGGTTTCTCCTCACCGCCCTATGAGGCTATACGATTAACTGACATGGTTGATGTTAATCATTTAAAAATACCATTTCCCTGTAAGGCTGTGAGATAGCTTTCTGGTAACATACGGTGTTCCTCTTTATTTTTCCCACCCCATTCTGGAGCTGTGAGGAATCTCAGATAGCACGGAGACACTTGCAGACACTGTACAAAGTCTACGCTATTAATGTATTTATGCTTGGATTACCTTCATATTTATATGTAGCACACAGACCCGGCGGAGCTGAACTATGTCGACTGATGCACCAGCACATTTTCCCTTATGATACCGCCTGTATTTATTGTGTGTGTATTTGGAGCCTCGACTCTGGCACGGCGCTGCATCACGTCGGCTACGTGCTTGACCTACATTCTTGGATGCCATATTATTTTAGGGAGCAGGAACCACCGAGGCCAAGATCTCGCTGTGCAGCGACTGGTATTTTGTTGTCATCAAGTTGCTATGGAGATCCAGAGGCTTCTGAAAGCCTGGACACCTCTCCGCTCTGCCTTTATCTCTCTTGGCAAATTCTAATTCGGAGTCAGCTTTATTGGGACAAAGAAAGACATGCCCACTGCCAGCTTACCTCCCACAGAATCTGCACGAACACATAAAACCTGAACAGACTAGAGCAATTACGCTTTTAACTTATTCCCTCCCGCCGCTAAAATTCTCCTTCTGTTCCTTCTCCTCTTTCTTTCCCTCCTTCTTTTCTCATGTTCTCTCTTTTTTTTCTCTCGTCTCTCCACGTCTCCCTGATTTTATGTCCTGTTCATTGTGCCAGTGACTCCTGGCCATATGGTTCTCACTGTAAATATCCCTCACTGTGACAGAGTCGTTCAGCGGTTTATTTGGTTCCTGTTTGTTGCGGTGCCCGCATGGATATGGAACGCACTGACTTCAGTGACTCACACCGAATCGCTCGCTTTTCTGAGGAGAAATAGGAAGTCGTGTAACAGCGCTACAATGCATAGCAAATACATTATAAACACAGGGGCTTTAGACCTTCATTACCCGAGCTAAAAGCTAATATGTAGATACAATAGAGGAGAGATTTCTTTTCTGCAGTGACACCACAAAGTGGTGACGCATACTGTATGTGCAGACACTCACTGCACACTCATTAGTCACATTGTATGGCATTATCATGCTTGTGGTTATTTAGTTCGCGAACGTCATGACTCGCATAGCATTTTACATTTGATATGTGCAGCTTGGTATTAGCTGAAGCAGCTCGGTTCAGTAAAAGTGCTTGGCCCAATGCTACTGTCTTAATGGGGAATCAGAACTGCAGAATTCAGGGTAATTGTCTGGCCCCTTAACTGCTAAACCATGTTCTACTGCCTCTAGAAATGCAGGACAATTACCCCTTAAGTCCATTCCTTTGAAGTTACTCAGTACTACAATCCATATATTATGCACTGAAAGCTCTTAGCATTGAGGGCTCCAGAGTAGATGTTGCAAACCACACCAATTGATGGTTCTGCACTCTCCCGCAGAAACAGTGTGACACCAAAGAGATCACTTTTCCTTTCTATCTTTCTGCATTTTTTCCCCCTGTTTCCACGTCTTCAGAGGGATGGAAAGGGAGCATCTGCCCAGGAAATACAACAGCTGATCCCCAGCCAAGTGCTCCTGTATCACTGTCACACAGCAGGGGAGAGCATAATTACTGCTCAGCCAAACGCTCCTCGCTGTTCTCCGAGCAAGGGCTGGCTTAAATGGCACGTTAAATAAAGTCTATAGGTATTTTGAGGTCTTTTAAAAATGGAATTATATTCATCATGTGATACCTTTGCATCACTGACTAAAAATTATATTTCTCGCGCCACGGCTTCACACGGTAAAAAAACAACAACCGCGCGGCTCAATCGAGCACTAACCTGTGTCGCTGGTAAAAGACGAGGCCGCGAGACTGGCTAATGAAACGTGAAAGCAGTCGAGCTTCCCTTAAACGTAATGGGGGCTGCTTCAAATAAGTGGAGCCATCTTTCGCCGTTGATTTAAGACAACACTGGGTTGCCAGTATTGGACTCCCACTGTGTCCCTCAGGCTGCTGCGTGCTTCCTTTACCCCGATAACTCGATAGCAAGTCCTTGTAAAAGAGCGTGGAAGGGCTATTCAGAGAGTATTTGAATCTCTGTTTAAATCGTGGCGGAAGAGACTGAACTAACCTGTCTCTGTACATTGGCCAACCCCTGTGGGATGAGGTGGGAGATGGAGAGAGGGCGCTATGGTGTCCTAAGGCGGGGTACAGTAAGCCCCTTTTTCTAGAGCAGAGGAGCTCGGGTGTTCGTCGCCGCCCCGGAGTTAAAGCAATCGGCTCCGCCCTTCTGGCGGCCCCCGTTCTGCAAGAGTTGGACGAGGAAAGCCCTCCGATCCTTTTAATCGCGACCGAAATTAGCTCCGCAGCGGCTTGGGTTTCTGTCCAGCAACGTTATCGTGATCCTTCATGTTGGCTGGGTCCAGGGCTTTAAAGACACCCATGGTAAAAAAAAAATCACTTGACACCGTGTGTTTTATGATAAGTATCAAGTGCTTTCAGTACATGATCAAGGGTTGTGATCAATGTCTCCTAAGCCTAGAAGCTGACCCTCCTTCTCTGAGTGGTGGTACTGTAGGCCTTTCTTCTAAGCTTTTGTGTGAGTGAACAAAGAAAATCTGCCCCTTGCACCACAAGTTGTTTTATTGCAGACTCATAGAAGCATGTTGGAAAAGTTATTGTGATTCATATGTCAACATCTGGCTTGAAACACATGATTAAGTGAATCTGCGATAAAGTAATTAAGTACAGTATGCTAAAATTAAATCAGCTAGCCTTGTGTGCCAAAAATAAACCATAAGGTTCTGTGAAGGACAACATTTTATATCAATGGGTATGTCTACCCAAGTATTTTTTCCCTTGGTTTCATATTTATTACATTCCTGGTTGTGGTGTTTAAAATACTTGTGAAATGTATCCCATGTTTACCACAAAGAAAAATCCCAAGGTGCCATATGACCCATGCACCTCGTTACCATGCGTGCCGAACCAAATTAATGCAGACCTTTGAGGAATATTTGCAGTGTGTTCAGAGTGCTATACTATATATAACTGAATGAATAAGTAGATAAACCACAAGGGGATGTGGCATTTCAGTGCTGGTGAAGTCAATTCCAAATATACCCCCGGTTACTGTGGATATGAGCGAAAGCGCATGCTTCTCCGTTCTGGACCCAGTGTCTTGTCCAGGGCCCACCCTATAGCAACAGAAGCTAACCGCTGTGTATGGTTGACGCTGTGGCAGCTCAGCTGTCAAGGCATACGGGCCAGTTCCCTCCAGCTCCTGTATTGTTTTGCACTGGTGTTACGATGCTTCGCGCTGACTCCCTATGCATGGACTTGCGGTACTTATGGTACATGTACTTACTGCCTGCTTTGCATAAATGCAAATATTCTTGCAGAGACTCCCGGCGGCTTTGTTCAGATAGATAGCGGACACTTAATTTAATATGGACCTTTCGAATGTACAGGCATTTTCCTAAATAAACACAATGGACACTTTTAAGAGCTTCCTTAGTCTTTCTATGACTAGTGCAGAAAGCCTCGTGAGCCGCCTGCTTTAGTGGTTTCAGGAACCTGTGTGTAGTTCTTTACAGTCAGTTGCTCGCGAGCTCCGCGCGCACAAACTTATGGAAAGTTTTGTGTTTTTGTTTTGTCCAATCACTGCGCATTCGCCCCATGTGAAGATGAATCAGGTCGTCTTTGGTCGGAGGATCTAGCATCTCCCGGCTCTCTCGTTGTCCTGTTTTCGCACATGCACTGTGAGGTCCAGGGTGTTGGACCTCATAGTGTTCATATTAGCAGAGACCAGGGCAATGACCGCCTTTCAGAGCGAGGAGGGAAAGGCAAATGAAGGGTATGGCGGCGATGGAAATACGTTTCTCCAGGCAGGGCATTAAGCCTTGCTCGAAAGACAATCTGACAAGTGAGTCTCCCAGCGAATTTATAGACGCGGTCTGTGGGGGCAGCAAAGTAGGAGAGGCACTGTGTGTTTTGTGGCTGTGTTGAGCGGCTGCAGGGAAACAGTCACTTAGGACGAGAGGACGTTAGTTTTAGCTGTATATCTTGAGGAGGAAAACAAGGTAAGAGACTGAGAACGTGGCATATTTTTAATGGACTGGATGCACCCCTGATATAACGAATGTCACTGATGTTTTCAGTTTCAACATTTGCCCACTCTGTTTTCCTGTGTGTGTGTATGTGTGTGTGTTTGTGCGAAATTAATATGTAATATTGATGTGTGATCTTTTTTTGTTTCCATTTAACATTGTGTATCCGTAGCTAACCTTTCTCGGCTTTAGTAGCCGTGCCAAAGCTTATTTAAAGCGAAACCCTTGGTTTATCAGACTTGAATGGCTGTGTTATCTACTTATTGCATATTTAGAGCATCAAGCGTTACTGTACTGAACTGCGAGCACTCAGGTGACTGGACGGGAAGGCTGACGTGCGGATGCTATTGGTCGTGAGGGATTGGATTTAAGAGGCCGATGCCGTTTTAGACATTGGCAACTTCCAACTAACTGGCTGCCATCGTGTCGGTAATAATATCGGCTGACAGTCTGAAGTCTAACAAGATTCTCAGGCTGTTGCTTTTCATGCAGTCCTACTGCATAACATATGACCTAATAAGGCCTTCACAGCCATACAGGAAGAAGCCCTCGCGAGATACTTTGTCATAGCGAGATACTTTGTCATAGCGACAAACCCTAGTTGTAATGAAATGTGCTTAATTGTTGTGACAGTTCTCGCTGTGGGAATTACACACGTGTTCACGTATACAAAGTGTTCTTCTGCCTTCATGCAGCTGTTTATTTCCTCTTATCTCGTAAATATTTGAAAAGAGTTTGAATTTTGTTGACATATTTATTTAAATTGAAAGCAGGGTGACAGGCTTCTGTTTGCGTCTCTCCTGTGTAATGCTTGGAGCACTGCACTTTTTTGCCCTTTTATATCAATTCTTCAGTTTATAATTGTTATCGTGTGATTACTTAGAGCGTTCTCAGTTTGACTTATCATATTCATTCTTCTTGTGCAACTGGGGTACAGCTTTGAAAATGCCCATCCTAATTTCGACTGGTCTTTTCCATTTCCTATGGATATTTTCCATTTTTAAAAGATCTTAAGATCATGGAAGGCATCACACTTTAGCTGAATATAATGGCGGTATTTTTATTTTTAGTCATTTTTTTACAGTCCCTCTCTGAAGTCCTGAGAGAATGTGTAGTCTACTTACTTTAAAAAGTGTTGTTCCCGAATAGAATGCTGTGACAACATTAAGCACAATCCACACTGTACATAAGATACAAGAACCATTGTTGTAAACCGGCCTGCTGGTCCTAAAATTGAGAAAAAAACAAAGCCAGTGCGTGTTGGGTTTATGGCATGCGGTCCAGCCTGTGGATTGGTTTTGTGTTGGTCCGGTGGACCTGTGTCTCACGGTCTCTTTCCCTCTGTCTGTCTGTCTGTCTGTCTGCCTGTGTGTAGGACATCTGCGAGGACATCTCAGACCACGTGGAGCAGATCCACGCCCTGCTGGAGACGGAGTTCTCCCTGAAGCTGCTCTCCTACTCGGTGAACATCATCGTAGACATCCGCACCGTGCAGCTGCTGTGGCACCAGCTGCGCGTCTCCGTGCTGGTTCTGCGGGAGCGACTGCTGCAGGGCCTGCAGGACTCCAACGGCAACTACACCCGACAGACACACATCCTTCAGGCCTTCTCCCAGGACCACGACCAGGTGAGCCTGCGCCCACACAACCACGCACGTAAATACATACTCTCTCTCTCTCTCTCTCTCTCTCTCTCTCTCTCTCTCTCTCATATACTCACCCACCCGACAGACACACATCCTTCAGGCCTTCTCCCAGGACCACGACCAGGTGAGCCTGCGCCCATACATATGTACACACAAACATACACACCTACGCACATAGATACATACATTACACACACACACACCCACCCACTCTCTCTTTCTGTCTCTCTCTCTCACTCACACACAAACACACACACAAACACCCACCTGCACATATATACATACATAAACACACAGATACACACACCCATACACATGTACATGGAAACATACACGCACATACACACGCACACACGCACACACACACACACACACACACACACACACACACACACACACACACACCAAGGCTAACTGTACTCAGCCATGCAAATGTAATGTAATGTAGGCTAATGTAGTATCCAAAAACAGTAAATGGCCTTCCCACAGGGCCAAGGCTGGATGAGCATAGACATACACACAGAAATACAATGTAAACCAATTGCAAAGGTTCATAAAACTCACAGTATGGGCTTTCATTCAATCCTTATATGAAGATTTGCCTCCATTTTCTTGCCCAGGCTATTAACTCTCCAGTGTGATTTGTTTTTTTCAAACATAAAATGTTTGATCATTTGATATTCTAGTCACAAAATACCAAATGGTGCTACAAAAATATTTTGTCCCATTGTCCATCTAACTTTGATGGATAAAAATCTAAATAAATATGATATATCCCTTGGTAATATAAACTATCTTTGTATTGTAGTGGGCAGGTTTTCAGTCACACCGAATGACTGAATTTTTTTTCTTCTTTTTCTTCTCCTACTTCTTATTGTTTTATTTAGTAGCGTTCATCATTGTAGTTGTTAACTTAGCATAAGCCAGTGCCTAAGCATACAACAGTAAAAACACAATACCTAACAATTATTCTCAGCAACAACCTAATTATGTTATATTAAGGAAAATGAATGAGAGAGAACCTGAATAAATGATCTACAAATGACCTTAAATCATAGTTTAGAGGGTAATTTAAACCACTCGGCCAGAGTACTGCATTATAACTGTACAAGATGCTCCTTATCTCAAGTTCAGCTGGGTTTAGCTGATGATGGAAGATGGTGAGTCACTCTGCTTTCCTGATTATGGTAAGTAGCTCATTCAGCCGCTAGGAGGGAGTCTTTACAAGCCGTCTTTACATGCTAAATCTTAAAGCGCTACAATTATTTGCTATAGGCCTACATTTTAATGAAAATGTAGATGTTTTTTTAAAAAAAAATTTTTTTTAACCACAGTCCCTTCTACAAATCCGGTTCTAAGATATCACAAAGTCACCCTGAATGAAGCCGTTTAGTCATTAAATAAATTGTTACAATAATTACAATCTTTTAGTGAAGCATTTTTCTCATTCTAGCTTTTCACAATAATTTATATCGCAGTGTCTCGGGCTCTAAGCCAGTAGATCACTCAAGAAAAAGAGGTGGAGAATAAAAATGCACATTTAGTTCAAACGATCGGTAAAACCGTCAGAGCTCCCTTGTTTTTTTGATAGTACAATGACGAAGGACGTCGGCATTACACGCATCGCGAGTGGGAAAATGCCGCAGAATAGCTTGCAGTAGACGCGTCTCTCTCGCTCCTTGTTGTGCAGCGGAGTCTAATGAAGACGGAAGCCGAGGCTGCCTCTCTTGCCCTTGGTGTTGTTTGGACACGTGAGGGCAACGAACCGCAGCCTGACTGTGAACACATCCTCCAACCGCTCTCCCGAATTAATGCACTAATGAGTGATTTAATCGCTATAATGGCTGCATCTTGTAAACAACATGCAGCAGGAGCTGATCCGAGACCCTGTGGGTTTCTTTCCTGTCTCCGTCTCTCTTCTGCCCTCCCCTTCTCCTTCCTTCTCTCTCTCGCTCTCTTTCTCTCTTACATTCTTTGTCCCTCTCGCACTCAACAACAGCTCTCAGATTGATTTGTTTCAAATATTTGAGGCAGCAGTTTGCTTTTGTCTCTCTTAGTATGTAGTGTATGGGAACAAAGAAAGGTTTGATACTAGAAACATATTTTACCTGTTTCCTGTGTAACCACTCACTAAACTGAATGTCAGTTGCTATATGAGCTGTGTCCTCTCTCACTCTGCTGCCCTCCAAACCGACCTACCCTTAAGCTTTTTGCTAACCACACCACCGAACCACCCAGCACATTTCACCCTTTATCCTAGCGACATTGACAGAATGCTACAGTTCATTATCGTCACTCGCCGTCATGAGCGGGTTTCTTATTTTATTTAGGTTAAGTTACATAAATTGAGACAAATGGAGGTTGTCTTCTTGCTTGTTGAAGCTCACGGGCATTGGGAGCTGGGAGACTTCCCTCACAGCCCTCAAACACTCTCACTGATTCTGACGGTAGCACTTGCGCCACCGTGTTCTTGTCTCCACTGATTTTCAAACCAGCATCTTTACTTATTTGGATAGCACTCTAATCGTTATCATCATTATTTACGTACTCAACCTTATGCATTTTACCCCCATTCAGGCAGCTCATTAATTACTGACGCAGTTCAGGGTAACAGCCTTGCTCAAGTGTGTAGCGGTGCTTCCCACAGAGTGCGCTGAGTCTGCGCGCGTCGTGCACTGCAGCACCCTGCTCAGTTGGTGTGAGTCATAACCATGGGATCAGGGGCCTGACCAACCCCCCCCCCCCCCCCCCCAACACACCCACCCCCACACACACACACACACACACACACACGCACGCATACGCGCACACACACAGACAAATGCATGTGTACACACAGTCGTCTCATTAATATAAACGGACATTATCCCCCTAGTGTCTCCAGAGGGCAGCGATGCTCATGCTCTTAGTTATATTCATGTTGTTCTAAAAACAGAACAGGCCACATATAAAGATTTTGGGTACAAGGTTAAGGTGAAATCTCATTTTTCGCGTGGTGGTGTTTAGAAATGATTACAATCTCAGATAGAATCTGGTTTTGCATTATTTATTTCATTTGCTTTAATTGTCATCGTGTTAATTATGTTGGCGAAATGCTATTTTCAGAATTTTAGTAACCTATGTAATGAAAGTGTAAGTAACTAACATGTCACCACATCTGTATGCTGTCCACATCTTGTTTATAATTATGGAATTTGGAACACAAGTGTACTGTGAATCTAATTACGCAAGTAGTATCTGAATAATGAGTATCTCAATAATCCTCATCCACAATTCAAACCTTCATCATAAATGAACCATAAAATTGTATTTACAATTATAAAATTGTAATTACAGGGATTGTATGGCATTGTGTCATTGCATAAAATGCAAGTTATATTGCTTGCATGAAGGTCTACAATAATTACATAATTAACCTGAATATATAATACATTCTGACTATTTACAATGACTGTTAACCTTTGGACTAAGCGATAATCTTTTTTTTAAGCACAATATTGTTTTGCTAATGAAATGGAGGAAATGTGAGGGTGAATTTTGTATTTGTATCTTATTTTCACACACTCCCTGCCCCCTCCCAAGGCCCGGCTGGACGCACTGACTGAAGTGGACGACTCGGGCCAGCTGACTATCAAGTGCAGCCAGGACTACTTCTCCCTGGACTGCGGCATCACAGCCTTTGAGCTGAGCGACTACAGCCCCGGCGAAGAGCCAGAGAGTCAGGTCAGAGGTGAGGAGCCCCACAGCTGCTACCCCGAGCTGGAGCAGGACTTCCCCGAGCTCATCCAGAGTGTGGGGCTGCTGACCGTCGCCGCCGAGCGACTGTCCTCCCAGCACAGCCAGGGTTCCCCTGACGACGAGAGCCCCCCCAGCATCGCCGCCGACACCCCGGGGAACCCCCGGCCTCCGGGCGAGGACACGCCCGCCAGCTCGCCCGCCATGCACCGCGGAGCCCCGCAGGGCGAGAGCACCCTCTCCAAGCGCCCCCTCCGTGACTGCTTCAATTGCAACGACGCGTCCCCCACCCAGCCATCCCTCCCCAAAAAGGCCATGTACCCAGAAGGCGCGTCCCGGGACGACAGCGAATCCGTCCTGAGGAGGGTCTCGCCCTCTTCCTCGTCCTCCCTCCAGTTCCAGGCCGACATCAGCCGGAGCACGCCCTCCCTGCTGGACCCTCCCGACCGCTCCAAGTTCTGGCTGGAGCTCACCTCCGTCTACCCCAGCGCCGTCAGTCAATCGTACGACAGCCTCAATGGCGCCAACGGCAGGAGCAGGCCGGGGAGCGGTGACTCCGGGCTCCTGAAGAGGAGCTCCTCAGAGGCGGGCCAGGGCGGTGACCCCGAGGAGCGTGCGGCCTCCTGTCCCCGCCCGGACCCTGCCGCCGGCCCCATGACAGACGGGCGGAGGAGCACGGAAGGGGCGAGTGCCCCGCCCCCGGCCGTGCGGAGCCCTCCGGCCCCCGTCCCCCCAGAGGAGGAGGACCGCGGCTCATCCTCCAAACCGGCCGACCCCCTTGACCTCCCCCGGAGCGCGGCCGTCCAGATCCTCGTGGAGGAGGGGGCCCGGCTGTCCCCGAGCGGGAGCAGCAGGATGAGCTCCAAGGAGGAGCACTGGTACGGCTCGGACGAGTACCTGGCGCTGCCCTCCCAGCTGAGGAAGACCGAGATGCTGGCCCTGAAGCTGGAGACGCTGGCCCAGTCGCTGCCCTGCCGGCCCTCCGAGGAGCCCATCCAGGATGTGGACGACTGGGAGCTCTCTGAGGTCCACTCCGACTGGGACGGCGGGTCGCCCTTCCAGAACACCCGTGCATACGACAAGCCCTTCGGCGCGGGCCGCTTCTCGCCCACCTCCTCCAGCGACATCGCCCCCTCCCTCGACGAGAGCATCGAGTCCGGGCCCCTCAGCGACCTGCTGTCGGAGGACGAGGCGTACTGGAATGCCGCCGACTCCAAGGCGAGGGACAAGCCGGCCTGGCTGTCCAAGTCCCCCGAGACAGACGAGTCATCCAGCCTACACAAGCCCCTCATACAGCAGCTACTGGAGGACATCCAGCACCAGGAAAATGACCAGGACATATGGGGCAAGATCGAGGTAATGTTCATGCAATGCAATATACAGGTCTACAGCATGTTCACCAGCAATAAATGAAAAGGTGAAAGGCACTGTAATGGAAATACCATAATACTTGTAATATTCACCTCATATTTTCAGTATTTTCAAATAATTTAGAACAAAGAATAGACATTGCAGGCAGGTTGAATAGGTAACAGATATACCATCATTTAGAACACACATAAAACCATTCTAATAAGGAGGCTGGAAATGTTTTGGAATTGTAGAGCAACTAACTAATTGAAGATACCCCACAGTTATTCAAGAACATTTTTTTGGTCCATAAAATCTGGCAAAATTCCACGCAACTTCAAACAAGGCAGTATGTTACTGTAATATCTATGAAAGGGATTACTGTAATACAGGAAGTGCAGACATTTTGGAACGAATCTTTCAAATACTGCCAAAATATGTCAAATACTGTACAAAGTGAAAGCAGTAGAATATTTCATCTTTTGATGAGAACTGAGTCTTCCAAGGATCTGTGGTGAGAACAGTTTTTTCATATGAATAAATGAGGTAAAGTATAACTTGTACCCACGGCTTCAATATGCTGATTATTTAAAATGAGTGGGAGAAGTAGGCTATTTGGCAGCTGCTAAAATACGAATCGGAAATGGGGAAGCAGCTGGCAAATGACAAATTTAACACCACCAAATGTTGTTAAGGTTATACACAGTGTTGTTTACGGTAGAGTGTTTACGGTAGAGGGCACCAAATCGTGTGCATACAGTGTTAAACGATTGTATACTACAACTTTCAGAATTCAGATATTGTGCAAAATCAGTAAAAATAAAAGAGAAAGCATAGTTTTTTAAGTTAAAGTAAGATATCATAATACAGCTAATACAACATTGTTTTGGCCACCATGTTGTAAAAGCTAAATATAGCAGCTCTTGAAAATGTTCTGAATAATATAACAAGACCAGCTCCAGAAAGACCAATTTGCTCAATTACAAAAAAAATATATATATATATTTTTTTTTTTTTTTTACTATCTGCAGGCAACGATAACGTATAAGGCCCTGTCTGACAAGGTAGTGTCGTGAATATTTAAACAAATTGAAGAGTGTTTTTCCAAAACTCACTCAGTACACTTTGACCAATTTTGAGAAAATCAACATTTTTGTTTATTTTAAATTGGTGGAGTTTTTTGCATTAAAAGCCATGTTTTATTACTTAAATCCCTAAGAATAATAAGTAAGTAAAAATAAAACTGCAAATATCTATTCATATATCAGAAAATTGCTTAGTTTGATTTTGACCAAAAGTGGACTGAATTAGTTTTGGAAAAACACACTTCACTTACTCCTCATGATGCAGAATGAAGAATTCCACTCCTGTTTGATATGAAAAATGTGTTTATCTGCATTCATAATCCTGGTCACTATCTTTACAATTTCAAAATCAGCCATACATGTTTGGGTGCTTCTGCTCTGTCAGTCGAGTAATTTGCACGTCAGTACGATGTTCCTATCTTTTAAACTTCATCTTGAAAGAGAGTGTATTCAGCTATTTCCATATTTCCCTTGCCCCAGGCTCCCATAGTTCATTGTAAGGTCTTTGCCTGTGATGTCTATTCAATTTTTGTGAAAAACTTGAGAATTGAATTACAATGGCAAATTGGAAAAGCAGTGTTGTTGAGCGCTACAGAATTTAAAATATATATTTTATAGCTTACTAAACAACTGATGATAAATACTTGCTATATTGCTACCACAATAAACACAATTAACAACGTGCCTACTTAACGAAATGCTAAATTAATTGAACTAATGTGAATTTTGCCTTTCAACGGAAGACTTAAGTAGGAGATACACATAAGGGAGAGAGGCTACATATCATTTTTCTTAGTAAAGGAAGATTTGTGGGGATTGAGACAAACATTTTGAAGAGTTCAATAAGCACCACAGAGGTGAAATCGGAACAAAACCAGGTGTCACACTTACTGTACATGCTTTTCCACGCAAGATAATTATAAATGCGTGGATTAGCTTTGTAGCTCAAAAATGACAGATACACCCTAGGCAAGTAATGAGCTTAAATGGGCTGAGAGACACATGCTTTATAATGTACTGCAATAAAATGTGTATTTAGCAATAGACATTAGAACATACGAGTGTGAAGTACAGCCCATCCAGGCTCACCATTTACCTACAGACTAGGCTTACAGACTTGCATCAAGCCAGTACATCAAACGCAGTCTCATTTTCACATCTTACGCAACACTGCATCAAAAAGAAGCACACATGGGGCCAGGATCTCCTGTGCAATTTTGAACGAATTCCATGCCAGTGCCAAGTACGTTATTCGATGTTATCGTGCGCATACGTCCGCAATTCCATTGTAGACAACCAGTCGATGATTTGGCGTGACGCCAAATCACTTCGACACTCCAGAAACACGATAAGCGCCATCTCTTTTTTGGCTCACGGACACCTGCTGATCGTATGCGTATAAACCATTTTTTAATAATATATTTTCATTCACAGTGAGCGCTCAGCTGATTCCTTGCGCTGATATCTCCCAGCAGACTGCCGATAGTGCAGTAATCCCAAACACTTGTCTCCGAGCTCAGAACAACGTTGATAGGATTTGGTTTGAGCCTGGTGCATTTGCCTGTGTATAGACATTCTTTTCTTTGTATCTTTCTATGATCAAATGTATCCAATTACTTCTGGTGTCATTGAGACCGTCTGCTTCTAGGTCACTGTCTATTATCAAATATCTGTTGTGGTCCTCTAGCACCACCATGTGGGTGTGACTAAATCCTGCTCTCCATATGACAATCCTTCTGGCTTTTTGCAGGTAAAGCTTATGTTGTAGAGCTGGGGGTAATAGAAGCAGACATATTGGATTTTTGTAAATTATTTACTGGTTTAATATGATCTTGCATGCATTCCTAAATAATAATGCATGTATTTCAATGATATGTTCATGGCCTAATTTGATCAATTCTGCTATCTGCAAGCTTCTGTTCATGTCTTTCATATTCCCGGAAAGCAAGGTTGTTTTTTTTATTTGTAGGATTTTCATTAAGCAGTTACTGTGTTAACACTTACTATATAATTACAGGAACCCCATGACTAAAACAAAATAGCATTCCTAGTTGTTCTAATATTTTATTCAGGCATTTTTAAAAAGCCGTTTTGAGTCATTGCCATTAAAAAAATTTTGGACCCTAATATAAAGTCATCATGATATTTGATATTTTTCAGCTTGTCTGTGATAGATGCATTATCCTGATGATGCTGCTATCAGTATTGTTATCAATATATTAGCACCACCTCCTGGTAACAACATTACGTTGCAGATATACTGTATGTCCCATTTCATCTTAAAGGGTAATTCCACCCGAAAATTATGTTTGGTTTGTAGAAAAGTAGCTCTCATTCTGATTAAAATGAGCTCTCAGCCAACTTTCTACCTGTAGTGAGAGCAGAGATATAGCCCCAAACTACTGCGCATGTACCAGGTACTTGCCTTTCTATGAACTACAACAGCCAAGGAGCTTACGGTTCAGACAACAGGTTGCCACGCCCACTGAATGACGTTACAGGCCAAGGGGCTGGGCATTTTACTGCTAGTGTTGCCTGTCTGCAGCGTTTCTTCGAGACTAGAGAGGCCACGTAACTCGCTGGCAAGTTAGCCACTAATGTAACAGTTACACTGAAAAAATACCACCATCATTAGCTCAGTCTCCAGAAAAACGGGGGAAATACGGCCCTTCATTTATCGACGGTTGGTATCGTGAAAACATTAGCCAGCCGCATTTCTCACCCCGGTTCCATGTTGGAAAATCAACCCAGTCCCCAACCTCCCGTTTTTCGGTATTAAATGCTTTTGTATCGACCAACATGCCGATACAGACTGATAAACATTAAAATGTCATTGTTGTAAGCTAGTTGTTAGCAGTTTTAGCTATGTTTGCTAGCAAAGCCAAAAATGTCCCAGTGCAACTCGAACGCACTGATGTCAGTAATAACATGGAGACGAAGCGTTTATCTCCCCGATATCCGACCTACTTCCATTAACGAATGCAAGGTTAGCTACTAGCCTACTGCATGGCAAACATATTTAAAAACCAATTTGTTTTATGCCAAGAAACCCGTGGCTAACAACAGCTAACGCACTAGCCCAGAAAAAATACATTGCTTCTGTAATCGAATGCTCAAAGCGAAACCATTCAATTATCAGCTCAGCTCAGTCTACTTTTCATGGTCATGGATAATGTAACATTAGTTGACATGGTTCCTTACTGGGTGATTCAATAAGGCAGAGGAAGATGTACGGGGAATCAAGGAATACCGGACGAGCTCCACTCTGTCACCGAGTCCTCTTTTGTTTAGTTTGCCAAAACATTTTTGGGAAATAACGTAGCCTATCAATGTAATTTTCTGACATTATAAAAGAATAGCAATGATAGCTAGCTTGATCTATGATGTGTCCCTACCACAGAACACAGTCCCTATTTAGAACAGTGACAGATGCAGGCAGCATTTCTTCCCTCCCTGGCTCCGCCTACACGCCCACTTGAAAACACTGTAGTCTTTCAAAGACCGGGAAGTGGTAGAGGTATACGTCATTTTGACATATACCTCTACTGAATTTTCAACTTTATATTCAAATATATAAGATTTTTTTTGGCCAGCCACAAAGAGAGACTTAATTAGTTGTGCCTTGATCTGTTAAATATGGTTAATGTTGTTTTTGTTTTTGGCTGGAATTACCCTTTAATAACCCAAGCCTGTGTTTTCACACTTGATGGCTGAGAACTATCTTCATAACAAAATGCATTCCCTCATTCTATATCAGTTACATTCTTGAGTAGAATAATTGCTGGATTGAGCAACTTCACGTTGAATGTGGCCATCCATATACTGATGCAATAATTGATATATTCCAGTAAATATATTTTTGCGATGATTAAATGTAAAATGTTCTGCTCTTCAAATGTATTTCTAAATTGTTTCCATAGTTCTGTGCTGCATCTTGTGGAACTTGATGAACATGGTCAATGAGTGGTCAATGAACAAAAACACGTTTCTATATATGAGTACTTGGAGACACAGTAGGCTACATGAATAAGCTTACTTGTAATGTCATATTTGCCTTTTTGGTATTGGCCAGTTCTCCGTGCCTAACTGAATGATACTTTCACAAAATATGTGAAATTGTTTAAATTAATACAGTAAAAAAAAAGTGGAAAAATGTGTCTGGGCGTGTCTTTGTCTGCGTGTATGTGTCTGGACTGGGGGAGGGGTGATGTGAAGCTGAGATGAGGAAGTGCCACGCCCTGTCCTTTCCGGATCGGGGGTGAAGTTAGATGCCTTTACCTGAGATGGCACTTGCCACGCTCTGGAGTGATTGATTACATTAACATGCGGGCCTCTGGAGATGACTTCCTCATCCTCATGGCAACAGACTTCAGGCAGCTGAAGGTTCAGCCGCCTAGCCGCTGAAGTGTGACGCCGCGAGCTTTCTCTCCATCTCTCTTCTCTCCCTGCCTTCTCCGGGAATATAAAGGGGGTGGGGGCGCTCTTCACTCGCTCTTCATATTACCCAGGCCTGCGAACACGATCCCTAACAAGCCCCGGTAATGCAGTGACTGACCGGAGGCTGCGTATTCCTCCGCGGTGAAAGATTTATCTGTGGAGGAGGTGAAAGACAGATGCGGCAACATCCCGTCCTGCAGGAGCTGTATCGGTTTGGCCAATTGATCTTTGCTTGGCAGGTACAACGTAGTGCCGATAGCATTAGCCGCCTCACTGGCTCGTTCACTTGCCAGCTTCGCAGAGCAGAAATTAAAAGTACGTGTTTTAAAACACTGGGAAACCCGGCCATGCTTCACAGCTTTCGTTCTGTCTGAGCGGCGTGTTTTCGTCTTGTTTTGTTTAGCGGCGTGTCACATATCAGCTGACAAGGCTTCTCAATGTCTAAACTAACGTTAACTCATGTATTCTGTGGAGTGGGGGGGTGTTTATATACGGCGGCTGACGTATTCGGGTCTTGTCTGCTGCGCATCCACGGACAACAGGCTCATTGGCCACCTTTGATACCAGGAACTCTGGATCTCTACTGTCGCCACGGGAGCCTGCACTCGTCCGCGGTAAACAATGGCAGCGCTTTAAAGCCGGCTGCGCCCGGGCTCTGGCTCAGGGACGGCGACGGGCCCTCAACTTGCGCCAACGGTGCCTTTTGGAATTAGGGCCGGGTCTCTTCCTGCCCACACCCCCAGCTCCCCCCCCCCGTCCCTTTTCTCCCCCATCCAAGCTTCAGAAGTCAGAACCAAAAAGTTAATGCATCCATCGTGCTCTCCGTTCCTGCTCTGACGGAAGATGATTTAAATCAATTTCTTTGATTTTGATCACGGCAGCGGGTTTGCCAGATAATGAGGGGGAGATTCGGAGTGGAAAATGCAAAATATATTGGATTGCAGTGATTACTATAGGGAGTTCAGCTGTTATATTTCAAGACAGGCCAGTTTTTTTTTCTCTCATCAACTGTATTTTCTACATGAATGCCTTCACTGAAGAGCCTTATCCACAACCGCGCAGAATATTGCACTGCGACTGTGTGAGAGATGTAATACATTTAAATGCACCCAATCCAGTCCCATATGGTTATTCTCATATGTAAAGAGCAGGGCACAAGCCTTATGATGCCCATAAAGCCACGTGAACACAGATGGCCTTAAAGAAGAGACAATGCCCTCTGTCTGTACATTCCAGTCAATTTCTGCCAACAGCGCAGTTGTCTTTTCCCACCAGCAGATGGCAGTAGCCACACACCATAGACCGAGCCGCAAATAAGTAAAGCTCTCTTAAGATCAAGATCAGGAGCTCCTGTTGTGTGTGTAATGATGTTCTTTCGCTTCAACTTTCTCTCTGTGTAGGGAGCACTTTTTAACTTTAGCAGAGTTTACTTTTGAAATTGTCTGGCTTGTTCTCAGACAGATGCGTACAGGAAGAGGTAGAACTCTGAATGAAAGGGCGTAGGCAGGGTCAGAGGTGACTGAGGTCCCCCTCGTCTCTCCTCTGCAGGGGTTTGTCGAAAAACTGGACGAGTTCATCCGCTGGCTGAGGGAGGCTCTGGAGAGCACGGATAACTGGACCCCCCCTAAAGCGGAGACAGACAGCCTCCGGCTTTACCTGGAGACACACCTGGTGAGTCACGCTCTTTCCCTTTGTACCGACTCAATAATAAGTCACATGCACACATCAACACGCACACGCCGTAAACAACATGAAAAGCTCACCGAACTACATGCGCAAGCAACATGCGCACACCTCTCGAGCGCGTACAAACACTGATGCAAGAGCGTATGCAACCCAACGCAACAATAACACACGCAAGAACTGGCATTCATGCACATAAACAATGCAAACACAGATGCGTCCGCATTCGCGGCTACGCAAGCAATGATGATGCACTTTCATACGCTCATGGAGCCTATGTATGTAAACCTATTTATTTAGGTTTGTGTATATGTGTGTGTTTAGGTTTTTGTATATAGGTATGTGTTGGGGTGGGCGTATACAGTATATTTGTGCATGTGCGCGCATGTGTGTGCGTGTGTGTGTTGGCCGTGGGTCTTTGCTGCTGAACCTGGAGAGATTGCTTTATTGTGACGGGGCTTCACACGCCCGTATTGATTGAGGCGGGGGGGGGGAGTGGTGGAAATGTGAAAAACACTCTTGTTTTTCTTTCGTACACCCCCTGCTTTCGGGGGCCACAAACCGGGGAGGTATACACAATTTAATGTTTTGATTTAGAGTCCAGCTGGCACGCGGGGGCCGAAGGAGCGCGGAACGTTCCGGTACCCGAGGGAGGCCGGTAACGAGGGGCCTGTGAGCTCAGGCTCTCTTTATAAGGCATTGAGAGATGGCGCCAAATGAAACGGCTATTGATTGAACTGGATGGCGGATCCGGGCCTTTGAATCACATTAACGAGGGCACTCTGCTCCGGAGCAAAATGAACAGTCCGGACAAGTGCTCACAGGGCAGCTGTAAAGAGCGGGGGGGGGTGGCTGGGGTGTTGAAAACACATCAAACGGACGGGGGCTCACGCCCCGCTGGGAGGCAGCGGCTTGCATCCATCGGCACCGCCCTTTTAGCGCTCTCCCTAGCGCACGACGCCCCCATTGCAGGTGGAAAAGTGAGCCTTTATGAACCCCCTATCAATCGTCTTTTGAAAAAATTCTAAACTTTTGCCCCCCACAGAAAAGCACTGTGATTGGTTCATATCCGCGATATCGCCCTCTGACCCCCGCCTTCAGCCATCCCAACATCAGAGGAGCCTGGGACGCTGGTCTTTGCACCCTGGCTGCGGCGTTCCTCTTCCACTCTCTATACAAACGCGGTCACGTTGGGGCGATGTCCCTTTCTCTGTAACACGGGGATCACGTCACCCTGACAGCTCACAGTCCCGCGACACCATCACGCGTCTGGCCGTTAACCTACCTGTCTGATTTTAATACGCCACACTAACCCACTTCTACAAACAGACCATTATTACTGCACTGCACACAGTCCCCACTAACACACTTCTACAAACAGACTGTTATTACTGCACTGCACACAGTCTCCACTAACACACTTCTACAAACACACTGTTATTACTGCACTGCACACAGTCCCCACTAACACACTTCTACAAACAGACTGTTATTACTGCACTGCACACAGTCTCCACTAACACACTTCTACAAACAGACTGTTATTACTGCACTGCACACAGTCTCCACTAACACACTTCTACAAACAGACTGTTATTACTGCACTGCACACAGTCTCCACTAACACACTTCTACAAACAGACTGTTATTACTGCACTGCACACAGTCCCCACTAACACACTTCTACAAACACACTGTTATTACTGCACTGCACACAGTCTCCACTAACACACTTCTACAAACACACTGTTATTACTGCACTGCACACAGTCCCCACTAACACACTTCTACAAACAGACTGTTATTACTGCACTGCACACAGTCTCCACTAACACACTTCTACAAACAGACTGTTATTACTGCACTGCACACAGTCTCCACTAACACACTTCTATAAACAGACTGTTATTACTGCACCGCACACAGTCCCCACTAACACACTTCTACAAACAGACTGTTATTACTGCACTGCACACAGTCTCCACTAACACACTTCTACAAACAGACTGTTATTACTGCACTGCACACAGTCCCCACTAACACACTTCTACAAACAGACTGTTATTACTGCACTGCACACAGTCTCCACTAACACACTTCTACAAACAGACTGTTATTACTGCACTGCACACAGTCTCCACTAACACACTTCTACAAACAGACCGTTATTACTGCACTGCACACAGTCTCCACTAACACACTTCTACAAACACACTGTTATTACTGCACTCTACACAGTCCCTCACTAACACACTTCTACAAACAGCACTGCACACAGTACTCACTAACACACTTCTACAAACAGACTGTTATTACTGCACGACACACAGTCCCCACTAACACACTTCTACAAACAGACTGTTATTACTGCACTGCACACAGTCCCCACTAACACACTTCTACAAACACACTGTTATTACTGCACTGACTACTGCACAGAGACCCCCTCCTACCCCACTGCTGTACAGACCTGTACGTACGTGGTCATATATCGTTGCACACGTTGTATCGCTGGTCCTCGGCAGCAGCCACAGAGCGCCTCACACAGGTAACCGCACGCAGGATAGCAGGCTAATGCTAATGCACCTGCACAAAGGAGCCAGCCGCACTCGTAGCCCTGAAGAACCTAATGTTCCAGCATTACGGTGGCCAGCGCGCAGAAGATAAATCCCGGTGGGGAAAAAATGACATTTTTCTCAATGAACGGCAGACGTTCTGTCACCGCCGCGAACCACACACAGCCGTCCCCATCCTCTCCCACTGCTAAATAAAGCTCCTGTCACCGGAAAAAAAAAAAAAACATTATCCGCGGAGCATCGGCAATAATTTATCGCACGGGCCGTGTTGTAAAAGATATTTGTGGCGCTAGGTGCTTTGTAACGTAATCCTAACTCTAACCACGTTGTGCAAAACTATTAAACCGCTCCAGGGTCGGTGCTTACGGGCTCTACATCACTCCAGCGGTGAGCCATTTGTAATGAGTAATCTGATGCCGTGATGTCCCTGGATCCTGATAACTATTCTGTATGGTCACACCAGTGTCCATGAGGGAGCTTGTCCTTAAAATCCAACCCCCCTACACTACTTAACTGAGTGTAAATGGCCCGTACCCCAAAAAGCACTGCCCTGGATGTGCCCGTGCTATTTTTACGCATAACGGTGAGGTTTGGGATTATGGCCCGACGAGCTGATCTGGGATCAGCCGCCTCCCGGGCGCGCCGCTGTGAGGCGCTGGGGTAAGTCCGCCCCCTTTCCTGGCGGGGCCTCATGGCGCACGGCGCGCCGCGGATAGTGGTTAGCGCGGAGAGTGGATAGCGCGAGCGGCGGCCCCGCGCGGGTTTTTTGTTTTTCCGGCAGGCCCGGCCAGATCTGAATGGGCCATAATCGCGGCGGGCAGGCCCGGCTGAGATCTGACGAGACGGGAATCCAAGGCGAAAATGGCTCCGGGCGCCTCTCCGCACTGCTCCCCCGGGACGCCTCTCCACACTGCTCCCCACCACCCCTCTTCTAAAGCGCATCCCATTCTCCTTCCACCAAAACCCGGGGTGGCGGTCCACGATCCGCCCGTGCCTCTCACGGCATGTGCTTTCTGTGCATCACGTGCGTGTGAGAGAATCGGCAGTGGCTCGTTGACCGGGGGAGGGGAAAGGGAAATGAAGAGTGTTTGGGGTTGGGGGGTGGAGGGGTGTTTATAACAGCTGTGAGACAGACCTCTATGTAATGGAAGATGATACTTGGGAGTGGGTACTGGAAGATTAGGCTTCCTGCTATTTGTGCGCAGAAAGGGTTTGGCTTATTTCACTTAATGCATTTACTGGTCTTAGATGTGCAATGGCAGGAACATTCAGTCCTTTCGTCATAAGAAAATAAGTGTGTGAAATCAAGAGCAGGCGCACTTTAGTTTAGTTTTATAGGTGGAGGAGGTTTTGAGGATGAGAGGTGATTTTGTGTGTGTTTGTGATTGCATGTGTGTTCGTGTGTGTGATGTGTTTGTGTACATTAGGTTTATGTTTGTGCGTGTGCCGCAGTGTATGTGTAGTATGTTTGTGTGTGTGTGAGTAGTAAGCTTGTATGTGTATACAGTATAGTAAATGTGTATATACAGTATGTGTGTGTACGTACGTGTGTGTGTGATGTGTTTGTGTACTTTACGTCTGACTGTGTATGTGCGCGTGGTGTGGTGTATGTATGTGTAGTATGTCTGTGTGTGTGTGGTACATTGTATGTATGTGTAGTATGTTTGTGTGTGTATACAGTAAGTGTGTAAATCGAGTGTGTGTGTGTGTGATGTGTTTGTGTACTTTACGTCTGACTGTGTATGTGCGCGTGGTGTGGTGTATGTACGTGTAGTATGTTTGTGTGTGTGAGTAGTAAGCTTGTATGTGTATACAGTATAGTAAGTGTGTATATACAGTATGTGTGTGTACGTACGTGTGTGTGTGATGTGTTTGTGTACTTTACGTCTGACTGTGTATGTGCGTGTGCCGCAGTGTATGTATGTGTAGTATGTGTGTGTGAGTAGTAAGCTTGTATGTGTATACAGTATAGTAAATGTGTATATACAGTATGTGTGTGTACGTACGTGTGTGTGTGATGTGTTTGTGTACTTTACGTCTGACTGTGTATGTGCGTGTGCCGCAGTGTATGTATGTGCAGTATGTTTGTGTGTGTGTGTGTGTGTGTGTGTGTGAGTGAGTAGTAAGCTTGTATGTGTATACGGTATAGTTAGTGTGCGTATCCAGTATGTGCGTGTGTGTGTGTGAACATCATGTCTATGTGCATGTGGTACATTGTATGTATGTGTAGTATGTTTGTGTGTGTATACAGTAAGTGTGTAAATCGAGTATGTGTGTGTGTGTGTGATGTGTTTGTGTACATTATGTCTATGTTTGTGCACGTAGTGCATTGTATGTATGTGTAGTATGTCTGTGTGTGTGTGAGTAGTAAGCTTGTATGTGTATACAGTATAGTAAGTGTGTGTGTGTGTGTGTGTGTGTGTGTGTGAGTGAGTATTAAGCTTGTGTGTGTATACGGTATAGTTAGTGTGTGTATACAGTATGTGTAGGTGTGTGTGTGTGAGTGTGAGTGAGTAGTATGCTTGTGTGTGTATACAGTATAGTGTGTGTGTGTGTGTGTGTGTGAGTGAGTAGTAAGCTTGTGTGTGTATACAGTATAGTGTGTGTGTGTGTGTGTGTGTGTGAGTGAGTAGTAAGCTTGTGTGTGTATACGGTATAGTAAGTGTGTGTATACAGTATGTGTAGGTGTGTGTGTGTGAGTGTGAGTGAGTAGTATGCTTGTGTGTGTATACAGTATAGTGTGTGTGTGTGTGTGTGTGAGTGAATAATAAGCTTGTGTGTGTATACAGTATAGTGTGTGTGTGTGTGTGTGTGTGAGTGAGTATTAAGCTTGTGTGTGTATACGGTATAGTTAGTGTGTGTATGCAGTATGTGTAGGTGTGTGTGTGTGTGTGAGTGTGAGTGAGTAGTATGCTTGTGTGTGTATACAGTATAGTGTGTGTGTGTGTGTGTGTGTGAGTGAGTAGTAAGCTTGTGTGTGTATACAGTATAGTGTGTGTGTGTGTGTGTGTGTGTGTGAGTAGTAAGCTTGTGTGTGTATACGGTATAGTTAGTGTGTGTATACAGTATGTGTAGGTGTGTGTGTGTGAGTGTGAGTGAGTAATATGCTTGTGTGTGTATACAGTATAGTGTGTGTGTGTGTGTGTGTGTGAGTGAGTAGTAAGCTTGTGTGTGTATACAGTATAGTGTGTGTGTGTGTGTGTGTGAGTGAGTATTAAGCTTGTGTGTGTATACGGTATAGTTAGTGTGTGTATACAGTATGTGTAGGTGTGTGTGTGTGTGAGTGTGAGTGAGTAGTATGCTTGTGTGTGTATACAGTATAGTGTGTGTGTGTGTGTGTGTGTGAGTGAGTATTAAGCTTGTGTGTGTATACGGTATAGTTAGTGTGTGTATACAGTATGTGTAGGTGTGTGTGTGTGTGAGTGTGAGTGAGTAGTATGCTTGTGTGTGTATACAGTATAGTGTGTGTGTGTGTGTGTGTGAGTGAGTAGTAAGCTTGTGTGTGTATACAGTATAGTGTGTGTGTGTGTGTGTGTGTGTGTGAGTGAGTAGTAAGCTTGTGTGTGTATACGGTATAGTTAGTGTGTGTATACAGTATGCGTAGGTGTGTGTGTGTGAGTGTGAGTGAGTAATATGCTTGTGTGTGTATACAGTATAGTGTGTGTGTGTGTGTGTGTGTGTGTGTGTGAGTGAGTAGTAAGCTTGTGTGTGTATACAGTATAGTGTGTGTGTGTGTGTGTGTGAGTGAGTAGTAAGCTTGTGTGTGTATACGGTATAGTTAGTGTGTGTATACAGTATGTGTAGGTGTGTGTGTGTGAGTGTGAGTGAGTAGTATGCTTGTGTGTGTATACAGTATAGTGTGTGTGTGTGTGTGTGTTGTGTGTGTATACAGTATAGTGTGTGTGTGTGTGAGTGAGTAGTAAGCTTGTGTGTGTATACAGTATAGTGTGTGTGTGTGTGTGTGTGTGTGAGAGTGAGTAGTAAGCTTGTGTGTGTATACGGTATAGTAAGTGTGTGTATACAGTATGTGTAGGTGTGTGTGTGAGTGTGAGTGAGTAGTAAGCTTGTGTGTGTATACGGTATAGTAAGTGTGTGTATACAGTATGTGTAGGTGTGTGTGTGAGTGTGAGTGAGTAGTAAGCTTGTGTGTGTGTATACGGTATAGTAAGTCTGTATACAGTATGTGTAGGTGTGTGTGTGTGTGAATAGTAAGCTTGTGTGTGTACACACTATAGTAAGTGTGTGTATACAGTATGTGTGTACAGCACGCATGTGAGGAAGGCGCTGCCTCCTGTACTGTTAGCGGTTGTGAAGCGTGACTCTGTGTGTCGTATCGTCCCTCTGCAGAGCTTCAAGCTGAACGTGGACAGCCACTGCTCCCTGAAAGACAGCGTGCTGGACGAGGGCGGCCGGCTCCTGGAAGTCATCATCTCCCACAAATCAGGTGCCGCGCCGAAAACCGCGCATTCATTATTAATGTTTATATTAACATACTGACCTTCAGGATTTATAAATCTTTCAGCGTTCGCTTCTCAGAGCAAGAGCCCTCCACATAGAGCGGTAGCGGCTTTCTGAAGCGAAGAGGAGCAACGCAAAGGGGTTGGGGAGTGCAGGAAACTAGCCGGGACAGAGTATATGAAGTGGGCGGAATTAAGAACAGCAGGTCGGGAGTCAGAGGGCATCTCGCAGACGTTCCTCCGCGCCGCGCCGGCCGATTATTCACCTCCAGCAGGCCGCCGCAAATGTACAAATCCGCTAAGCTGGCCTCCCTGTTGGTGAGGTGTCTCCTCTCTGGTAGTTAAGCTGCCGACCATTAAAAATGCAGATGGCCCCCAGGAGCTGGAGCGATTTGAAAGCTCTGCCAGCCAAGACCTGCTGCGATTCACCGGGATCCGGCTACCTTTGCCACCTTCTCTCTCTCTCATTCTCTCAAATTCAAATTCAAATTCAAATAAGCTTTATTGGCATGGCAAGGGTACACTTATAATATTGCCAAAGCATAGACTGACATAACAAACAGATAAAAGATAAGCAATCGCAAATGTTACTACAGTAAACATGCACACTAAAGAAAGAAATACTATTCTACGTCTAAAAGACAAACGCATGAAATTGGTCGTGTATTAATGTTACTCACTATCCCTCATTTTGTGGCAAGTGGCAATGTACTGTGCTGCCAAAGCCCCCCCCCCCCTCTTTCTCTCTCTCTCTGTCTGTCTCTCTCTGTTTCTCTCTCATGTCTTCTCTCTCTGTCTGTCTCTCTCTGTTTCTCTCTCATGTCTTCTCTCCCTGGCTGCTTCTCTCTGTTTCTCTCTCAGCGTCTGTCATTTTCCTCTGTATGTCTCCCCATTGGTCTTTTTCTCCGTCACAACCTTTTTCTGCATCCTCCCACACCATATTTTTCTCTTTTTCTCTTTTTCTCCAGTTCTCTTACTCCCACTCTCTTCTCCTCTCTCTCTCTCTCTCTCTCTCCCTCCCTCTGTCTTTCATTCTCTGTCGCTGTGTTTAATCAAGTAGTAGGTCGCAGCACCTGCAGTCAGGTTGTTTTGGGCACCGCAGTTATTAATCGCAAATCTCCCCCCAACCTCCTGCATAGCCACTAATACCTGGTTTCCTAGCAACTCTACGGATCGGTAATGATTCTGCAGGTATGAGCAACAGCTGACATTGTTCGACAGCCGATAGATAATAAAGCATGTAATCTCGGCGCACGACAATCGCAGGTCGAGTTCAGCATTTTGCCCTCGCTTTTTACATTTATTTAAATTTATGCTTTTTAAATGGCTTTGAACAAATAGGATTGGAGAAATTAGAAATGCGCAGAGGGTCGGTGGGAAACGGCTCTGTACGGGAGACGGGAATTAATCTGCGAGAGCCACGTCTGACTGAAAGCACGCCTCCGCACGGGAAAAATAAATCCGAGCAGGTTCCCGAAAAACATCCATGGCGATGACCCCCCCCGACCTTGACACGATGCGACAATTCCAAAAGAAACACGTAAAGTTTTTCCCTGGATCGGAAAAGAGGCGTGGCTCTTTGGAGACCCTGAGGTTGTTCGGGAGTGGTTTTAGCACATGACTTCTGTCGTTAATCAACTTTTCCCTCACGGTGCCAACACAACAGTACATAATTGCAACCAGGTGAAGGAAACACATATAACACACATAAACACACATAAACACGTATAATGTGTTTACACAGAACAGTTGCTGAACGTCGAAACGTTACATAAACGCAATTATAAAATAATTTACACTAGGAGTTTTACTGAGACGAAACCTCAAGTATTTTATTACGAAGCATTTTATTATTACTCGGAAATGCGCTGTGCGACGTCGTCTTTCTGGAAACAAGACAGATAATTAAGAGCGAAAGGCTTGGAGTGCGGGAGGGGAAAAGTTTGGTTTTTCTTTAGTCTGGTTATTGGTTTGGAGGATTTGCTGCTTCAGTGCATGCCACTGCCCCTCTGTTTCCCTCTCTATCCCAATTTACCCTTTCACTCAATCCCTTGTTCTCCTTTTACCTCTCTCTCAAACTCTCTCTCCCGCTGCCAACCCCTGCTTCCTCTCTAACACGCGCTCCCTGTGCTTTCCACCACTCCACCCGTCCTTCTCCTCCCGTCACTGTTGTCTCCCACCTTCTTTTTCCTCTCCCTCTCTGTCTTTCTCTAACACTCAGTCTTTCCTTTATTGCTCTCCCTCTCCATCTCACTTCCTCTCATCTCTCCCTCCCTCACTCTCTTCCTTTTTCTTTTTCCTTTTCATGCAATCCCTTTTTCTCTCTCCCACTCTCTCTCTCTCTCTATATATCTCTCTCACTCAATCTCTCCCTGTCTCTCTCTTTCACTCTCACTCCCACTCCCACACTCCCACTCCCTCTCTCTCTCCTTCTATCTCACTCTCTCCCACTCCCTCTCTCTCTCACCCTGTCTCTCACACTCACTCTCACTCACTCTCTCCCACTCCCCCACCTCTCTCTCTCTCTCTCTTTCTCTCACCTACACTCTCTCACACTCACTGTCTCCCACTCCGCCCCCCTTTCTCTCTCACTCTCTTTCTCTCACCTACACTCTCTCACACTCACTGTCTCCCACTCCGCCCCCCTTTCTCTCACTCTCTTTCTCTCACCCACGCTCACTCTTTCCCACTCCGCCCCCCTCTCTCTCACTCTCTCTTTTTCACACCCACTCTCTCTCACCCACTCTCTCACCCTCTCTCTCTGCCACCCTCTCTCTCACCCACACTCTCTCACTATTTTTCTCCCTCACACTCACTGTCTCCCACTCTGCCCCCTTTCTCTCTCACCCTCTCTCTCACTCACACTCTCTCTCACTCTCTCTCTCACCCACACTCTCTCTCACTATTTTTCTCTCTCACCCACACTCTCTCACGCTCACTGTCTCCCACTCTGCCCCCCTTTCTCTCTCACACTCTCTCTCTCACCCACACTCTCTCACACTCTCTTTTTCTCACCCACTCTCTCACCCTCTCTCTCACTCACACTCTCTCTCCCTCTCTCCAGGTCTCCGGGACACGTTGCAGATGATCGCACAGCAGTGGCAGGAGCTGCAGAGGCAGATCCGCCGACAGCACTGCTGGATCCTGCGCGCCCTGGACGCCATCAAAGCCCAGATCCTGGCCCGCGGGGCGTCTGGCGAGGCGCGCAGCGGAGCCGCCAGCCCCAAGGTAACACGGCCGCGCCGCGTCCCCGTTTTCTCTCTCCGTCTCCCGCCTATCGCCCGCGGCCATCCAGTGCTCGCTCAGCAAAATAAACAAACAGAACGGGAGCACAGGAGGGGGCAGCGCCATTAGCATAAGAAACAGCCCGAGCGAAGCTATCCAGTTAGAAGTCCTTTAGAGTGGTGGGAACACGCCTTTATGCGCATGATATGAATATGAGATTTGTCTTTAATGAACGCTAAGGCCTGTAAGGTTGCATGAATAATTAGGGGAAGCAAACACATGCGCACGCACGCACACACACACACACACACACACATTCACACACACGTACGCGCAGTGATTTGATGCTGAGAATATGCAGTGCGATATTCAGTTTATGCACCTTGCACTTTACCGCTGAGTTGCAAAAGAATGCATTCTGGGTTTTTGTGATGCGCTCAGTTTGTAATTAGCAAATGTGTTGGAGTACATAATTATGCTGGTGTTTGACTTCAGGGGAGACCTTCCCTGCCCAACTGTACAAAGCAACATCTTCCTCTTGCTTCTGCATTAAAATGAGAACGTAACACTTTAAGGTGTAAGATCACAAATATGTGATTGGAATATTCTTAACTGAAGATTCTAATGCTGATGTAACAATGGAGTTCTAGAACACTGACTTAGAATTTTGGAAAAAAAACATTCCAGAAAAGCTTGTCTTCAAAGGGTTAAATGGAATCAGGGCATCAATAGGCTGCTGGATTTCCCAAGGGTGCAGTCACACTTTTGAAAGCCAGAACTTTGAGAGATTTTTTGGCTGTAATTTCTCTATTTGATCTCTAGCCAATGAGATGAGTCCTCAAACACCCCCCCCCAAAAAAAAGAAAAAAAGAAGAGCACTTCTTTCCCTTTTTCACCTGGTACATCTTGCAGGTAAAAGCACAACCCTGTTGTTACGGCAACGCAGATAATCTTGCTGCTTTTAAATTGTTTTGTTGCAATTATAAATCAGCGCAATCAGTCTGATCAGTCAGCTCTGACATCCATTAGCCGCTCGGTTACAGCAAATTAACAAAGAGGGGAGCCAGTGATTCATTATCTCATTGCTGTTAATGACGATCAGATGCATTGCCTAATTAGAAGATGGCCATTGTAGCGGGAGGAAGGTCAGGGACAGAGCTACAAATCTCCCCGCAGCCTGTGTGTTTAAGCCCTCACCGCGGTGCCGAGGGTTGAGTAAACATGCACCGGGATTGGTTGAGGGATTTGGGGAGGAGCTGATATCACCAACCAGACCAGTCTTAGCCGCAGATCTAAAACTACTAGACTTGTCTGCGGTGGTTTTCCCCCCCACAGAGACATTCCTTTATTCGGAATGCAATTGGACACACAGGGGAATTGGTGTCTGATAAAGAAATCGCTATCTGTGGTCGTTGCCGTTATTCCATGGCGAGAGCGGTATCGTTACAGCAACACGGGCTGCTTCTGGTAGAGGGAGAAAACAAATGAAACGCAGAGGGCCTAACTGGACCAATTACGCGCTTCCGTTTGTTGTGCGGCGCCGGGCCACGCCCACTTCCTGTAGCGGTATGCCGCAGACCCGGCGGCGTCGCGTTCGGTGTGGAAAGGCGAGACGGCGCGACACCGCAGACACAAACACACCCGCCTCTCCGGTTCCACAGCATCAGTCAGCGACGGAGAGATAGCGGCGGGGGGGGGTCTCGCGGGAGGTTTTCGACCGTACGACAGAAAAAGCCCCCGTCGACGTCGGCGCAAACGGCAAGGCAGACATCATAGACTCCTGCGGACTCGCTGTACTCTTCCAATCTTACTTCAGCCTGACCGAAAAGTCAGCAGCCTCCACAGGCGCGTCCCGCCCAGAGGCAGCCGTCTATTATAAAAGCGCCCTCCGACCAGTCGTAAACTACCTAGGCAACGCATCGGCCTGTGTTTCCCTGTTCATTTCAGAGTTTCTGGATAGCGCCACAGAGCGACCTGCTGCCAAACACCGATAGGGTCCCTCTAGGTCGGGCCTTTCATGTTTGTCCTGCTACAAATACCAAAATTCCAGGTACAAGAAGAAATGGCCACAGTGGCCATACAACACTTTCTGGCTGTCTGTACTATGCCTGGATGAAGCAATGTGTAATGGTACCTTTAGATTGCCATGTCATTGACACATCGAATGACCTTTACAGTATATTGTGGCGTGCCCTCCCTCCATTTCTGCAGTGAGGCACAGGATATAAATATTGGAGCCGGAGCAATTGACAGATGAATTATTTAAAGCTTTAACTTCAAAGCAATGCTATTGAATTGCTTAAACTTTAAAAGATTTTTGTTTTTTCTTGAGTCTTTGTTTTAAATAATGATTATATCATCCAGGGCTTTTACGCTAATAACTGTTAATAAACGTACGGAACGATTGATGTACGGGTGACATCAGGGTAGTCCTTAAAGGCTGCGCGCATCCTTTCGGACAGCACGCGCATTAATAAATCTGGATGCGAGAACTTGTCAAAATGTTGAGGGATCAAAGAGAGTGAAAATTACGGCCCGGGACACGCGGAGAGAACGCCTCGTGGCATTATTAAATCACACACACCGCGCAGCTCTCAAATGAAACTTAATTAGAATATGAATTATATGAAGCCAAAAAGTTAGTCAACTAAAAAACGGTACAGACTGACAGGCCCAATAAAGATGATGTCATGTTTGTGCAATTCTCGCGTTCCTAAATGAAGTAATAGCATTGCGGTGTCGTGCGGGAGGCGACGCTGCGACATTGCTGAAAGGCAAGCCTTCCGTACTCGTGGAATTCACAAAAATACCATTTTGAGTTTTTTTTTTCTCCGTAACGACAACACACCCAAGTTGATCACTCTTCAGATGAATTCCGTGAATTAACGAGCGATGCCTCCCAACTTAAAATGTTTAAAAGCAAAGATAAATTATTGAGTTACAACTGGCGATGGGGGGGGTGGGGGTGGGTGGTGGTGGAATGGCTCCTGCGCCAACATCTTTTGAGGGAAAACTCACTGTCGCCATTAATTACTAATCCGTAGAAACAACAGGTGCCCTGCATGGCTATTAATTTGCTTGTGTAAAACAGCACACCTAAGAGCAATGCGACCTGTCACTCCGGTAATATACGATGTTATGAAGACACTCACATTGTCCCCAGAATGTCATTAAGGTGTGCATAAAGCAGAGCGAGCCTCTCCTGACAGCCATAACGGTTTGTTATTATTGCACTAAACATATGCTCTTGCCGTCATCTCTGTGTTCTTTTTTCGCGGTCTGAATTATTTTAGACGGGACCATAAAGTTTTAACGGGGCTGGATGCCGGGCGAATGGCAGTCCTAAGGGGCCGCTGTCCTGTTTAGTTATTCTCTTCTAATTAAATCGTTGAGGAAGATCATAGGAGCAAGAGATGCAGAAATCAAATAAACATAACAGTGTTTTTGTAAAAGGGGGGGAGGGGGGGGCGCGGGGATCGGCGGCAGTAATTTCAATTGCTCTCCGTTGTTTTCCGCTTCTCGGGTCTTTCGAGGCAGGAGCGGAGTGTCGCGACTCGAGGGCTCTCCGGCATCTTCTTAATAATCAGAGTTATTTGTACGGCGGTTAGGCGGTTCGCGGAGGGCCGACGAGGCCAAGTCGCCGGGTCGAGTATCAAGGAGCCGCTCGTTCCCGCCCGCGGTCGCCGCTCGACAGCCTGGTGGGGGGGAGTTCAGTCTGATTCCGCCCGCTTCGGTCCTAATATCAACCGTCACTCGGCGGGAACGTGACGCCCCCCCCCGGCTTTTTTATTTCTCTCCATATCTGGCCGAGTACTCCGGAGAGGCCGAGCCTTTTTTGGCTTGCGTACTCTGGCATCGCTATTGCCGTCGCGCCGTTGCGGCGGCAGGAAGCGAGCATCGCGTGTCGAGTCCGCCGGATTCTCCCGGGTTCTGTTGGTTTGCGTCCACGTTACTCGCCGGGAGATTTTTGGTCGTAACTGTGCCACAGCAGAGGGGCCAGAAGATTGGGTTGATCATCAGCAGCCTGGTCCTCTGTCACATGCTGGAGCTTCCAGATATTGTAGCATCAGAAGGCCAGGATCATCATAGGTAGTGTTCTGGAGCAGAGCTTGACACGCCGGCACGTTCCGTGCTACATGAGGCCTGATCCAGGCCTACGGTTTGACTTTTGCCACTGATTTTAAATGCCAACCACGACAACCCTGTTCGCTTTGTTAGGTACGTGCACGTGACCCTAAAGAGGATTATGAAACTGGCTTGCCGGGCCGAGATGCGTAAAGGCGTCTCTTCGAGTTGCGGCGTCGCGCGAGGCGTGTCCCGCAGGCATGCTAGCTCGCAGCCGAAGGCGGAGAGTCCCAAACGGAAGAGCGCGCCCTCGGATCCTGAAGTTAATGCCGAGGTGTGAACCCTCACCCTGTGGTGTATGCGCACGACAAAGCCGCTGTTCTGTTTTAAACGCAGTCAGTGTGATGCGCGCCGAATGCTCCTAGCACATTAGCCCCCCGGAGGAGCGGCGAACATAAGGACCCACACTCACAGTAGCTCACTGCTCCTGCCAGTAATCTCTCATTGTGATGCCAATTCCTTGCTGATATTCTCAGGTAGTAGACATCAGCGATGAACAGGTTGCCTCTTTGTCACAAAGCCTAGTTGTCTCACGCATACACTTAAAGAGAGCACTTCCTGCGCGGTATCCGGAATCCAGAATTTTCCACAGTTCCATCCACATTGAACCGTGAATGCTTTTCGAGACTAATACTCTACGCACGTTCTTGGGCATGTGTGACTACACATAGGCCATAGACTCCCTGCGTCTCCAACTCACCTGCTGTGTACAGCATTAGATCATATGGTAAGGTCTGAGGTCTGATACACACACATGCTCATACCGCATACACAAATACTCATACATATGTATCGCACACGCGCAGACAAACATGGTCATGGACACACGTGCACACATGGACATACTCGCGCGCGCGTACAAGCAGACGCGCACACCCACACGTACGAACACTCAGACGCACTTTGGAACACACGTCCCGAGACGCTCCCAGTCAATTTTCTTCACGCACGGCGCAATCGATCAGCGTATGACAAGGAGCGCTACTATCAAGTTTCTATTTTCCTCCCCCCTTTCATCAATGAAAATTTTATTAGAATAAAATCCATAAGAATTTATCATCTGTTATGAACTGCCGTTATCGTCGCGCTGCAAAAATGCTTAGCAGTCCTATCCTTTCAACTTCCCCAAATAAACGGAGAGCTCCGCGGCCCACTTCACAGTTGTTTTGAGAGAGCAAGTTGGTCACGTCGATACCCGGCTGGCTGCGTAGCGCCCTGGCAGCGCCGCAGCGGTTGGCGCTCCGGTCTTTCGGGGAGGATGTTCTCTTCGCCCCCAGAGTGCGCCGATATCGATGTCGTCGGTGCGCGCGCGCTAGTGGCTGGGGAGCCTGGGTCCTGCTGCGCGCATTTATGCTGTAATATGTATGTATGTAAAAGCGGGAAGCCCTTATCTGTGGCTGATAGGAGACAGCTTGTCTGCCCCAGGGCTCCCATTTCACCTTAGCGGGCGAAGCGACCGCGGCACAGTGGGGTGGCCCAACTCTGCCACCCCGGCGCCGCTCCCCGCCGTATGCTAACGAGCCGCCGCGCTGCATACGGAGCAGGGCCGGGTGGATATCAAAGGAACCCTGGGTTATTATCAGCCAGAATGAAATTAAGGGATGTATTAAGAACTCTTACCAATTTCTCCTGGCCTCTGCTATGGAACTCCCAGCATGCTTTGCTCCCGCTGATAGCACTTTGTGTGCGGATCAAAGGTCCAGCTTTTAGTGCTCTTTTTAGTAAGGTGACGTACATTAGTATTATATAAGGTATTATTTGTTTTAATTGAGTTATTTACTATACATATCTTCTTTCTGCAACCTTAACCTTCCTGTAATGTTAGCATTTTACTGCCATTTGTGTTAAGGTGTTATTATGGGTCAATATAACAAAAACATAAAAGTTCCAAAAAAATGTTTACGTGTATTTCCTAATTCACTCGGATGTCTGAAATGCGTTTGCTGAAGAAAATCACCCATTTGAAGTTATACAAAAACAAAAAGTAATTTTGGGTCATATAAGCCCTAGCGCAATTGGAAGGTTGAATTAAATATCATGTGAAGTGAGCAATATCTTAATTCTGAAGTATCAAACTGAGAATTTAAAAGCCTGTTCTAGGCATTTATGGAATCATAATTATGATTACACTCAAATACATACATATTGGTGATTATATACCTGGAATATACAAACCCCAATTCCAAAAAAATTGGGACAGTATGTAAAAGCATATAGCAGTAATTTGTAAATTCTCTTTTACATATATTTATTTGAAAAAGATATTTAATGTTTTACCAAAATCAACTTTATTGATTTTTTTGCCTGTCCCAACTTTTTGGAAGGTGTTCAGAAATTAGCCTATATTTATAAAAATCAATAAACTTGAGGTAAAACATTAAATATCTTTTCTTCTTATTGTTTTCAATTAAATATATGTAAAAGATCATTTACAAATCACTGCTTTCTGCTTTTATGTGCATTTTACATACTGTCCCAGCTTATTTGGAATTGGGGTTTGTAAAACCATCAAAAATATATAGCTGCAAGCAGATATAAAGTCACAAATACATATGCATAATGCAGAAAAAACATACAAATGAGGAGCTTAGTCAGCCTAGCAAGTTTCAAATGTCTAAACAAACTCAGATTTTTAGTGAATCTTTTCTTTTTTTATTTTATTTTTTTTTGAGTTTTTGAGTTCACCACCTCATGAAGTATGGGCTCTGGGCCTCTCTGGATCAATCAATGCACACCAAGTTTTTTTCACTTTTTTATTAAATTTTTGGGTTTTTTTTTTTTTTTTTTTAAAAAAAAAAAGCCCACATGCATATATTCTTTGACATATTGAGAGACATTTTTTTTTTTTTTTTTTTTTTTTTTTTTTTTTTTTATTTTAGATTTAGTTATTAGATGCCAATTTTTGTATTTTGTACAAAAAAATCAAGGAGTCAAAGAAGACGAAAAAAGTTTTTTTTTAAATTTTTTTTAAATTAAAAAAAAATGGGTAAAATATAATGGGTAAAATAATGGTAATATATAAATTGTTGTGTGTGTGTTTTAGTGAGTTCAGGTCAGGAAATCAAAATGGAGCAGGAATTTTTTTTTTTTTTTTTTAATTTTTAAATTTTTTTAATAGCCACCAATTTAAAACATGGCACCAAAACCATCTTGTTGGTTGGGAGGTTACTTCTATCTTTGGGGCCCTGGGGAAGGTGGAAAAACAAAAAAGGAAAAAAAATAAAAAAAATCAAAAAAAAAAAAATAAAAAACAAAGAAAAATGAAAACCAAACACGATACAAAACATAGGATATTCGAGGTGGAGTGTTTTTAATCCAGTTAGTAAATGTTAAGTGAAAGTAAGGTACAGTCGGTTGACAGTAAAATTTGAAATAAATGATTAAAAAACTTAAAAAATTTGATGTTATAGTACTGTTATAGAAAAAACAATTGGCATTGATGGCATTGGCAGTCTGAGAGTACCCTCTGTCAAAAAAGATTGAATTTTCGTAAAAAAATCCAGGCGAAGTTTCAGAAAAAAAAAAAAAAAAAAAAAAAAAAATAATAATAGCATAAAGCAAAAAAAGAAATGATGCAATAGAACAGTGTGATCGGTGTGTAGAAGTGCAGATTTTCCCCACATCGCCCATTAAAAAAATAGCATCAGATTTCAAGTGAGGATTTTAGTCAGCTGGGTTTCCCACCCCTCACGACTGCACAGCTAAACTAAAGCAGACTGCAGGGTGGAAAAGGAAAGTGATAAAGGGATGCAGCCAAATCAGACCCTTCTGGAATTGACGGTACTGCCCTTCAGGAAACATTTCCTACCCATTTCACTGCTGAAGGATTGAACATGAGACTGAGGCTGTGTCCGAATCGATGCCTTTCATACTATTGAGTATGCTTGTCGAGTACATGGATGAGAAAGTTGTTAAGCCAAGCAAAATGTTCTCTAAATGTAGTTATTTCCATTAAAAAGTGACCTTATTTTCAGGTTTTCACCGATAATATTACGGAGGATATTTTTTTGCATTCTGCATGATGCCTACTAGTAAACAATACACAGTATGCTAGTACACAGGACGCAGTAGATAGGGCTCTGATTCGACCACAGACTGAATCACCTTCAGGAGATTCTCTGAACGCCATCACTGCTCTTCTCTTGGGTCAGTGACAGAGCTCATTGCCAAAGCAATCCAAATGATCTCCAATGAGCCAGCATGTAGACGGCAGAAAGAATGTCATTCCGAAAATAAGGAAGAAATTAGCTGATGTGATTACACGGATACGACGCACAGTGCCACACAGTGCGGGGTGGAGGGGAGGGGGTGTGGTGCGGGTGGGGGCGGAGCACGGCTAGCCCGAACGCTCTGGCCCGTCAAACCGAAATGTGTTTTTTTTGCCAGGCATCACTGGGCTTTGCCTTGTGTAGAGAAGAGCTGCTGAACCTGCATCTTAGCTTGCAAAGTGCGCATGTAGCAAACTTGGTTTTTCGCAAACGTGGCCTAATGTTTCTTCCGTGACGACATCGACCGTACATGTTTCCCGCAGGCGTAAATGTACAACTAACCAGGTAAAGTGCGCTCTTGACAATTCCCCTCGGCTGCGTCGTGCCGCAGGTAGCGCCTCGGCGTCATTTTCGCGGTGAAACTTTCTTTTGGCGTCTGCGAAATAAGGCCGCGCGTGACCTGCAGTATGCCAGCATATACCAGCGGATTGCTCCTGTAACGAAACCCAATGTGCCAGTTTCCGCAAACGGGACCAAACGACTTTTTTTTGTTAGCGCTTGTTGTTGATGGTAAACGGAAGAGACGAAACCAGAATGGGCAGTGGTGAGGGAGGCGTAAAGACCAGCCGGCAGAGCCGGGATGGGTGGTCCTCTCGGTCCACGGACGAGGGCACAGCCCATCTGCACAATCAACCGAGGAGTCAATCCCTGTTATACGTCTCCCGAAACCGGCCCAGCGGAGGGATTCGGCCCGTACCTCCCGCCATGCATCTGCCACCCTCTTAAACGCTTCAAACTAAATCTGGAGCTCAAAGAAACAGCCCATTTCCGACTGCCTTCCAAAACTTTCTCTATGCATTAGCATACAGAGCCACCCAAAATGCAATTTGTAAAGTGAGTAAAAAGGACAGGCTGCCTGTGCCAAAGGCAATTCGACAACTGAGGCACATTTTTTTCCCGAGACAAAAAAAGTGATACTTAATGCTTTTTCACACACGGTTGTCAAATATTTAATTACAAGGATTACGGAAAAGAATATTAATATTCGTCTACAGATTATTATGCTACAGCTTGTACTTGCATGCAGGGTTTTTTGCATGGGGGATATGTGGTGTTGAAACGCAGTGTGTGAAGGGCTGATCACTGTATTTTGTGTGTTTGTGTGTGCGTGTGTGTATGTGTGTGTGTGTGCATTGCGTGCATTGCGTGCATGTGTGTGTCCAATGCGTGTCTGTTTTGGAGGGGGTGCTCTTTGTTATTTGAGCATAGTTATACGGCATATCATGCATATGTTTTCCAGTTATGATTGAGGGGATGATAGCATAGACAATGTTCTGCGTTGTTTGTGTTTATTTCACCTTCTGGTATGAACGGGCCCAGAGACAGTTATGTCTGTTATGTGACCCTGCCTTCTGTCTGCTGAGCTGCCTGTCTGTTTCAGGAACATTAAAATGATGCCCTTGTGCAGCGCAAATTTCAGTGTAGCACATATTTTTTATTCATAGCTTTGCAACGAGAAACATGCTGATCGTCTGTTGTCTTCCCCAAACATTATATTACTCCGTGTGTCTTCTGTGATTATGAATAGAGCCACAAAGCTCCAGAATACCTCGTGTTTGACTTAATTTGTTTTGGGGTATTTTTTTTGTAAGTGGGTTTTTTTTTTTCATTCTTTTTTGCTTTAGCTACATATTGCATTTGCTGAATTTCAGAATCAAAACCAGATTTGTATTTTATTTTTTTTTACTCACATTGCACATTCAACACTTGGCACCAGGATCAAAGATTAGCCGACCTGCAAGCAAATAAAAGCAACATGGAACACTTTGGGCTGCAATTATTAGAATCTTAGTCATTTTGGAAAATGTGAAACGCAATAGAGGGCTATTACTTTGATTTCCTTTGTGGTTTTCGGGGTGTCCGCCTGCCAAGGCTGCAGATGTTTAATGAATCCTCTCAAACTAAATACAATAAGGTCTAATCTGATAGGCAAGCTTGGGATATTAGAACGCAGCGTGCCTGCTGCACGCTTCGAGTCTCGCAGTGGAGCGCTCGCTCAGCCTCTGTGTATCTGCTGCTTCAGAGGGCTCATGGGAAGGGGCTGGGAAACGACACATTTTGCATAGAACCCCTCCGAACCCAGCTAAAAGGCACGCGTTGTTTTTTTTGTTTTTATTTTTTTGTTGGACCAAAACAGTACCTTTTTACAGCTTACTCTCAATTTTTTGAGAGTAGAATATAATACAGTATGTGTTCTTGGTGAAAATTCCACAATAGAATCCAGAAATAGGGAATTAACCCTATCTGCTTACAGTTTCCTCGATGTTTAATGATGTTGTCCAAAGCACGCATTTTTCTCTATTTCTTTGGATGGGCGTGGCCTCCTCAGGCGTTTGTGGAGATTGGCGTATATTTCGTTGTTAGACGCTGGTGGGGAATATTGCAGCCTGTTGAATATACCCGGGCATTTTGCTGGTGTACGGAGGCCTGTTAAAATGATGATGTCTGTGCGTGTGCGTGTGCGTGTGCGCGTTCGCATGCGTGTGTTTGTGGTGTTTCAAAGGGATGTCAAGCCATTTGTCAGTCAGTTTGATTAATTGCATTAATAATATTTTAAAACAGGAGTGAAATAACATTTTAATTGAGGATAGTTCAAAGTAAGAATTCATATAAATATGCAGTTTGTAATTTATTTTGTAAATGGAGCCCAGACAAACACTGTGATACAAGTTCTTGTTTATTGATAAGACTGCATGGCTTTGCCAACTTGGATGCTTTTCACCTCTGCAATGCTTCAGTAACGACACAGAATAATCTAAGGGAAACATTAATCACACACAAATAAGTCATGCTGTCACCCCCCCCCCCAATCAGTATTATACAAAACAATTAACATTTCTGGCCCTTGGACCTAATATGGACAACTAAGAATTCATGGGGAAAAAAACACACTGCAGAGTTATTCTCTGGACATTGGAAGTTATTCAACAACCACAAACCATGAACAATTCCCTTTAAATATTGAAATCTTAATTGTAATGGTAACGAAAATGCACGTTAAGCCATATTTATTCTCTCATGAAATAACATAAATATAGCACTAACCTTGGTCAAGCTATCAGCCCTGTACATAATGTCAAGCAGTCGCCTGTTTCTTATATTGTGCTGCCTGGCACGAAATGGTACGTTTGTCACCACTGTTGGGCAGTCAGCAAAAATAACTGTTGTTTAGAATCTGAGGGAAATGTGGTGTAAATTACTCAAATGTGTTGAGGGTGAAAACGAACTGTCGTTGCGGTTAATTCACACTCGTGAAGCGCGGAGCCTGTTCGAGGCATTGATGAGAGTTTATGAGACGCATTTTCACTTTCAAGGGATAATGTCACCCTATTCATCTGTACAATGTTTTGAAAGTGCGAGACAAATTGTTGGCAAGGTGCAGTGCCAGATTAACATTTATGGATATTTTATCATCCAGTGTAGTTTTCGCAAATCTCCGTATCTAACTCCCTCTAACATTAAATCAAGCCAAAATCATACTCATACTCATACCCAAACTGTGCCAGCTTGAATTATGTATAGCATATTGGGAAGGCAAACGTTTTAAATAGAAACTATTGAAAATTGACACTCTATATGCATGCCATGTTTACAGTGTACATTTATTATTTAATTCTTTAAAAATATATTTCTATTTGTTGCATTTTATTCAGTTCAATATTCAATAGATTCAATATATTCAAAATATTGTCATGAATAAACACCTAAAGACATCCAGGTATACATTCAGAATGGATATTTTTTTAAAATACACTAATTGTATAAAATAGACTCATTGCATGTCAATGCATGTTTTAAATAAAAAAAGTTTTTTTTAAAATTATCACAGTAACTGGCATGTAGTATATTACAAATGCCATGGAGAGTTTCACCCAAAGTATTACTGATTTTAATTTAAAATTGTCCTTCAAGAAATTATGTATTAAAATTAATTCAGTGTATTTCAGATAGCATATTGTGTACATACTGCAAATATAAATTTCACTGCATGTTTCCTGCTAGACACGCAGTACGAAAAACAGGCCTCTCTCTATATTTTATAGGTTATTTTGTTTTAATCAAAAGTGGAATCGTTAAACTCTTGGCTTAGGGTGTGCAGAGGTGGAACGGCGGACTGGGGGTTTTGGGGAAAGATCTAGATCTTTTCCTGCAGGGTCTGACGCAGGGCCCGTTGAAAAACGTCTGCATTAATAACTGCGCGAGTCTTCATACTCCTTCCACCCCGACTGAACAGCGCGTTTACCCTTCAGTCAGTGTGGAATAATTGACCATGAATATTTAACCAGCCCTTGGTGAGAAGGATAGGCATCAGGGAAGCACTAGCCGCTCGCTCTCTGTAGTTTTAATATAGAAAAGGCTGCCGATACAGGGCAGAATATGGCTCGCAGTCTGCAGTGTAGGGAAAAGACTCGCCCCAGATCTCTTAAATCAGCATCTGAAACGATGCGGTTGTGCAAGAAAGAAAAAAAAAAGTCAAGTGGGGTTATTGGAGATTGTGAATCTGTGAGTGGCTTTCAAATCTACACTTAAAACTTAAAACAATTTTTTACTTGAAGGCTTTTCATTTGTAATGTTGTTTGTAGCCTATTTTATTTCTAGTACGCTTGTCTGTTATGTATTCATTATATGAAGTATATAGGTAGGCTGTTTTAATTTTAATTTATATAGGCACTACACAGAGAACATTTAGATGTTCCGACCATGAATTAAAGATGATTATTACCAGTAGAACAAGCTGATCTGCTGTAGACAGGGAAATCCAACAGCAGTCTTTTGGTCCGACTGTTCACATATGAAACTAATGACGAGACACTGCGAAGCGCGGTCGTTTATATTTGCACTTCCGCCGCCAAAGATCAAGTTAATGTACCTCACACTCGTTCCCGCCCTTCTTCCCTTCTCAATGTTTGACTCTTTTTTTTTTTTTTTTTTTAATCAAGAGTGCTTATAGCCAAGCTGGTAAACATAAACCTGTCGGGAATGTTATGAAATATCTGCTCTGGAATTACCTTATCATTGCGCTGATTTAACATGCCTCGCAGGTGAAAGACAAAAAAACATGTGCGATCATCCCTACGGAGTCTTCAGTGAATGTCAGAGGAGCTTCATACGTCTTCCTTTCTCCCCCCTGCCTCTCCCCTTCTTGAAGTGATATAAAATTCTAATGTTTGCCCTCTGGTTCTCTCCTCCCTGAAATCTGGCCAAACCGCTGAAGGTAAGATCGCTGCCATGCATGAAAAGCAAAACAGGGAGGAAAGGGGAAGGAAAAAAGAGTCAATCGTGAAATATATTCCCCGGGAAAGGAAGAAGAAAAAAAACTTAAGAAACGACACGCAAAATCCCTGGCTCCAGCGTTTTTAATGGATATTTCTCGTAGCCTACGTATGATGTAGTTTATTGGAAATTGGATCTCTTGCTGTGGCATGAGGCGAACCACGTGAGATCTCTCTTCTCGCCCCCCACATTTGAGCTTTTTGATGAGCCATAATTATTTCTCTTCAGATTTTATAGCGGGCCTTTGACAGATGCTGCGACTTGTAAAAGATTATATTATCTTGAAATCTGGCTATGTTGATTAGAAGTGCTTCTGTTTATGGTCGGATCGGCGTAGCTAATTTCAATGTAAAGACACAAGAGGAAGCGAGCAATCACGAGTGAGGCTGGAGGAACAGGGAGAAAAACTCACCGTTTGTATTAATCTTCTTCAGTCCGTGACAACGGCACCAGTTGTCACCCTGACAGAAACAAACCGCTTCCTCAAACGCAGGAAATGGAGGACTGCCCGACGTCCTTGAATTAAAACACTGTGTGTTGCAAACAGCTGGCCGGCAGCGTTGGAAAACAGCATGCTATAATTCTCTCCTATATCACAGAGGCATTTCCTTGTCTGTCTGTAAACAAAAATAAATGAAAGCAGAGGTATTGATCTCTCTTTGGAATCTAATGCATTGCAGAGCGGGAAGGTGGGTATTTGTTACGGCGTGACTGGTGCACCCAAAAGAATCGTGAAGGGGAGAACAGGAGAGGAAATTTCTCAAATGATAAAGGCGGCCAGGGCAGGTTTAATACCTGCTCAGACTGAATACGTCCACAGGAATGGATGGGCTCCAGGCGTTGCAGGGAATTTGTCTTCCACTGACTGCCTCCCCAGTGTTACCAGAGACAAACTTTGGCAACCTCCAAAGTGGCGGCGCTTAGAAGAAAGAACGCAGATCGTTGGCGTTGTACGCGTCAATCCGTCATCGCCTGGAACTTTCAAATGGCCATTGAGCTCGGGGTTGGAAGGATCGTTTGAGAAATTGGATTTCGAGCAGGGAACTCCAACCCTGCAATCCAGTTATCATCAGACACACAGGGTCTTTTGCCTGCTTTTCTTTTTCATTACTTCTACACCTGGTAAACTGGATTTCTCTCTGTGACCACTCCAATCATTCACAAAATGTTACCATTATTCATTTTTCATTGACCCCCGTGCCCAGTGCTCCGGTCGAATAGAGTGGTTGTAATAAAAAAAATACCATACACAGATGTGCAAATGATGGATGCAAATGAATTCTTCCTGTACGGAGGGAAACATAATCCTCTTAATACCCTAAAGATGAATGTTGGGATAATGGTTTCACACGTTGATAAGGGGATAGTAGCCTAGTTGTTGAATGCGCTGCTTTTCTCTGTTTAGTAAGCTAGTCTGCTTTGCCAATGGGAATCTGTTATAGTCAAGGGAAGGGCTCTTAGCGGGCCCAGCATTGGTCATTCTATAGACACGGTGGAGTCTGTGTTTTGGATTAATGTTTGATTTATGTTCACACTTTTATATTGAAAGCAAGTGGAACAATGTCCTTGAGTGCTACTGTAAGTAAACCTGGACATTCTTAGAAGGAAACACAAAATAAACAAAAGGTCCTTGAGAATAGATCCCTTCCTCTGAGGCTGGTAGTAGTGCAGGTTTTTAGAAGTAATGGTGAGAGAGAGAGACTGTCCCTTGGGCTTTCTTTTGTGTTGTCTGCCTCTCCTCTGTGTTCTTCTGGGCCCCTTGACTCTTCTGGTTATATATACCGAAAAGCCAAACTCGACCCTGTGTGTTCACACTGCAGTATGAATCTTGCACACTGTTTAGAACACACACGTACATGTTAGAACACGCGCACACGTTTTTGAAATCAGTTTTGCCTTTGTCTCAAATTTTTAAGTACACACTCTGTTATCTTTCCGAATGATATTGGTAGGTTGTTAATTGCAGTTAGTAGGGACTTAGTAGTGTGGGGAATTAGTAGTGTCAATCTCTCTGAAGTGGACCAGCATTTTACATTTCACTTTGGGCGTATGAACGTTGTATGAACGTTGTATGATTGAGACTTGGGATTTGCCTTTGGAGGGTAAGGCAGGACATTAGTGGAGAAAAACTGGAGCCCCCTAGACAGGCAAGTTAGAAAGACAGACGGAACAAATAAACGATGGCCTCTGAAAGCTTCGGTTGTGCTTTCACACTCGATCCCTCTAAGTGGGAACTGTGATTGGTTGACAGGAGCCAGTAGGTTTGGCCAATGGTGATATATTTCTTAAATGAAAAAACAAGATATAGAACGATGCTCAAAACAGTCCACCAGGAAATGGTGTTGATAGCTCCTCCTAATTGGTAGCCTAGCATATTGTGCCCTCTACCTTTTTAATGTGTAAGGAACAGGGAGAATGGGAGATAAGTGCCGAAACCCAAATGATGTACATCATTGAATACTGGGCTGCGGTCCTGAGGAAAGCTGGTGCTTTTGTTGCAGCAAGAGAAACTGAACTGGAATTGCATCAATAAATGTCCAGCTGTATAGATACATACAATATATAAAAACCAAGTAACCAAAATCTATGGTGCTTGCTTAGCAAATATGGTGAAGAGGCCATGAAAAGGCAAATTGTCTTTGATTAACTTTGATTAGTATTGTCTTCAGCATTCTAATGAAGTTATTTTGGCAGTGTAAATGTCTATGTGGATAGTCAATACTTTTTTGAATCAGGGGAAGTTTGTCTTGGGTGAAGCCTCAATCTACCAATGTACCTTCATGTAAAGACTGTGCACATATACTGTAAGTGTGTGCATTTTATGGGGTTGTTTTTTTATGAATCTTAGCCATCAATTGTCTGATGTGTTTTGAACAAGAGTAGAATCTTAAATTAGATTTACTTGCAAATAGCAGATTTTTTTTTCTTGTGTGACACAATTGCTTTCAAATTATACTTAATTGCCTGGAATTATATGAAACGACCCATAATTATCTTTAATTTCCTTCAACATGTTAAGTTTTTCCCCTCCCATGATGTAAATAAATGAATATGACTGATCTAATTTTCTTGTTTTTGAAAAACTACAGAATGATGGATATGCAGAGAGATGCAGCCGGCAAGCTAATGCGATTCTCCCCCCTTCAAGTGTATTTTCAATGATCAACTTCACAGATTTTTTTTACTAAAAAAGATAATTGCTCCCAAACAAGTTAGGGAAAAAATGAGCACTTGTCCTGTTATCATAATGCCTCACCCCCAACACTGTTGCCGTGGCGACATAACGCACCCCCTCCCCCCACCCCCCCCGCACTCCCATCCACCCACCAGCTATTGCATCAATCCAACAGTCTTGGACCATTAGCACCAGGATCAGCTATTCCCGAAAGGGAACCAGCCCCACCATTGCACTGGGGTGGGGGAAGGGGGAGGGGGGTGTCCATTTGGACAATGAAGGACTCTTCATATGAATTCACTTACAAATCATATTTGATTTCATGCATAATTAGTTTGTCCATCAGAAGGCGTCGGCGCACGTGCGGTGGAAATATCCGCCGCGACATCGCGGTGGGCTGATGGTGTTTCCTTCGGCAGAACAGCCAATATGCGTTAGAAGAATGCCGCGGTTCCGAGTCGCTGCTCGAGATGAGCCGTGTATAATTTTCTGGCCCGGCCTGGGAACGGCACCTTTTTAACACTATAAAGCGCCCGAACGCTCGACTGTTGGCAGCTTTCAATTTTTGATGGAGCTTCTGCCCCACGGATTAAACTCACCAACTTAATTATGTTTTAAAATGATATTTTAATTAAATATCAAGGTAAGCAAAAATGGATTTGAAAATAATTAATCAAACATCAAAAAAAAAAAATTAAACCTTTTTTTCTGCTTGAGCAGCAGAAAAGTAAGAAGCCTTATTTAGGTCTCTTAGAGATTCAATCTAATTTAATTCTCTCCCTTCTCTAAATAAACAGTCCTAAAACCTTTTTTCATCTGGGGGAGTAGAGATGATAGGGGTAATCAATATTTCTAGCATTTTAATTAAAACCGTTAGTGGAATAAATCCATTTAATTATCAGTTAATGAAATACAAGGTCATTTACCTGACAGCAACTTTGAAGGTGGCTTACTGGTTGGAATGAGGCACAGCAGCCCAATGTCAGAGCCGTTTAGCTGCTGTCAATTCTGAGGTTAAAATCCTTTCAGCTGCTTAACCCCTGGAAGTCGAGCAGTCTGCCCTTGTTTACAACCTACTCTGAACAGAGGGATGCGCATGAGAGGGAGTTCTCACATCGGAGGCAGGAGAGCCGCTATCTCAGACGCGGTCAAAGCCGGACGGCCGGCGAAGATAGGATCACTGGGAGCCCCGTAAACAAAGCCGTAATTAAAAGGGGAAAACGGCAAACGGTGGTGAAAATCACTGTCTATAGGTGACAGGGAGTCCTAAAAGAGAGTTGGTTCTTGCTTTCTGGTACAAGTTGTTTACCCGCGGCGGGCATTCACGGCCGCGAATGGATTTTGTTTCCCAAAAATGGGGAACGCCGGGCTGAGGGGGGAATCGGTCGAGGGCAGACGGGATGGGTTTGACTGGCGGGTCAGACACCGCTTGTGTGTCTCTGAGCAAGATGTTCTACCCAGATTACCCCAGTAAAGGGCCTGATTAATTGACTGGGAGCCTCTTGAATCTGATTCCTCATTCATTACAAACCTGCTTTGGGTTGTTGGAGGGGAAAAAAAGCCTCTGGAAGCATCCAGGAATACAAGCCCGTAACGTCAAAGCGTTTCTCCTGAGCTGTAGGGGGAACGGTGCTGCTTTAACAGCGTGGCTTCCACTGCTTGGAACAGATACTGCAAATAATAAATAGAGATACAATGGAGCAGAGAAATCGAATTTAACTTGGCCCAAAGCACTTACCTGGAATGTGTATATAATGTTCCCGGGCATTTGTCATTGCGAGTCGTTCTGGAGTTTTGTCCTACTGTTAATGAAACAGTAAACTCGGCCCTTTACATCACGTTCCAGCTTTACGCATCGATCTTTACAATTGCTTCTTTGTCTTATTACTAAAATCAATTTCCTCCCGCGGTTGCCAAGAAGAGCGCCGCGACCTTTTAAAAGCATTTGCTCCATGTTTTTATTTATTTATTTATTTATTTGTTTGTTTATTTTTTCTTCTCCTCCCCGCTCCCGGTCTCCTCGCCAGTGTTCATAAGGCCACGCCCATCAAAGCCAACAATGTACCATACGAAGATATAGAGCGGATACACCGTGGCGTTTTTCCAAAGTTAAAAAGCGAAATCACGAATCAAATAACGGCAGAGCGGGAAAGCGGTTAAGCGGTAAAAATGTTTCGGGTTCGATCCACGGTTGGGGCGCTGCCTTTGTGCTCTCGAGCGAGGTATTCAACGTAACCTGAACATTCACATGATGAATAATCATGTAAAATGTGAGCTACTGAATGGATTGATGACCCCTGGATTGATGACAGGTTGACCTTTTGTTGGACATGTCTCAGGTCAACGCAAATGGTTTATTCACATCTGGGCAACCTCGGTTTCTCTCAAGAATATAGCTTATTGATCCAACAAAGGCTTCCTTAGTGCTAATGTAACTAGTTTATTAGCATGTTTTAGTATTAATCTATATAGCGTCTGTGAATACATGGCAAGATGTACTATAGTATATATAGAAAGCCTGTAGAGTATACCTGTATATAGAAAATTAGAGAAGTTGTATTTGCCGCCGCCGCGGTGGTCCAGCGGTAAAGAGCGCTGACTTTCAGTCAGCGCAGTTGTACTCCGAGGATCGGGGTTCACGCCCCGGTCCTGCCATAGCCGAGCGTGGCCGGTGCCCTGTGGAAGCGACAATTGGCAGTCGCTTCCGGGTGGGGGGAGGGGCTCGGAGAGAACCGCTGCGCATGATAGGACCCAGGGCATGTCACGGTCAGGAGCTGCGCCCTGTAGAGGACGTAGCGCCATCCCTAAAGTACCGATAGACAGGGTGTGCAGCGGTGGTTCTCTAGCGGTTGCTACACGGGGGGAATTGAATTAGAATAGGGGTTCAATTGGCTACTAAATTGGGAGAAAAAAGGGAAAAAATCAGAAACAAATAAAAAATTAAAAAAAAGAAGTTGTATTTGCCAAAATATTTAAAAATAAGTTTTAACTTTCTCTTATCACATTTTTGTAGAATAATTATAATCCTACATTATAATCATTTAAAGGGCCAGATTACAGATGTAGGCCCATCCCATCAATGTTTCTTAAATTCAGGAGGGTGTGCACGAATGTCCTCCAAACATCTTCCGACTTCTTTTCCACCAGCTGGGGTGTTACAGGCACTGTGTCAGATGGCTGTGTGGCTCACATAGATCACATACACCTGAGTAGCCACTATAGAGCAACCGGGCAGAGATATCCTGTCAACAGCAAGCGATCTCTGCCTTGCCACAGGACTGTGAGACTTCTAAAGCCACTTCCACTGCTTGACATTGGTATTCCTCAAATCCCTCTTCTATGGGAATGTAATACGAATCTACATTTGGATTTTCAAGGATTTATCACGTTTTTTTTGTTGTTGTTTTTTTTGTGAGGGCACAATTGCAGATTAGGAACCAGGAAGTTAAGAACCATAACTCAAATATTTTAGTTAATAATAATAATAATAATAATAATAATCGGCTGAAGATGCAGTAAACAAAATCAGATAGTTTGATGAAAGAAAAACTATTGAATAGCAATTAAAACTTGTTTAAAATGCGTGTCTTTAACACATTTTTAAGGTTGGTCAGTGAGGCACCGTGTATTGAGGAAGGCGGTAGAGGGGAGCGGACAGAAGCTCAGAAGGCACGGCCAGCAAAGGCACACAGACTGGTGGGTGTGGGCATGTGGAACAGAATTTACAGATCACTCCACATGTCCTTCATTCTGGACTTTACGGACTTAAAGAAGCGCTGAGATGGGGAGGAATGCATCGATTTACAGACGTGCTCAGATTTGTTTGTACCCCTGGTAAAGATGAGTAAAAAGGGTTATAAAAAATTCACCGTTTGGTGAATTAGCTTAATCTCACACTGAAAACATGAGAAAAATCCATTCTTTAATTGATGTTCATTTATTGTGAGAAAAAAAAATCCCTCATCAAGAAATAATTATTTTTAATAAAACCATGTTGGCCACAATTATTGGCACCCCTGCATTTATATATAGAATAAAGTATTCATTTTTTATATTTGGTTGCATATCCTTTGCATGCCATGACTTCCTGATGTCTGTGACCCAACAACATCAAAAGACTCTTGATATCTTATTTTCTGGTACTCTTACAAGCTACACTAAATGTCTCTGCATTTGAATGGAGCTCTATGGGAATTGGGGGGTGGGACTAGAAAATTGCACTGGAACAGGATGGAACACATGGTTGGCTAAATGGTAGTAAGTTATCAAGGGTCTGACGCATCAAACAAGCCTGAAACCGTCACTCTGCAACCAAATATAAAAAATGTATTCTTTATTCTGTATATAAATGCAGGGGTGCCAATAATTGTGGCCAACGTGGTTTTGTTAAAAATGATTATTTCTTGATTCTTTTTTCTCATAATAAATGAACGTCAATTAAACAGTGAATTTTTTATAACGCTTTTTACTCATCTTTACCAGGGGTACCAACAAATTTGAGCACGTCTGTAGATGTAGGGGCTTCCCCATAGACTGCTTTGCGGCGCTTCTAAATGGTATCGCCAGAATGATTCTACGCAGTAAAATGGGCACTGTTCATTCAACTCTGACAGAGTACATATGAGTCCAATAGAGACCGTAATATGTACTCTGTAAGAGTCGATTTAACGCTCAACATTTTTACTGCGTCGCAAATGACGTCCTATCTGATACCCAAATCTGCAACATAGTATTATTTTCTGAATACATTCGAACCATTTTGCAAGTGTCAGTATATATGAGGATTTTCAGATGTATGCCGAGTCCATCCAGGGACTTTTGCACAAGAACTGAATCGTAGTCAGTTGAACAGCACTGCTGGGAGAGAGAATCGTGTGAATTCTACAAACCAAAATCTTGCAGTTTGATCTTGTGCCTGTTTACTTGTTATTATTTATTTTTTTTAACCACAATTCTCTTTGAAAATGTAGCTCTTTCATCCAATACCTAAAAGCCATTAATTTATGTTTTCCCCAACTCAAAGGAGGTAGCTCCGATACCAGCCTCCACTGATTTAGCATTAAGATCAGATTTTTTATGTTACTTAATTATTTCCTAATTAAAGTTTGCATGTTAATTAAAATGGTGGCTAATGTTAATTACCTATATTAATGGATTCTCGTGTAACACCTGCCTAAAGCGATTGGCTCCGTTTTCAAAATATCTTCATCTAAGCTGTTTGCCGGATGTCGTCTTTTCTTTTTTGAAAAACGTCGCGGAATTGAAGTCGTGGAGGGGTGCAGTGGGGACTGGTTACTAGGGAGCCTTTTTGCAGCAGGTTGCTGTGAAGTATTTCAATCGACCATTTTTTTTTACACGGTTCATTTCTTAGAAATAGGGGATTGGGGGGCGGGTGTTGTGAAACACAGCGCTGTACTCAGTAATATTGCATATTTCTCCGTGCATGTACTACCTGTGTGGTGTTGGTTGAAATTCTCTGGTTGACAAATTTTCGGGAAGGGGGGGGGGGGGGTCATTATTCTATCAAAATAGAAGAAGAGCACGCAATCAATATACCCCCTCCCCAACCCAAACCCTGAATATTGCCCTCATCTGAGCTGGGTGTCTGTGGCTGTTTAGACTTCTTGGAAGCAGGGATCAGCGATTAAATGTCACCTTTCAGCAACAAAATTAAATAAGAAGCAGCAATTTGGCTCCTAGCAATTGCTAATTTCACGCCCTGATAAATGTTGCAGGAGCTAAACCTTTCAAACTCCCTCAGATATTTCTTAAAGGTGCAGGAGAGAGTGCCGAGGCCGTCTCCCCGGCCTCCTATCCTGCTATCATCCTGAGTCAAGGGCAAGAGGAGAGTCTCCCCAAAACGCTTCCGTAAGGTTTCTCAGTCGTTCCCTTTTCAGGTCGGTCTTTCGGCATCGCCTCTGTGGATTGGGGGGGGGGCGGTGGGATGAGGGGTTGACGAGGGCGCTGACGGGGGGGTCGACACGCGGGTCGACACGCGGTTGCATTCGGGAAACGCTCGTCTTCTCCGACCGCCGCTTCAGAGCACTTCCAAAGTGAGGGAGTGAGTCAAAAGCAACCGACTCTCTCCATGGGTCATTACATCCGAAGTGTCTGGCTCGTGCCGGTGACATGCTGCCTCTTACCACAAAATTAATTTCCACTGAATGTTTAATCTCATCCTGATTGTTGGAGAATTATACTGCCCATCACCGGAGAGAGGGCAAAACCGGGCCATCTCCTCCCTCTCTTCGCACTCTTCCATCTGCCTGCACAAAGTAACAAGGGCAAACTCATGTGTCTTCACGTCCCCTGTAGTACCAGGTGTTACTGACAGTGAAAGACTTTGGTCGGTGCGCAAGTTCATTTTGGTTCTTCTCCCGCTCATCGCGGTTGTTTTCTCCTTTCCCCCGGTGGCCCGACGCCCGGGGTAATACCACAGGTTCTGTAGACAAACCAGATTGTCGGCTCTTGAATTCCTTCCATCCTCTCTATTTTCTGACTCCAGGAGGTTCTGGTTGGTAACAGGAGTACCATGAATATTCATGAAAAGGCGTGTCCAAGGACAGAACAAGCATTGTCACGGTGTTACCCATGCCCCATAAATAGCATCTTATGAATATTCATAAGATGCTGTTTGGATGTTTTAGATTGAGCGGTAGGCTGAGAGAACTTAAAAATGTTAAATAATATAGAACCAGGTCTATAGAATATGCATTGGGCTCCTGTAACTCCAGATGGGGGTGTCCATTGAGTTCCTCATTGAAGTTGAGACTCCTTTCTTTTTTTCACAGTGCGCTCATCACTGGTGCTAAACTTCTTTTTCCAAAAAGCTTTCTCGCGGCGGGCGAGGAAGCGCCAATCCCGAAGCGCCATGGATAGTCACAGAAATGTAATCGAAAATTAACGGCCTCCAGATTTCATTAAATTTCCTTTGACAGAATAAATAAACAAAGGCAAATGAAATCAATCATTCCCTGCAAGGTTTCACTGTGAAAGCCCTGATAAGCCCGTGAGAAAGGAAGGTGTTCCTGTCAGATGAAGTACTGTAATAATAACCGTTATTTTTGCCAATAATATCCCAGGGTTCATGTCAAGAGACCACACCACATATTAAACCCAGACTTTATGGCCAGTGATTTGAAAGTAATAGTTTTCAAATGAGTTTCATGTGTCCAATGGCTCCTATGAGGGTAACTCTCATGAAATACCCCCTTTTTTTTTGCTATATAAGTTTCAAATAGAATTGTGTAAGAGTAGATCTGTCCCTATCTTTGTGGGGGAAAACGTTTAAGATCTGCAGAGTGGAATTCGTTTATCTTATTGAAGATTATTATTTCGGATGGGTGGCGTGATCTGCGCCGGACGCCAGCGTTGGGAGGTGCAGCCCAGCTGCCGCGCGTGTAAATTTGTGAGATCCTATAATAGAATCCCAGGCCGTTAACAACTCCCGCTCAGACCCCACGCAATCCTGGTCAAATTTATTTTCCGAGGCATGCGTCCGCTCCACACCAGGACGACCCTAATGGGAGAAATTTCAAACAAGCCAATGCATGTACAGGGTGTTTTGAACAGGAGAAGGTAGCTCTGGGGAAGGGGGGGGTTTAGGGGGGGTGTGACTTCCCACAGTTTTCAATCTCGCAGCGATGGTTCCTGCATTCAGAAACAATGATGAAGAAATAAGCGTTGTGTTATGTCACATTGCTTAAATGTACAATTTAAGAAGCATCCTTGGACCAGGCCACAAATCTTTGTATTGTCAACAGTGTTCACCAGAGGCACATATTTCTCTCCCTAAATTTATATTGTTCCCCAGCTGTTTCAAATGAGGCCCATATCCTGTTTGCATGGCATCCACAAAATTCCTTTTCTATTTCTTTTTTATTTTTGATCTGGGAAGAAAAAGAAGGGAGGGGGGGTGGTGGAGGAAAAGCAATTCTGTTTTGATTTTTCAGAGATTCACATAAATTTGCTTTTTGGTTTTATTGGAAACATCTGGCCAATAAAGAGCCTACGGACCTTCTCGTCTGCAGTTCTGCCCGAAAGCGCTTCTCCCCCAACATCGTCATCCAATTTAAACATTGTCGGTACCAATCCTGACTTCATGGATGTGCTTATATTAAACTTCTGTATATATTTTTTTTTATTGAGGAGCCATTTTTGGATTGAAGCACTTTACTATTCTTCGCGAGCCTGGCCTTCAGAATTGAACTTGCATTGTGATTTGGCTGTCTCCGGCTTCTGTGTGTGTGGCTGCCTTTTCCGTAATAGTGTTTGTCAATTACCCGCAGTCACCTCGCCGTGTGTTTGCTTGTTTTTCAAAGTGCCGAAAAAACTAGCTGTCGATAAGACTGGAGAGAATTGAAAAGCCACTTTCTCAATCCATTTTGTTCTTAAACAAGGAGAATTTGAGCATTGGCGTCTCGCTGATGGACATTCCAGAACCATGATAATTCTTGATATGATGCTGACCTTTCAAATTAACCTAAATTGATTGCCAAAAAGCCAATGAGTTTGTTTGGAAAATTGAAGTTTGTGTAGTGACTGGTTTGCCAATAAGGACACGGACTGTTGTGCTACAATTGGCCGCAAGTATGAAAGGAGTTTTCAAACACGTTAATGCCAGCACTCTGAATCGACCATGAGTAGTCTAAATTTGAACATGCACAGAATTACTACCTATTTTTCCTTATTTACAAGAATGTAGATGTTCCAACACTCAGTATTTTTTCAGTTTTTGAGCTCTTTAGGCCTGACCTTCTAGTACATTCCGCTTCCAGAGACATAAAAGACTGTGGTTGCTCTTAATCATGTTGTGCGCTTGCTTTCACCTCAGATTCCCTCCAGGGTAGTAAGTGTGTGATGAAGACAAAGGGAAGAAAACTTGAAATCTAAACAAACCTGTTGAGTGTGCACTGTGAAATTGCATCTGTTGTTTAACCACAGAAACGCAAATTGAGATTTTTTTTATATCTACTTGAAATGTCAGATTTGTTCCTCCTGGCTTGTTGATATTGGTATATAGTGTCAAGTCTTTTAAAAACTGTTTATACATTTTTTTGGTGAATAGCATTTTCTCTGCGTTGTTTCAGTTCGTGTCTGCGCTTTTCTTCTGTTGTTTGTGGTTTGCCGTACCGTGTGCATTTCACTAGTTTTATATAATGAGAATAAACTATTTTGAAAGCTGGCATAAATGTGCTAATCAGTTACTGTTTGTCAGTTAGCACCGCTCCTCCGGGATGAAGATGAATTGTGTGTTTAGGTGTTGCGTACAGTACATGTGTCCTGGCCTGACAGAACTTCCGCTGCAGCTTTAGCACGTGCTAATGGTAACACGGGCGATGCCAGTGTGTGCTGCTGGTCTGCATCTCCAAATGCACCCTGATGAATATTGGCCTGGTTGATGAGTTCCGTTCGGGTGTTCTGAAGGTGAGCGTGCGTTCGGCCTTCTCATTTGATTTTCTCTTTTTTCCTCTTCCTCGCCCCGTGTTGTTTTATCTTCTCTTCGAATGGAGGGGGGTTTCGATGCAGAGCGGAGCGGCGCGGTAATCGCCCTCGGAGTGGATATTTGTATGAGGGATAAAAAAACGCCTCAGAGTTTATCCTTCACTGGGAAATATTGCTCACTCTGTCTGTCTGATCTTATAAGGCAGTGCTGTTGTATTGACGTTGCTCACAGAATAGAGGGGAGGGGGGGGGCTGTTTATAGTTTTGGGTATAAATTATTGATGTTTACATTTTATTATCCTGCGGGTTGATATAAGAAAGCTTACAGTAATCAAAACATTCGGCGTGTGAGGCACAGGGAAGGGGAGAGACAGGTGACAACGGTGCCTATCTCATCGGCGCGTGATTGACAGCCCAACCAGTACATGCACCCCAGGAGACTTCCAGTTCAAGAACTTTCCAGGGGCTAGTAAATTGGAACTGGCGTGTTCAGAGAAAGCCTAAAAAAGACTTGATTCAGCAGAATTTCACATCTGAGTCTCCCACCACCATCCCATGTAGACTCCGTAGAGAGAAAGTAAGCATTCATCAAATGATCAAGATTTATATTGATTTGGTTGCGCATTAGCAGTTTAAAGGCAGGGGTGTTTTTGACAGCACGAGCGCAGGTTTGAATGATTCCGTTTGAAATAGGAATACAGGACGGCCCGCTCTGAACCCCTGGTGTCTGCATATCTGAATAAGCAGGACCTTAAACACGCTGGAACGGATCGCCGGGAAAATCAAAAGGCACCCTTCCGCCGGCTTCCGCGGTTAGTTTCCGCGGGGAATTCAGGACGGCCCTTATTGCCACCTACGTGCGATAGGATTTACGAAAAGGGGTCAGTCACATCTGCAGTCGCGGACAGAAAGGAGGGTCCGGCGTTTCCCCCCCGTTCTACCGTGGAACAAACACGCCGTATGGGAAATTAATGAAACAAAGCCCTGCCGGATTTCTTGGTATTGACAATGTGATCAGGCTCAGCAGATGTGGGGGTTGGGAGCGGCTTTATTTAGGACGTTCTGACTTACAGTACAGAATAAATTCAGCGTCTGCATTCAGGGCACTGTATCTGTGAGCTGTGCAGATACAGTGCACTTGTAATTTTTGTTCCATAACAATTTGGCTCAGATATCGTCTAATACTCTACTCTCCATTATCTTTGCGAGCAGGTTAGGGTTCTGTATTTTATCGCAGCTGAGTGTTTCTTTGGCTGCTTACTGTACGAATTCAAAACAACAAAATATGTTTTATTTTATAAATTCTGTCTGGTTTTCTCCTGCTCCATTGGAGTAAGCAGAGGGGAAAGTAGCCATAAATCATAAGAGTGAAAGATCCTAGCGGAGGGGCTAGTCGTTCGTGTGCTTTAGGAGTTAAAGCCCCTGCCAATGTAGCCGAGTGTTCTGGGTTCAAACATGGCACCCTGGAGAAAGGCGCTTAACCTCAGTGAATCTACTGTAGATGCCTCTTCCCACTCTTGAGAGCAGGTAAAAACCCCCCTTTGTTTGTATTTTCTGTTACTGAGGTATGAATGCCACAGAATCTGATTTAAACCCAGCGCCACGCGCAATGTATTAAAATGTTACTACTTGGAAGACCAAGGTTTTTTTTTTGTTCGGTTTTTTTTTAACGCCTGTGAAACCGTTGGTGCTGCTTGCACACTGTTTTGATTTGTTGTCCCCGGCTGCTCTGTGTTTAGCGCTACGGAATCTAAAATTGTAAATTGCTCAGAGTAAGGTCTAATAAGCAGATAAATAAGAATAATAATAATAATTAATGCACATTTGAGGATACAGATTGAGAAGCTGATGAGATCAGAATGAAGGCCTGTGCCTATATACTGAGACGGGCTGCATTGTCCTCCTGCTCAAGGTGGCTGGGGTAAATTGCTTTTGTCTGTAGCCTGCGCCCGTCATTATTGTGTGTGTAAGCAGCGCCAATGGGATTGAGTAATTAGGATCCTGACACGGCATCCGAACGCGGGCCGACTGAATCAGAAATGAAGGCAAATGAAAGCGAATTCCTCTGAGGTGGGGGGGGGGAAGGGGGGGTGTGGGGGGTGGAGGCGGTTAGAACTCGGCACTGTTGTGCCGCTAATTTTCTGGAGCTCCTAGTTAGGTTCATTTGAAATGAATGGAGGCGCCGGAGCTGTTTTTTGATACCCGCTCAGTAAATGGAATGAAAAAAGGCATCTTTCTGTTGATTTACTTGTTTATTACCGACGGCGTCTTTGATTGAGGAGCCGCTTGCCTTCATGGAATTGTTTGACCTTTATGGAGATATCCATAAAACTGTTTCAATGGAATGGTTTCAAAGTGATGACGGTTTACACCGTGTAAAAAAAGAGAAAGAAATCTAACCGCGAACATTACATTTTTGGGATTGGATTATAGGGCCTCATGAGAGTTCGTCTTAGTTTTATTTTCACATTATATTTATGAGTTAAGTTTCATATGGATTACTTTTGTGGATCATTTAGTTTATTATTTTTCAAACTGAATGCACATAATATTAGCTCTCTTATATTTTGCACATTCTCAAATGGTCCACAAAGTATTCTAAAATACCTGAACCCAAAAACCTTGTGTAGCATCATTTCCTCCTAACTGTCAATGTGTTCTTACCATAATATAGTATGCACTATGCACAGCTTCTCACACATCCTGCCAGAGTTGGCATCAGATAGAAATTCTCTGTCCAAATGTTGTATTTCAACTTCAAGGACACCGTTCAAGGGCGAACCGGGCTTTATTGTGTATTATATTTATTGTTAATTATGTTTATGTGCAGTTATATTAAATTAAGTCACATTTTCAACAGTTGCATAATTTGACAAGGCAGCATACAGTTGAAGAGACCGCCCCATTCGCAGCATGTGCTGATGATATTGCCATGCCTATGTCTAATGCATTCTGGGTGTTTTGTCATTAGGGGGAGATCCAGTGGTGCCATCGCGAGGCTCAGAATGACGTTCTGGACCAGATGGCCCTGAGACTCAACAGCCAGCAGTACTGCAGTGGCACCAAGAGGAAGAAGGAGTTTGCCCAGATGTCAAAGGTCAACCGAATCGGAAGCAACAGGTACCAGCCAGTCTGCCTCAGTTTTCCATCTTAACTTCCTTGTCGACCTGACATTTCTCTCTATCATTGTTAGGCCGGTATAAAACTAAAGGAGGGGCAGTGAAATCAGACCTGACCTATAGATCAAACTGTTATTCCTGATCACAAATTTTATCCCACCAATAAATTTCAAACAAATAAATCCTCTGGAAAGCAGGTCCACTTGGCATTGAAACCGATGCCCTAAGAATGAAAACACAGTGCCAACGTATTTCAGATGGTACCAAAAAATGAAAGCAGTAAAGCCATCATAAAAATGACTGCAGGCATTGGTATTACCAGGGGACGTGGTCGAGGTTGGGAGAACTGCCTTCTTCACAAACAGCGCTTTGAATAGCATCGTAATTACGCCATTACGGCACGCCAGAATGTTGATTCTGAGGACAATCACTCTTGCGTAGTTGTTTGCAAATACAACTTCATAACCTGAGGTACCTCAAACCATTATAAATCGCGCATTTCCATAAGCTAACGCATTCCATCTGTAATGCTGGTTGGCGTAGGTAATCAAGCTGGTAATAAGGGATGTAGGCACTCGAGGGAACCTTATCCTGCCAGGAGTAGGTAAAAGTAGTATGTCATCGGAGCGCATAACAGCTCGATGAGAACTGCACAGATGTTGTACTGTTGTTATCGTGGTAACGCAGTGCACCCTATTTCAAATTACTGTTGATCTTCACGTAATCTAGGCTTCTTCTCCTGTGCACATAAACAACGCCTCCCCCATAGCAGCCACGCAATGCCACCACCTACCCGCACCCTACTAGCATCACTGGGGAACTTCACCCTAATTCAATGTTATTATATTCTATTGATCCCTCCACTGTAGGAAGGTTTAAGAAAAAAATAACATTTTTGTTGCGGATGTCTAGACATCTTATTTTCCGCGTCCTGCATTCAAAACACAGCTCTTTGTCACCACTACATTACCCATAATTCTATGTTCTCCTTTTAGTTCTCTTTCAACTTCCAACTTTCTTGTTTTTTTTTAGGTTTCTTATAAGTAGCTAATAGTTTTATTAGGTAATGCTTGCTAGATTTGTTTATCATTGTTAAACACTGGAATTAGGCCAAATAGGCAGTGGAGTCCTGTGTGAATCACTGAAAAACTTTGCTTAAATGATCGATTGGTATCTGGCTAGACTATTGGTTTGCTCATATCCTTGATATCTATAGACCATGGATATTCAAATCTGGACCTCGAATCCAAGTCTGGCCCTGGTTTTCTTTCTCCCAGGTAATTAACTGAACAATTAGTGCTCGTGATTGGCCAGACTGTCTTCACACCTGACTCCCAGATAAAGGGAGGGTGGGAAAACCAACAGGTCTCAGACCTCGAGGACCACGATTTGAATACCAGGGCTATCAAAGTAATGAAACTTCGGAGACACGTGCGGTGCAGTCCGTAGGGAGCTGGCTCTAAAGCCTGTGTGGGCCGCGGTACAATTCCCCTTCTCTTTCTATTACCCTCTTTGCCTTCTCCCTGTCTGGTGGCCTGTCTGCTCTCCTTTAAAAAAAAATACATTTCTGAAATGGTATAGTAAGCCTCAAAGCCTGAATTAGAAAGGTTGACTTTCCCGCTGATCTGCGCTCTAAGGAATAATGAGAGTCATGATTATGCATTGTTTTTTGGGAATTACTAGCTCTTGGGAGTGGGGTTTTTTGACCCTGTGATGCAAAGTGTGTCACATTTTTCCAGGGTGGGAGATGGATATCTCGAAAATGAATATGTTATAAATGTTGAAATCTTTTGACCATATTGTCAGTGGATAAACTAACATACAATAACAACTGACTTTATGGTGACATTCCCTACAGAGGGAAAACACGGCACAGTTCCCCCAAAAAAAATATCATGTGGCTTGTCAGCTGATTTCTTGAAACGAGTCAGCAGAATATTTAGGCGCATGACGGCTTATGTTAATGTTTTATTGGCAAATGAGAATATTTTGAGAATGTGTGTTTCCCTGTTAAAAGCATTAATATGTCGAACAGAAGGATCTGCGGCTAAGCAGAGCAGCGATTGTACAAATTATCGGGTAATCTTGGACAGTGACTGTGGTCCAACATCTGAAAAGACTAAGAACGCAACATCGGCGATATCATTATATTTCATATACAGTATGTTTCTACATACCACACTGCACAATAAGAAAACCCAACAAAACTGCCCTAGACCCAAACAAAAACATTTTTCAAGAAGCCAATGCCTCAACGGTTCTTATGCAGTCCTGAGACCCAGACAAAAACCAGGTCCTGATGGTTTGCATCTGCTCTATAAATAGTGATGAGCAGAGAATTAGGTTTTTGAATGGGTTTTTTTTTTTTTGAGGGGAGGGGGAGGGTCCTACTTAAATGCCTTTTTTCTCCTCTGATGCTCAACAGAGACAAATCTGCATAGCGAGATTTCCCATTTGGGTTTTAATGATGATTCAGCACTTTCCCTTTAGTGCCCCCTCCCCCCCCCCACACACACGCGCACACACACACACACACACACACACACACACACACACGCGCCCACACACAACTTTGCCCCCCACCCGTAATTCTCACCGCAGCGATTCTTAACTCCGGGTTCCGGACTCGACTCCCCTCTCTTGGCTTTGAATCAAGCATCGCTTTAATCCTTTTAAGCCTCTCATTCTAATGATTTATTTTGCGGAAAAACCATAATGATCCTTCTTTGAATTTTAATGATCGCCGCCTGCTCAGGGATTCATTGTTTTGACTCCTTGGCCCTTACCTTTGCTTGGAAAAGCGTCTTCGGGGAGGAGCTGTCGAACGGCATCGCCGCGGCTGCCTCTCCCCCGCCCGACGCAGTCGTTCAGGCCTGTCGGCACTCTCTGGGCACTCCCTTCCACCCCCCCTAAGCCGACGAATGCGGGACGGTTACCATTCGAGGGGCAGGAATCAAAAGACACTTTTTTTTTTTCAAGATGTAAAAAAAATCCTGAAGAAGAAGAAGGTTCCCACATTAGGAGCCAGGATTTAACCCCATTCATTAAAGAGCCCTTTCCATAAAATGTCACTTTGAATGAGATGTGAGGAGCGTCAATAAAGCGCCCAACCTTTCCCTATGATCGCTCGGCGCTCAGCCCTGTGATCCAGCCCTTTGATGAACGAGGCCCCCGCGTGGCGGCCGCACGCGGGCGTTCCGGGCGGGGCGCGACGGGACGTCGAACAGGTTCGGCATTCGGTCTGACGGGCCCCGCGTTCTGTTTACGGTCTGAAAAGCTCACCCGACGGAGTCCGTCGCGGCATTTTAGCCGTAGCGAAGGGAGGCGAACGTCGCCCGGCACCACGGTACCGCGGGATGCGCAAGGCTCGCGGGGGGAAGGAGAGGAAGAGCATCGCACACGGGAAAAAAAAAAAGGAACTACACTGACACTTGAAAAGCTTACGCCGTTTCACTGATGAATGGATCGCTCTTTCCTCATGCCTCTGTTTGTTTGGGTACCCTGGAAGAACTTGTTTTACAAGCATTTAGTCTCCTATTAGCGGGGAAAAAATAGAGGAGGATGTTATAATGCACTTGTCGATTCAGCTTAGAAAAGGCATATTCTCTGCCGTAATGAGAACCAGCTTTGAACGCTTTCGGGTGACTTTCCTCCTCAAGCTTACATATCATATCACTTCTTATATTCATGTCTTCTCCGTTTTGTTTTGATCAATGTCTTCTGTATAACAAATAAGCTAAAATATTCATACTTTTCCCAATGCCGTTTTGTTTGATCAATGCCTGCTTCAGATTTGCTAATACATACAACCGCGCTTCTTGAAATTACATGTGTGATGCCCAAATAAAATCTCATTTTTCACTTTAGTTTGTGGCAGCATTAAATTGAAATAAAAAGGGATGTGTTGATATTTTTCCCACTTTGATAGTCATTTATTTAATCTCATTCATAGTTTTTTCTTCAGGGACAGCTCGCCGGATAGCTTGTGAATGCGAGGCGAGAAATGGCAATAATCTGACATAACTGCCAAAGTGTCTGAGCCTGTATGAATTCATAACAATCTGCCCCTGATGTTTTAAAGATGTAGCCACCGTGCAAAGTTGCCGTTAAAAAGAATGACACTAATGTGTATGTGCGAGAAATCCTTCTTGTTCCTTTTATAAATATTTGATGTTATTTCATTTTGGTGCGTGTGGGGGGAGGGTTGTAATTTAGCTGTTCTTGCTGTGAAAATGTCACTCAGTGTCAGGCAAGGAAGAGGGGCGGGGAGGGGGGGGGGGTGAGGGCTGGGGAGGGGGTCCTACCATTCCCCCCCACCCCCCAACCTGCTTTACTGAGGCATGCATACTGACTTCTATTTTTTCACTTTTCTACTGTGGAGCTGGGACAAGACAGACTTGCCTAGCTCAGTTTACCAATGGTTTTTTGCGGATCTTTTCTTGTCATGGTAACCAATGTGCCCTGCTTACAAGCCTACGATTGGAGGTGGGTAGTCAAACAAGGTCCTTGACTACATAGTTTTTTTTATGGGAGGTGGAACTAAAAACTAGCCTCGAGGGCATTACAGGGGGTACCTTCGACTCAAGCACTAGCGGTTGCAGCTCAAGGTCTCCCACAAAGTGTCGCCTGGTTGGCTACTGTGTCTCTCGGGCAACGGAGACGTTTCCTCACCTCGCTGCACAGCAGTGACCCCTCTGGCCAATCGGACACCTGCGGTCTGCCTGCTCCAGCTGCGCATGTAGGGCTCTGTTCCTCTGTGGCTGGGCAGCTCAGTGAGGACTGGGGAGGTGGCGGCTGGCTGCAGGCTCATTTTTCAAGGTGCTTACCTGTCTGACGGAGTAGATTACAGCCACGGGGCAGTCTGACAAGTAAAATTGGGGATTAGAATTTGGAGAAAAGTGAAATAAGGGTAGCAGGGAAAGCAATTGAAGAGTGTTTTTCCAAAAACTCACTCAGCCCCCTTTTTTTACCAATTTGAGAAAATCAACATTTTTGTTTATTTTAAATTGGCTTTTTGTATGAGAAATACATTTAGATTTAAATCCCTAAGAAGAATAGTGTAAAAGTAAAACTTTCAAAACCTTGAAAAATATCGTTTATCAAAACTGAGGTTTGATAAAAAAACAATAAAAAAAACGGAGGTTTGGAAAAGCACTCTTCAATTAGGGCATTTAAAGAAAAACATTATTGTTGCATTTGTTCTTATGTATAGCATAACTAATGGTCTTTCTTTCCATAGTCTGCTGGACTTTGAGTCAGAGTACCAGGAGCTCTGGGATTGGCTGATGGACATGGAGTCCATAGTGACGGACAGCCACGAGCTGATGATGTCAGAGGAGCAGCAGCAGCATCAGTACAAGGTTAGCCCAGCTCAGAGAATCCAATTGCCCTCATGGAGGACGCTGTCCGATAAGGGTGTGCTTTGGAATCTCCGCCCCCGCTCCCACACACACACACGCATACACCCAACCTCCTCCCAGGCTCCCCATCCCCCGCGTACACCCCCTTCCACGAATGGCAGAAATCTCCCTTTATCTCATTCCATTAGCTGTGATTTTCTGTAAAAGAACAAACTATTTGTGCAGACGAATGGGAACTAAAGGCAGGGAGGCGCTAATAAACAGACTGCAGGCAAATGAGTACCAATACGCGTGGCGGCTTCAGCCTTTCGCGCGGACCGCTCCGTCCTTCAGACGCTCCCCGAGAAGAAGCGAAGGAATGAGAGAGAGGGCGGAAAAATGGAGAGAACGGCAGAGAGAGAGAGAGAGAAAGAGAGAGAGGGGGGAGGGGGAGACAGATTCTCCCCTTTTTCTGCTTTACAGCTTCCTCGATAGGCGCCTCGTCTCAATGAATTTTTATTAGTGATAGATAAAACAGGCCATATTGCGTTAAGTCAATATGTTTGTTCATGATTAAAACAAACTGATTCGGGGCCCAGATATTGATTTCATTCCCTCCTCCCCTAATAAATATGTACCGCGCTGCTTGTTTGTTATCAATTTTTACCCCCCTCAATTTCTGCCTCACTTTTCTTTTTCTTTTTTTTATCTGGCTAACATTGGATTGATTGAAAATGGGGATTTTGGAGGTCCTTTGGCTGGCAGGGTGTTATATTCGCAAAAGGCTGTGGGATTTTATCATGGGCTGGGAGGCACAAGCAGTAAATCAAGCTCATTTAGGCTATTTTTATTGTACTGATTCTGACACGCGTCATCCTTGAATTGCTTTGAGCATATGGCATATTTCAAAAGAGCAGATTGCGAATCATAAAGAAATAAAATTAATAACCACCTTCAGAACTGGAAACAACATAATGACAAGACACGGCTACCCTCTGGCTTTCTTTCCCCCTCCACCGGCGTTTTCATTTCCAAACCGCAAGGGTCACAGCCAAGGTCAAAACTAATCTTCTCTCTCATCTTGCATATTGACCTCACCATTAGTCATTTTTTAAGTGATAAAGTCAGAAATATCAAACCAATTCTTTGTCTTTTAAGGGCTATTTTCAGAGGTCTCGCAATAGCATCCTTTCCCCCTATTTACAGCTGAATTGGACACAATGAAAAGTGTCCATCGCAAAAGTGCAAAGCCCAGTATTTAAGATATGCTTAAAATATATATTTTTTTAAATCTAATGGAAATTGCTTGGATATTCAACACTGTATCCATTCGGTTAACGCTATTAACGCTACCTATATATTTTTGCTTCTCACATTAATATCATTTATAACCCCTCCACTACGCCACCTGTAGTCATTCCGCGTCTATGCTTTAGCGTCAAACTAGAATCAGTCCTTAGCCAAACCCCCCCCCCCCCCCCCATCGCAGGAAACGTCAGCATCTCATCTGGATCCGGATCGCTTCTTAGCGATCTCTGACAGCTTGAATAAATTTTGGCTTAATCTGCCCTGATCTGACGCCTCAGTGATCAAAGCAGCACTTCTTCCAAATATTCCCCTCATCTCCACTGGATTGAAACCACTCTGCAGGCCCATTTTGTTTTTGTCTGAAGTTTTTTCTTTTAATGGTCTTTTTTTTCTTCTCTCTCTCTTTTTTTAAAAGTACGTTACACCTTCCGAACGTTTTTCTGTTTCCCCACCAGAGATCTGGCGGGCCCCCAATCCCATGTTTATAAATCATGCATTAAAAGATTCGGTCTTTATTAAAGGCCTCTCTGGCGGATTCTCGTACGGATGCGCCAGAGACGGCTTGTTTGGATTCTTTTCTTCAAAGGGGCATTATTTACACGTAGCGTGCAGCGTGCCCGAGACGGAGCTAACTCAACTTCATATAAGCTCGGGCCTTATTCTGCTCCGTTTTATTGTGTCGCATCTACGCTCTCTGTTTTCCGCTGTGTTCAATTTCCAGAAGATTCCCAAGTCAGAGTTGTTAGATAGGACAGCGTGTTTTATACAAGGAAAAGATGTGGGCTCTGGTTTGACTCTCCGATGGATCACTGCTATTGAACCATTCACCTACGTGCCTCATCTAGTTCAGTCTAATTAGAATCCCTCGTTAGGGACCTGTGAGAGATCTCTTTCACAAAAGAATGCACAGTCTTGTGTGCTTCAGACGTTGCTGCACAACGGAATTTGCGATGTAAATGGCGTAATTTGTGTCTGTCTGCTTGCAAGTGCACTGCAGTCAGGGTCAGAACAGGGGTGTGGCCATACAAGTGAGGAACAGAGCTGTACTGAGGTCAGTCTCAGACGGGGATGTGGAGCGTATAAAAGGGACAGAGCTGTACTGAGGTCAGTCTCAGACGAGGATGTGGAGCGTATAAAAGGGACAGAGCTGTACTGAGGTCAGTCTCAGATGGGGATGTGGAGCGTATAAAAGGGACAGAGCTGTACTGAGGTCAGTCTCAGGCGGGGATGTGGAGCGTATAAAAGGGAGGGCGCTGTACTGAGGTCAGTCTCAGGCGGGGATGTGGCGTGTATAAAAGGGACAGAGCTGTACTGAGGTCAGTAAAGGGATGTAGAGCGTATAAAAGGGACGGCGCTGTACTGAGGTCAGTCTCAGACGGGGATGTTGAGTGTATAAAAGGGGATGTGGAGTGTATAAAAGGGACAGAGCTGTACTGAGGTCAGTCTCAGAAGGGGATGTGGAGCGTATAAAAGGGACAGAGCTGTACTGAGGTCAGTCTCAGATGGGGATGTGGAGCGTATAAAAGGGACAGAGCTGTACTGAGGTCAGTCTCAGGCGGGGATGTGGAGCGTATAAAAGGGAGGGCGCTGTACTGAGGTCAGTCTCAGGCGGGGATGTGGCGTGTATAAAAGGGACAGAGCTGTACTGAGGTCAGTAAAGGGATGTAGAGCGTATAAAAGGGACGGCGCTGTACTGAGGTCAGTCTCAGACGGGGATGTTGAGTGTATAAAAGGGAGGGCGCTGTACTGAGGTCAGTCTCAGGCGGGGATGTGGAGTGTATAAAAGGGACAGAGCTGTACTGAGGTCAGTCTCAGATGGGGATGTGGAGCGTATAAAAGGGACAGAGCTGTACTGAGGTCAGTCTCAGGCGGGGATGTGTAGCGTTTAATAGGGACAGAGCTGTACTGAGGTCAGTCTCAGACGGGGATGTGGAGCGTATAAAAGGGACAGAGCTGTACTGAGGTCAGTCTCAGACGGGTATGTGGAGCGTATAAAAGGGAAGGCGCTGTACTGAGGTCAGTCTCAGACGGGGATGTGGAGCGTATAAAAGGGACAGAGCTGTACTGAGGTCAGTCTCAGACGGGTATGGGGAGCGTATAAAAGGGACAGAGCTGTACTGAGGTCAGTCTCAGACGTGGGGAGCAGGAGTCTGTGAGACGGACAGCGAGTGATCGTCACTGTGTCAGACAGCCACGCCATAATGCAGTGCTGTGTTTTATGTCGCAGGAGCAGGTGGTGTTTAATGTGGAGATTCGGCTCCATGGGGCTCGCAGCTGCGGAGAGGCCTGACAAACCAGCGGCACTTATTCAAGTCTCTGCCACACACAACACACGCGCTTAGTTACACACACACACTCAGTGTAAAAATGTGTGTGCACGGTGTGCGAGTGTAGGAGAGAGAAGGACATGTAGTAGTTTTGGGTAGTTCTGTAGCGGGGGTGTGTGTGTGTGTGTGTGTTTGTTTTAGCGAGTGTAAAAGAGAGGATTTATGCTATGGTATGTGTGTGTGTGTGTGTGTGTGTGTGTGTGTGTGTGTGTGTGTGTGTGTGTGTTTGTGTGTGTGTGTGTGTGTGAAAGAGGGAGAGAGAGAGAGTATGCGAGTGAGAGAGAGGGAGTGTGTATGTGTGAGAGAGATAGAGAGAGAGGGTGGGGAGAGAATGTGTGTGTGTGTTTGTGTGAGAGAGAGAGGGAGAGAGAGAGAGAGAGTGTATGCGAGTGAGAGAGAGGAAGTGTGTATGTGTGTGAGAAATAGAAAGAGAGAGGGCATTAGGCATTATTTTTTATGTATGTGTCTCAGTGGCTCCCTGGTCCTGGATTTGCTACCTCCATTCTTGGTTCCTCATTAGCATGAATGCCTGATGGTCTGACAGGAAATCAGTTTGTTTGTCTCCTCAGTGAGCATCTCTTTGTGGCAGACTGTGGACATGTGACAACAGGGATGTGTTACAGGGTTAAATTGTAGAAATATAATCACTAGAATGGTTTTACTCATTAAAAGCAACTATATAATTCCATACGATGCTGGTAGCCAAAGTAGATAGGGCTGACACGTGGGTCAAATAGAAAGAGATATGTCGGCAGTTGAAGGAATTCCAGTGCGATATGTGTCTATATCCAGTGAATATTCCATATTAAATATGTAATGCCTAAATCAAAGCGATACAAACCAATCTAGTAACTTCATATGGTTGGCTTTTCTGTCCTCTCTCTGGAATCACAGTGGTAAGTACGTGGATCCTGGGACACTAGCTAACAAGTTTAAAAAAAATTTTTTTAAACGAGCAGCGCTTAGCAACACAGTATAATTTCCGATCAGGGATGTGCAGTTAGCATTATAGCATTTTACAGTCCTAGCTTACATTTTCGACTTGTTGACAAACATATATTTATTTTGTACATTTTTAAGGGTGCATAATCAAAGGACTCGGAATACACTGCCCACCCCATCTACCATTAAGCTCTGAAGTGCACTAGCCACCTCAGACCGCATGAAAAGGACGACAGCAAACAAAAGCCTCAGTGTGTTTCTAGAATGCTTGGCTTCAACCGGTCGCCCGGGTAACCAGAGTTTCACTTCCAAAAGTTAACAAAAGGGTTTTTTTTCTCCCCAGAAAACATACAATTAATAAAACTCTTCCGGGACAGCCTGCAACAATTCGTGCCACTTGGCAGGCGAGGAACTGGCTGTTCATTGAAATAACATGTGGATAGTTATCCCAGCCCTAAAGGGGGCAGTGTGTGTGTGTGTGTGTGTGTGTGCACATCCGTGCGTGCGTGTGTGTGTGTGCGTGCATTTGCGCGTGCGTGTGTGTGTGTGTTTGCATGCGTGTGTGTGTGTCTATATGTGTGTGTGCAGAAGTAATATGTGCAGCGCAGTGGGCTGACCTGCAGCTGGGTACAGCTTCCAGAACCTTCCCTCTGTGTCACCAGAGAGGCGGGCAGCCGGGGTCTCTTTGACACCTTTAATCTCCCCTCTTTTGGCACAGGGAAGCATCTTTTCCCGTTTTGCTGGGTGCCCACCGCATGTGCACGGGCTGCAGGTGTAATATTTGCCTCCCACACCCAAATTAAGCCACCAAGTGTTGACCTATGTCAATGAGACTGTGCTCTACCAGGGCTGTCTTTCGGCAATAAAACCATACGGGAAACAAAAAGGTTGTTGTGTGTATGTGTGTGTGTGTGTGTGGATGTGCGTGTGTGTGTGTGGATGTACCTGTGTGTGTGTGTGTGTGTGTGTGTGTGTGTGATTGTGAGTGCGTATAGGCTCTGCGTGGGAAGATATCTGGGGTATGGATGCTGTAAAGGGGAGATGTGTGGACGGAGACACAGTAAATGCCACAGTGAACGGATACCAGATTCAGACATGAAATCAAAGGCTGGACGCTCTGCAGATCACAACTGTCACCTTGATCCAAATCTCCTTGTTACTGACCTGTGAACAAGTGGGCATGGAACAGGCGAGAGAGAGAGTGAGAGAGAGAGAGAGAGAGCAGGAGCGGAGGGAGGAGACTGATCTGAATCTCACCAGTAAACAGGAAATAGGGGGGCGGCAACAGAAGCCCAGGACCATATGCTTGTGTGACATTTCCCAGCACCTCGGAGGAAAGGTGAAGAGATCAATAACCCCCCCCCCCTAGCTCAGCCGCTGGAGGAAACGCTTGCGCCACAGGTGCACACCAGCCCAAACCCCCCCCCCCCCCCAACGACGGCGTGGATGCGCGAGTGCCCTGTACGTCCCCCGGTTCCCGGGGTCAAACCGGGAACCTTTAATCACCGGTCGTTTCCTCCGCTCGTAAAGTGGCCTTTTCGCCTGGGTCTCAGGCTCATATGCAGGGGACATTAAAACGCCGGCTGCCCTCCCAGAGAGCACGTCGTTCCAGCAGCTCTTTACGACCGAGCCCCGTCGACTCGTACCCATCGAGCGGCAGAGTCCATTAATGAGAATGCAACTGATTGCCGCGTTCCTGTCATTTCGGGAGTACGAGTGGGAGGAAGTAGCTTCGTGCTCTGAGAAAAGTGCTTCTTCTCCCTCTCCTTCGGCTCCTGAGCTCAAGTCACATGACTCGTCATCGCGCTGCGGTGAATACCGTTGCGTCAGTCTCTCTAAAAGGCTGTTCTGATTCCAGAACCTCACTCAGCACATTGTAGGCAATGCATTTAACGTCTTCGAGCGCGATTTTTGTCCCACTCAAACAGCGCCGTTCGCAGACAAACTTTGGCGAACTTCAAACGCTTTTTAAAAAGCAGGCATAGAGTCCACGGTCGAGGGAACCACCTGAAACTCAGTGGAACCGGCTGTGTGCTCTCTGATTGGCAGGTCACACAGAGGTGTTAAATTAATCTTTTTTGCTCTCCTCCAAAGAGCGGGCCCGGCTCGCCGTGAAACCAGACCGCGCGCCGCCTTCAGCCGTCCGCCTGTCCGAGTCCCGCGGCCCGCTTCTTTCCAGCCCGGCTAATTAGAGAGGTTATCTCGGGCTCCCCCACCGCCAGATTCCAATTTCAAATCGCCCATGGTGCTCCAGGACACCTGGGCTCTCTCTGATTTCATACACACGTTCATTAATTCCACTCCGAAACCAATCAGTGACTCAAACACAGGTAGGAATCCTGCGGAGGGCTATTTTTTTTGCCGCAAAACGGGCGACGCTCCATACGCGACTCGGACTTGGACGTCGGTTTAAATAAACGCAGCTCCTAATTTTGTTGGGTGCCTCGCCGCACGCAAGCAGGCGGTTTCTACTTTGTACGCGAAGCTAAAGCGAGCCCGTACACGCAGTTAGCGTCCTCCCACGGCAGCTGCTGAAGAGCAACCGCTTCCGGGTGACCTGTGTTCCGGGAGGGGCGGTCATAGCAGAGCGCTCGGCGTTAATGGTGGGGAGACGGCGAGAAAAAGAGAAGGCCGAACAGCCCAGCCTCCCTCAGCGCCGGCCTCCGAACGCAGGTAAAGCCCTGACATGTAATTTAATATGTGGAGAGACACCAGCGCCGGGATTCTCATTATCGATCGGCCGCCGCCGTTTCATTCGCCGGAGTTAAGTTGGATGTTGCCATAACAACACTTGAAAGAGTAGATTTAGGCATTAGGGTCCGTTTCGTCTCGAGGGGAGACTAGCCGCTCGCGAGAGAGGGGAAGAGGGGACGATTGTGCCGTTTCCCTGTTAAAAATGTTTTTTTTTTTAAAAAGGCCATCGACGGAAGAGTTTTATAAAAGCAAAGGATGGGGAATTGAAGGAGGCCGCGGGGGAGGGGCCGGGGTTTTGAAGGGCTTTTTTGTGTCTGTGTGAGAGGCAGTCCTGATGAGCACTGTGAATGTCCCGGTCCCTAAAGACCCTTGAGGACCCCCTCACACGGCGTTTCCACAAGACTACTCTCATTTCGACGCCGAGGGGTTCGGAGGGGGAGCGCGAAAAAAACAAAACAAGAAGACCCGCCGCCGAGAACGCAGCCAATCCCACCTTGGCCAAAACCGCACGACAACAGTGGAAACAAACCCCCTCGACACACGGCCAGGCCAATCAGATGAAAGATGGTTTTGAAGGGCCAGTCCCCCAGGTTAGTCTCTTTTAACAAACGGGCGAGAATAGTAAATAATTCACACCGGCTGCATTTATAGAGCTCTGCATAGCGTTGAATGCTGGAGGGGGGCAGGGGAGACGTTCTTTGATGTAATTTAATGTAATGTCCCTGCCTGACCACCAGAGGGCTCACTGAGACTGAAAGCAGCCGAGAGAGTGAGTAATGTGGGGGGGTGGGGCTGGGGGGGTGGGGTTGGGTTGGGGGAGGGCAGAGGCTGACTCACAGAAGTGTTGAAGCAACTGAGTTTTGTTTCTGTCACCACACTGAGAATCCCCCCGCTGGATGGCAAAGCATCCCACTCACTGACTCCCAGATCCCCCCTCTTTAGTTAACTCTCTCTCTCTCAGGCCACCATGCAGTCCCTGGGTGCAGTTTCCCTGATCCGGGTTGCCAGTTTGGCCTGGTTGCAATGGAGCTACCTACTAGCAGTCAAATGGCAGCAGTGCTGCTACGCTATACGTAACCCCCATTTCTGTCAACTCCCATTTTAACACTGTGGAACAACCAATGTCAATAGGCACCTGTCACTGATCGCGGACTTGCCGTAGACAAGCGAAAATACATGAGCCGCACGCAGTCGGCCTCGCGCGAGCACAACTATGTGTGGGGCTGTCAGATTTTTTTCTCATTTGTACATTGTTTGCATTACATGCCACCATTGGACAGACACACTGAAATTTCCAGTTTTCCTCAAAGAGCCCACAGCGTTTGGTTTGGGGGGGCAGAGGGGGAACCCAGTTAAGGGCACGTAAACCCTCGGGACGTGAATTTTTAAATATAGGGATATGTTGTTGTCAGCACTTCTGACGGAGGCCCATTATGCCATATGCATAATTCAAAAACACAAATATCGTTGTTGACACAAGCAAGGCATATCATTTACAAGTCTTTCTCCATCTAGAGGGGCTAAATTCAGGGCTGGGAATTAGCGGGGAAATACATTTTTGCATGTTGATAAATCGCTCAGGATAACCGCGCAGGACAGCAGCCCCGGCGAACAGGAATCATCGCCTCAGATATATATTACATGCAAAAAAAAGCTTTTTTCCCCCTCAAAGTTTAATCTCATGTAGAAAAAAAAAAGGAAAAAAAAGTCATGTCTTCTGGATGTACTCAGTTTGAAATGAAAGCGTTTGAAATTGAAGGACTGTTGATTGGTCGGTAATGGCTGTGCGGCTGCGGCGAGATTGGACTGATATGCTGATGACATCAGGGGAGAGATGCCTGGCCGCCCTCTTGTACTTCAACACGGAGGAGAGCTCTGCTGAAAGAGGAGGCCGGAGAGCCGGAGCACACTCACAGGAATAAGAGAGGCGCTTTCGCACAGCATGCGGCTCGTGCGTCCGTCTCATCCGGCTGTTTACCTATATAATGTACGGAGGGTTAGAAAATGCCACCGTTGAGCCTACAGTGAAAAAAAGAAACGAATCATGTAAAATGACGTAGGTAGTGAGGCAAGGCACATTTTTGTTTACGTAGCACATTTCATACACAAGCAAAATTAAATGTGCTTCACACTTCCAAAATAAGATGTTAAAAGATTAAAAGAAAACATTTAAATGTTTTAACAATTAAAAGAAAGAATCGGCTGCTGCCCTCTAAGAGAGCCCTGACTCGACAGAGACAACTCACTCTCGACAAAATTGTAAAGTGGGAAAGAATGTGACAGTAAAATGAAAAGTAATAAAATTAGACAATGAGATAATTGGTAAACAAACCTATACGGCCATTAATTATATTTGTACTGAATCTTTAAAAAGGTTGCTTCAACATCTGTTTACAAGGTGTTATTTTGGTCGTTCTGAGGGTTTTGTCGTTGAAGGAAACGTGCTACGTTTCTTCGATATTAGGAGATCACAGCCAGCCAATGAACAGGAGGGGGGGGGGGGTAAAGTCTTGTGAAAGATGAATCCATTTTTCCATCTAACCGAGCAGCGCATTGCCAAATGTCACCCTCTCTTCGGCGCCAGGAGATGAGATGAAACCGTTTCGCCGCCGTTTAGGCGGACGTGACTGTGATTTTGCCTGATGGGCCCGGCCTCGTTTCAGCACCCGTCTCGGCGCTTGCCAAATTCGCCGCCGATTGCGACGGGGCCGATTGCGACGGCGCTTGCCGAGACGACGACCGCGGAAGAGGATCAGCGGAATCTTGGCCCCCTCTTGGCGGTTCCCCCCGGTCCCTGTTGGTTTGTGCAGAGCTCTTGGAGTGGTGGGAGAGGAATGTGAGGAGGATAGAGTTCCCAGAATCCTTGCTACTGGGCGTGACTCCTGGAGATCCGTTTGTCCATATGTTTGCACAGTGGCAATGCTCTCTGTTTGTGTGTTTCATTGTGTCTCTCTGTAGGGTATGCTTGTGCCTGCGCACGTGCCCGTTTGTATGTGTGCATGTGCATGTGTGTATGTGTGTGGTAGCAAACAGAAGAGGATGCAAAGTCTCAACATTCTTATGCGCATTTGTGTATACACGCTGTTCTTTTGTGTGTGTAATCTTTCTCTTTTCGGTCATAATCTCCTTTTTAACATGCACGCACGCACGCACGCACATACACACATACACACACACACACACGTGCCAATCTTGGTCTTAATGAATCCTAATGAGGTGAATTTTATGTACACATGTATTTTTTTCCCTTAAACATCCACCGATCACTCACATCTTTACAATTATAAATATTGTAATGATGTGATGTATCACGGAACAAAGCCTATTTGAGCTTCCCCTCAAGTTGAACTGACCCTCCCTGCATTAGCACAAAGCATGTCAGCTTGTATACTTATTATGGCAAAGCAGCACACACATACACAGGAGTGCGAATCGATATGCCAAGAGAGGCAGTGGGAGGCGCGATCCGTCTCTGTGGCAGTTTGGAGGAGGTGGGGGCCGAGGAGGAGAGGTCAGGGGGCCAAGTCGCTCCTATTGGGAGGACGGGGGCTGGTCACTTCACCTCCCAGCCGGACTGGGATTGGCTTGCTCGGCCTTGTGGCACAGGCCCCGTTTCAGGGATAATCCCTTCCCCGGCGCTTTCTTTCCGAGGGTCATGCTTCTGAAACGTGCTAGCGGCTTACGTCCTGGTGGCCAGTGGCATTTCCCAGCAGTCGGGCTATGGGACGGCTTTAGCATTTTGTCTGGGAGAGCGCTGTGGGAAGTTTATTACGGCAAGAGAACGGCAAATAGGACTAGGAATGGGGTTTTGTGTGTGTGTGTGTGTGTGTGTGTGTGTGTGTGTGTGTGTGTGAGAGTGTGTGTGGGAGGGAGGGAGGGAGGGAGAGAGATCAAAAACTCCAAATGTGAACAAACTGTGCCACGGTGCTAACCTGAAGTAAATGGAAGGACACGCAGTGAAACCGGGAGAGAGGACACAGTGCACTGTTGTACAGGTGAAAATAGAGGGTGTATTAGTTGTTGTTTTTTCCCCTCCGGAGAAGGCTTTTAGGCAGAAGGCTTCTTTCGGAGGCCATTCTACTGCAGCGATGGACTCTTGGGGTCTTTGTTAATTATCCAACAAAAGTAAATGATTCTGCTGAATGGCGAGGCGGACATGTTGTTGTGGGTTTATTTTTTTTTTAATTGGCTGTGCATCAGGTTTTGTGGACATGCTCCACAGAACCATTTTTCCTGCAGCAATTTCCACCCATATATTGCATTCGCACTTATAATTCTGTTCTGTAACTTGAGTTTTTTCTGACAATTGCAATTGCCTTGAACCAGAATCAAAATATCACAGTCCCGAACAGCCGCCCCCCCCCCCCCCCCCCGCAAACACACATATAAAGATGCACACAAAAAAAACTACCCACAGCTTCAGGGAGGGCACGGTCATTTCAGTTCTTAAGCCTATCCCAAGGTCATATCAAGGTCAGTCAGTATTCTTTTCCGGGCAGAGATGTCTGTTACACATTCTTGAGCTCTGTGGCCCCGCCCCCGGAGTGGGGGGGGGGATCTGTCACTTTTCAAGACATGACCAGTCAAACACAGAGTTGGCGTCCCCATCACCAGCCTCCTGTTGCAGGGACATAGACCAAGGGCAAGCCTGGTCTCACTCTACGTCGTACCAGCCGCCACTCTTGTAAACACACCCCCAACCCCCCCCGACTACCAGCGATGACAAATACTGCCCTACAGTGAACTGCACCCGCCGTCATGCAGATGTTAAGATAATGCCACCAAAATCTTAATTAACAACAGACTACATTTCCATGCCTCAAAAAGCCGGAATTTCATATAGCAGATCAAAGCTACGTCTGCTAATTTGCAATGTAATTGTTACTGCATTTCATCACATTCCCTTTTGATTCTTTCGTTGGGGGGGGAGGCATACTGCCAGGCTGTTTGACAAAACCACGTTCAAAGGTTTTTTTTTATTTTTATCGTCGAAGCCGCAGAAATGCTTCTAGTGGATTCAGCTGTGTTTTTATTTAATGCAAAACACAAATTGCCAAAACCGCACCATTTAATATCGTCTCCAGCACGCCACCGCCGTTCCGAACACGGCGAACTCGCCAAACACAGACAAGTGTTACACGTGTGAGGGGGGGGGGGGGAGAGGGAAGACTGAGAGAGACGGAGACGGGCAGGTAGATATGGAGGGATAGTGAGAGAGGGAGGGGGAAATGGAGAGGTAGAGAGGGAGGAAAGATAGGTAGGAAAGATAGGTAGGGAAGGGATAGAGACGGTGAGAGAAACTGTTTAAAGGTGAGTTCTGAGGGAAGTGCTCTCGCTCCAGTGTTGTGGGGCCCCTTAGGGACGCCCCGTCTTCCCTGCTGTTTGAGGGAATCTGCGCAGACCTTCAAAGGCACCGGCACAGCGAACCCCCCCCCCCACCACACACACACCCCGTCGTACCGTTTACTCTGCCACCACGTTTTCCGCATTGCCTTCAATGGACAAACAGGAAGTGCTTTTAAACGGAGAGCGCCGGACGTTAGCTTCTCGGCCGTGGGTAAAGGTGTCGGAGAAGGCTGCTGTCCTCCGCCTGTTTCCGCCTGCAAATGCACCTCTCTTGGTTCTAATTACGGCTGCCTAGCTGTGTAGAAATCAATTTCATACCCAGTTGTCCACTGGTTCCTATTGGCACACATACAGTAGTATGCAGGAGTATGCAGTAGTATGCAGAGGATTGAGGGGCCAGAGGATGTGTTACGGTGCCATTGAGGAATATGGGGATGGACGCTTTTCTGCTCTTGTCATCGGCCGCATTCATCAGGTAAAGCCAAAGCCATCCTTGTGGCATTTACCTTCCTGAGCAGGATTCTGTCTTCACGTACACCATTTTTTCTCAGATTGTGTACAGTGAATCTTAGTTTTTTATAAATCAAAATATAATTAGTATAAAAATAAAAACAAACTATCACTAATTCTATCTTTATCAGGATAATACGGTCTATACCACTGGTATGCTTCATATAGCACTGACGCCATATGTAACAGTATTTGTGAGAATATATTGGAATGTGTTCATTATAAAAAATATTGCAAAAATTTTAAATCATCCCACTTTAAAATGACTACCACTCTACTACAACTAATAATAATAGCTGTATACTTGGTAAACAAACATACATACTAAAGTTCAGAAGTACGCGTTTGTATTTCCAAATGCCTTGAATCAGTCTAAACGTGCCACGCCCCTCGACCACCCCCCACTCCCTCTCTTGAGCACTTCCTGCACCCGCATCACAGCAGATAGCACCCCACATAGCTCCCACTCAAAGCCCTCTGCACCCCAACTCCTCCATCTCCCCTCTCCTTTTTTTTGTGTTGCAGAGGAATTCACTCTGTGTATCTCAGCCCACAATTAATGTGAAAGCAGCATAATGCGGGCGCGAGTCCCGGTGTCCAACGCTCCGCCATTTATCATCACACTTTTACATTGACCTTGACACCCACTTCATTAGAATAAAGATTGTCTACCATTTAGGTTACATTGTTCCTGCGCGCACAGACCCCATGCAAATTTCTGCTCCGATGGCAGAGCGGCGGGTCTGTCAGAGGTCGTCTGCATTAAATGATTGCGGCTATTTTCCAACTGCTTCTTTTCATTCGGTTCAATTCAGCCCCTCGCCTTCGCCACCGCCGGGGCTTCTGGGAATTTAACTCTTTTCACTCGCCCTGGCTCCCGCTCCAAGAAACGCTTTTTAACGAGCTTTAAATAGGAACACTTAATTGGCTGTTAAGAAATGCTTGGCGGAAAGAGGGAGAGAGACGGAGAGGGAGAGGGAGAGAACCCCAGAAAAATCGCAAAGACTCAATTCTTCTTTTTTCCCCACTCCCCCTACCCCCGCCCTCCTCAAAGTAAACTTTTTTGTTCTATTACAGTGACAAAAGAGGCCACTTTTCTTGGGCAATGCTCATTATCAGGGCACGATCATGTTGTTGTTCCGGGAAAAGCCCGTTGGATCATTGGCAGGGAGGCGAGAGGCGTGATGTGATTTTTTTCTGGCCCCTCCCCCTCCCCCTCCCCCCCTCTACGCCACCTCAGCTCCCATGATAGGATCCCAATTCATCTCCATTATACCCCGCATAAGTCAAAACAAGGCTGGGCCACACTGGTGTGAGAAAGACAGGAAAACACCAAAGGAAATAAGACGTCGGTTCCCATAACAGCGTTGAGCAGTGATATAATTAGAATTAAATTATTAATGAGGGATACTTAAAAAAGATTGTTTCATGATCCTCTATTAGTGAATTTGCAATTCATTTCAATATTTGTCGTTTGATTTATATCACGGATAATGCAATATAGGCCCAATTAACAATGCATGGCCTGTGTAATACGATTTTCGGTTAATGCAAATGGAATAAGCTAGAAGAAAGAAAAGCGATTGGAATCCTCAAATGTAATTTACTCAGCCAGTTCTGCCCATTTTAAATGACATTGCACTTTTTAATTTTTCTTCACCCATCAAAGCCGGGGCACCAAATTTATCCTGATCAGCCAAGTCTATTATTCATTTACAGGGAAAATCGCCCAAGCAGTTATAATTTCTATTGCCTTCTCTGAGCTATTTGCCTTAAATTATCATCAATGAGGAAAAGGCAGGCGGCTTGACAACACTCTGATTGTGTGCAATTTGGCGCCGGTAATATATAGTATACAAGAGGCTGTAATATATGCACTTTTGACTTTCTAACTTGGCTCAGCAAACAGGAAGGGCCAGTTAAACGTGCTCTTGTTGGCTCCCATTCTGTCAGTATTCATGCCCTCCCGGACCATGGTTATTCCTCCTCTTAAAACATTGTGATCTGGGCCGATTGCATTGTTTCCTGTGTTTGTCTGGTGGAAAAAACTCCCAAGCCTAGAGCGGTAACAGAGAGGCAGGGGTTTGAGCCCGTCTCAGACAGATTCCTGCGATCCGGGCAGGCAGCTAAACTTAGGACCCAGGGCTGCTGATTAAAAGGGCCTTTGTTCGTGGCTGAATGGCATTAGCCATGGGCTTCCTATGGGGTCACCAACAAGCCTAGCGAGAGGACAGAAGGGGGAGAACCGTGAAAGAACATCCATAAACCACACACACATACACGCGCGCGCGCACGCTCGCTCGCTCGCACGCGCACCCCTCGGTTACTTAACGGCAAAATGAGCAAAGCAATAACCGTTCTTCGAAATGGACGGAAATATTCAGCAGTACGAGTCCAACGGAATCCGCCTGTCGGATTCTGTTGTAAAAAGAAAGTAATCCTTCGACCATGTCACAAAACTCGAAGGGGAAGCTATTGTGGAGAGCCGAAAAGTCCGGCAACCCCCCCCCCCGTGTAAATAATTCTCTGTAAAAGGCCTCGCTGTTCCTGCGTTTTTTTCATTTTTTTTTTCAACCAATCTGTGGGCTGACTGTGCGCTTCTTTGTCTATTGATCCTCTTGGATTTCTCATTAACACTTCGCAAATCTGTGCAATGTATCCTCTTTGGAGAGGAGGAGGGAGGGGGGGATGGGGGGGGGGAGCAAAAATGTTGTGAATTCCACCATGCAGCCTATTGTTTTCTCCTCTGTCTGAAGTTATAACAAGAAGAGAATTCCCATGAGCCTTTGTGGCAGAGTTCACATTGTATGGCCCTATAGCATCCTACTCCTGAGTCATCTTATTCTAGGCATTCCTCTTCTCTGAAAGATGCCATTGTCCTGGAGATTTGTTTGCCACTTAATCTATTTTCACAATGTACATTTTTTTTTTGTTTGTTTCTCTTCGCTTGCTTTCAGTTCGAAAAAGAGAAAGATTCCGCGGTAGATCCGATCTGGAAAGGCTTGTGGAAACGTCTCTTTCTGACCCCACAGTGACTGGGCACCTTGTTCTTAAACACTGAGGGGGGAGAAAAAAAAACGCTTGACTCACTGCTCAATGTGAGCCTTCTATACCAGCTGGAAAATGGCTTATTCTTCTGGTCACCATGGTGACAATTAACAGTGTTTCAAGGCCTTTTGTTCCAGGCCCATTTGGGCAGATTTTTTTTTGGGGGCGTGATTTTTCACCAAAAAAAGGAACCCCTTGATTTACAAAAGCGTGCACTTTGCATAAACTGTCAAGAATGTTGTCTAAACCAGGGGGTTAACTTTTTTTTTCCTTTTCTTACTTTCCTTTTATTTATTTTTAAGTAAACATTTTTGCATTTTCTGTGTGTTTGTGTGTGTGTGTGTGAGAGAGAAAGAGAGAGAGAGAGAAAGTGCGAGAGAGAAAGCGAGCGAGCGAGGGAGAGAGCGGTACAGGGGGAGAGAACTCAAACAACCGTCGAGGCCCCGGAGGCTCTCGGCTGTGGCCCGCTGCACTCTCAGGCTCCTTTTCTTTCTCTTTTCAAAGTGTCCAACAGAAAAGAGCAGATACTCAGGATGCTGCCAAATTATTAGCACAGTGGCTCAGCTACTGGCTAAAACTTTTAGCACTGATGTAGTACAATTACAAGTAATAAAGGACATAATTCATGTACTGCCGGTTGATGCACATATTCTCTGTATTGCTTTGCAGTGGAGCCTCACTGGCTAATTCTAAGCAATGAACGGTGTTTGTGAGATTCACTTTATTAGCATGCATATAAAAAGGCCAATCAATAGCTTCTCAACTCATAGTTCATTTTACAAGGGTAGTAAGCCTTCTGCATATTTCTGCGTAACACTAACAGAAATTGGAATCAACGCCGTTTCAGGTTGAGGTCAAAGAACATCCAAGCCCTCAAAGCAGAAGAATCGCTCAGTTCCCATCGCAATCTGTTATCCTTAAAACAGCGTGTCCATAACGCTTCAGCGGGAACGCGGCGTCTCTTCCAGCTCAGTTCGTATCTCTCTCGCGCCGAACGCGGGCGGCTTTAGTGCAGCTGGGGTAATCCCCGCTATCATATCCAGATCGAATCGCAAACTCGCGTACGGGTGGGGGGGGGGGAGCAAACAGAGGCATTGTTCCGTGAGGACCCCCGCAACTGTTTGTTTTTTCCGAGCGATTGTTGTGCTCCGCGGTCCCTCTTCCTTGAACTTGCGCCGCCAGCCGGCTCTCCTCTCTGGCTGACTCCTTCGCCCGGTCCTGGACCTTTTGTATCTCGGCCCTAGGCACTTTAACCGCGCGGCAGTTACAACCCTGTCCTCCAGTGCCTCCCCCCCCCCACACCCAAACCCCACCTCCCCACTTGTGTGCTCAGGTCAGTGGGGTAAAAGGAGACCCCAGCTCGCGGAGTCGGCCGGGGCCAACCAAGACCCCCCCCATATCGCTCGCACGCTATTCTCCGGCGAAAATTCATTGCGGGGCCGCCCGCGCTCGTTTTCTCAATCGCGGGCCTTTACGGTGCTCGGTCCCGGGGAAGATTTACGCCACGCTACGCCAGCGTCATGGGGAAATGTGAAAAGCCAGTTTATGTGGCCGCTGTGTCATGACAACCCCCGCTCTCTGCTTGAGCGTGATAATTGCTGGCTTGTGAATATTTAATAACGCCCCACCCCACCCAAACCCCCCTCCCTCTGGGGACACCTCGGACGGTCGCCGCGGTACAGGATCGGGGGTATCCGCAGATGTTCAGAGCCGCGACCCGAGCCCTCGTGTGGGGCAACTGAACACCGCTCCCTGAACAAACGGGGAAAATTACAGTTCCTCTGGGTGCTAAGTGAAAGGTACACGACTATAATTTGTCTCAGTGACAGTCTTCTGTCTCTCTGCGCGGTTTCTGTGGATGATTTCTTCCCCTCGTGTGGTGTGTGGAAATCCGCTGGGAATCCCTGCTTATCTTTTAGAAAAAACTGCTGGGTTTTTTTTGGTAATGTAAGGCCCGGCCTTGATGGCCAGGGGTGGAAAATGGAAAATATCCCAACCACTATATCTTGTAGATATCTTTAAAATGTAGGTATTGTATAAAGTATTGTAACATTTTTGCCATTTGATTTTCAGCCACAGTAAATACTAGTGTCACTGATGGGGTGTCTCGGTGGCGTAGCCTGTAAGAGCACCGTCCACATGCTCATTGTGAGCAGCAAAGTCGGCGATTGGAATCCGACCGCGTGACCTTTGTCGCGCGTCTCACTCTCTCGCGCTCCCACTCTTCTCGTCTACACTGCGCTGTTCAATGAAAAGCTCTGAAAAGCCCTAAAAATATAACTTAAAATAAATTGTGTCTGTAATGTGTCTTAGCTTCCGAGAACCGTCGCTTTCCAGTGTGGCTCACTTGTGCCAGCAACGTGTTAAATGTTTGTGTGAAGGCGGTTAAAAGGAGGGCTTCTGCCTCAGTTCACGGAATCTTACTTCTGTTGTCTCGACACGTTACAGAGTCTGAACAAACTTTAATTTAATGGATAAGATGAATCTACAAAAAAAAATGCATTAAATGTTTTCATGTATGACTGCATTTTTGCTGACATTTTCAAAGTCTTTCATAGCCATTAATATGTGAAATGAATTAAAAAGTAATGACTGCTTGTTGATTTTGTTTCACATTTATTCTAATGTGTCTTTCTACGTGCATTCTGTCATTTTCCATTTGCCATTCCCCCACCAAAATGTCAAAGCCTTTCACACTTCGGTTTCAATTCTGTTAAATAGATCTTTCCCAGGCACGTAATGGGCACAGACATAGAGCTATTCAAACTGCTGTAGACTATCTTAACTGGCCTCTGCATTACTGACCACATCGGTACAATCAGCCTGACACTAATATTCCATTTCCATTAACACCACAGATCAGAGATTGAGGCATGGATAGCTCTTATGCTGTGGTATGAGGGAAAACTGTGGAAAACGTACAGGCTGCATGCTGAACAAACTCAGTTTTACCTGATAGCTGTAACTACATTATAAATAACTAAGTAGCCTTTATTGTGTCCAAATAAAACGACAGTTGATCAAACGTTGAGCCTGCCATTTTAAACTCAGTGATTTAGAACATTAGGTAGAATACCACACGTTTCTAGAAAATGAAATGAATTACCTCGCCTGATTGTCGCGACGCAAAATAACGACCGTATTTAAATGTTCTCTTTAACATCAGTTTGCTGTGCTCTCACAGTGCTTAAAACTACAAATACCAGTGCTACTGTCTAAACTACCTTAACACTTAACACTGTGTCTTCATTGTCCAAGTACAACATGACTGGAATGAATAATGAATTGTTACCTAAATCATATTTTATGATTTCAGTGTCATAGTACAGGTGGCTAAAAAGCTGTAAATGTGCGCCTCAACATAATTGCAAACCTTTGGCAAGGTTACCACTGAGGCTCACTGATGCCTACAGGCTAGACAAGGAAAGGCAGGTTCTGCGTGTAGCCTTTAATTAAGCAAACAAATGTAACTAAGTTTGCTCTTAGGCATAATCTACTCATAGTCCAAGCCGGTGATGCAAGCTGTCTGTTAAAAGCTCGGTTATTTGATTGTGTTGATTGTACTTATAACTGGGTTTCTCTCACTTTTCATAAGTGTATTTCAAGAGGGAAATACTTACCAAGGAACTTGATTGATGACCTAACTGACCTTGTCAGTGTGTGAAGAGACTGACTTCAGAAAAAAATGGAGTAGTTTTTGAGGGGATGTGCTCGTTACCGAGAAGCCTTTTCTACATTAATCTAAAAGTTTTGATCTCATACATTTTAAGTACCTGTATTTATTTGTTTTTTTTCCCGCCTTATGTGTCTTGACTCCTGATCAATATTTTGCCGTTTTTAGACGAAAGAAAACCCGTAAAATCAATATTTGTTGTCAAGGAATAAATAGTGTGATTCCCTTATTTTTTAGATGGTAACAGGTTTAATTTTGCAGCAGTATTAAAAAACTGAAAGGGATTGATGGCTAAAAAGAATGTGCGATACCATCTCTGTCATAAAGGCGACAGTGAAAAATGATTCCCAGACTGTTGACAGCAAAATGGAGGGAAAAACAGAGAGCACATTTAAATATTTAAATGTGCGTTGGCTGTAATGATAAATGACAACCGAAAACTAGAATCAAGTAGCTATTGATGCAGAAAATGAAAAGGGGGGGATGAGTGAAGAAATTAACCGAAAAGGTGCGAGATTGAATAGCATCGACTTCGCGCTGTACAGTATGTTCTTCAGTCATTAAGCCGGAAACGCCAGTTCTTAAGAACAGATCCCCGTTTGAAAATTTCCATACTATTATCGTGCATGCAAATAAAGTCTCATTTTCATGCAATTTGCCTAAAAAGTCTCGGCCCAAAATATAATTCTATGCAACGAGGTATATGCCCCAGTGAATTTGACTTAAGTGGCAAGAACGGGAAAAAAATACATACGTGGCAGCGCATTTCAGAAGAGCATTTCTCGAACGGGGATCGCGCCCAGCCAGTGCTGGGTACAAGAGATGTGCAGCCGCTCTGGAAACAAAGCGACGTTTGGATTCTGTGTCCCTGCGTTATGGCGAGGCGCAGAACAATCACGGCTTTATTACAGGAGGTGAGTTAAGAGGTCATTGTATATTGGCCGTGAATGCCCAAGTTAATGTGGCCTTAATCCCAATTTAAATGTTAAACAAACAATGTGTAATTAGAAATCAGGGCTCCGGTTTGTGGCTGTTTTTCTCCATTAAACAAAAGAACATTTTCCCTAATGGGGACCCCACGTTGAATGGGAATAACGGCCCGTGTTTAGCTCGCGTTCTTGCTGGTGTTGAGATGTGTGGAGTGGTTTATGTGAGGGTGACTTGGAGGAGGCACTGGGGAGAACAGCGGAGCATTCTGGGAGAACAGTCGGGTCATTCTGTTCGGGAGATAGACGGTTGATATGATTGCTGAAAGACGTTGAGATAGTGATGGAGCTGACCGTTGAGATGGAAATGACCGGCATATTTGTGTCCAGATGTTTAAAATATGACAGCACAATGTTCCGCTTTACCCAGTATGTACCAATCTGCACAATATCGTACCAATCTGTTACAGTATGCTGACTGAGTCCTGTGTTGTGTCTTATGTACACTCTCAGGTGCAGTGGAGAGTTTTGTTTTTTAACCCTCATATTATGTTGACATTTTATGATGCCTTTTATGTTTGGGCTTTGGGGTCAAATTGACCTCAAACGTTTAAACTGACAACGATTGTAATAGAAAAATGTTGACACTTTCTGTGTCAGCTTTTGTGTGTCTCCCAGTTGACTTGCTTTTTATCCCTAAATATTAAAAATCTGTGATGAAACATCTCATTTTAGAGCCTGAGGTAAGTGAAAGTTTGTGAAGTTTAAAACCTATATGGGGAAGTGCCACCAGAATCACCCACAAAAAATCTGATCAAAACTAAAAAAGGTTATATATTTTTTTACATTTTATACAACCACCCCACAAATGAACCCACTCAGCGCATTTGTATACAAAGTTGGTACGGGACTTTTGAAAACATGGCATTATGTTTATTGCATATTTTAATCCCAACAAATTTTAAAAAGTCACATAGTGTGAAGATGAAAACTGGTTTTAACTGGTTTTTAAGAGACGTCAAGTATTGAATCGGGTCGAATTGACCCGGAACATAATATGAGGGTTAAGGAACAAATTCCCAAATGTACCCTGAAAGTACAATAGTGTTCTATTTGGGTACTAATAAGTGCCTTTTACAAGTAAAAAAGGAACAAATTAATTCTGTATTGCTGGCTAGGGGTACAATTTCACGTAGGGTGATTGTGCACCGTGACCCTGTGTTGTAGTGTGCTGAGACTGGACTCTGTCTGCCTGCAGGGGAACAGCGTGGAGATGTCCATGTGGCTGCCCAAGAAGACCCAGCTCCTGGGCCGGGCGGAGTCTCTGTTCCGGAGCGGAGCAGAGCTGCCCGCTGACTTCCAGGAGCGCCTCGGCGCCCTCACGTGCAAGTGGGACCTTCTGCAGGTGAGCGCAGAGCGACGCCTCGAGCCGGGGAAAACCTTGCTGCGTGGACGGACGGAGAAGGGCGCGCGGTGCGTTTTTTTTTTTTTTCATCCGTCAAGGCCGTCTAGCGGCACCAACCCCTCTGCGAGAACCATTCTGGCGACGTTGGAGAAACGGCGGAGACCTCCCGGGCTGCTCTGCGCTAATGCAGCTCCATATCCCCCTTGAAAGCTTTTTTTCATTTATTTCAGTTACAGGAGGCTTTTAGAATCGCGGGTGGAGATAAAGCTGGCTATGAGCTCATTTGAAGGGAGTGACTCAGGATCAACGTGGGTACAGTCTATAAATGATGAACAGGCCTAAGGGCCCCCCCCACCCCCCAAAGCTGTTATCTATGCGAGACGTACTCAGGTAACGGCAAGTAGCCTATCCCCTACTGTACCCCCCCCTATCCCACCCTCAAGCACCCACATGCCCTGGTGGGACAGTTACCGACTTGGATATGGTCCAAAGTGTAAGATATTATCGGCTACGACCTGCTTGATGATATTATTAATTGTATGGGGTCGGCTAGCGATCCCTATCGGGCTTCAGCTGCGCATTGCTTTTAAAGGCTAATTTTGGATTAATCACATCCCTTCTAATCCATTACTTAAAAAATATAATCGCGGTGATTTTCAATTACCCGCCCGGCTCCAGCGGGGCCCACAGCAAGTCTTCTCACGTGCGAGAAGGAGAGGCCCCTCCGCACGCCCTGCGCCGACGCCAAGGCGCGGCTTACCTGCCCGGCCTGTCTGCGTCCAGCGCACGCCTCCGCGTAAGCAGCTTCGCGACAGCCTCCATACGGCCGCCCGGAACGATCACCACGCCTTTTCCTCCACACCGGCAGATAGAGGCTCCCTCCTCAGCCGGCTACACAGTTCCGCTTTGTTTAGCTGTTTATTTGCTCGGGGAAATTCAACTAGGGACGGGTGTCAAGGCAACAGACTGGGGTGAAAATGAAACATGGTGGCACAATAGAGAAAAAAAAAACGGGTTCCTTCTATAAAAGCCGAAATGATTTGTGAAGGAGAAGGGAGGGGGGGAAAAAGACAGACAAAGTACAAATTGATCCTGCCACTGACCTGGACCAAATTCCCTGCTCCACCAATAGGAGAGGCTTCAACTGCAAACGTTTGGAACATGTCTTATACATGAGCAGAAAGGGATGATGTCATGTGATCTGTTTTGCATATTCCAATAGGATCTGTGCACATAACGCTCGCTATAGAGCCGTTTCTTTCTCTTTTTTTTTTTTTGTTACACTGATCTGCTCCAAGTCAAAGAAATGAGAAGGGGGTGGATGGGGGGTTGGAATTAAACTCAATTAGCATATGCATTATTCGCCAAAGCAAAAGAGTTTTAATTTAAAACTAAGCACCAAAGAACTTGAGATTGTTTCCAGCACAGTAATCAGTGTTAATTAACATTTTGTTGCTTTACAAAAAAAAATAATAATAAACGCTGACATTTGAACAGAACGCACATGTAAAAAACAAAGTTCTGTTGGGTGGGAATATTTCTTTCATCTTAGGTGAGCGGCATGGAGTCGAGAACCATCAGAATGAGACGGCAGTGGTGCGGAGAGTTTAATCTGTGAATTTCTGCTCCCTGCTCTGTGCATTACGCCGTCTCAATTGCATATTAAACAAGCCTATCAAGTCAGGCACTGGCATCTGCTGTGCTGACACAAATTGTGAATTAAATGAAATTGATGTCCTCTGTCGTATATTTATGAAGACAGACCATTCTCTGAAGTATTCTGCTTATGAAGAATTTATGATTGCAAACTGTTCCAGAACAAAATAAAGTGGCAATAAATTCCTTTTTTGTAACCCGACCCTCCAAGGGCATTGATTTCACCTCCTGCTGCCGCATTTGTCACAGCGCAAAAACAATAGCTAAATCTGGAATCCATTGAGAGCCTTCAAATTATCAATATTCAAACGAGGAGAGGAGAATGGGAGCGGGGAGGGGAGGGGAGGGGGCGGTGGTGTTGGGGAGGGGTGGAGAATGCAGGCAATGTCCTTTGCCCGAGAGTTAAACACTTCGAAAAAGTAACAAAGGGCCACTTATGGGGCTTTTCAGGGGGAAATTATTGACTTCAAAGAAAACAGTTTAGTGAAATTAACACAAATGTTCTGCTTCTTATCAACAGTGCGTTACTTCCTCCTCTCTCGTGAATTTTTTTTAAAAAAAAGCCCCGTCGTTTCTCCAAAATTAATTTCCAGCCCTCATTTTCACACTTTCCACCCTCCATTTGTTTTTTTTCAGATTAGGCGGAGTCCGACGAGCCCGCTTATGAATGGCTCTGCTAATTAGTAAACAAAATGGCAAATTCGCCCAAATGCGCAGATAAGGTGGATAACCCCTCTCGTGCTAATGTCTGGCCTTGTCAGGCGAAGTCTTTTTATAGGGGGGATTCTAAAACACACCGGGCCAATTCGTCTCGCAATTGTCACGCGCGCAAACATTACACGGAAGCAACACAGTCATGTTAATAAAAGAAGTCATTATTAAAGATGCAGAGGGGATGCAGAAATTACAGAGTGGTTAATTGATGCAGTGCGCGGAAATAGCCACTTCATTGCTAACTCATAATCACATCTGTTTCCATTACAACTACTCACAGACATCGCACACAAAAGAACAACAATTACACTAACCAGTGTGTTTATTAATTGGATAATGGTGTGTTTTGTAGCGGCAGATGCCTTCCCGGAATACAGAGCTCAACCCGCACTCTATCTCAAAGAACCCATTTCCCGGGCAGGTGGGAGCTCACTGGCGCTCACAAAACACACTTTCAGACTAGAGCCCAGCGTGGCGCGCTGCTTTCTCCATTAGACGTAAGAGAAAAGAGAAAATTGCTCGCCAGACCCTCATCGGGGGAGATTTTTTCTTTTTTTGTCCGTTTCTTGTTTTTCCATCAAGCAAACATTTGAACGTTGTGTCATTAAAGTACGCGGACACGTTACATTTTCTTTGTTTGCGTTTAACAGTTTGTGATGCGGTGGCGGCGAATCTCTTGCTTCAACCGCGAACGCGGTTCTCCCAGACGCGCCAGCGACGGACGATTAAATCCTCACTTGGATTTCATTCTCGGCTCTTGATAAATATATCTTCAGAGCACTGAAAGTGCTTGTAGTACAGTATTTATGCTTTGCTTACCATTGTCTTTACCTCATTTGGGGCAAGGTTTGTTAATAAATGGCATGAGGACATTGCATGCAGAGGTGCCTATGGGGCTTGAGTCTCTGTACATGTAGTCATAGTCCTGAGGGAACATAGGGATTGATTCAGTACATTATGGTTCTGAGGAGAGTGGGGAATTCCATCATAGTAGCAGTAATAATAATAATGGTGATTATGATTATTATAGTTGTTATTAATTTACCTTTATGGAAGACCATTTTCATAACTCACACTTAACCTGATTTATTGTTATAACAGTTGGATATTTACAGTAAGTACTGTAACTTGGATCATCATTATTTTATTATGTTGAATGGTGTGGGCACTACTTGTCTGTAGAGAATATAGTCTCTCTTGCCCTTGGGAAGATTTTTATGTATTCCTAATTACAATATATCAGAAAATATCTGATTCGTTATGAGTCGAATATGCCAGGAAGGTTTATTTTTCTTAAAAAAGTACAGTTAAACCAATCTTCTGACCTCACACGTCTTTAACATTAAACATAAACACACAATCTTTAACCCGCACGTCTTATGCATTAAACATAAGTCTCGTTTTGTGTTTATTCAAACGATAAAAATACTTTCTCTTTTTAGAATGGCCTTATCCAGGGCAATATCAATGCAATATTGTAGGTCACATTTCGATAATTTCAATCAGTATTGAGCACTTATATGGCAAAGCGTTACAAAACCGCCCACCAGGGCACCTCTGTCACTTCTAAAGTCCACATCGTTCACAGTTCGCTCCTTCTCTCTGTCCGCCCCTTCCCGCTTTTGTGTCATCAGAGTATTCTGGGGGAGCACACAGAGGTCCCCGGTCCCGGAAGCCCCGCCCATGACCCCCGGGCTCTGCTCTCCCCGGAGACCAACAGCATGCTGGGACAGCTGCAGGTTCGCATCAAGGAGCTGAAGGCCTGGCTGCGGGACACGGAGCTCTTCATCTTCAATTCGTGCCTGAGGCAGGACCGTGAGCAGGACCAGCAGGCGGGCAAACAGCTGCAGTACTTTAAGGTAAGACTTCAGCCAGGCTCCACCACAGTGGGACTCCAGCCAGTGATCCTTGGCTAATCGGGGTGCCGAACAGTTGCAGTCCGTGAGTAGGAATGAGCCGGTACTGATAATTGTCCTGGATCAATTGGTATTGCTTTTCAGTAGCGTAGCTGCGCCTAATCTCGCCACTTCTTCAGAACTTGTGCCTTTAAATGCCACATTTTAAAGAAAGCAAAGGCACAGATAGAATCATTACGGGTCCCGTTTTGAAATGTCACTTACTGGCCATTAAAATCATTATTGTATGTTTGCTCGTTTGTTGTTCATATTTTTTAATTGAAAAGGAGGCGGAACATACGGCCTATCTAATCGATTCCGTCTGTGGTGGTCCCAATCTCGCCAATTCCATGAGCCCAAAACTTATGAGTTATGAACAGAGTTATGCATTATATTCCGGTATTTTTATGTGGAACTATTATGATTGGGGGGAGGGGGTAAACTCACTTGGATGGAAGATGATTAACATTGAGGGCTCTATTTTCAACTGCGCATGGGTGCAGTCAGTGGCGAATAGTGAATGAATAGTGAATTTAGCTATTTTTGTGAACAAAGTTGAGGAGCGCACTGCTCACAGTGCACTGCACAGGTTGAAAATGGGCTGGATTAGGCTTAATATATTATTAGTGGGTGTGTTGCAACTGGATTCAGTTAGCCAATCAAATTACCTCTTTTCATTTCCTTCAAGAGCTGTGTGCTTTGCGCCCGAGCGTACTGCCAGCTTCTGTGGTCTGAAATAGCCCATGCAGAAATGCGCTTTTTTGTATATTTAAATTACCAAGTAAACAATCACATTAATGAATGATGTCACCTTGCAACATTATGCATTGATATTATACTCAAACATTTTGACTAATCAAGCATTCAATCATGTATTTGGACAAAGTCGTGTGTGATTAGCCTAAATGAAAATCACACAGAGATACCATTCAAGTTAATCCATTCGCCAAAGTTCTTCTTTATTCATAAACACAATCAATCGTTACAACAATGCAACACAATCATTGAACTGCGGAATATTGATAATCATAATTGGGACTGTGTAAAGCAGCCACGCCTACTATTTACAGTTTTGTAGCCTACAGTGAGTAGCCCAGTCTACATTTTCTCCGGTGATGAAAGAAGCTTCACTTTCCATTCATAAGTTACAAATACGTCAGACTAGTAAACGATTCTCGTTTTAACACATGTTTGCAGCTAGACTTTAGAGTAAATATTTTGAAATAAGCCTTCGATATACAGTATATTAGAAAGATATTAAAGTTTAGAAGCCTATTCTACTCCCAAAAACGTGATGCATTTCATAATGTTTGACGACAGGTGGATTCCAATGCCACTGATTGTCATTGGACAGTGACACATTTTTTGTTATTTTGGTTCTGTACTCTAGCACTTTGCATTTGAAAGGATACAATGACAATGAGGTCGAAGTGCAGACTGTCAGCTTTAATTTGAGGGTGTTTTCATTCATATCGGATGAACCCTTTAGAAATTATAGAACCTTTTGTACATAGTCCCCCCCATTTTCGCGCATCAAAACATATTGGACAAGTTTAACATAATACAGAATAAAGTAATCATTTTAAATATTTGGTCGCTTATTCTTTGCATGCCATGACTTACTGATGTCTGTGATCCAGCAATATCGAAAGACTCTTGATATCTTATTTTATGGTACTCCTACAAGCGATACTATAACCTCTCTGCATTTGAATGGATCTCTATGGGAATTGGGGGGTGGGACTAGATTTAGCTGTAAATTACACTGGAACAGTCTGGAACACATGGTTGGCTAAATGGCTCAAAGTCATCAAGGGTCTGATGTATCAAACAAGTCTTAAACCATAACTTGAAGGGTTTCTTCTCCTGACTTATTTTTCCATAGAGTTCGATAGGAAAAATTGTCAGGAGAAACAACCCTTAAAGTGATCCATCCATATCTACTTCATGACTGGCAGCAGAGTGATGGTTTGAGGCTCGTTTGATACCTCAGACCCTTGATGACTTACAGCCATTTTGCCAACCATGTATTCCATACTGTTCCAGCAATGTACAGCTAAATCTAGCCCCACCCCCCAATTCCAATAGAGATCCATTTAAATACAGAGAAGTTATAGTATCACTTGTAAGAGTACCAGAAAATAAGATATCAAGAGTATTTGTTGGGTCAAAGACATCAGGAAGTCATGGCATGCAAAGAATATGCGACCAAATATTAGAAACTATTATTTTATTCTACATTATGTTAAACTGGGGCGGCAGTGGTTACTATAATGGTTAAGGAACTGGGTTTGTAACCGAAAGGTTTCAGGTTTGATTCCCAGGTCGGACACTGCCTTTGTACCCTTGAGCAAGGTACTTCACCTGCATTGCTTCAGTATATATCCAGCTGTATCAATGGATACTATGTATAAATGCAAAATGCTGTGTAAGTCGCTCTGGATAAGAGCGTCTGCTAAATGCCTGTAATGTAATGTAATGTAACTGTCCAATACTGCCCGAAAATGGGGGGGGATATAAGGTTCTGTAATTTCTAAGCGGTTCATCCGATATGGATGAAAAGACCCTCAAATTAAAGCTGACTGTCTGCACTTCAACATCATTGTCATTATATCCTTTCAAACTCAAAGGGCTAGAGTACAGAACCAAAATAACAAAAGATGTGTCACTGTCCAATGAATTATGGTGCTCACTGTAGCTAGCTAGCTAGCTAGTACAGACGTCAATGACATTGAGTTATCGAGATATGTTACCTTATCGATAACTAGCTAGCTATACATACAATGAGAGTGAATGTATGCACCAAGTTTATGCCTACCTTGCGCTAGTGCTGCACATATGCTCATAGTTGACACTGTAGGCATAACAAGGACTGGATCCGACCATCTCAATACTTGTCAAATGATCCATCTGTCTATCCACATTCGTAATATTCTGTTTTATTTTGTAATGAGTTAGGCAACTAGGTAGCCATGTAGGCCTGTCACAGAACACATGGTATTCGAAAAGTGTCTTTGTTTTATGGTTCAAAGGCACAAGAAGAATGGATAAATGTTAAAATGGAGTATAAAAAATAGAACACTGATATTATAATAATATCCATTGAGTGACAACTATGGTGGGTAAATTTTACTTGCTGCCAGTTCTAGGTATAATTGCCTCAAACTTGTTTTTAGTTTGTTCTATAACTTTATTACATTAGAAGGTGCGTAATAACACAATTTTAGGGAAAGTCAAGGACTGGCAGACATGAGTTTTTTATTGAAACAGAGTTGCATGCAATAGAAAAATGGTTAATTTTACCCCATGGCGGTTCTAGTGTTAAAATGAAAAGATTGTTCAAGTTCAAGTTGCGTTTATTGTCATTCTTCTCATTACAGATGGGTGTAAGAAAAATAACAGAATACAGTACCCCCGGGGCCTCAGTGCAGTATAAAAACAGCCATAAACAATTAAAAGCAGAAATAAATACAGGAATTAACATTTAAAAAAAGGAAAAAGAACAATGAACAATAAATTCAAAGTTGCCTTTGCATTTTTCCTGCTTGGGGGAGTTATATCAAAGTCAAATTGGGCAGCTTATGATCCACAAAAACGGATGATTGGCTTTTGAAAAGGTTATGATCATGTGCGTATTGCCTGGGAAAGCCCTGAAATTAGCAACTCGCCATGTGACTTGCACTATAGACCTGGTCTGAGCCAGCAGGCAGCACAGGTGCAAAACACAGACTATGCTGACACCAAAATTGCAATTGACTGCAACAGATTTGCAGTACACTGCTTGATCTTCGCTGACGCCCCCAACAGCGCCTCTTCTCCCACTTCGACAAACGGCGAGTCACCAAGTTAGCTCAGACCCGTCAAAATTCATGACGAAAATGCCACTTCGCCAGTGCGACAGCTCGCCGCACGCCATGCACCAAGCGGAAAATAGAGCCCTGAGATGAATGTGATCATAACATCAAAGTCAGTCATCATGACATTCACAGATTTAACAGTTAAATGTTTAAGCTTTAAAAAGAGCTTATGTTTTTGAATGGTGTTCAGTGTACAATGAGCCGAAGGATACGGAAATAGCTCCTCTAGTAGAATGGTGAGTTTGAGATCAAGTGGCGAGATTAATTGCAGTTACGCAGTTACGGTAACAAGCCTGCCCGTTTACGTACAGTACATATCACTCACCTCTGGCTAATTTCCTTCTATAGGCAATAGTTATGTATATTTCAAGTTATCAAATATATTTTATATGTAATTTACTTTTGTAATGAAACCGTTTTTATGTGATGCACAAAAGGGAAGTAATCAGGCATGAGTACTGTTGTGTTTTGTGGAACAGCTAAAAACGACACAATTGTATTTTATTATTAACAATAACTAAGTACATTTAATGAAGCAAGAATATAACTGTAAAATTGAGTAGTTCAAACTATGTAGCTATCAGGCTATTTACAAGGTTTTCTTTTTTATTTTACCTCACCTCCTCCGCTCTTGTTAATAGGCTGCTGTAGTTTAGTGGGCGTACTCGTTTTTATGTTCATAACAGATTTAAATGGGATGTTCCTTTCAATATTTAATTTTTCTGCAAATGATTGCATACAGCATATTTTGAATTGAAGTTCACCATTCTGGGTACAGCTTAGATCAGTGTTTAGTCAAATTAACAAACTAAGTTTTTCAAACCACGCAAGAACCACAAGCTCCAGACAAAAGGTCAATGGGAAGTGCATAATTGTAGAAATCATTATAAAAGAGAAACTAACTGCTCACTGTGATGACCATATTAGTTTGAGCATGCTTGAGTGGATGGGAAACAACTCTTGTATAATTAAATCTTGAAAATTATTTATTTTAATTGTAATGAGATGTTTCTTGGCTCAGATAGTAGGGTGCCTGTCATGTATGAGTGGCCCTAGGTCCAAAAGTGGTCGTGAGGGCACCAAATCACTCTTTTTGAACTAAAGGCCATCATGTCTGCAGTTGATCTCTGGTCAGTTAACTTATACTACGAGATGCACTTTAACATGGGCTGTTCAATGGGCTGACACTTGCCATTTTAGTAGGAACAACATGACTCAACAAGAAGACTGTGCTATTGACGAATGGAAGGAAGGAAATGCCAAGTTCCTCACTCCGAAGCCTTACATTTTGTCCTGCTTTCCTATCCAGAAACCTGTCTGGCCCCACAGGGCATGCAGTTTTGTGAATGCCCTCTTTTCATTATGCCCGACGCTAGAAAACTCACTGCAGTGATTTGGGTTCTGCGGGTTAGGGGTGATCTTTGTTTTTGATTGTGAAGCCAAAAGTTGCGCGCCTCCTAAACGGTTGTCTTTGCTCTCCTATGAGCACACGCACTCTATTCTTTAAGCAGTGCGAATGCACAGTGCGCCGCTGTGCCTGGAAATGTATAGGAAATAATTATTTGACTTAAAAGTCTGACGGAACGACGCAGGGTATTAATCAAGCCATGTCAAAACACAGGTAGTGGAGTTGATTACATTTCTCCTGCTGAGTGACAAACATAATAAGAAGAAAAACCCATTTAAATCTATGCGCAACAAATGATAGTGGGTTCGGGAGCCGTGCCGTATCGAGAGCTTTGGCTTTTCATGAAAGTCGCACAACAGAAGGAGGAGTGTGTGGGGGTGTGGGGGGGGGTCGCTCATCGATTTCTTAGGAACGCACTGGGTAAAAACAAAAAGATTAGAAATATTGATAACTGCAATTCGCATGGACAGAGAAGCCATTACGCTACCAAGCAAAAAGGCCCAAAATGAGAGGAAAGAGTGCCTTTAATGATCATATATCTGTTTTGGCAATTGTGCTGAAAATGGATCCAATATCCAGAGTTGGCATAATTACAGTGATTCTGAAAGGACAGCAGCAGGGGAGCCGGGCTCGGCCTTTATAGCTCCGCAGTTTTGTGGTTCTATAGGCCTGGTGGCTCTTCTCACCATGGGAACAACGCAAGCGCTTAGAAAACTGAATGCGCCGTACGAACACGCTGGCCCCACTGCCTCAAGCTCCGCTCGCTTTTAAGTCTTGCTCAAATAAAATGCGCTTTGCTCTTGGATCGGGCCTGCATCTCGCGATTTATTTATTTATTTATTTTAAACAGATGGATGTACAAGCCTGCGCATGTGTAATAACCTCGCTTTATTTGTAATGCGTTACAGCTTCTCGGATAATACAGTATTTCCCGTAATTATCATAAGCACACAAGTTAACATGACAGGAATGTCAAAATGAATACTGTAGGGAGTACTGGTACTAGTCCCTATTAAACAAGTGCAACAATGTCGTACAGCTTGGCGTATTAGTATCTTCAACAGAGAGGACAGGCAAAAGCAAAGGTTGTCAAACACAGCAGCAGCCTTGATAACAATTAAATGGTTTTGAAATTATTCCTCAAGCATAATAAGTGTTAGCGTAGAAATGTTACGTTGACATCTCTCATATTTTTGCATCGCTTTGCCATTTGAAAAGAAGTAACTCTGATTAATTGCTGAGAAATTGCATAATATAATATCTCTCCTACCCAACAAGATGGCGTAGTCAGTAATACCATTGTTAAAAACTCCTCTGGGACTTGCTTTATATCTTATGCATGCATTGCCTGTTACCCAAAGGCAGATATCTGATTTGTTTTCAGTCCTAGAATGGATGTTCTAAACAGCAATTTCCAAGTTTTTCACGTTTTATTTCTAACAAGGTAACACTACTGTTCTAATTCAACCGCAAGCAATATGTCCTGTAGACCTGTTTTTTGGTCATTTTTCAGACCTTTCCGGAATCTGCTTGGCTGGCAATAGGGACTCTGCTCTGCTTCTGTCAGGAAGTCGATATTCTGATGTAGCACAGGTGTGAAGTTAGAAGCACAGTATTGAAAGAAGGGAAACAAAATATGTGGTTCATGGAGAGTAATGGATGTGAAGTTTCACTGAAAAATCTCTGTTAATGGCGCATCTTTCCTTTGTATTTATTTTGTTTTCATGTAGCGGTTCAAAACCCAATTTCATACAAGCACAGTAACAGTGGTTTAGCAGTGCAAGACATTCCTCAATTCCTCAATATGAATGGTATTGCCATAGCAGATTTTATAGTGGTGTTCTAAGGCTCATGTTGAGAAATTTACAAAACCAAAGGCACTGATAACAACACCCTAACAACCCAGTTAATAACATCCCTTGTCATTCAATTTTTTTGGAAAGATATGTATACTTAAAATGTGGTTCGTTTTTTACAATAAGTAGCCATTTTCAGTCAATATTACCACAAGCCAGTTGCTGGGCTGCAGAATGTGTCCTCAGCTTGACAATTTGTCTACGTACGGTATACATTTGTGTCATGGCTACCAATACTAGAACTATAGAGTAAGTGCTGATTGGATCCTTGACTCTGACCGAACGGAGTGTTGTTGCTTAACTAACCTTTTACATTAATTGGAATCTTTGAAACATAATTTTATTTTGGCCATTTAACCTCTATTCTGCTCTTGGATCACATTTTAAATGGCCAATTAAGAGTAAAATCTTATCCCCAACAGAATAATTTTTTCGTTTAAGGCCATAATTTTCTTCATGTATGTCTTAATGATGTGTTTAAACGGTAACCTCAACTTAATTCAATAAAAGGGTATTTAGATTATGCGGGCTTGACCTCTCAGTTCGGGACTACATTGGAAATTAGGTTTGTGCATACTGTTCAAATTTGCATAGAAACCTTTGTGTTCAGGGGGATAGACAGTTCCATTCATGTGGCTGCCAATTTTCTATCTTCCGTTTATAAGAGCCTTACACCGACCGGCGCCCTTCAGGCGTCGTTCATCTATGAAAGTTTGCCCATCAATCAGGCACATTCCGCAGATTACACGCCAACTTCAGGCAGGTAACGAATGGCCGGGTTTTACCCACAAACCTTCACCAAATCAGCTGTAATCCCAAATGTTTTAAGAGGATTACTGTGATTAGGTGTCATTGAGGAAGAGGCCACGTTGTAGCCTTTTTCATTTCTGCCTCATACCTTGGGTTCGAATTCTTCTCCCATGCCGGCGGCAGACTTGGCTAATTCATTATAATCTTCCCGTTGAAAAGGCCAGTCTTCACGGGGGGTAGGGGGTGCAGGTGTTCGCACCTCGTTACCACGGTAGCCCGTCACATGATTCCGTACCCCGGACTTCAGCCCCTTTGGCGCTGGCGAAAAGGAGCGATGGAAAGAGGAATTAGGGCCCCGTGCAGAAGGCCCCTCTCCCGGCGTGACCCCACCTCATCAGCGCCGCTTCAGCCAAATCAGGTGTGACACTCGAAAGGGCCGGGGGGTGCCCGCCAGGGAGACATCACCGATAGAGTCAGCGCCGGCTTAATGTCGATCTGGGACCAGACCCAGGCCCTCCCGCAGAAGGTCAGGCCCAATCTTCGTCCTTTTTTGGCCCGGGACCATCTGCCCGGCCCCCCTCGGCCCCGTGACCGCCTCACACCAGCCGGGCTCCGGTTTGGTATTCCGTCGCCCCCTGCCCGGCTAATAAAATGTGACAGCGCAGATATAATATCAATACTTTCTCCATGATTAGGAATAAGGAACTCCCGTTCTTTGCCAAGAGCTAACTGCATTAGGCCCTGCAAGTGCTCACATGCGAAAGTGCCAAATGCAGCGTTAGTTCCCCATCATCAGTTAATGGGGAGCAGACAGGTGACGGCCAGAAGAGACACACTCATTACAGGCAGAATCGACTGGCTCCAGCGCTGTATTATTTTTCATTGTATGTCTGCAGTGCAGCGTTTCATTTGAAAGCACTAATGAGAAAATGTCCTCGGGTTGTGGGCTGCAGGCTGTTTGTTTGCTTACGCTCATCTGAGAACGATGAGAGGGCCTTATTCATAAAGCATTAGCGCCATCTCGAATTTACACCTCGGGTTTCGCTTTTTCTGAGAAGACTAACAGAAACGCGAAAAGATGCACGGCCTAGCGCGACTGCGCTAATGTCACATTTTCTATAATTGTGCTCTGAAGTTAGTCCTGAGGGCAAAAATGGGATACTTTCAACATCGTTCTTACTTACATGAAAAAACGTGATATCTATGAATTAGTTCAGTCTGAGTTCCATGTGAAGGAGAGTGTGAAATTGTGTAGAACGGGAGTCCCGTGATTTGGACAAAGACAAAGGAAGAGCTCAACAGCCCAAGTGATTGCAGCGTGACAAGGGCCTTTCTGATAACGTTCACGCTTGCTTTTATTTCACCGGGACCATCTCCACAGGGAAAAGGAGCGCTCGCTGAAGTGTCAGGTTGAGCGGTGGAACACAACGGCGCAGAAGGGGCCACCAGTGTCGGGTTCGAGCACAGGGCGCGAGGGTGCAGGTGTAGTTTTTCCGCACGTGCGTTCTCCTCGCCGGAAAGAGCGACGCACAGTTCCCGAATTGTCCGCCATCCAGCCGCATACGACTCGTTTTACGATCGACAAACGGGGGCCTACCGACTGTTTCAAGTAAATAAAGGCGTCATCTTTTCGGAGGAAGGATCACGCTCGTCGTGTGCTTGCCTGCGTCATAAGTCTCCATCCGCATTATAACAAATTACTTTCTCTGTAAGCGGTGAGCAACGAATGCCGCTGCTTTAGCGGGTGTCTGTGATAGAAAGACACGCAGCTGCAAGTGACGGAAAAGCAAGGAAACTGGCGTGAAGCAGACTGTGCTGAGGGAATATGTTTGTGGGAGCAAATTGTCTCTCCATGCCTTCATTACACTCATTTGCGATAACAAGTCCTTGTGATTTTAATTGACTTAATCAACAAATAGAATTAATCAGAGATTTCTAATTAATGGTAATTGATTGTATATCCACTGGGTCAGTGTTGCTGTTAAATTCTTGCTTTTTTGCCTCGCTAAAGTGTGAACCCGCCTCCTCCTCTCCCCCCTGCCCCCTCCCCCCTCCACCACCTAATACAGCTCGTCTGTGTTTATTGAAAATGTTCAAATTAAGAGGCTGTGAGAGTCGCCATCAGGAGGGATCGGCCCCGTCGCTGATGTCACAGAGGAAAAGAGAGAAAGTGAAATCGAGACGGTGAAAGGAGCACAATAAAACCCGGCCTTGTATTCATAAAGCCCATGTCAAACAGTTTGAGCCCATTTTACTATTTGACAGTCTGCTGACAGTTGTCAGCAAACAGCAGCGTACAAGCTGTCAAACAACAAATACCGCCTCCTTTATGCAACTCATTAATTAGCACCCTCGTGATAAAGTCATTGAACATTTTAAGGCTTCTGAACCCTGTTATTAGTTACTCTGTGGCAGTTGAACACTGTTAAAAAAAGAGGGGGGCGTTTGTAAGTGGACGTCGTAGTTACTTGACGGAAATTGAATTTGGGTATAATTAAACGGTAATTTCGGTTATCAGGGATTTCGATGTGGGACGAGGACTCCGGAGGAATGCGCAAATGAAGCGGGATTGTTCCTCCACCAGCCGCTCACCCGCCCGCGTTAGCCCCCCCCCCCCCACGCCTGCCTCCCCAGTGGCTCGAACCTACACTTCGTCCTCCACAGCACGTGAGCGTGCCTAGAGGCGCACGGAGGAGCCTCCCTTCTCGACGGCCCGCATATTCACCGCCCTATTAGCGCGGGTCTGATTACCGGCCCCGATAAGCGCACGACCCGCAGATTAATACGGTTCGGCGAGATGGATCGGGCCCGGCGATAAAGCAATGACGGCGATGTGATGAGCTCTCAGGAAATAGTCATCTCCAGCGGCTCCCAGATTGCGCCGCTGCCGTTCCGTATTACCAGCCAGCTGATCCCGCGATACCTTTATTAAAAAGCACCTGATAAATGTCCCCTCTCCGGGCGCTGCTGGAGTGGAGCCTCCGCCCCAGGGCGGACAACTAAGGGACGGCTGCCTTGGGGGGGAGGAGGGAGGGGGAGGAGGGGGCGTGGTTGACGTTTGGATTCCCGCTCGGGCCCCCCTGGTCCCTGGCTCTCACAGGCAGCACCCGGAAACGGGCTCGCTGCATAGCTCCATGCGAAGGAGGGGAGAAAAAAAAACAGCTGGCCACTCTCTCCCCCCCCCCCCCATGTGTTTGAAAAGCTTTTTAGCAAATATTGGCGTACCGTGTTCCAGCCTCCATGTCAATAAGGCGCGAGTCAATGGGAGTGAGAAATCATTTTGCGAAACCCAGCAAAGCAGAAACAATGAAGCGGCGGATTTCTGGGAGTTCAGAAAATATAAAAGCACAATATGCCATTCAGCATTTAATGATATAGGCCTAGTTTCTCTGCCTTTTAATCTAACTGAGTGGACCGGCGGTATTGATCGCGAACCAGCCATCTATATTCCCATGACATGCCGCCCTGTGCGCGCGGTGGAACTTGAGGACAGAGTCAAGGAAGCGGCGGTACCACAGGGAGGGATTCGCCATCGACTGGACTCAGAGCCGTATGTCCATTCGCTTCATATGAATTAACCGCCTACTGTCCGTAATCTCCATTGTGCTCTCCATTTAGCTAATGTAAGGCTACTTGTCCATGCAAGCTTTTGATAAGGGCAAGTCAGGCTGCAACTCTCCGTGGCAATGCTCGCAGTTTGAGCACACTAGATACACATTTTCATAGCTTGTCCTTACAACATAAAAAAAATAATCATTGTGATTGTTGTTTGCTGTGTGCGTGCGGTGCGTGCGTGTGTAAATGTGTGTGTAGCGTTGATGTAGAATAATCTGTCTTCTTGTTAAGGCTGTGCTTGTTTCATTTAGACTCTGCCCCCCCCCAACTCATTGCAGGCAACAACTTTATCATGATGTAGTGCGCCTTATTTCTCCAGTCCCCAGGAGAAAGCCGTTGTATTTTGCAATCACATTACCTGTTTAAAAGACAAAGGAACTAGTAAATATATGCTAAAACAGGAGAGGAAACTGCTGAGCCAAAATCCAATTTAAATGTAATAGTGTTTAATATTTATTAGAAAATGTAAGGGAATGCATTGCCGAGCAAGGGGGGGGGGGGGGGGGGATTTACATAAATTGTACTCGGAATGTTTTTGTCCTACAAGAGCTGTGCGGAGACAGCGGCGGCGGTTCTGTGTAGTCACTCTGCCGTCGGCGCATATTTAAACAGGCGCCGTCAAAAACCCGGGTACAGGATCGTCGGCGTCTCCCTGCACAATGCGGCGCAAAAACATCGCTTTCCCCTTTTAAGAAGGAGCGCATGTCGCGGTGATTTCATTACACGTGTGTCAGACCCGCGCAGAATGGGAGCCGGGGAGTCCGCGTGGTCTCGCGGAGGTAGGCTGCGCCCTTTTAATATTTAATATTTCACCTGTTTATGGGAGGCATAAAAGTGGATGGCGGCGTGATTTACATGTTCCTGACAGGGTGGGTTGTCGCCGAGACCTCATCAGCCACGCGGGGCGAGGCCCCCGCTCACCCCCAGATGGGGTGGGGGGGTGAACGGGTATGGTGGTAGGGAGGGGGAGAAGGGGGGTCCTAGAATTAGGGCAAGGTGTAGAAGCATTATTGGAGGAGAAAAAATGCACCCCACAGCCATAAATGGACCAATAAAACCTTTGGCTGAATGGAGCTTTCGGTATTCGTCATCTCCCTTATTTAAAATTCAGGAATATTAAAGGTACGCTGGTTATTTTAGAAATAATAGAATTCTACCTATTACGGAGTTATGGTAATCGAAATTACTGCACGGTGTTATACATCAGGAAATGGAATGGCGGGGCGAAAAGCCAACCCGCCACGCGCAGACGGTGAGGGAATGAAATGGGCAGAGTTGTTGCTTCTGCGCCTGACGTCGCTCCGCGAGGTTATGCTGAAGACAATGTGAGCCGCTGCACATTCTGTAGCAGAGATGCCGACACCGCTACATTATTCTTGAAGAGGAAATTGGCAATGTTTTTACGTTGTATTAGCATAACATAGATGTACCATATAAAAGCGTACAAATGGCTATTTACAGTGTAATTCTGTGAATCATTTTCTAAATGTACTTTACACTACATTCTACAATGCATGCAAAATCACAAACTAATCATATATATATATACATATAATGTTTTGACATGTCACTGTGCTTTACTGGTATGTACTGTGTAGTGCAGTTCGATCTCAGGTTTTCGGTTTGTGTTTATTGATATCGTGTCTTTACAGTGGGAAGTGATGCTGTCTCCTTACACAGCTCATGAATCTCAGACGTTTCATATTTTACTGAACAGGAAACACAGTCAATCAAGATCATTTGCACACCTTTAGGCTACGTGATTAAATTGCTTGTCAGTTTCAATAAGCTGTCTGAACTATAAATACTCACTCACCGCTATCTTGTTGCTATTCATAGCCTCTCTCCCCCATTTTTCCAATTAACCTGTGGTCAATAAATGGCCACAATAGGTGGATTTCAAAGTTTAAAAAATGTGTCGGGAAAAGCCACTGAATTCTTCAGTTTGGAAATGTTTCCCTCATTTCTACATTTATAACCGGTCCTGTTGAGTGAGGAAAACCGAACCCTATACAAGGTGTACTGTACGGTACTGTATGTGTGTTACAAGGTGGTATTAATGTGGATTTTGTACATAGCATGTGCAAGCATTTCTACATGTGTACACAAACACCAGGAGGATAAGTATAAGTCTCTCTCTCTCTTTGTCTCTCTCTCTCTAGTCCCTGTGTTTAGAGGTGAAGGGGCGGCGCAGGGGTGTGGCCTCTGTCCTCAGGCTGTGTCAGAAGCTGCTGGAAAATCAGGAATCATGCGAACCTGAGGCTGAGCGCCAGGCCCTTCAGCTGCTGACCGTCAACCTGGAGCGCCGCTGGGAGGCCATCGTCATGCAGGCGCTGCAGTGGCAAACCCGCCTGCAGAGGGCGCTAGGCACCGAGCAGGTATCGCTCAGCACCTGCACACACACACACACAATCACCTGTACAGATAAGCACGACGGCATAACCGCACATGGACATACAAAAACACACACACACACACACAATCACATGAACAAATATACACAAACACATAACCGCACATGGACATCCACAAACACACACACACACACACACATACACACATAGAATCACCTGTACAGATAAACACACAAACACAGAACCGCACATGGACATCCAAAAACACACACACTCACAGAATCATCTGTACAGATATACACAAACACATAACCACACATGGACATCCAAGAACACACACACACACACACACACAGAATCACTTGTACATATACGCACACAAACGCAGAACAAATAAATACTCTATTCTGATTGGCTGGAGGGTGGGCATTAAATTTGTGTATACTGCCCGGCTATGAAGTAGTGCTGGCAACATTTTAATCACCGTTCTAAACTAATACGCCGTCTACGTTATGCTGCCAGCGCCATTACAGTCAACTCTTTTATGAATGGTAACCACAGCAACACAAACAGCTCATTCATAAAGCCGGCAAATAACGCAAAATCCACTAATTAAGAAGTTTGTATTCGCCAAATATCTTAGTTACAACGACTTTAATCTAGCGAAGCTGTTTTGTGATTAGAGGTGCAGTATTTATTCTGTTGAAATATGAACGTAACATAGGGCTTTACCTAATGTAATGCAGCCTAACGTGAACATGAGCAACGCTGGTTGTGAATGCGAGCAAGTTACTTCACAAAGCACGTTAATCTGTGTATTAAAAAACATTTTATCCAGTGAAATGTCTTAGATATGACAAGTTACATCTAACAATAACAAACTATGTACAGGTGCAGCTCAAAAAATTAGAATATCGTGAAAAAGTTCAATATTTTTTGTCACTCATTTCAGAAAGTGAAACTCATATATTATATAGATTAATTACACATAGAGTGAAATATTTCAAGCCTTTATTTCTTGTCATTTTGATGAGTATGGCTTACAGCTAATGAAACCCAAAATTCAGTGTCTCAGAAAATTAGAATATTTTGCTTTAACATATTTTTAAAGTATCATATTTAATATTTGGTCGCATATCTTTTGCATGCTGTTACTTCCTGAAGTCTGTGACCAATCAACATCAAAAGACTCGATATCTTATTTTCAGGTACTGTTACAAGCGATGCTATAAGCTCTCTGCATTTGAATGGATCTTTATGGAAATTGGGGGGTGAGACTAGATTCAGCTGTAAATTACACTGGTACAGTATGAAACACATGGCTGGCTAAATAGCTGTAAGTCATCAAGGGTCTGAGCTATCGAACGAGCCCCAAACCATCACTCTGTTGCCAGATATGGAGTAGATGTGGATGGATCACTGCAAGGGTTATTTCTCCTTACTCATTTTCCTATAGAACGCTATGGGGAAAAAAGTCAGGAGAAACAACCCTTAAAGGGATCCATCCACATCTACTCCATATCTGGCGGCAGAGTGATTGTTTGGGGCTCGTTTGATACCTTAGACCCTTGATGACGTACAGCCATTTCGCCAGTCATGTGTTCCATACTGTACCAGCGTAATTTACAGCTGAATCTAGTCTTACCCCCCAATTCTCATAGAGATCAGTTCAAATGCAGAGAGGTTATAGTATCGCTTGTAACAGTACCTGAAAATAAGATATTGAGAGTCTTTTGATGTTGATTGGTCACAGACTTCAGGAAGTAACAGCATGCAAAGGATATGCGACCAAATATTAAATATGATACTTTAGAAATATGTGAAAGCAAAAATATTCAAATTTTCTGAGACACTGAATTTTGGGTTTCATTAGCTGTAAGCCATAATCATCAAAATTACAAGAAATAAAGGCTTGAAATATTTCACTCTATGTGTAATGAATCTATATAATATATGAGTTTCACTTTCTGAAATGAGTGACAAAAAATATAGAACTTTTTCACGATATTCAAATTTTTTGAGCTGCACCTGTATAGTAGGCTATTTCTTTTCAGATGTTCCCATCTCATGACGCAGTTCTGAAATGCAATTTTCTTAGCCTAGGCTGTTTAAAATAGACTGCGTTACCAAAGCATTTTTTAAAAGCAAGACGGAGAGAGGGAGGTAAATTGAGTTGCGGTTTCATGCAATTTTCTTAAATAATGTAACTAATGACAAAAATAACCAAACTTGGCGCTAATTTTATGGTATAAAGTTGAGAAGGAACTATTTATTTCCTTATGGAATCAATTATTTTCAGAACTACCAACGAGTGGTTTTTCCATAACTACGGACAAAATAGAACTAGCAACCAGAAATAGAATTAGCAACGAGATGTTTTCTGTTCAAATAGAACGATCCAAACATGCCAAAATGGCCTCGGAAGGATATTTCAATTTCAGCTGATTAAGTCGATAAAAATCAATAAATGTAAATGCCACTATATATAATCATTGTTGGTAACCATGGTATAAGCGCAATAATGACCTCGGAGCCGGGCATTACACAGTTTCAATGCCCTTCGCGGAGGGAAATTAAATGACAAAATAATTCTTTAATGGCTCAAGAACAGAAAACACAAAACAAAAAACTTTTGATTAGACACTAGTTTATTACCCTGATGAAAAAAAGTCATGCACCCCCCAAAATGATGATGTGATCATGAATGGAAAATGCTCAGCCATTTTATTGCTAAAATTGGCATGCATGGAATGGACACTCATGCAAAACACATGCAAATGGTGCATGAGGTGTCACAATGGGTGTTTCGAGGCAGTTTGTCAGTTTAGTCTGACTAAGTTTGTGCTTCAAATTCATGAAAAGGAAATCTGGGTTAACTTAAAAAGTTTCTAAAGATAAGTGCAATGAATGCATGTCCCATAATAACGTGATGTCTATAGTCCAAATGACAACCCAAAGGGGGATATTCTAACCCTATCTGGCTTAAAAAGACATACTTAAAAAAATGTCCTTTGACCCTTACATTTTTTTGAGTAGTATATATGTGTGTGTGTGTGTGTGTGTGTGTGTGTGTGTGTGTGTGTGTGTGTGTGTGTGTGTGTGCGCGGATTGTAGATTGTAGTTCCCCACTAGTTCACTATTTTGATTGGTTTTCAATCTGGATCACTATGCTTTTAAGGTACTGCAGCTTTTATCTATCTCATGAGTATCATTGACTCAGTTGAAAAATGGCACAGTCATTCCCTGAAACAAAGTGTCCCTGACTGAACAACCTATCTATTTCACATCTTCTCATTAATTCACATTGATTGTATAATGTCAGCAGCATTTATGCCATTTCTCGGTGGTAAATGTGCTCTCCGGACGAGGTTGTCCAGGGCGGAGGACACAACACCGCCGAGGTTGTTGTGCGCGCAAAGCCCCTCTCTGACTGATTACCCGTCCGGCGCGTCCTGAGACTGCATCTCAACCCAGCTGTAATGTTCTTTTCATCCCCTAATGAAACGGCCCAGTAATACCCCACACAGCCGCGTAATGGAGCAATGATTGTGATGTATACCACAGCGAGACAGGCTCCATTACGTACTGTAGGGCAAACAGACTCCATGGTCTTCTTGAGTACATCCGGAGTGGGGTCCCAAGGGTCATGAAGGTATCACAGTTGATGTGTGCCAGCTAGCGCCTCACATTGCGCCCGACCCAGCCAAGCGCACTTGTACCGAGCATCGCAGAGAGGCCTTGTTTTTTCTTTTTTGAACGCAATTTATAGTCCTGTTTCTTTTCTTTTTCTCCCAACTTTGCGATGTCCAGTCATACGCGTAAGCCCGTGGCGTCACCGTGACGTTTTCCGACGGGCTCTTTCTCCACTTTTTTTAGTCTGAGGTCCACCGGCTGAGCCGCACAGTCGTTGCGTTGAAGGACTACACTTGACCGTTCAGCGCAGGCAGACTGCAGGAGCCCGATCGCCCATAAGAGCTGCTCTCACCCGCTAATAGAACATACGAGGACGCGCATATCCCATCGTAACATCGTCGACTATGCAGTCTCAATAATACCCAATGAACTCATCATAAAGATGCCTGTAAAGATTGCTGACAGAGGACGTTAATAATGCTGTCTCATAACAAGTCAATAAAATTGTCAGCTAGCAATATTATACCTGAAGGTAATCTTGGTTTTGAATGTTCCCTGTGACCATAACAAGAAAGATGGCTTTCTAGGTACCCATTACCATTTGCCAATCAGTTAAGTAAAATAAAGTTAAATTAAGTAAATAAAACCAATTGCAGAGTAACATCACGTAACTCGATAGCCCGTAACTCTTTCCCAAAGTAAGCAAATGGACAGAAGTGTGGCTGTCTTATATGTCATTGGAGGTTCCAAATAGGTGTGTTTGGTTGCAACATGAACATGAACATTAAAAAAATAATCTGTACATTGCATCCCTACAATAAAACCAGTGTTTTGGCTGGATTCATCACTGAACACCCCCACAGTGAAGCTTTATTTACTTAGGAAATGCTCCCATTTATTTGTCAGGGGCCAGCAGAGAGCCTTGAGCTTCAACACTGCCCACATTTGCCTCGTGGACAAAACCTTCTGGCTGCTCTCCTCTGGGATGGTTGAAAATGGCCACCGCTGTACAGAATACGCTAAATTATTTCAAACCTGTAGTGGGCAAGGAAGCAGCGCGGATGCTGCTTCTTCAAGCCTTTATAGTGGGATTTACTTCTCTCCGTCTATTAACGCAATCAGATGAAGAGATGAAACGCCAATTAAATCCCTGAGAAGGATGCTCCCATGGCTGTCCCTTTTGGTATGCAAATCCCCCACCCGACCAGGGCCTGTTTGTTCACCCCCCTCAAACCCACCCACACTCCCCTCCCTGTGCATTCCTGTGTGACAGCAGCCAGGAACTGTGGAAGTGGCCGCGGTTAACATATCAAACCCCGGGAAACTTGTCCGGCCCGTCCGCCTCGCGAAACGCTTCCGTTTTCTGGGAGGAAGACAAATTGCGGTACATTCTGGGAATCTGACCTTGCGGGGCCGCGGAGCAATTTCACTTTCTGAAGTGCGCCGAGCGAGAAGAAAAATACTCAGCGGTTTGTTTATAAATAAACGCTCCTCAGCCCGGTGATAAAGCGGCACGGGCGCTGTTCAAAATTCAGTCCGGCAACATCGTTTACGGGGTCCGTCCGACTCCTCCGCCACGGCATGACATAAAGCGCGCGATGACCATTGGTCACATTTTTTTTCTTTTTTCCTTTTTTTTTTTTATGAAGGTAGCACCTTGAGAACGTTGATGGGAATAAATGTGGAGAAATGAAAGAATGTTTTTCATTCTGGGTATTTTAAGCATACCTACCTATTACTGTTAAATCAACACGAAGGTCAGTGAAAGATGAGCATTGTGCGCTTGCAGTTATTCTCTGGGGAGGAATTGTGTGTGCTCACCTCATTGCTTCCTTGTCAAGCAGGATGCTTGATAAGGTTTGTTAAGTGCTTTGTGTTGACACTAAAACTCAAGTAAGGAAACCATTGTGAGAGATTGTTTCCTTGAAGCTATCAGAGCAGTTGCTGCATATGCGGTTATGGTGTCTTCCTATTCAAATGGCTAGTTTGATTGTTATTTATTGCTAATGTAGTACAGTGCCAGCTTAGGCAGCTCACTGAAATTATTTTTTTATTTGATTAGACTGATTGATTGTTCTCACCGTTGAGGGTTTTAGCATGCATTAGCGATCCCAGCATAGTCATTAGTATTTCCTTTATCAGCAAGCAGAGAATAAACAGAAATCTAATAAAAATTCATTATACGGGATGTACAACATACCTAAGCAAGTGTTAGATTTGCTGGTTTATTAGATTAACGTAGATAAAAATGGCTAATATAAATCGGCCTTTCTCTTATGAACTAGAAGCCAAGCAATTTGTATAATTGTGCGCCATGAAGAATGCCTGTGTCTAAGCACATTTTGAAGACAGTGGCATGGAGTGAGCAAGGCTTAGTCTTCGTCGGCATGCAGGAGAGATAACTGATTTGCCTATTTAAAGAATGATTTATATTGACGGTCTTATAATTAGCCCAGAATCAAGAGTTTAAGATGTCGGTTCATCGTTAATGGAATGCAAGGATCAGACTATCGTCCAAAACTGGCTTGTTTGCGGTTTTATGATAAGAAAGGTGAAAAATTATAACGATGACATAGTTGTTGAACAGAAAAATACCACTTTAATTCTGGCACCAAACATACCACTTTAAACGGGCAGACTTGCAACTTATATGAATCAATCATGTGTGGCTTTGGGTTTGATCCCGGCCTATTGCACTTACTGTACTTTGATCTTTGTTTGCAACCATCTCTGCTTTCTCCCTGTCTGAATATAGTGAAAAATACATAAGGACGGCACACATCGTGCTCTCATTTTAAAATAAAAAAAGTGCTGCTTTTCATTTGTGTTTCTCTTTTCCAAAGGTGCCGGGGAACATCATCGAACCTTCGTTCATGGACCTCCACAGCCCTCCCGAAGATTCTTGGGAGTGGGACGAAACCGACATCAGTAACGACCTGATCGGCATCGGCCTGCAGTCAGGCAACCTTGAAGAAAAGCAGAGTCATTCATGTAAATCAGCTCAGGGGTCCCCGGGGAGCTGCTCGGACGTCCTGGAGCTGAGTGAGAGCATCCCGCCGCAGTACGGGACGTCCTCGCTCCAGAGCCCAGGGAGGATGCTTCCAACCTGCCGTCCCGGCCTCTACCAGGTGTACAGCCTGCGAGAGGTGGAGCTGTATGACCGGCCCCAGTTCCCCCTGCACAAAAAGGGGCCCTCCACGCCAGGCTGCAAGCAGCCCCTGATGAAGAGCCTGAGCAAAGACTCCTCCTTCTGCTCAACCGAATCCTTGCCGGACCTCCTCGAGGGCGTCCCGTGCGGGAAGGAGGGCAGGGGCCGGAGCTCCGGAGACTCAGCCAGGCGCTCGGAGAGCGAGAGTGGGATCGTAAGTGAGGGGGACACAGAGAACACGGCCAACTCGGAGATCTGCGTGCTCCGCCAGGCCGGGGACGGCTCGGCGGGGAGCACTTCATCCACGCCTCCCCCCGACGGGGTGGAGTCACTGGGCGTGGGCCGCGTGCGCGACGAGGACATCGACAGAGTCCTCGAGCGGGCAGAGAAGTTGGCCCTGTACGGGAGCTGCGACCACAGGCACGCGCCAGACAGCAAGCAGAGGCTCAAGATGGCGAAGAAGAAGAGGGATGAGTCCTCGGAGAGGAAGAGGAGGCCCCGGAGAGACCCAGTGGAGATGCTCATTAACGGCCGCTACTCCCTGCTGGAGTCAGAAGGGGAGGAGCTCGACCCCGGCGCCTTCGGGTTGGTCACAGACGATGAGCGAGAGGCCGCGGACAGGAAGAGTGGGAGAGAGCCCGCCAGCGCCTCGCAGGGCTCCTCCCTAGACTCCCTCTTTCTAGCAGGAGATTTATTCTTGTCCAGCAAAGACACTCTGCACCGCAGCACCTCCCTGGAGAGCTGGCTGGCCCCATGTAAGAGCGGGGAGGAGACGGGCAGCCAGCACAACCTGGGGGACCTGGGCCTGGCTGCCGAGTCTACAGGGGAGCTGAGCAGGAGGACCCTGGAGCTGCTCAAACGCCTGGAAAACATCCAGAGCCCTTTCGCCGGGAAGATGACGCGCAGCATCTCCGACATTACCCTCCGGAGCAGCTCCCTGCGGCTGTCGGGGCCCGGGCCCCTGTCCCTGGGGGCCCCCTCCTCCATCAACGAGAGCTCGGCCCCATCCCTGACCGAGCTGAGCAGCAGCGAGGACTCCTCGGTGGCCTCGGAGGACATAGCCGTGCAGAGGAACTGCCTGGTGGACTCCAATGCCTCCTTCCGCAAGCACTGCCGCAGCCACGCGCCGCCACCGGACGAGGCTGACGCCAGCGTCAGCATGGTAGTCAACGTTTCCTGCACCTCGGCCTGCACCGACGACGAGGACGACAGCGACCTGCTGTCCAGCTCCACTCTCACCCTCACGGAGGAGGAGCTGGGCCTCAAGGAGGACGGTGACTCCAGTCTGGCCTCTGATGAGGAGTACATGGAGGGCAGCTTTGCCCTGGGGCTGGAGTACATGAAGAACGAGCTCCAGAACTGGATCAAGCCCCGCTCCGTGTCCCGGGACAAGAGCGAGCTGGACCTGGGGGACGAACTCCAGTGCGGCACCACGTCCCGGGAGAACGCGGCAGGCGGCACCTCTGCGGCCGCCGCCAACGAGAAGCGCTTCCTCAGCAGGTCTGCGCTGAAGCTTCTGGAGTCCAATGCCAATGGGAAGAGTGGCCCTTTCCAGCAGCAACAGCAGGCGAGGGAGGCGACGAGAAGCTCCATGAGCCAGTTCGTGGACGACCTGGAGAACGGGAACGTGGAAAACTCAGTGAAGGGGAAGGACGAGGACGACGAGCTTTTGAGAGAGGAAGGGAGCCTGTTCACTAAGAGTGGGGAATCCTTCAAGGACTGCTACTCGCCGGATTCCACCGGCAGCGGGTCCGCAGCTTCGGTCAGAGCTGCCAAGCCCTGCGACCTGCTGCCATTGCAGCCTAAACAGTCAGCCCTGGAGGGCCAGCTGAGCGGGGAGATCCCCTGCCACAGCTCCAGGCGGCAGTCGCCCCTCGCATCGCCTGCCAGCGGATGTGCGGGCTCGCCCGAGTGCGCTCTGGGAGTGGCGCGTGGAACCCACAGCCAGGACCACTTGGACTGCTTCCTGAAAGACGCCCAGGAGCCAGACGACCCGACGGCCAATCGGCCCCCGCCCTGCTGCGGCCGGCAGCCGCAGTCCCCCCCGGAGGAGGAGGAGGGCGAGGGCGTGCACAACTTCGTGATGGAGATCATCGACATGGCCTCCGTGGCCCTGAAGAGCAAGGAGTCCGGGTCGGACCAGGAGCTGCCCGGCTCCACCCCCATGTCCCAGATCCGAGACAAGGTCCTGGAGCACTCTCATCGCCCCATACACCTGCGAAAGGGGGACTTCTACTCCTACCTGTCTCTGTCCTCCCACGACAGCGACTGCGGGGAGGTCAGCACCTGCGCTGAGGACAAGAGCAGCACCCCTTTGCCCTACGACATCAGCGACTCCCCAGACATACACGACGAAGAGCTCCTCTTCCAGGCCTGCACAGAGGAGGTGTACCTGGGTCCCCCTCTCTGCTACAGCATGTGTATGAGCAAGAAGCAAAACCTCAAATCCAGGGCCGCTCCCTCTCCCAAAACTATAAAGGATGGTGCACCTCTACCGGCCTACACTGAATACCAAAAAGCACCTGGTATTTCTCCAGGAAGTACAGCTGGGAGCCAGCTAGAGTGCCATAATGAGGCTGCTTATCTTAATCCTTTACCATGTGAAACCCTGATAGACACTGTTGAATGTTTTGCAGATACTAAAATGCTTGAATCCAATATTTCCCCTGTAATGACTAAGATAAGAGTCTCTTGCTCCAGTACAAATCCTTTAAAAGAGGAAGGCAGCCTTTATATTAATCCTAAAATTAACTGTCCTCAGATAAGAAAGAGTGATAGGGATGAGAAAGGCCCTGCTTCACAGCGGATGAAACAGAAGAATGTCAGAAAGGGATGTAGTTCTCTTCAGGAAGCAAAGTCAACTCACAAACAGGTGGGTTTAGACATTATACTGCACTGTGTCTCTTTATAATGAATCTGGCATGCATTTCCGCTGTATTCGTCTCTGCAACTAAATATTTTATGAGGCATATTTTATCCACTCCCCACCCCTCCCTTTCCCCCCGAAGTGCTAATGGAAGAGGGATTTACAGCCTCAGATTAAAAATTTTAAGGTCTACAGAACAGAATAATCATAATCAGTCAGATTATATTATGATTCATAAGCAAAAAACTACTGCAAGAATCATTACTTAATTTCATGACTGAATTAGCATGTATTTGTGTTCTTTTTTTAAGTAGTTTTCCAACTCACACACACACACACACACACACACACACATACACACATTGCGCAGTCAATCCTTCGCAGTACAGGCCGTCCGCACTGGCAAAGCCATACAGAATGTAGTTTCTGACTTTCCATCAGGCGATTAGATGTCTCTGTGACCAGAAAACCACTACTTTATTATAGTCAGCTGTGGAATAATTAAGTGATTACCTCGTAAAACTGCAGCCATCATAAATGCCTCAGACAAAAGGATCCACACAGTGGAGCTAGAAACGAGATGATTATGTATACAATGAAAAGTAATTTGTTTACAGAGACAATTGGAGTTGGTGAATCATAAATGCAGGCATTAAAATCAAAGCACCCTGAGAACAGAAAAGGATGCCTTTTCGATTCTGACCACTTTGTTGCATCTCCCCCATACCCATCAAAACCGTTCGATTTCCCAGCTTTTGTTCTTCCTCTCGCTGCCCCGACTTTCAAAATTCCTGCTGCATTAGTGTTGGTTAATCTAAAGTGTCTGTTTCAGGTGACACTTGCATCCAAGTAATAAATCTGCTAATTGTTGAATTAAGCAGCTGTGTAATCCTAATTGGTACATTTTGAATAGTATCGTGCCCTATTGCAACGAGCGCTGTTCAGGTCAGGAATTCGTTGGAGCAGTATCAGGGGCAGTCGGATCATTAACTAATTTTTCAGTAGTGCGTTTCAGTGGTGTCTGTGTGAAAATGTGATAATAGACATGTGCAAGGTGCTAATGTTGGATGTCTTTTTTTTTTGTCTGCTGTTACTGCGCCCTCAGTCTCCGAGGCCCGAGCGAGGTTTAGCAAGAGATAGCCAAGGGACCCAGCAAAGGGGGCCCATCTCTGGCATCCCCACCGCCAGTGCTTTCCGGAGCCGCTACGCTGTGCGGGAGAGCGGAACCGCCCGGCCCCTGGCCAAGGTAGGCAAGACGTGCGGCGGCACACAAACACACCCTCCCAGGGTGCACTGCTCCGCATGGGAAGACTGCACTGACGGCTGCTCGGGATCCTGTATCGTATTGAAAATAATGGGACCCCCGCCCCCTCGTCATCCTGCCGTACTGCAGGTTTTAACTCTGGGTTTGGTATTCATCCCGCCCTCAGTTACTCCTCCTGTTCTCCCCGCACGGACCGTCCACAGTCAAAGCGTAACGGCCTGTTCCCAACGTTGATGGCGGTGGTGCCTCACGCCGAACGAAGATTTAAATTATAGGCGACCGTGCGCTCCGAGCACGACGTCGCTTTTTCCGGGAAATTGGTTTGAGAATCCTCCATTACACAATGAAGGCTATGCATTCAGATGGGTGAGCTCTCACGCTGTGCTCTCTCTCCCCTACTCATTCTGGTGCCCTCATCATAAAACAGGTGTAAAAATGAGATCCGTTCGGCGGGTAATCACTCCCTTTATGAAATTAATGTTTCATAGCGATGGGGACGCACGGGAAATGGCAATGCTCAGAGGCAGATGACCGGGTTTGCATTGTCATTCTGCTTCAGGAAGTCATTGAGCAGGACACCACGCTATTTCCACCGTTCCGCCAACACTCAACACGCATTCATTGTTGTTTTTAGTCCTCTAATGCAAATATACAGCGTAGCAAAAAGAAAATTAATGCCCAAGATATCTAGCAGCGCAAACCGGCAGGGAGAATGTTCTCAGCTTTTTTTTTCCGCGACCATTGAAATTCTTGGACATGACGGTATTTCGCCTTGACATTCTGCACGGACGTCTTTGTACCGCATTGATTGATGAGATTGTCGTGGTTGTAATTCATCAACCCGGGACTATTTTTAAAAAATGAAGACAATTTAAAAGTTTTCTTGAAGAGATTTATAATTTGGCAGTCTCATGGGTAAACAGTGGTTCAGAGAGTCACTGTGGCACAGCCAGAGCTCACGGAAATTCACAGCCACAGCTGAATCCTGGGGCACAGCCCAGTATCTCCCACCTGGGAGACCACACTCCACTTTTTCAGCCTGACAGACTTTCCCAGAGTAAGGAACCTGTATACTCAACCCCAGACAGTCTGCCTATAGTGTCAGGAAAGAGAATTTATAGTTTGTGAGATGAGTGTCCTGCAACCTGATTGGCTCAAACAAGTTTTAGCCGGCGTTGTGTTATAGGTCAGTGGTTGAGTTGGTCCAGTTGGAGCCCCACCCAGATCATGATTCCTCAGAAGTGACTAACTGACCATTAGTTTATTAGCAACGGACGCAATCCTGAAGGTGGTTACTTCTTTGGCATTGCAGCAATAAGTCAGTTTATAGAGGGATGTTTTTGTCCTGAAAGGACATTAAGATTGGCCCTCTTACTCAAACACACTTAGGGTGCATTAAGACATATGCTTCTAGAATTTGAAGGGATCAGGCTCTGGGTTTGGCTCTTGTGTCTTCCAGTACTGTGGCATATGTAAACACGAAACTGCCATTCATGTGTTAAAAGCGGAGATGGGTGCTTGTCTTCTAAAGGTGGTTCACCATCAGGATACTACAGTAGGTTCTGCATCCTGGACAGAGCATGTCCTTTATTCTCCTCCAGTTGGTATTAGCAGCACTCCGACTTCCATGACTTATGAGGCTCCTTTTAGCCGAGGCTAGCACACTGCTAAAATGGAGATAAATTTGAATTACACACGGTACGACGCAGGCTAGCTGAGCATACAGAGAGTGGAATATATCTTCCGCTGAGTGCAAGGGGCCTGTAATTATGTGTGGTGACAACAAGTAGTGTACAGGGGAAAACCGGTGGTGTGTGCAGCCTTGCCCGTGTGTTTTATAAGGAAACTGTATGACATGGCCCGCCGGCTACATGTGCATCCTACTGCGGCTGTTTGCGGTCATGGCAAGAGACGGAGGGGTTGCTGGGTGGCTCGTTCTGTTAAGAAGCTGTGCGGATGGGCCCCATCGCCCGGTGATGACCGCAAAACGTGCCGGTGCATGGCCGCGGCCAGCGGCCCCGCAAGGTTGTACGTAATTGGCCGTATCTTCTCCAATGGAAGGAGGGTCCAATGAATGGTCGCTCGACCGCATCTCATATCACGTTAGCGGCCCCCTCAGTTGTGAGCCTGCAGTCTGCCCGTACGAGCTGTACATGAAGTGTGCTCCACAATGACCCGGCAAACTCAGCTGGTGGGCTGCAGAGTGAAAAGAACACCTGCAGGATGTCTAAATCTACCGCTAGATGTTGGTCATCATAACAACTGAGGTCATTGTTACTTTTTTGTTTTTGGAAAAGGAACAGGAAACACTAGACACAATGAAGCTCAGTTAGATTTAGAACAAAATTTAAAATGTCCACCACCATACAAATCAATAAAAAAAATCCAGTAGTCATCCCAGTATTTCAGCCTCATTGAGGTTAAATGGGAATTGGAGCGCTTTTACAACAATTGATTTTGCAACATAACTCGAGATAAGGGAAGTATTTTATCGGACAGAACACTCAATAGATAGATTAGTCAACAAAATATTGTTGGATTTTAACATTTTAGGATTTTTAGAATGGAATTAAATGCATAATAATAATTATGGCCTGAGTCACATGAATACAGATGAGTATGTTGGACAGTAATATTACATTGAGTTCACCGTTGAGTCGTTAGTTTAAGGCCTGTGTTCAATTATTAAAAGGGAAGTGATTGATTTGCATAAAGCAGCACACTTGCCCTCGGAGAGCCACAGGGTAGCTGGCTGGTTTTTATTTTATCTTAGAATCAGTAACCAGTCCAGACCCAGGAAACCGGGCGAGGTAAATTAAAGGTGTAATCAACAGCTTTAATTGACCAATTAAGTGATAAGTAACAGCAGTGGAGGGCCTCACTTCCAAATTAAAATATTTTCCACATTTCAACAGGATGCAAATGCATTTTATTTTCGTTTACAATAATAAACAAAACTTTAATCCATTGCCACCCAGTTCCTAGTTTATTTTTTTTAATCTAACCTGACCCAATTGCTTTGCTTTTGTCTGTCATGTGCTCTCTCTTTACAACAATATTTTATGAATATTCATTGGCGTGGGGAGTGTGAATCGACTCAACCCAGGGTCTGGCGAGCCGCATGCTTATGTTCCAACCAAGCACTTAACCACCTGAGTCGACTTATCAGTGTCCTGAACCAATTTAGTTTAGTTTAGTTTAGTTTAAGCTATGTGGTAGGAGCTGGGGAAAGCAAAGGATTGTGGACCAGAACACTAAGCAATGGCCAGTCTTTGAATCGTCGACTGTATTTGTTGATTTTGGCCCTGAAACCGAACATGCATATTCATGAATATTAATGCTTCAGACCCCGATTGGTTCAGCTCTCATTTTATCAAAAAGGTCCCCAAATTCTCTGGTGAACTGGAAACGAGATGGACCGCCCATTGGTTTAGATCAGTGGTTCTCAAACTCGGTCCTGGGGGCGTTTATTCTGAATGGCATGTATAGCTATTTTCTGACATCATTTTTTAAAAGGATAAATAATCCATCAAAACATGAAAAGTGCAATTAAGAAAAATGAAATGCTTGTTAAAATTCTCTGATCGCAATTGTGGTTGGAACAAAAACCGGCATACACAGGGGGCCCCCAGGACCACGATTGAGAACCACTGGTTCAAATGGCTGGTGCTAATGATTACTATGTAGAACAGGGGTGGGCAATCCCGTTCCTGGAGGGCCGGTGTTTATGCAGGTTTTTATTTCCACCAATTACCCGAGCAAAATTTGCTAATTGGCTGTATACACAAACAAATCAAATCTATATTTACTTATATAGCGCATTTCACAACCAGTTGTCACGATACACTTCACAGAAAAACCCAGCCTAAACCCCCACAAAAGCAAGCCAAAGGCAACAGTGGCAAGGAAAAACAGTGCTTCACTGATAGATTAGATCACAGTAAAATGTTTCCTATACGACACAAAAACAGTCTTTGGCTGTCGTTCATGTGCCTATCTAGAAATGTAGCTAAAATGTCATTTGGCGAAAATGTTAGGCTAATAAAATAATTAAGACCAGAAATTGGCACGAAAACTAGAAACAGATACGGCCCTCGTTGCCGAAGCTCGTGTACCCTGTTTCCGTGTGTCTGACGGCTTACTTTCTTTCATCCCTCTATTTCTCAACCTTGCTCATGTCTAAATAACTATAGAAGCCATTGACTGAGTGTGCCGGTGTTAGGCGAAGGTAACTGGTTCGATTCAGATATTTCTGCCTAATTTCGCCACCGTCTGAAATGCATGTCTGGAGTGCTTCTAGATGCGCGCTGAAGAGACGCTCCGCGTTAATCTCCTCGCTTGTATTCTAACAGCCGATTCTCCATAATCCACATTGCTGCCCCCCTTGCGTCTTGCTGCATGCCTTAATTACCCTCTGGCACCCACCACCACCAACCCCCCCTGTCTGCGGTGGGCTGGACCTGCGCGCGAATGGCGGTGAACCCGAAGCTCGATGTAAGACACTCGCAACACACCGTCACTGTGAGAGGCAAACACACACAAGGTCATTTGGTTTCCTGATGGTATTTTGTAATAAGTTTGGGAAAAGCTCTGCCGTCTCAGTTTTTCCCATCCGTAACGTCCTCAGTTCACTCTTGGCATACTTCCTTTGCTTTCGCGGCTCCCTCACACAGCGCCGAGCAAGCTGTCGCCGCACGCTGAAATTGACTGATTGATTCGACTGTGCCCAAGGCTTATCGGTAACGACAATTGGCCAGCGCTAAGCCGGCTGGAAAACCGAACCGCGTCACGGTATTTTCAGTAAAACGTAACTAAACTATCACAGCCTCGTCGTCAATTGCGATATTTTAGCCTGGAAGTAAATAAGATGATCAAGATAATATTTTGCTTTTGGTTTGTTTTGTGAATTCAGTCTCTTGGTAAATAAAGCTTTTGAATATATTGGGAAATCCGATAAAAGTTGCAACTGGTACACTGCACGTGATTCTACGCTGACAGTAGAACTAATTTTTTTTAATGTTATTTTGCAGCGAGTGTCCGGCATCCTTCCACCCGGCTCCAAGCCCAGGCCGTGAGTGGGGGGTGGGATTTCCCCCTCGTGCTCCCGTATTCTGTGTCGTGGCTCCATCCCCTGGCGCGTGGCTCACACCGGACTGGTCCTCTGGCTGTTCCTGCTCCTCCTCCTCCTCCTCCTCGCTGCACTGTCTCCGACCCCAGCTCTGATGATGTCATCAGTATGGCCCGCACCCCCAACCGTCCTCTTCCTATCGCGGACCCCGGAACTGAGCTACCTCAACGGTCGGCCACCATTCTGACCCCGCCCCCACCCCCACCACCAAGTGTGTCTCTTGCTATCTGTCTCTCGCTCTTTCTTTTTTTCATGTTCACGAACTCCATCTTTCTTCGTTCTTTTCCGTTGCCCTTTCTCTACCTTTCTCTCCGACCCGCATGGCGAATCACTCCCGTCTCACCATCTCACCAGTACAACAAGCTGCAAATACGTAAGCCCCGGGTTCTCCTTCACCGAGTTTTCTGTACCGGGTCGAATCCAGGTAGGTTTCAGGAGGACCTGCAAGTGGGAAGGGTCCCACACAATCTCTTGTTAGAGACGTTCTCCCGAGAGAGCAGTGGGACCTCCCGCTCCAGAGGGCTTGTGTTTCCACGCTAGTTGAGAGACACAAAAGTAGCAGAACTAGAATTTGGACCTGTGTTTCGTCCAAAAAAACAAGGCAAATCAAGTAGATGTCTATCTATGCAACACGGCCCAGGTTGGAAACAGCTGCATTGTGTTGTGTAAGACGAGATCACTGGCTGCTGGCGTAACTCAATACACCGTTTCTTTTTTATGTTTCCTAAGATAGGGGAGGGGGGGGGGGAGTGAGGAAATGTTTTAAACTTAAAAAGAATGTGTGCCTTGCTGTTTTTTCTTATGCCTTTTGTTAATACACTGCTTTTCCCAGTTAAATGTTGAAAAAACTAAGAAAGAAAAAAAAATTCCAAAATAGCAAGGTTGAGATGTGTGAATAGCGTCTGTATATATGTATAAGTGCAAACATTGGTGTATAATGATGGTATAAATGCTTCATGTTTGTGTAATACTGTGTGTTCAGTGATGTGGAACATAATAAGCCTTAAAAGTGCTAGACTGCATGGTTAACACTATATAAAATGTTGACAAATAAACTTAATTTATTGAACACGATTTTATGACTTTGTTTTTTTGTGTTATACAGAAGGATGTGTGAAAAGATTGTGTCTGCAGCAGGTGGGTAATCCAAAGAAACAGGCCATCACACTCTACTTTCCCCAGGGACTATTCTAGATGGTCTAGAAAAGTTGATTAATTGCATATATACAGCCCCTTACGCATCTCAAAGTGCTTTTCTCACCCCTACCCAAGAGAAACATAGCAGCCATTTTGGATGGGAATGTGAACCACACACCAGCCAGCCAAGACACTGTGGTTAACAGCCTTAATCATGTGATGTTTCATATCACAGTGTGGCAGGAACTTGGTTTGTGGTCTTCGCTGACAGACTGCATCTTCCACAGTACCTCTTCCCAGCTCTGTTTTTTTTGTCTGGTACAGAGATAATATTTTGCCCTACCGGTCTTACCAAAACCAGTTTCAGTGATAATCTGGTTTTCCCCAAGATGTCTCCCACACAGGCACCAGCCACATGCCGCCCCAGCCAGCTTACGCCATCAGGGATGAATGAATGAGAATTTAAGATGAAATAAAAAGTCTTAAGTTGATGCCCCACAGGTTGTTGTCTGTCATTTTGGCAGGAAGTACTGTTTGAACAGGCGGAAAGTGGGAGGGAACATTTTTATTATGATCATTACTATGGTTTCACACCTCCTTATTTTTTGTCACAGTTTTTTATTAGACTTTTATTAGTTTGATTGGATCCTGACTGGTGCCCAATAACGAAAACCAAATTGGTGCACAGTACTGATGTGTGCATCCAATACATACCCAGTGTAGTTGGCTACATATGTGGTACAGACTATATGTCCAACTCACAAAACCTTTTCACCTAAGTATCAGAAAAAATGCATGCTCCTTGTTTCATTTTGATTTGCATTTTTATTTGAAATGTTCTCACTTAGTTTTTTATTAACATGTGTTTCGTGGCGACAGCCTGAGCTTTTTAAGTTTTGAGTTAATCTCTTGGTTACCGTAAATGTACAAAGGCAAAGAACATCAGACCGGTGGTCACCAGGAGTGCAACCGATAATCACAGAATGGGCAACTCGAGCATAACATTACAACGGTTTTGGTCACGGTTTACCAATGTAGCTGCTGTGCTAAATAATTAGCAGCAATAAAATTTTACATAATTTATTCTTAAATGTATAGATATCAGATAAAACTTTGGCGACTGTTTTTAAATATCACGTACACGTTATTGGTATCACCTCAGCGCAGTGCCATTTTAAGTTAATGCACAACAGAAATGTTTTGGTGGCACTCAAAACAAGTGACTACTTCTCGAATTTCCAATTTATTTTAATGATAATAAATATCATTAAAGACTTTATTCAGTTGGGTTTTGAATGAAGTCTGACTGTGTTTGCCAAACTCCTTTATTTAAGTCTGCGATATAATATTGTTATAATTCACTGGGTGTGAAGTAATTCACACAATGTATTTCTCCAGTATAGGCCGTTGATACTGACAAACGTGTTTCAAAATGTATATTGTTCATACAGAATCAACCAAAAATATTTGGACATAGCTGGAAATTTTAGACCAAAGGCACATCGCTACCCTAAAGCGTTCAAGAATGGACATTACTCCCCATCCTAGTGATCTTGTGATGTGGCAGTGCACAGATACGCCAATTATTCTTAGAGCATCTTTGCAACTAGCTGGTGTTTTGGTTGTCATACTGGTCAGTTAAAACCAGATTTGTTTCCTATGTTAGGTAAATTCATCCTAAATGGTCTGGGCCCCTTTTTTCTTGAAGGCTTTTGATGTTCATCACTCCTGGCCTACTCTTTCTCCTTCAAGAGAGACTAAAGTGTGAGCCACAAGGCACAGCAGGCACAAGGCACAGCAGTGCAACATCAGCTCTTCTCTTACATTTGCTGACCTTTGTTGGAGCCTGCAAAACGGAGTGTGTAAAACGCGTCCAGAATTGCGTTTTTAAAAAATGTATAAGCTCTTGACATATGCGTAAACAAACCTGTGATTAATAATAGTTAACGCATCCGTTAAGGATGTTCTCCATACAAATTAAACCCACTCGTGACATTGCGTCACGCTATTAGCAGGTCAGTTAAATTTAGCGTTTGATCTTGCTGTAGCACTGAAGGAAGAGGGAGAATTCTTTGGGCACATCACACAGGACAGCCGGTCTCTAGGGCCGTCAGCGATTCCGCTGAACCTTCAAATCCCTGTTCTGTGGTCGCTGATCCTCGCCATCAACCAATCAGTCTCTTCTTTGATTGCCAAAGCCTCGTGGAGTGTCGCCCCTTTTTCCTGTAATGACACATTTGGTCTTTTGGACAAATGCATGTTGGCCGATGATGAAGGCGGTCTTGCGGAAGTGGGGGGGGGGAGAAATCTGAGAGAACAATGAAAAGGCACCTGTTTGCAGTGATGCAGGATGGGTAATACTCAAAGAACAGGAAAACAAGTCCTGCACATCGCCACTATAGACTGTATGAATTCTCTCTGGCCTTGATTTCTGTTTTCTGTTTTTAGAACAGCCTTTAGATATGAAATATTTTATTCCCAATGCACATTGGCGTGTTACTTACCCTCAGAAACTCCCATCATCATAATCTATCTATGAAATATGAAAGCTTGTGTTTGATTATGGCAAGGTTTTATTTTGTATTCATGGCAAAATATGTGAAAGATTCAGAAGCATTTTAGCTCAGCAGAATGGACTGGGACAGTTAAATAGGAGCTGATGCTGGCAAAGGGAAAAAAGTGACAATCATGACTGATTGCTTCAATGAATTAGAGAAGAAATATGTTCTTTGTTCTCGCAAGAGCATATTAGGGCAAAAAAAAAAATTGTTTCCCCCTTTTTTTTGTGTGTGCAATTAACAGGATATTTTTGTGGGGAATGGAAATGACTTTAAAGGTGGTAAAGGTCAAGTGTATCGAACCATGGTGGCTTCGCAATTACAACCCGTCAAAGTGTTTTTGATTTAGAATCTGCGCATAAGCACGGGACGGAAAAATTAATAAGACGGCCAGTCTGCGTCGAAAAGACCACTTGTCATCTCGCCACCGTCAAGATGGAGAGGAGGAGGAGGAGGAGGAGGGAATGTTTTTCGTGTATAAATTCAGGAGTGAAAATAAAAATAGTCCGGTTATATAAATGTCACAACTGTGGAATGTCACTCTGGGTGTGGCGCGCGAGGAGTTTGCTCAAAAACAAGAGGGAGCCGATCGAGGGCCATTGAGATTTTAGCATAGTTTTTCCATGAACGCTGACCACATTCCGAAGCCATTTCAGCTCGCTCTCACCGCCCTAATGTAATGAATATCCCTTCCTCTGAAAGAAAATGTTCAAGCAATGAAAAAGACTTCATTACGACATTGAAAGTGCAGTCTTCTTCGCCGGATAACGATGTGATGACAATCGCGGTTGAAATGCTGAAAAGTACAAGTACATTCACAACTCTTGATTTAAACCAGTCTTTCCTTACAATGGAATAAATGAGCGTATTCACATTTTCAGTGTGATTTCTACTCTGCCAGGTCAATTAATAGGCTGTGGAACACACACACACACACACACACACACACACACACACACACACATTGCACAGAAATGTGCACAGACTCAACGCATTTGTCTTCAAAAATAATGCATCCATGGACATGTGTGTGTGTGTGTGTGCGTGCGTGTGTGTGCGTGTGCGTGGCTCATTTTTCTATGAATTTGTCCTGGTCATGCAGCAATGTGTTCATTGTATGCAGTCTTTACAGATCCTGCCTGTGTTTGTCAACATTTATAATACATAGATTTGTGACTAATATTTTACAGCCATTATCTGTAATATAAAAATGACATATTGCGCAGTTATGTCAGCAGTGCCAGAACATTTATCATAATAAATGGGGGGGGTGGCTTTTAATAAAAATCATTTGACTTGTCCTACAATCAATTTCTTTCTTATCCATAAAGTTGTTAGTGTTCATCCTTGAATAATATGCCATTTTTTGCAAATAATAAAGCCTTTTCATAATGTATAATGTTGCTTTAAATGTTTATCACTGTCAGCAGTACAGGAATGATAAGAAAATCACAGGTTCACCTTCACACTAACGGCACGTTACATCTGATGCTAATCAATTAAAAGTTTTTTTAGCTATTGTGCTGTAATGACAATATAAGTCAAAGAAATTGTATTGCGAGTGCTCGGCAAAAGTAAAACCAGATCCATCACTAACACATCTCACTGCTTTTAACAGAGATGACAGAACAAAACGAATAACAAATATACAAATCCAATGTGAATAGGGCTTTTGTTGTTTTGTGTCCGTATTGCATTGCAAGTGCTGAGCAAAAGTAAAAACAAATCAATCGGCAACACATCTCATTGTTTCTAACAGAGATGGCAGAACAAAACCAATAACAAATACAAATCCAAAGCAAATAGGTCTTGTTTTTTTGCCCCTAATTACTTCTGGTTGGTAATTATGGATTAGTAAAGGTGTGATTTAATTTTTGAATTAATTAAAGATTAATGTAAGAACGTGCTGCCAAATGCTTTAGCTTTTACCAACAGCATTTCTGTTATGGAGGCACTTTTTTTAAATAAACGCAATTTCTTAAGATTCTTTTGCCTTTTTTTTTTTTTGTGTGCTTGGATTTATTCCTGTTTCATGACCATATGTTTAGGATATTGTACTAACTGTTGTGGGTATTTTCACTGAAAGAATCAGCTGTAAAGAGAGAAGTTTTCTGTGGCTGAAAACTTCATTTGCTCTTCATACGGTCATTTTCCCAGCTTCAACTTGGCTCTGTGACAGGTCTTGGTTGGCCATCTTGTTTTTGTTTGTATTGGCAGGGAGACACTGAACCAGTGGAATGTTCAGAATGCAAATATTGCAGTGTCCATGGAAACAGCAAATGTGCCATGTACATGCTAATATTTTTATTTAGCAAGCCATAAAATAACAGAGAACATAAAGCTTCTTCCAAGATAATAAATGTTATTGATCACCAGGGGCTTTCTTTTTTCTAATATATATTTTTTTTTTTACAGGGAAACCAGTCTCAGTAACCAGATCACACAAATAGTGCAGCTTCTGTCATTTTAAATAATTTAATGAAGTAAATTAAGTTCTCACAGACCTATATTCTAGTAATCTGACATGTTTAATATCATAACATAAATAAGTGTATGTATGCTCTCTGGTGTACTAGAGTTTATTTATTTTTGGTCTAAATAATGGCTCTTTTTATCTCCTTAACGTAACTGAACATGACATGCCCTATGCACACGGTAAGGATGGGGATTTCTTTATCAGCTATTCCCGTACCTGCAGATTTACAGTGAAATTTTAAAATGCAATAAGGTCTGTAAAGTACGGTAAGGTCTCAGGTTACCTTATTGCATCATGCTGCTCCTTCAGCATAATTCATACTCATTATTATTGTATATATTCAGTCATGTGATACCGTTGCCTTTGGAGTTTGGTCATTCTATCAATCCTGTTTTTAAAACCTATATTTTGCAATGGTTAATTCTGTTTTCCTGTATGACATGATTGAGCCTCAACAATATTTGAGATGCAAATGGCCAATTGCATTGGTAACACGTTTATTTTAACATGGCTCACCGTGGCTACATGCTCTAACTTGAATTTTTTTCTGCACACCTACATACGATCTGCACATCTACATATGACACATACGATCACTTTCATATTAAAAATATACTGATGCACTTGAATTTCAAGTAAAAAATTAAGGTGTTTTTAATGAAAATTAAACAAATGAAGTGGGAAATGCAATAAGGAAGAAGAGAACCTTTCTTTGTGCAAAGGTGTCTGTTTTTTAGTTCTAATAAAGCAGTGTGAAGTTTAATATGAAGTAGGCTACCATACATTTTGATAGTATATATCAAACTATATTGTTTGCTTTCAAATTTTTTGATGGTTTCCAATGAAGGGATGGGGGAAAAATTACTTGGAAAGGTTGCGACCACATATCTACAGGTAAAACACATTAGCGCAGATAAATTCACTGAAACTTTCTTTTACCTGATGCAATTTGGCTCCACTTTTGCAAGAGAAACCGCCGGAAGCCACACAACTCTGTACCACCACGATGTAACCAAAAACAGACCCGAGATGTACACCCACATAACAGGTGTCCAGAAGAGAATGCTTCTGGTCATGAAAGTGATGTAGCCACTGCCAGGGAGGTCTGTGGTGGTAAAGAATGGCTCCTGACATCCTAACACTTTAAAAATTGCAAGGGTGAAGGGCGCTAGTGAAGGATAATGTCATGCTACCCTGTCAGATATCCAAAGTTGGAGAGGGGCCCAGTACAATGTGTGGTGGTTTGTGATTGCTGAATGCAGAAGCATGCAGTTTGTAGTGAAAGGGGCTAGGGGAATGACAGGGGTAGTGGCCCCATTACAGCACTTGCGAACAAGCCGAGACCATTCAAGTAATTTGAGGTTTAGGTGATTGGATTTCAGTCGTGTCGTCAAACCGCATTAAGAAACAATTTGATATGAAATCACACAGGAGTCCGAAAGGGCATGTGGAGCTTATCATCAAGAATAAATAAAAATGATGATGTCATTTTCACTTGGTCCCTCCAATCATTCATTTCCATATTGAAAGTTTTCCTGAATGCCCTGTCTCTAATTCCTTTCAGCAGTTAATTTATCATTTTTCTTCAAGCCACATATCTTCTGCAAACACATGAAAGCAATATTTCAAAATTCATTACAGCTCGCAAGTATAATGTGTGCGTGTTTTCTGCCTCACTCCTCTGAATCACAACCTGTTGTATGAACTCACTCTATAAAAAAGAGAATTCAAAAGGACAAAAAGACAATTAATTGGATATGTTTGGACAAATTAAATTAATATATTATAATGTTATTACAAAAATGCAGAAGGACTTATAATTACTTATTTATTTTAACAATGCCGTCATGCTGTAAGAATTAGAATAAAATAGGATGTCAGTGACTTAAATACGAATGTACACTGTTCTGTTTAAAAACTTTATGATCAGTGCCTGTCTCTAAAACATTGCCAGATGAGTACGAGTTTTTGAAGTTAACAAGACATAGAGCTGCCAATTAGTGGATCTATTTGCAGAACGATGAGTTTTTATTTGGTTGCAAATAAAAAATCTATTGACATCTCCAAAAATATGTGCTCTAATTTAAGCCTGTAACATAAAGAGAAACAATATCTAAAGAGTCACACCCACATGTTTTGTGTACAAAGATAAAGCCAAAAATATGCAAACTGCATGCTGCCTTCAGCAGTGAAAGGTGTTTGTTTGATCTTGCCGACTTGAATCTGTGATCTACAGCAACTGTGCTAATTTGAAATAATAGTACCTTCATAGTGTGATCAAGGAATGTTTATTATGTTGAAACAAATCACAAATACACATCAGGCTGTGTCTAACTAGTATGAATTGTCCATGCTAGCTCTACAAAAACAGACAAAATCTCTATGGAGCATATTTTACAACGAAATAGCTCAAGCTGTATTTGGATGACATGTTTAAGCTAAAGGCGTGTTTCAAAAGTTAATATCCATTTCCTAAACATATCTGAAGTTGATCCCAAATTTAGTTGTCATTTTTATCCAATGTGAAACATGAAAAATAATACTGTATTTTATTTTATTATGTTGTAAAATTTGTAGTACACATTTGTGTTACATTGAATTATGCTTTGTGTGGCAACATTTGGACCAGAAATGCAGTGGCCTGTCAAGTGGCAAATATGTGGTGTTAGAATTGAAACCATTTAAAGTATCGTGCCATTTAGCCAAAGCGGTGTGCAGAGGTGGAAATCCGCTGAAAGAGATGCTCAACCAACATTTATACTTTCATCATTGACATACAAAATGTGTTTTTCAACATGATTCTCAATGTCTTTTTAAAACAAAATGCCTTCCACTGAATCATTGCTTCTTCCTGAACTTTATTCCTCTCACATATTTCAGAGGAAATGCATATAGAATTATCAGAAGAGTCATCCTCTCTTCACAATGAGAAAGGGTACAGTTATGAGAAGTACCTGCAAACAAAATTGATTGGGCAGAAGTGTTTAGCTACAAGGACTTTAACTTTTGAACGCTGTATCTAAGAGCAAGATTTGCATTTAGAAAGGTGTGAATTTTGTATTTCTTTATGTGAAAATGCAAAGTACGGTTTAGAATTTTTTCAGAGCTCAGAGTTATATAATGTGCTTGTTTTTGTTAAGTTTGTTGTTGTTTTTTTAGCAGAAATAATGAACAGCAATCACCATGAGCAGTATCACTTTTTCAATGCTATTGCTTTTTTTCGTGTACGGATTACTGATCACAGATTCAAGTAGATTGTAATAGTCCCATCTAATCCGTTTGCCATTCATATGCATGAAAATTATGCATTTTTTTAGTCCTACCATTTTTTTCTCAAGACAACATATTGCTTGGAATAAAATGATTGCAACCAGCGGATCAAAAATACCGGTGTACTATCAGCACTTTCGGGATGAAGTAGTTCCTCATTTCTGATTAGATAATCGTTACAGTTTTGTGATTCATTATTTATTTTATTTATCTTTTATTTATCCAGGTGAGTCCCATTGAGATCGCACACTATTTTTCAACACACCGCGTGAAATACAACACAGCAGAGTGCAACACAAACAACAACCAAATAGAGATAATAAACAAGATGAATCGTAAGCACATAATTGATACATTTCCCTGGAAATCATCTCTTCATAAAATCCATCAGGCAACACATCAACTGGGAATCTGACACGCTTATTTCACATATGAGGTTAGGCCGATTGGTGACTACTGATATATTCAAGAATGCTTTATTAGCGTGACACATTACAACGTATTGCAATATTGCTAGTACAATGTATATTTTACATCACACATGTGTAGCTGAGAATGGTGCAGTAAGTGCATGAGTCAATGTCCCACTGCCCAATGGCAGTCTGTCTTTTCTATTCACATTGGCTTATCCATGAGCAGCACCAATCGCTGTGTTGGGCTCCCTGAGTCCCTTTGTGTGTTCTCGTCTCATTCCAGACAAAAAAAAGAGATGCATTTTGTAAACTCGTTTTAACGGGATGCAGGTCTGACTCGATACATTTGTTTGTCTTCGTTTTCCACAGGTGGCGGTTTACTTTCAATTAGCATGTGTCCACACGTTCAGTGTTTAGACCTCCTAAACTTCAACTGTCTATATAACAATCGATGAGATTCATGAGTCAGTCAAACTATCTCGAAACCTAAAGGAAATGTCAGACAGAGACCATCACGTTAGACATATGAGAACTAAATATGATATACGATTAGTTTTATGATTTGACTAATATATTGATTTGATTATATATATCTACACACACACACATACGTATAATGTGGCATTAGAGGGCAGGTCATTATAAATGCCAAATTCAGACGAAAGATCAATTAACAGCTTATCACACTTGGGGAATTGCCTTTTTGGTTGGAAAGAGAACCGGCACACAGGGGCTCCCCAGGAGAGAGTTTGGGGAGCCCTGCACGTCAGGTGCACGTCAGAGAAGAGTTGAAAGCCCAATCAGGATTTTGATCGCTTCCACAATTGTAATTTCACCTCCTCGACAAAGGACAGAGCGAGTTTTAAGTGGTCGGATTTAGTATAAGACAGGTATCTTTCATGTGCTAAAAAGAGAAATTAAATTGTAATTCTGAGTAGCAGCTCCAATTATCCACATTTGATTTGGGTGGCAACGATGACCTCTGGAATCACAGACTTGCCATCTGGAAGGTCCACCGTTCATTTCCAGTGGAGGGAGACCGTAACGCGACAGAACTGTGACAAAGGACACAGCTGAAACTCAGAAATCCTCGGATATGTGTCCTTAACTTCCTCCTGTAGGGTAGTTTCTGTGAACCGGCAACTGAGAAAAGTTGAAGACCTTAAATAAATAGCGCTGAAGGGGGGGGAAATGTGAAAGAATGAAAAATGCGGGAATTGGTTGCAGATAATCGCAGCCGAGCTCAGGGAGCATTCTTTAAATGGCGGGGCTGACCTTGGGTGCGGCGCTGTCGCCAAATACAGTTTGCCTGGCTTCACGTAAAGCCAGGCGGTCAACGCAATGCCTGAGAAATAGGAGGGTTGCTGGCTCTCGAACCTCGTTAATCTGGCAGCCAGCGCACGCAGAGGTGCGTCAGGGTCAGCGGAAAATTCACTGGAAAAGAAAAGGGGGACGACGCCCGACAACTCTCCACATGACTTCTTTGACAATAAGCATCAGCCTGACTCACAGAAAGAACATCGTCTGCCGCCGTTGAGAAGCTGAATCCTCCTGGAAAGATTATGCGGCTTGTTCTGTCACTGAATTAAGCCCCATGCCTCCCTTGCTGTCTCCTATTAAGTTGTAGAAACCTTATTAACACAAGTCTGCTCGGAAAGAAAAGTTTCTGGTCCCAGCTGAGAGTATACCATTGATTATCAGTTTTGTTGTAGTGGAAACAGCGTGCCTCTGGGCCCGAAACGTCACATGGGAGACCGGCGCTCCCCGCTACCCTCGATCTGTCTCATGTACTTTAGGAAAGAGCTGCAGACAAATAAATGCAATACAGACCCCTCCAGATAACAGAACAGGTAAAGCGCAGAAACTGTTAAGCTAATTGTGTTAGGGCCTGCACTGCCAGTTTAAACCTTCCAGTGCAATTTATTTGATTTCATTATGGGGCAAATACAGCTGAAGTAGTTCTATTTTCTGAGCCTCGCCATTAGAGCAATTTTATTAGGGATGTTTAAAAAATATTACATTTAAAGTCTCAGGTGAAGTGCTTTACTGCTCTTTATTAGTGTTTAATCATCTTCATTGGGTATTTTCTAAAGGAAAACCTGGGTCCACATGAAAGAGGAAGTGCCTTAATAATGTGTTTCTTTAATTTCCTTGAGCTGTGTTGCTGATTTGAACCCTGAACAAAAAAGCTATCCATTCATGAGAAATGCAATTAGCATGATCATGTGGAATGCATTATTTCTTTATATGATAGTTATCAACTGAATGAAGGAGTGAATTACAAAATGTTTTATGTTACTTTTTAATACATATGAATGTGTTGTCATTCCACCAAACCAGTGGCAGAAGACCCTTCCCAACAAAATGATAAATAAGAAAATTTTGACATAAAATTATATTGTCCATGGTTTAAAATGACAAGGATAGAAAATGCAGTGCCCTCCGTACTACTTGGGACAAAGATATTTTTTCTTGATTTGGCTCTATACTCCACAATTTTAGATATGCAACAATTTACATGTGTTTAAAGTGCTGATTCTCAGCCTTTATTAAAGTGTATTTTTATAGGCTTTGGTTACATCATGTACAAATTACCGCACTTTTTATACATAGCCCCCCATTTCAGGGCACCATAATGTTTGGGACATATTAATGTTATGTAAATGAAAGTAGTTATGATAAGTACTTTGTTGAATATCCTTTGCATGCAATGATAGCTTGAAGTCTGTGACCCATAGACAACACCAGGAGCTGAGTATCTTCTCTGCCAGGCAGCCATCTTCAACTCCCGCTTGTTGCAGGATCTACTTGCCTTAAGTTGTCTCTTCAGCATATGAAATGCATGTTCAATTGGATTCAGATCGGGTGCCTGACTTGGACAGTCAAGAATATTCCAGTTTTTGGCTTTAGAAAACTCCTTTGTTGCTTCAGTAGTATGTTTGGGATCATTGTCTCGCTGTAGGATGAAGCACCATCCAATGAGTTTGGAGGCATTTGCTTGAACTTGAGAAAATAAGATGTTTCTATACACTTCAGAATTCATTCTGCTGCTGCTATCAACAGTTACATAATCAATTAAGTCTGGCTAACTAGTGGTTTTCTGGCTGACTAGTGGTTTGCATCTTACAGTGTCGCTCTTTATGAAGTCCCCTGCAGACAGTAGTCACTGACACACCCACACTTGCCTCCTAAAGAGTGTTTCTGCTCTGTCGGACAGGTATTTAGGTTTTTTCCTTAATTACGGAGAGAATTCTTCGGGTATGGACTGTAGAGGTCTTCCTTGGCCTACCAGGCCCTTTGCAATTACTGAGCTCACCAGTGCTTTTTTTCTTCTTTATCATGTTCCAAACAGTTGGTATTGGTAAGCCTAAGGTTTAGCCTATGCTTCTGAAATTTTTATTTTATTTCTCCGCCTCATAATGGCTTCCTTGACTTTCATTGGAACAATGCTGGTCCTCTTGTTGACTAATAATGGACTCCAAAGGCAATCAAAAGCCAAGAATCAAGACATGTGAAGCCTTTTGTCCCAAACATTATGGTGACCTGAAATGGTGGCATATGTATAAAAAGTGCTGTAGTTTCTACATGGTAAACAAACTGTATTTGAGTTAAATGCTCTTTAATAAAAGCTGAGAATCTGCACTTTAACCACTTGTGAATTATTAGATTACAATTCAAAAATTGTGGAGCCCAGAGCCAAATCAAGACAAAATATGTCTGTCCCAAACATTATGGAGGGCACTGTATAAGAAACCAATTTCTTCTCCAACTTTGTTTTCTACAATTATGTTACACATATTTCATGATAGCAGTTTTATTCATGATTAAATAACAATCTAATGTTCTACAAACAGGACGTATAATGAAACGGATGTACCAGCAGTGAAAAGAAGAGTAGAAAACAAGCTCAAATATCCATATCAACATGCTATGTTGAATAGGCTTCAGCTACAGTACCTCTACGTTAAAGTCAACATTGAAAGTGTGTTTTGTCACAGTTTCGTCAGTTCAGATTTCTAGCATATTCACAGCCACAGTTCTTGGATACTGCTTTGAAAAGCTCAGCGCCCAGTGCATTGGCAGAGCTGGATGAACAGAACAATGTGTTTATTCATCTCGATACCAGAGTCCCGTTCCCTAATGCAAGGAATCAAGAATTTATCGTTGGGCACAACTTCACACACAACTGTAAGGAAACAGAGTATCTCATTGAGATTCTGCTTGTACAATGCAATGGAATTATTAAATTAAGAGAACGTTAACTTATTCATTAAAAGCAAACAGTTTATCTGGGAGAACTCACAGGAAATGCCCTTGTTTGAAATGTGGATATAATAAAAAAGTCTCTTTATATACATTTTACGAATGGAATCCTGCATATATATATTTTTTCTTGTTAGAACCATTTTTTCTGACTTTTTTCAGAAAAAATGAACAATAATAAAGGGTGGAACCTTGAACTAAAATTCATTACAGGAACAATTTTTTTTTGCTGCACTATTATATAATCAATTATATAGATGCATGCTCCTCAGTCATTTATTACTGCAGCTTACAAACAAGAGTATGCTCAAATATATCCTAAGAATATACAAAGACAAAGGTCAAGTCCTCTCACTAAATCATAAACTGGTAAATATGTTTCCTGAGACTGAGTTTAACCATAAATACCTCAGACCGTTTAATCATCATACATTTCTTGTATTGACAAATATGTTTTTTAATTTATATTCTATTTTAAGTACATTTACAGATATGAAAGGATATATCCCCTGGTTGTATGTATGGAATTCTTGTTCAGGTGAATGTTCCCAACATATTTCCATACTATATACTTCGGAGGACCAAATTTCATCGTATACATTGAAGCATACCTTATCCTACTTGTCACTTCCAGATATTCCTGCCATTTGACACTACTTATGCAAATTAAAATGAAAGATAAAGCAGCAATTCCTGAATTTGCAAACATCTGTTACTGTCCAACAAGTGTTTGTCAGCGTAACTAAGTAGAAGTACTTCTAGAAATATTAGGGCTCTCTTTTGAAATACATTTTCCAGTTTGATAAAGGCTATATAAAATAAGATTTAATTTAATGTGATGATGATGAGTCCATATCTTACTAATTTTGTTTGTACTAGAAACTTACATACTTTGTAGTACATAGTCACTAGTATACTGGGAAGTATAAACCACCAATTACACAGTTGCAAACATGCACTTTGCAACATGGTTTGGGATTGGTTCAAATCAATTTATTAGTGGTTACATATATATTTTTATTCTCCCATCACTAGAATGAGGTAATCATTTTTGCACCTTTCCATAAAGCTGAATACCTCACTGGACTCATCTCCAACAAAACGATTAAGAAATTCTCAAAGAACATCTGATTTACTCGCCTACTGGATATTAAACTGATGTTGTATCAGTCACACTGATACCTGTTCAGTAAATTAATGCATACATCAGGCAGAAAGGTTCATGCACGCACAAACAGAAATTGCTATTGTCTGTAGCCAATGCAAATATTTGGAATTAATTTATAGTGAGTTCTTGTACTCACCCTGCAGAGGTTTGCTAGTGCCCAAGTCTTCCACTTGTTCTCAGGGTTGCATTGAACACACCCCACAAAAATGTTAAGAGAAGCTGATGGGAAGTGAAGTTCTGATCTCACAAAGTCTCTTATCTGTGGACTACATCTTCAATTATATCCTTTGCCGAATTGACTGTATTAGTCACCCAGCCTACCTTTGCAGACCTGTGATCGAACAGCGCCCTCTTTCCAAGGGCCAGGCACATACCTGTGAATCCACTGGTGGGAACACCACCCCAGCCCACTCATGGAGATGAAAAGTTTGACAGGAAGTTAAGCATTATGCTTTAATACAGGCCATGCTCACCCTGTCACAGCATTTGGTTCCCAGATACCTGCCAGGCATTCAAGAAGCAAAGCCTCACAAAAAGCTTTTTACAAAGAGCATAATGGGATGCCAATTCCAGACCTTTGGGTTTTTCAAGCACTGAACTCCACCTCACAGCAACCCCTTCTGTGGCACTCCCCATTATGCCAGACCTGCCTGTCCATGATCCTGATGCACATAAGCCAGTGGACATGTTTCGTACAAGTGTTTAACCAGTGCGTGTGAGTTCAGGAGGCCACTCCAGAGATTATTACAATTAAAACCCATCATGTGAAACCGTGAACCTTGAAAGAGCGGCCGCTATTTTTCTGATAATTTCAGCAATAAATTCTGCAGCGTCTTAAATTATATTGACTTGCTTACATTTATCCCATTTATCAAGTGTAACTTGATTATCCATTTATTACTGATTTGCTTGCTGCAACTGACTGAATGGAACTGATCTGTGTCAGTCGGGGGTGAAGTGTAATTCTGTTAAAAAAAACATTTTACTGGTCATAAAGCATGTGTTCCCCCCTCTTGACATTCTGTCAATATTCTTTGCCATCAAGAAAGACATCTTTGATTTTTAAATAATAGAATTTATAGATATAAAAAAACAGAACATTTGTTATTATTCTACATTGATCACATGAAAGAATAATGCGGCTGTGCTACGTGTGGCGATGTTCTATTGCCAGAGATCTGGAAAAAAATAAATATATTTTTTACAAGTCGCCTACAAAATAAAAATAATAGGAAACGTTCTTGATAAGAAGCAAAGGGTTGCGTTAGGTTATATACGTTACCAACTGCACGAGGAAGCAGCAAGCAAATCAGTTCTTATAAGGGTTATATCCACCAGCTTCGATGGAATTCATTATCCCCAAGATTCTCTCGGGCTTCAAGGGGTTACTGATGCTACGGCTCACGCGCGCTCCTGTCATTCTCTTTGATTGGCTGGGAAGGGGCTGCGCGCGCTCCGGGATCACCAGCGCGAGGCAGTTAATCAGCAGCAGCTGCGGCCAAGTTCATCTCCTCACACTCACGAGGAATGGCATTGCTGCACATCAGAGCTCGTAACAACACTTTCTCTGGGAGAATTCACACAGCAACAGCCTCTTATTTACAAATGCACCGCTGCACACTAGCACACAGCATCTTTTAGAGAGACAATTCCGGAGACAGCACACACAAGCATCACCACACAGAGCAACCAAGCGGAACCCATGATCTGGGAATAAGAACATCTAGGAACACCTTAGCTAAGAGACAGAATTAATGCGTCAGCGTTATTTCGGACTATTTTCTTGAATGCGTCGTTGCACAGTACATCATATGTCGACATCCTTATTAAGACGTACCCGGCGTGGAATTGATTACTTTGCAGCAGTGAACAGCTAACCACACTGTGAAAGTATTCTGAGAGTTTGACGGAAAACTTAATTTTCAGTTCATTAGTTTAAAAATAACGGTTCACTAATTTATAGGAATCGTGATGGATTGAGGAAGATATTAAAATGTAACAACTGGGTCTTTAAAACGGCATTTTACATTATTTCGTATTAAGGTCTTAAACAAAACGATGCACTTCGAACTGAGGAGGAAAGTCGGGTGGAGACGATGAGGTTTTAATGCACTTTTTTGCCCAATTTTTATAGAGTAAAACTTTCTCCGAGACTTTGGAAGACAGTTTATAAGATAGTTTACATTACACAATACTCTTCGGAAAAGAACTTGCGAGTAGTTGATTTGAACAAACGATGACAATGCATACATCTCGCGATTTTTAAGCGTAACTAGACAACTTTCAAAAGTTATCCCAGATTAGCTGTCGCCTAACAATATCGGCTGTCATCCGGTTTATTAACTGCCAGTTTTCGGAAGAGCTGAACATTTAGCAATAACATTGCCGCACTTTCTCACACTCGTATATAATTTTATTATACTTATACCAATTTGGCTACTTATGTAAAAACTTGAACGCCGTATCTAAGTTAAAATAGTTACATTTATATTTAAAGCCATTCGTCAGGGTATTTCGTTTTTACATGTTTTTGATCCTAACGAGGCACCCAGGCAGTAACTTTGCACAAACATTTTCGCACTAAGTTTATAGTTCATATTGTACTTGTGGGTGCAAACGAAGAAGAATTGCCCATGCACATAGGTATTTAGAGGACGCAACACTACTGTATTCATTATTTCAGACACCCGGCGTCAATGTCATTGCCAGCCTCCTTAAAGCTTCAGTAGCCCAGTCCTTTTTGCTTATACCGAAATCAAGACGTAGAATGGCCGAAGAGCTGGTAACCATCACTAATGGGATTGTGGTGTGACTTGTTCGGCTGGAGGGAAGGCTGTTATTCTTGTAAATATCCACACAGACTCAGTTCGTGTTCAGTATCTTTGAGCGGGGATGATCAGGATCTTCCCGGATTTCAGCGTTCAGGTGACGGCTGCGGCAGGTGGAGGAGCCGGGGGAATGCCAGCGGGTCCCGCCGTGGGGAGAGTCCCCGGCACCACAAATGGTAACCCGCAAAACATCCAGGGGATCACCTCGTATCAACAAAGGTATGTACATTACTGTAAAAACGAGTTTTCTTTTAGGACATTTTGCTTATTTTGGCCAACGTGGCACAGTCGCATATCCAACGATAATTGCATGCATTGCAAATATTTGAAGAGTTAGCCTAGTCTAGCGATACCTTGTCAGAATACATCTGATTATGTTTTGTACTTAATTACCACAGACAAAGACTAACACGCGTAAAATCACTTTTGTAAATTATAGATGAAGCAGTGAGTATTTACCCAGATTTTTTGATACATTTGTGCCAAGTATTTCAGAAGCAAGGATGTGCTTAGTTTATTGGTGGATATACATTTTCTACCATAACATAAGTACGTATGTGAGAAAATAACTAGAGTTGGGATAGGCTATTGAAGACAACTATTGATTGATTATTGCCGCAATGATAACCCGAGCAACCTTAGGCTAGGAAACATTATGATTGTTTTATAACAGACAAAGTTACGAGTTAAAATAAAACTAATTGCTACAATCTACTCTTGTCTCTAAATGTTAGTTGTCATGATCTATAAACTAAAAGAAATGTTCTCAATTAGGGGTCGTTTATAAATGACCACTTTCGGCATTAACACATGTTGGACAAATATAATTGATAATATACTATGTTGCGTACATGGATGTGCATTGTAACCAAAATGTGGTATTATCTAGAGGCAGGAAAAAATCTGGTTAATGCATCATGAACAAATATATGTGGCCGAAGGAGCTTTTTACAAGCCACTGTTCACACGAGACAAAAACACGCAAGGTAGATCTCTCAACTCAACAGAAAATATGTTTTTTCAGTGCTATGTTTAAGGACAGATTCCATATTACACAAACTAGATAGCAAACGTACAACATACATGCCATTTACAGCTAGACTATAATTAGCCTACAGGACACTGTCCTACGTGAAACTTATTTTCTCCACTGCCCTTATATATTGTTTATTTTGACCTGTTCATTGCAGCATACCAATACAACAGAAGCCTGGCTTGATATTTTTCCTAATCTAAACGCATCAGTGCGTTTTAGAAGATGCATTTTTATTCAGTTATTGCCAACGTTAAAAGTGTGAAATCTCATTGCAAAAGCTTTCACACAAGATATTCAAAAAAGATTTCTTGATCAGCGTGATGGGCCTCGCACAACTATTTGCAATTTTAAAAACTCAATCATTTCTAATCAACACTAATTATTTTATGATGATGTAAGAATTATAAATTAATAGTTCTAATTAGGCTTTTTGCTTTTTAGTTATACAATGTATAAACAATATTTATCTGGCACTGGTAGTCAACAATATATTGTTCAATTTGATTACATGAAAACAATAGCCTATATGTTTGAGTCAACACTTAACGGTTTGTGACCTTGACGGGTCATAAACAAAATGTTTCCCTCGCCTCCCCTTTTCAGTCACACGATTATTTCAGTGAAATAAATGACACATTAAGTTTGATCAACGTTACCTTTATGTTTTACAAACAACATGGTATAGCTACAATGTAGGCTACCTTAATACAAGCCATTGGCAACGCAGTATCGTAAAAACGTAGCCTACCTATGCGCAATAAAGTAACCAGGTGAAGAACATTTATGGTCTGGCGTTTTTACCTGCAAAATTTAATAGTAAAAAAAGTTTTCCAAGGACCCTGTACTGAAACCCACGATAAATCCTAACTCATAACAATTGTGTGCAATTGTAATTTTTATGTTATTGCGCATTTACGAATGTGATTGCTGTACTCAACAATGCTGTAGCCTATAGGTAGACTACTGTCGCCACAGACATCACAATTTGTTACTCAAAATTAGAAAGCCCAATAACTATAATCTCGTGTGTACAAAAATACATATAGGCTAGCCTACATCATGCTTGCATCTATTAACAATATGGTTGTAAATCCAGATTTGTGACACGAATTGGTTCTTTCTCTGCAGTTATTTGGGTGCAGGCATTTATATGCGATTGTTTGAAGGTAAAGACAATTCCGCTTTTAACTGGTAGATTTGCTATCATGGAATTTCTCTGAACCTTATTTTATAGAAATGGACTGATAAAGGCCGTTTTAAAATGACTGTTCATTCTAATATAAAATACTCCTTTTCACTCTTTTTACAAAACACATTTAGATTTGCGCATTGCCGTTTATGATAAAAAAACAGGGGAACTTTTCTGCCTTGTACCCTGCATACGGAGAAAATGAAAACTGTCTCCAACTACAACTGAGTGGCGTTGTTGCGCCGGTAGGAGAGAAGATGTGTCCTTTTTCACATGCAGCGAGCCAGGAAAAGCTAGAAAATGCACAGAAAAACAGACACAGAAAAAGGCTTTCCAGAGCAACGGAGACGAAGGGCTCCTGCGGGAAAATGCAATGATATGATGCTCCAGTTTATATTTTGATTCTTCCACTGTCTCGACCGAAGAACACTGTGTTAGGAGAGCAGCCGGATTTGAGCAGCGTACCCCGGTTTCCTCTCACTTTTCTTGGCATGCCTTCGGAGCCCGGTCTCGGGGTATTTTTCTCCTCTCTTCACGCACATGAACGTCAATGCATGGAGCCAGGGGCAAGACTGGACCACAAAACCGTTATGGCTTTGTTTAAATACTCCTAGTCTGCAGATTGCATCGCTGCCGGTCCGTTCGACTGTATGTCAAAATATATCTGAAGAAAAAAAGTAAGAAATAAAATAATAGCAGGAAGATGGCGCCCACCAAGCCTAGCATTCAACAAGACCCTTCAAGAAGAGAACGGTAAAGATCGGATTATTCATTTTCTAACAAAACATCGTTGCTCTACGGTAGCTGTTATGCATTTTTTTGGGCTAGAGATGACTACTTTGAGTGTCAGAAGTTTCCGTGTTGCCCTGTCTGTAGGAGTGCGGCTGAGATTTGGGACCTTAACGCTAGGGTAACAGGTATAGCGTGAGAATACGTCCGTATTACGGAATCGAGGGCAGACGGGGAGTATTGACTAGTGCACTGTTACATACAGGTGCCCAGTAATATAGTCACTTTCGCATTGTATTTATACGGAATATGTTAGTATAGCTGCTGAAGGCCTGGAATTTCGTGCGCATATCGGGTAGACATTATTTCTGTCGTGCACTTCAGCATAGCTCACAAGTGCAGCTAGGCCATACTAGGTAGTTCTCCGCTTTGCAGCGGGACTTCAGAAGCTTCGGGGGGTGATTAGCATAAAACCTGTAACCAGCTGTTTTGGAACTTTCGATGTAGCGCATGGATTACTGTGATATCGTTATGGGCGAGAAGCCAAACCTAAGGTAATGTTGTTTTTCATACTAATATCCATATTCGGTTACACTCCCCCGTTATGTTTATGGGATGTTATCATTGACACTTGTTTTGCTTAATTTTACTATTGAAAATACGAGTAATGTTTTTTGCATTGAGCTGACAAGCATATTAAATGTTTTATTTCTCTTTAACGCAATTGTAGTATGTTGTATAGCCTAATGCTTGTCTTCATACATAATGTGTTTTTGATATCTCAAGTAGTGTGAATTGATTCAGAGAAAAATGCCAGTGGCTCTAGTTTTTGAATGAGTCCCTCCCTCACTGTGTGTATATGCTACAGTAAATATTTGATTAGCATTTTTCAGCTTTTTGCAATTATGACATTAACTGTTGAATTGTTCCATGGTTTCAGTCGTGGATGCTTTATCACAATAGTGAGATGTTTTTAAAAATATAGTGTTTATATCCTGAGCTGTTTAATGTTTAAGCCTTAATTTTATGGTAGACTTTTACATCTGGGGAAATATATAAGCAAATGTTATAGGGTGTGTGGCCTTGGATGTTGTTGTTGGAACACATCGCTCTGGTATGCCCTTTGGAATAATGAAAGCTTAATTGAAAGGCATATGTTGCTAAAATAAATAGGCCTAAGTATTATTTTTATCATTAATGTTGGTGCACTTGTGAGCTCTGATTCAAACCAATTTCACTACAGAAAATTGTGCGCAATTGTAGAAATTTGTTCTCCTTCAAGTTTTTTTTTCTGATCTTGAGAATTGTGTGGGTATCTGGAGATTACAACCTTTTTACAGTCGCGTTGCCTTCTAAAACGTAGCACGGCTGACATTCTGAAAGCACCTGCTGTGTACAGAAGTTTTATTAATGCAGTGTCTTTTTTCTTATTGTCTATGCAACAGAGGCATTGTACAGGATCATAATTAAACCTGAAAATGGCCTGTTCTGAATAAAAGCCCACTACTTCAGTTTTTTTTACCCAGTACGCTTACCATTGCCGCAGCAGCGAATGTTTATGCTAAGTCAGTCTTCAGTAATCTCTCTGGCAGGAGCATATTTGTGCGCCATTCTGGGTATATCTCAGAGATAGGAATCTTGAAGATGGAATTAATTTCGAGGGGAAACTTCATAGCCTTTGCATGAGTGCTTTCTTTATCACCTGTCTCCTATTGGCTTTCGGAGGAGGTAAATCTGACTCTGTGATTTGTTATTCTGCTCCGCTCGAGAGTTGAACTAAATAACACTTGGTCTGAAATTCTGATTGAAAGTGTAGAGGATATATTTAATTTAATGCCCCCCTAATAGCATCTTCGTGTTTGCAGGCGCGGTTGCTGCTGTCCTAAAGGTTGTGTCTGACTAATGCGGGTCTGGTGGAAGTAACTTAGCGGGAGGAAGAATAGCAGAGAGTGGAATGAAGCTGGCCCCGGGTTCACGCCACGTACAGTTGCCGCAAAGTTGGCTTTGTGTTTCACGAATTGTTTTCTTCCCTCAGGGCAAACAAAAGCGCTAAACAGTCCCTTTTCTTTTTTAAAATTTTTATTAGGTTGGAGGATTTATAGAACAGCATTAAGAATGAGCTATATGTTGGACTGCAGGGGTTGTGTGCGTGTCAGTATAAAGCATGATTCTGAGTAAGCATGCTTTTCTTTTAAAGCTGCACTTTAACCTTCGGATGAAGCGGGGAGGGGGGGGGGGGGAGGTTGTCAAGTGCTTGTTGCAGCTGCAGCTCAAATGGTATTTTCTGATATCACATCTTTTCCTTGCAGTAATGCAGCTACAGATCAGTACCTAACGTGTATGTTTCGCACTAGAACCTTTGATTTTAACGCTGAAGTGTTTTCTGGCAGTGAACATCCCTTTTTTCCCCCTTGCAGTGCATTACGGCAGAAGGATACTTAAAACCGCGTGTTACAAAACATCTGTGGGCAAGCTGCAATTCCCTGTTATGTTTGCAATTGGTTAAAGACCAATTAATATATACTACTGAATATATTCTAAGACTTGTTAATGTGAAAGTGATCAATAATTTCAAGGTATCATACCTATAATATTTGATACGTGCATAGCCTATTTGGCCAAATTGTCTCAGACATTATGCGTGATTTTTCCAACATCGAAATACACCACAAACATAGAAAAATGCTGTTTTGCTTTCAATAGAAAAGCTTGTGTAGTGCTCCGTGTTTATTTTTTTCCCCAAGTGTGAAAGAGCGGGAAGGTTTGCTGAGGAGAGTGCCTGCACAGTTTGTGCAGAGCCGATTGTATTGCAGCACAGGGATGAAACGGAGGAGATTAATGGTCCTGTTCATTGTCTAAACGCTCTCCGTTTCTATAAGTATTTCGGAGATGGCTAAAATGGTAATCGAAAAAATATGAAACGGAGTGGCCTTCATATCATGAGGCCAAGGGTCTACGAATGTGGAGGAAAAAACAGAAATAATGAAATATTTCCAAGGCAACAGACCGTCAGCAAGAACAGTAATGCGTGGTATCACTGAGCCACGGGAAAAGGATATTAGATCTTATAGTTGTATGGCCAACCTTTATAATGGGTCTTATTAAAAAGATATCCTCTCCACGGCGCAAGCCTTGCTTTGTCATTTCCAGAGTGATAGAATGCAAGATACGGTGTATTATGTTTAAATGCGATTTAGAGGACACACTGCGCTACCTATCAATTGGGGCTTATCGGCTATTAAATAATTCATATATTTACTCCAATTAGTTGGATTTCTAATGGCCTTTTTTTTTGTGTGCGTGTGTTTTTTATTTTTTTTTGCCCACGTATGGCAGTGCTGGAATGTAAGTGGTTCGGTGATTACAGTGGCTCTGCCCCCATTCCGCCACTCGGCTGTGTTATTGTGAAGGTCAGTGTAGAGAGCGAGACATAAAGGAGATGCGCCCCGCAAAGATAATAGCACAGCCATCGGGCGTGCCGCATTAAAGCCCGGCTTATCTCCGGAGATGTTTAAGTTGTTGTGTTTTATTGCAGGCTTCATAATGGCTGTACTACTCCATCAAACAGAGGACCCCCCCCCCCCTCCCCCCTCCCCTCCGCACGCCGGTGTGTGTGTGTGTGTGTGTGCGACGCGTCCGTATGTTTGGCTGCACGCGTGTTTTCAGTTCTGACACGGCTGCCATTTGTGTCATCCTCTGATGACAGGCAGAAGGATGCTCGCGCAATAGTACCTGCGCGCAGCTGGCATATGGTCTCGCGATCTCTCCCGTCTAACGCAAAATCCTTTGCGTAAGTCGTGAAGGAGACGGCCCAATCATTTAGAGATGAATACAGGGAAATCGCATTAGTGCAATCTGGTATTAGTGAATGACTGTCTGTTTGTCTCTGACAACACATTGAAAACATTCACCTGAATTTATGGAATTCCTTTTTTTAAATGTATACATTTGTGTGTGTGCATATATATATATATATATATATATATATATTTATCCTGCATAATTTATACATTTTTTATGGAGAATGCGTTTGTGGCCACTCTCATTCCTTTCGGCTTTTGCAATGCCCCTGCCACCCCAGAAGAGCATCAAATGGCCGTGGCTCTGCTGACCACGCAGCTTTCCAGGAGTCCGCCCTTGAGCTCCTTTAGGGTCTAAGCTTTTGCATTTGTTTGCTCAGATGCTCGTCCAGTAGTACGGTCGTACAGAAGGGCCCTACTCTCTCGAATCTCTGTGTGGATTGTTTGCCTACACCGGTTCCTGATTGATCTGACCGGACATCCTTGGTTAGGCTTTTGGTTTGTCGCTTTGAGGTTTATGTCGCTGGAAAAGCACGGGGGGCGGGTGGATTGTCCGAATTCCTCTTTTTACTCTCCAGAAGATGGCATAAGATCTTTTTAACGTCCACAGAGGAAACAAAAGCTTCGTTTAATGTCTCGTACAAAAGACAGATGTTCTGCCTGCTGATTCCCATCTGCTGTTTTAGTTAGGTGCATCGCTCTCTTCTCTTTCTCTTCTCCTTCTCTTCTCTCTTCTTCTTCTCCCAGCAAAGGTATGCCCTCCACCCCTGCCTTGAGCTACCTTAGTGTCCCTACTTCATTTTCTCTGGTGCTTATTACCTTAACCGTCTATTACCACCCCCTCCTCCCTGGCGTGACTCTTTGTACCTCTGTACCCGATCTCCCCTAGCCTCCCCAATCTCCTCCTGCTTCGTTCCTTCATCCTGTTCGCTCCCTCCCTTTCCACCCCGGCCACGATTTTCGGCTGTCCGTCAGCATTTAAGTCTCCAGTAGGACAGCTTGTTCCGGTAGCCGGGCCTCGGATGTTAGCCGGTTCGTAGCGAGTCATAGCAGTCTCCCTTTACCCCGCTGGGAACTACAGGCGGCTACAAAAAACCTTGTAAATGACACTAGGGGGAGTTGGGGGTTGTCCGTCCAGCTGACATTTAGTCAGTACGGGCGGTAAAAATTTAACCGGATTGACAGTGGCTCTGTAGCCACCTCCAGATGACTCGTGCGTGGACCACCAAATTAAATGATTGTGGGGTCAATCTGCAAGGGTACCCCGCCTGTCATTCTCTTAACGGAATGTCATGCAACCAGGAATAGAGAAACCCCCCCACCCAAAGCACTCTTAGCTCTCTAATTATTTTTATATAAAGCATTCTTTAAGCATGATGTCATCTAAAGAAGCCCCCTGTACAGGGCTTTATTTAGAGGTATTGTGTCGTGTGTTTCCCATGCTGACAGGAATGCAGGCCTGTTTAAAGGAGTACTGTAGGAACCTGTGCTCTGCCCAGCGTCGTGGAAAATGACCACTCTCTGTTTAGGGCTGTGAGGCTTATTTTATTCATGCAGCATGGAGAGAGATCTCTGCGCTCAGGAGCGCAAAACATCACTGGAGGGGGGATACAAACTCTTTATAGTATTTCTGTTTTTATGAAAAATCCCAGAGTTGAGATAGTCGAAAACAAGGGTCTTACAGACAGTTCAAAAGGGCACTTGTGGTTAGCGCAGATGGATAGACCGCGCATCTTCCGCTTATCAGCAAAAACACAACTTATACACACGTCTTCAGTCACATACGGTCTAGTTCATCTAAAGGACGGTTCATTTTTCACTTCTTTCTCGTTCAAGTTATCCAATCAGCATAAGCATGCCCGTGTTAAACTTCCTCACCAGTACACTGTGACCATCTATTCTGCAGAGTCTTTTCTTCTCAATGGGAAGACGGAGCCGATTATGAATGAATCGGCTTTTTCTGTAACACGAGAAAGGAAAGGAGCTCAATTAAAAATTGGACTGAATTTGTGTAAAATCTAAGAAAATAAAGAGCAGGCATATTATCTACCACAGTATGTAGGATGTGTCATCTTCCCGTTGATATTTCAAGTACTTAAAGCGTAATGCTAAGTTATTTGTGTACGTGCTGACTTTCTTGAATTTTAGGTCCCCATTTTCTTTCTTGATAAAGATGTGCTCATTTCTGATAAAGCATAATTTTGGACAGTCAGAATGATTCACAAATGCATCCAGTGTAGTTGTTTTTGAAGGATTTGTTCGAGGTTCCATTTCTTTTGCAATTGTTACAGAAAATGATTACAGTTTCATTCATTTCCCTCTGTCAACTTGATTTATAAAATGAACACTTTGTCATTAATGCAGTCTGAAATATAAGCAAAATACTCATAATTCTGAAATGCTGAAAAGTGCAGAAAAGTCAACGCTTCAAGCTAAAGCGATTTTGGAGCACTGCTGCATCAGCTGGCCGCCATATGTGAATGTCAGTTTATTTTTATTTTTAGGTAACCTTTAAAACCTTTTTATTAAATGCATCCAGTCAATTCAGGTATATTGTATCATCACAGAATTGACAGAACTAAGATTTCTCAAAAAATAAATGGTGTTTCTCCCCTTTGTACACCTAATTCCAATGCATGATGTGTATTAGAACTTGTCTGCAGGCTATAAAGAATGTAATATCCCCTTGGTTTAATTAGGGAAATAATTCCTGGTGTTACTGTAAAAATGTAGGCTATACAGTAAATGTAGGCTATACAGTAGTCACAAAGTGCGTGGACTCAGTTGCAGACTGTCATGAGCAAAGTGGGCAATGCCAGAATTCCTTCTGAGCACTTTTTCCAGTGATATAATGACAATATAATCACCCCCCCCCCCTCCCCCTCCACCCCACACATTTCTGTTGCTCTCTGCGTAAATGTAATTTGTTAATCCAACCGAATTTGTCATAGATAAATTTGCATGGATTATCTTGTCAGCGCTGTATCTGCATGCGTGTGTTCGTCACTTATTCATAACGTAAGTCTGGCCATCAGCCCCTTTTTTTTCTGGAGGGAGGGAGGGGGTGATGTTTGTTTAAGTGGGGGACGGCGACGGGTGGTGGTGGTGATGTTTGTTTGAGTGGGGGACGGTGATGGGTGGTGGTGGTGTGGTGGTGATGTTTGTTTGAGTGGGGGACGGTGACGGGTGGTGGTGGTGTGGTGGTGGTGTTTGTTTGAGTGGGGGACGGTGACGGGTGGTGGTGGTGTGGTGGTGATGTTTGTTTGAGTGGGGGACGGTGACGGGTGGTGGTGTGGTGGTGATGTTTGTTTGAGTGGGGGACGGTGACGGGTGGTGGTGGTGGTGTGGTGGTGATGTTTGTTTGAGTGGGGGACGGTGACGGGTGGTGGTGGTGTGGTGGTGATGTTTGTTTGAGTGGGGGACGGTGACGGGTGGTGGTGGTGATGTTTGTTTGAGTGGGGGACGATGACGGGTGGTGGTGGGGTGGTGATGTTTGTTTGAGTGGGGGACGGTGACGGGTGCTGGTGGAGGTGATGTTTGTTTGAGTGGGGGACAGTGACGGGTGGTGGTGATGTTTGTTTGAGTAGGGGACGGTGACGGGTGGTGGTGGTGTGGTGGTGATGTTTGTTTGAGTGGGGGACGGTGACGGGTGGTGGTGGTGATGTTTGTTTGAGTGGGGGACGGTGACGGGTGGTGGTGTGGTGGTGATGTTTGTTTGAGTGGGGGACGGTGACGGGTGGTGGTGGTGTGGTGGTGATGTTTGTTTGAGTGGGGGACGGTGACGAGTGGTGGTGTGGTGGTGATGATGTTTGTTTGAGTGGGGGACGGTGACGGGTGGTGGTGGTGTGGTGGTGATGTTTGTTTGATTGGGGGACGGTGACGGGTGGTGGTGATGTCTGTTTGAGTGGGGGACGGTGACGGGTCCTGGTGGTGATGTTTGTTTGATTGGGGGACGGTGACGGGTGGTGGTGATGTTTGTTTGAGTGGGGGACGGTGACGGGTGCTGGTGGTGATGTTTGTTTGAGTGGGGGACGGTGACGGGTGGTGGTGGTGTGGTGGTGATGTTTGTTTGAGTGGGGGACGGTGACGGGTGGTGGTGGTGTGGTGGTGATGTTTGTTTGAGTGGGGGACGGTGACGGGTGGTGGTGATGTTTGTTTGAGTAGGGGACGGTGACGGGTGGTGGTGGTGTGGTGGTGATGTTTGTTTGATTGGGGGACGGTGACGGGTGGTGGTGATGTTTGTTTGAGTAGGTGACGGGTGGTGGTGATGTTTGTTTGAGTGGGGGACGGTGACGGGTGGTGGTGATGTTTGTTTGAGTAGGGGACGGTGACGGGTGGTGGTGATGTTTGTTTGAGTGGGGGACGGTGACGGGTGGTGGTGGTGATGTTTGTTTGAGTGGGGGACAGTGACGGGTGGTGGTGGTATGGTGGTGATGTTTGTTTGAGTGGGGGACGGTGACGGGTGGTGGTGGTGATGTTTGTTTGAGTGGGGGACGGTGACGGGTGCTGGTGGTGGGGTGGTGATGTTTGTTTGAGTGGGGGAAGGTGACGGGTGGTGGTGATGTTTGTTTGAGTGGGGGATGGTGACGGATGCTGGGTAGAGTGTGGGGAGGCACTGCTCACAAAGGAAAGTGTGACCTTTACCAGATGTCTCTACCGAAAGCAGCCGACAGAGTCGACAGACAATGGCAAACAGAGCATTCCTACAGAGCGCTGATTGACTTCCCCTCTGGTCTAGAGGAGCAGTGTCTGTGTCGAGTCTGTGGCTGCAACAGCCTAGTGGTCAAGTGCACACTGAAGAAGAGTCAGGGATATGCAGCGCCACGTTTTAGGAATTATTATATGGAAAAAAATTAACCGAAAAAAGCTCACGGGTGTTTAGTTGTACTGCTGTGAGTCTCTTGCGCAGGCCACAGGTTGAGTCATGAATAGAATTTTGCCCAATGTCAGCCTAGGCTTTATTCAGGAAGTCCAAAAATGTATGCTAACCATTATGCTTTGTCCAGACTGTTTTCATGGCAAATTATGTATGTTTCCAGACATGAAATCACTTTATTCTCTTTTATTCAATTGTTGTTAGTAAACATTTTCCACATCATTTGTCTTTTACTGATGAGAATTTGACACTTATTTTGTATGACAGCCAACTTTAATCAACCTCAGACTTCCAACTATCATCTAGGCCTGTCTGGAAGTTGTGGCATGTATTGCACTAAGGTTCCACATAGCGCCTACTGCATTATGGCGACCATCACCGTAATCAGCCGCTGATTCACGTTGATCGGTTATTTTCAATGCGCCATTGGTGCTTGATTTAGTTTGAATGAATTTAGGAGTTAATTAGGGCTGCCCCCGACCAAAGATTTGCTTAGTCGACCTGTAGTCGTCAGTTTAAACCCATGGTCGACTATCCGTCGCACATTTATGATATTAATTTAATTATTTAAATATGTATTTTTGAGCATCAGAAAATGGTTTGACTTCCATCTAATCTACAGTAAGTTTACTATATTACAGAGAAATACAAAACCGTCATTACGAGCATTTAAAATATCAATTATAGCTACAAGCACATGCTGCGATTTGCTGGCCTGCGCTGCCTATTAATGGCATTGGTTAGTTTATGGCCCGTGCTGTAGGCTATTAAGAGCATAGAAAAAGCAGTAAACGAATGTGTCGGAACAACAAGCAATGAGACATTTAACATTGTTATTTTTATATATACTCTTTATAACAACACACAACTTAAAAATAGTGAATAACTAAATAAAAAAGCAGCCTTTTGTCCGGTGATACGAAAGAGCAAAAACAATGTAGCTAATTTAACAACTGCACAGTTATCAAAACAAAAATCTTTAGTTTTTTTTAAAATATGCAAATAAATAGGCTATAAATTATATAAACAAACTAATAAATAAAAAACACAATCACATTTTTTTTAATACAAACTTTATTTAACGGTTTATTTAACGTATGTACCGCGGGTGTGCGTCCGTGTCTGCGTTTGTCTGTTATATCGTAAAAGTAAATCCCGGTTAACCAGCCACGTAGATACACGCGTCAGATAATTTTTATTTTTATTTTTTTTAAATTTTTTTTTTTACGCGTCAGATAATTAAGTTCTCGCGGGCCACATAAAATGACATGGCGGGCCACATCTGGCCCGCGGGCCTTGAGTTTGACACCTATGCTTTAGATGCTCGAAATGCTCGCATACTTTAGATTTTCTCTCAGACATTCTATACAACTGATCTATTCCTTAATGAATAGACACACAAATTGTTCGTTACAAGGCGCACGTCCGGAATGAATAGTTCCACTCTCGCGTTTTACCACACAGTAGTGTGGTGGTATTTTTTTACTTATTGTAGAACCAGAATTTTACATACAGTACATTTATATACATCATTTGGCAATTTTTATATCACTTCATTGTAGGGCACGGCGGTATATGGTTTTTTCGGTATGCCGGTATGAATTCACGCAATGTATTGCAATACCATCGTCAACGGTTTTAAAAATCTTTTTCTATCCAATACATATTCAAATTTGCACATTGCAACAGTATGATAAAGAATTTGCATTTGATGTGTTTTTGTCAATCACATGGAAGCTGCAGTGTATCGTTGCTGAGTAGATGTCATATCAACACCCAGCTGATATGTGTTTTTTTTACTTTTTTTTTTATCCCGCAAACGTTTTTACGTGGCCTCTGAAGTTTGGATGTTTACTACCACATCAGGTATGATTAAAGAAAAAAGGTGAAAGACAGGCATTACTGCATGGCGATGATTGTTATTACGCTTTTTAAAAAGATTTCTATATAATATCTATATAGTTTATCGCCCAGCTGTACCTGAAAGTAGGCTGTTTTTAAAAAGATTTTTAAAACCAAACCTAGAAGCTTTTGATTTTTTAACTATTTGTATCGTAACATTTGCAGGTTGCAGATCATCCTATTTCTGAATGTTATTCAATATTTCACACTGGTTCAGTGTTCATGTTCCTAATAGAAACTGAAATTTATGAGTGCATTTTGAGTTATCCTTATTTTTCTACAATTACAGTATATTTCAGTTGACTTCTCCTGTAATTTGTTTTGGAAAACCAAATACTGTCATACCATCAATAATATGAAAAATATCATATCATAGCCCTATTTCATTGTGTTCATGAGACAGCAGTTAGATGTTGGGCTATAAAATACTGTATATTGCTGTGGTTACAGCTATGTGGAACAGCGTTTGTGGAGCAATGGGGGTTAGTTAGAAATCATGTATTTCATATTGAATTGATTTGAATTATTAAGTCATGTAAATGGCCCAGTTACCAAAAAATGTAATCATTCCATTTTTGTGATTTTTCTTTTTAACGTCACTAATCTTTGGGTATAGTCGTTTTATTTTGCACTGTGAAATGGTTCAAATGAACCCATACGTTTCTGTAAATGCAAACTGAGCTAGCACTATTAATTTTAGCCACTTCCCCCCCTATCTGTGACTAAGTCAGGCAGAACTAAAACCACCAACCGTGTACCAAAAAATTGGCATGTTCTTGTTTGCGATTCCATTTAACGACCACTCAACTGTCTTAACCGGCCTAACCAATCAAGGAAAACTGAGGGATCAAATTTCTTTAACAAAGTAGTGGACAGTTAAAGGGTACAGAAAACAAAGAAGAGTCGATCCTTATTTTTGTAGAAATGTCTGCTCTTGGTTTGCTGGCTGTGTTATCTTTGTATACTCGGAATCAGAGAAAACATATGTTCTACTTGAATTGTTAAATGTTTTTCCAGTAGAAGGTTTGCTGTTGCCCTTACTAAAGACTTCCCTCTGTCCAACTCCCACTATGAATATTTAAACTCTACATGTACCCAAAGGTAAGATGAGTAATTTGCCATTCTGAATGCAAAAATCCCTTTCTTTCTGCTAGTGCCCGTGCATACAGTACAGGCAGCTGTGAACAGTGCTATGTCACAATAAATAAGCTTTAAAATGTATGCAAGCTATGAGCTCGTATATGAGCTGACCAGATTAACCAGAGATGTAACTAATGCTCGGAGCATAAATCAGTCTTACGAGCAGGCTGAGACTATCTTGTTGGCCTTTTGGCCTTCTAATGGTGAAGTGTTGAAACTGCAGGGACCGTTCACCGCCAGTCTGTGTCTAAGCAATGCAACCATCTCAAGGGCTTCCACCTTCAGCCACAGCCCAAACCAGAATGGTCAAATGTGTATGCATTTATCTCTCAGCTGTATGCTTGGTAGTAGCGGAATGTAGTGACGGGTGATGGGCTTCATAGGTCATATATATTGGGTGCTGCAGTCGTCCTGCACAAACGTAAAGCTGGCTGCTCAGGGATTGTATCTTCATCCCTCCACTAGGGTGAACTTGGGTAGAAGGCAAATCCTATTTGGCCATTTAACAGGGTTGCACTGCGTTTCAAGCTGGGCTCATAACCAAAAGTCTTCACGTCTAACTCGTAGGTGTGGCATTGCTGCTGCTTGCTTATTTAACGCGTTTAGCTTGTGTGAAAATGTAAAAATGTAAACTGTGATCTGTTCAAATTACTCTACGTAAGGACATCTGTTCATAAAATAAGCAAATGACCACCTCCACTAATTAGGTATCAGTGCCCTGTGCTTCTGGAACATTTTCAAAGGCATCTGGCCTAATGCATAATAATTTTAACTTCAAATTTTATTTTTGTCACATCTGTTCTGTAGAGGTAGGATTGAAGGACATTGCCTTTTGTGCCGAAAAGACTGAGAGCATTTGCCAGCCACTCGGAAGCCGTTTTCAGCAATCCCAGGATGTGCTAGGTTAGGTTTTACTTTGGCATGAAAGGTTGTGGGGATTCTGGGTATTAAAAAAAAAGAGTGATTTTTAAAAGAGCGATCTGTATGGAAGATTAATGGAGGAGAAAAGGTCATACATCATTGGCAGAGTGACACAGGGGAGTTTGGTATGCAGATGTGATTTGACTGGATTTTTTTTCTTCCCCCTTAAAAATTCAATCAGGTGTCAAGACGGGCGTCCTTTCCACGGCCACCCTTTTTCACCATGTCGATACGAGACCTGCTTGTTTGCATGGAATTTTTATGGATCGAGTTATTTACATTGTGTTAAATAATCAGAATTCCCCGTGGCAGCCGCGCCGTCTCACCCCGAAGGCGCGCACCGCGTCGGTTACTCAATGAGATTTAAAATGGCACGAAGCGGGAAAGCGCAAAGTAGAACTTTCAATTATGGCGCGTCGAAGACAACTTTTCTTCTTTTCCTCAGAGTGAACTTGAAACAGTTGAGATTTTGCTAGAAGGTCAAAGAAAAGGTTTTTTTTGTTTTTTTTGTTTCATGGCTGTGCTGCTCGCTTCCCTTTTAATAATTGCTTTCATCTCATTGTAGCCCTGTGTCTGAAAGTGTAGGTCAATAAGGATGGGCGCATTCAGAATTTCATGATCTGTGTAGTGGAACAAATTGAAAGCAAAGCCTATATCAATCACTGTGAAGGGAGGGTTAATTGTTAGTGCCTCACGGGCCTCAGGACAGATAAACCCATAATGAAATACTTACGGGTCTGATCTGCCGACACTTGAGAATGAAATAATAAAAACAAAAGGTGGGGGGGGGGCTTGTTGAGAGATTTTAAAACTGAAAATAAGAACACTAGGAAAGCGAAAAGAAAATGGCTAAAAGAAACGATTGGTTCAAAGTTGTCCGCATTGCGAAATTGTAAACACTTTTTTGTTTTGTTTCCTGTAGTTCACCCGTGTCAGATTTTAGATTTGCATCGGAACAGCGTTAATATCAATTTGTCCATGGGGATGATAAGGCTGACGTTTACGAATTCCTGGTCCCTTTTCCGATTCTGCCAATCAGCTTTTACCTGATACAGGCTGGGACTTCCTCCTACAGCTCGTTAACTCTTAAGAGGGATTGGGGAGGTGGTGAAGGGGGGGGGGGGGGGGGCGATAGGAAGTGCCATGTGATCTAAACGCATTCAAATCCATTTCCAAAGCTGCAAATGTTAAACCCTGGAGAATACAAGACATACGTAGACAGAGAGATAATAAAAAAAAAATAGAGGGGCTGATTAAATGTTTCCATGGACCGCATCGATTCCCCCTCTGTGCTAAAGTAGCCCCTTTGCCAGCTGTTCCTAGCTTTTTTTATGCGCACATTACTGAAAGTCAAATTGCATTGTTGCCTCTGAGTTGAATGGCTGAATTGGGGGGAAAAAATCCCATTCTTCATTTTACACTGGCTTATATTGGCTGTTCATGTGTATTTGCATATTTATCTGAGGCTTAGCTTTCCCTCGTAAAAAAAAAAGGAAAGCTTAAAATGTAAATTGCAAAGTTTTCAAAATAAAATGTGAAGTCTTCAAATTGTGGACAGTTAAAAACAAACATTCTCTCTTTCTCTCCCTCTCCCTCTCTCTCTCTCTCTCCCTCTCACACGCGCACACACACACACACACACGCACACACACATATATATATATATAGTATGTAGTTAATTGAAGTCTGAAGTCCATGACAGCTATCACAACACAGTGGGTAATTCTGAAAATTAATGAGAATGATAATGCTTAAAAGACTGTTCCACACTTTGCCCAAACTCATTAACTAAATCTCTCATTTAAATACATCCTAAAGACTTTCAAATAGAAAAAAAAAATACATTATTGCTATATAAGCATTAACCGGATTTGAAAATGCTGAGGTGCAGAAATTTATGGAAGAGTGAAAGTCTATCAGGCTATATTCAATCCTTGAATCCCTTTCTAAATAGTGGTTCTGTGCCATGATACTTAAGATATGCGCCGTCAAATGGGGAAAACAATCCGCTGCTCTTTTCTTATCACGCCGGGCTATACAGTGTGTACAGATTGGGGAATTTGCAGATCAGAATTTTTCTGAGAGCTTTAATTAGTGTTCTTTAAAAGCGGCACACATTTAATAAAGGCAGTGAGTCACTAAGGGGGCCACAGTAAACCAGGGCTTTGGGCTGTCTCCTCAGAGGAAATGAAGTTCCAGACAGCACTGAACAGAAACCTCTGCAGTTCCCATGCCGTATCCCACATCTCCAGTCCTGCACGTCAACGAAGATTAAAAGGTGACTAATGGGACTGGCGGTTTTATTTTGCCAAAAGGGAAGGGATTAAAAAAGACCCTTTACTTTTCACGAAATGAAGTGCTATTGTGTATATAGTGTATAACGTACAGTACACACGACTCGTATAATCTAACCCTGTTCTGACTCAGCAATTCTCGCTCTGGCTGTGAAAAGGAATTTCGAGATTTATAGAGGTATCTGTTTCAAGAGATAACGGGAAACCTGGACGGCTTCCAGTCAGTGAAAAGGTGTTAATTTTAAGGCACTAACAAAACAACCACCAATACAAGCTGTCAGGACAGGATGCAGAGTGATGCAGAGTGCAGAATCCACGCTACATCGAATTAAGGAAGGCAAGGGGAGTAATCTCGGTTTGGTTTCTGCTAACAAACTCTGTTTAATTGAGGGAAAAAAGAACAGGACCCACACAGCCATGCTACTTATCAGGGTAATGGCCTCTAGCTTGGCAAACCCAGGGACTCCATTGATTTCGGTTGTCATCGATACTGATGGAGGAAAAAGAAGAACACTGGAAGAAAAAAGAACATCCAGAGACCAAAGGTGCCTATGGTTTAACCCAAGGAAAGTGATTGGTTGAACTCGCCAAGCGTCCACCAGTCAGCAAACTGAGAGCCGTCTGATGTCAGTGGCTGTTTAGCGCCGATGAACACATTTCCATTGCTCAATCTACTTAATTGCTAACAGACTTTTTTCAAAGAATTCAAATTTATTTTAAGCTTCAGTCAGTCAGGGATGCAAGCTCAATTATTTTTAAACAGGCAGATACCCTTTCCCAGGGCGGCTTGAAGGGCATTTGAAGGTATAAGTCTAAAATTATATTTGGGGAGCTAAAGCGTTGGTGAAATTTCACCAGATAGCCACACATGCCCTCAAAGGCCATATTGGCATGCACAATCTTCCTGTCTGTGCTCCACAACCCCCCTCTGGTGCAGTTGAAGCGTCCGGTGGACCGGAACCGAAACTGGGCCGGACCAGCATGGGGGAGGGTACCGAGGGGCTTCGGGCGGGGCGTCTGGTGTGTGGGGTGGCGTGCTGAGAGAAGTGCGGTACTGGTGGCAGCCAAAGAGAGTTGTACGCTCACTCTGTCATGCTGTTATGCAAATGGTGTTGTGAAGTGCCGTCATTGTTATCTTTGGTAAAGTATTTCACAGCTTCATAGAGGCCTCGATAGCTCATTAATCTTTTCATTCTTATCAACGTCTTTGGACTTTGCCAATTAGATTTCAACTTATAATAGCTTCCCCCCTCCTCCTCGCCTGTACAAACCATCTGCAATTACCATTGAGAGCAGCTTCACAAAACACGACACAGAGCGGCCTTTGTCAGTGTTGCACATTGTAATGAAGCTGCCTCTGGTTCCTCGCCGTTGTTGTCAGTGACAAGTAACATTACCTCAGGTGTTTCCTTATGATATCATTCAGCTGTAATTTAATTTACGTTGGATGGTAGTCATTTCAAAACCATGCTTATTTTTTACCACCAAGATTCTTGGTGGTAATACATGGATTGGAAATGGTGTTGGAATAATGTCGTAGCTAAAAAAAAGTGCCCTGGTAGTATAATGCTCTGAATGACACAGTCATATGTTAAACGTTATACTATTGCTGCTTGAGAAATGTGTAAAATAAGCAGTCTATTCTATAATTGCATTGTGTGTATGTATGACTGGGTGTGTGTATAAATACAGTATAATACTTCATACGCCCATTAATGGTTCTGTTCTCAGATTGCAGTGCACTGAGACCTGTAGCTCCATCAACCTGTTGGCAGAAATAACAGTGTGCACATTTAATGGTATCACAGACTAGGCAACTCATAGCTAATGGCTAGCCCAGCTATAATTTTGAGAAGCACAGACAGCCTATCGCAGTCTGTCTTCTTCACAACGTTCAGTAACAAGCACTTACTTGACATCTTGTATTGTCAATTATTGATATTTCCCTTCAAAAACCTCTGTTACTAGAGAAATCCTTTTAATAAATAGGGAAGCGTATGTAAGGTGTGTGTATTGCTCACAACACTGTGTTTTCATAAGTCTGGCAATATTCGCCTCAAATCAATTGTTCGGAAAGGGGAATATCTCGAAAAAGAAAGTCTGCACGCTCACAGTTTCCCCCAAAGGCTGTTAGATTTAAAAATTGTATTTGTTTTTAGTTTTTTTTCCTTTTCCTGTTTATTTTCTGCAGCTCATTCTTCAATCGGAATGGGCCGTGCGGTGGAAGGCTAACATTGTGTTTTTAAAAAATGGAAGTGACAAAACTGTACTTTCTGTAATTTATGGCGTGTCACCGGGATTTGTGCGGTTATGCTTTGCTCACGGACTTGTCAGCCCTTAATACTTAACAGGGAATTACACAGCGAGGCTTAACCATTTCCATCCTTATCGGCAGTTCAGCCACAGAGTCTGCGAATATTCAGCTCTCTGACCTCCATCCCCGCTCGAGAAAAAGCAATATTTCATCGCTGTTAACCGTTTCTGCAGGGGGACGGCTTCACGCGCGTGTTATTTATTCTTTATTTACTCTTGATTTCTTTTAAAACGGTGAACATGCAAATGCCCTCTGTGTTTATCTGATGATCTGTTGTAGGCATGGGGTCTCTAAAAATAAATAAATAAATAAATAAAAAAGGGAGATGGATGAGCAGTCTGAGACGGTCTTTTAATCAGGAATCCTCGACTGAGTTTTCTACGTCCTTGAGGAAATGATCTACATCTGTAGGAGTTGATATTAGCTTTTTTTTTTTGGGAGGGGGGGGGGGGTCGCGCTTACCCGTGCCCCCCAAGTTCTCTTACACAACGTTCTCGAAGGTGCTTTTGTATTAAACGCGTTATCTAGAAGCCCTTTTATTGATCTCCATTGCTGTATGTTGGCGTTGTGAGGCTTGCGGTGTGTAAAAACAACTCCTTTAAGCAGGTCTAGTCACTCACAGCAATGTACGGTAACCCTTCTGACGAGGGGCTCCTCGCTGGCGTTATGTTACTCATTGTTTGGAGGCTGACGTGCCACCGCCCTCCCCCCTCCAAGGACATAAAGTACTGCAGCCAGAGAATGAGCTTTGGGCCAAGCTGCAATGAACTCCTGGCGGTAAGTGCGTACCAATCATTGCTGTTGAACTTCTCTTCTTTTTTGAAATGTCACTGGGCCCGGAGTGATGACTCACCGACACCCGTACCAGAAGCCGTGAAAGTTTGGATCAGGACTGATTACCCTCTTGCTACCTCCGCCCTGCCCCCTTCCCCCCCAAACCGCCTGCTTTACTGTATTGCAGGGGGCAGAACATTCCGGGCTCCCGCTGGCCAGCACGGTTCTGATCATTTAGACCTGGAATCACAGACCACCCAATGAAAAGATTCCAATAAAGGAGAGTTGACGTAAGGTGAAATGAAATGCGGTGCTACTCTGTCTGTACCCAGTTGGGCCAGAAGAACAGTACTGCAGAGCCTGAAGGAACACCTGTGATCTCCTCTGGGTCCAAATGCCTTCTCCTTACCCAATGTCTGTTTTAATGATCACCCATTAAATGACACGGCCATTTAAATTTTGTTTTAATGATTCGCCTAATTGTCCATATGAATAGACCCGGGCACTGGCATTGATGTGATACTACCTTTGAGCACCATTTCTTCTGGGTAATGTGTCAACAGGTGGATGTACAAGAGACCCAGTGAAGACTGTCACACCTTTTAATAGCAAGTCATTTACTGCACCGTGCTCCCCTGATCATCCAATATAATTCACAGAAATTAAAGTGCATTTCTGGCAGGTGTATAAAGACGGAATGATATTTCACCGTGAGTGCGGCCATAATTCAGTTTTGATTGAGCGGGTCCCTACGGCAAATTAGTATGTTGTTTTTTTAAGTAGAGGAATAAACAAATTGCTAAAGTTTCAGATGTCTTGATATTTTTTGCCCGTCTCAGGCAAGCTTAAGGAATCCATTTTTAGATCTCTCCTCAATGACATTCCCTCTTGGAGCTGGCGTAATGCATTACGAATCGGGACTGGTGCCAGTTCATGTCTCATTTAAGCATAGGACAATTCAAGAGCGACTGTAAATGTCTCATGCCTGGTGCATTCATTTGAGTTATGCCGATAAGTTGCCCCCCCTGCCAAACCCCTCCCCAAAATCCCCAGAAACAGTCCTTGAGGGAGGTAGAGCATGTCCCACTATGTAAAGTCTTAAAAAGCAGCTTCGGGAAGGAGGGGGCGGCTGTGTCAATATTTGGACACTTATTGTATAGCGCTACAGATGACTGAAGCGTCTGTCCTGCGAGATGGGAGCTGTGTGTTCACTGTTGCTAGTTAGCTTAGACATTCTTTGAGACGTCCCTGATGTTCATCAGAAATATATATATGTTTTTGCAACATCAGAACCCTAATCTGGGTCCGTTCATATGGTTTTTCTTTTTCTCCTCTCTATCTCTCTCCCTCTTTCTCTCCCTCTCTCTCAGAAGGCCTGCAAATAATTATTTTTGTGCCGCAAATGTCAGTGTGTTTATTTTCCGATGAACTGCATCATTAGATATAACAAGAATAATCTTAAAAATCTCACTTCAGCAGTGCACCATCCCCTGCTCCACTTCAAAGTGCGCCTGCTTACCATATCAAGGCTCTGCTGTCACAAGATATTGCTCCCTGCTTGTTGACTACAAAACTGGGCAAAATTGTTGGGAATAGAAACACAGAGAGCATTTATTTATTTATTTTTTTGTTAAAAGTGGCGACGCTCATTAAGACTGATCCCTTCCTCCTTTGACTGGGAGTAGTCCTGCGAGATCCGCCTCCGCACCTCCCTTCTTACCGCACTGGACCTTTTTAATGTAACCTCCACTGCAGCAGGAGGAACGTCTCACGTTTGAAAGAGCCTCAGAGCTGCTAAATTGCCCCAAACGAAGCGTTAGCTACGAGCACCGCGGCGATGCGGTACTGGTAGCAACGTCGGTACAAAACACTCCCTTTAATGTTCCCTTTTAGCTGAGTTATAATGGAATGTGGACGTGGGATGCTGCAGGTTAGACAGGTTAAGGGTAGGCAGGTGGGGAACGTTAGCGGCAATTTTAATGGTGACTGTTGGGTAAGGGAGATGCTATGGGCAGGAGAATGAAAACTGCAGCACGAATCTGTAGATGTGTGCGATTCTGGGGAAACCTAGGCCAGGCCCTCGTGTGAGGTAGTTAGTTGGAAGGTGGTTCTGGGTAATCCAAGGTTGGACCAGCATGGCGCTGGGCCTGTTCTCTTTTGTGCACCCCAGCCTACATCACCAGAAACCCCCCCACCCCCCCGCTGTGACTATGTTGGGCGTACAGACGCGCTGCCTCCAATGATGAATGGGGCTCCCTGTCAGTTAAAATGAAAATTCTAAGCTGTGTGATAGCTTTATATTAATGCCTGTTTTATGGATTGGAGCAAGTCGTCTGAGCAAGATGAATGTGGGCGATCCGCAGGAAGATACAGAATGAAACGGAGGCTCCGCCCTCTCCGGAATCCAGGGGAGTGGCCTCTCTTTCGCATCCGCTCACTCCTCGAGGGGGCGTCAAGGCCCCCGCGGCCCCTTACCCCCCCACCCCCCACCCCCCCACACACACACCCCCCCCCCACACACACACACACCCCCCACACCCCCGCACCAAAAATCACACAACGTCCCGGTCTGGCAGCGCCGCGGCCGTCCTCGTCAGGGCGTCTCCTCCTTCCGCTCCCTTTCACTTTCTGTGTCCCTTCATCTCTCTCTCTCTCCATCTGTGTATCCCTCCCAGTGCTTCCCTCCGTCTCTGCGACTACCAGCTTGAGCGCTCCGCGCCAGTCAGTCAGCGCCCCCTGACAGACGGGTAGATGTGGCCGCCCACGCACGCACGCACGCACATGCCGCACAGGGTCGCAGACACGGCTCACTTCCTGTTCACGTGCTTTTTAGAGCGGGCAGGGGCTTCTTGATTGTTTAAAATCCTCTTCTACCATGATCATTTAATTCTTGGTACGCAGCTTTAAGATTGAGCATTAGACGTATCGCATTTAAAAATGGCGGCGATTACAAGGAGGCAAGAAGGCTCGGCCTGAACAACTGAGGATGTGAAAGAGTAAACGGAACGTGCGCTGCGGATTTGGACAAGACCATGGCGAAGGGACTTGGATGTGCACCGAGCGGATGATTGTTGATTACAGGAAGAGAGGGAGGGAGAGGGAAAAGGGAAAATGGGAAGGGAAGGGGGGGGGACATGGAATGGACGAGAGAAATTGAGGTAGCGAGAAACGATGGGAAGATGGAGTGAGATGAGGGGAGAGAAAGCAAGAGGGGGAAATGTCAAACATTTGGGCAGCAGCAGTGTGAGGCCTCAGCGCCGTAAGTGTCAGCTGCTAACGGTCTGGGAATAAGCTATTTTGAGGATGAACTGTGTAAAGAAATTATTATTTAAGTGGTGAGAGATCCATACGTCAGCTGCCCCTGTCTTATTTCTTTGGCACATTGAGGAAAGTGCAGTAAAATGTGCACGAACGCGCGATCGTCAGGAAAAGGAAAATCCATAAGGCCTGCTCAGTTTATAAGCTTTCAAGGTGATAAATAAAATCTTTCTCTCAGAAGTTTTTATGTAGCCTGCATTGCCTGCGCACTGTTGCTTTCATACTATGTGAACTCGGCACTAAAATGTCAAAATAGTGTATTTCATATTGTGATATTTCATGGAGTCTGTAGTTAGAATTTTATTTCTTAATTTACCCGTCGATAAAAGAATTGCCATTGTACTTTATAGCAAAAAAGGGGAAAAGAGGCAAGTGTAAAAGGTAAAAATCTTTGTGACTAAATCCAAATAACATATGCATGATAATGTATTTTGTGTACTGTAGGCCTATCGTAGTGTTTACTCACTCCAGACCTCAAAGGGTGCCAATTTTTAGCATTTGTTTTTTGTTTTTCCTTTGAAAAGAGTGCCACTGTTAATGACTTCCCACAGACCTTATAAAACAGAGTTCATTCTTACATTTCCCCCTGAACACAGCGGGCCACCTATACTGCCTGTTCTGTAGATGTGGATTGTCTTGAAAGCGTAAAAGCAAGATGAGTACTTCCCTCATCTTTATTTTGCCGTAGTCCCAGCTGAGACCTCTTGAGGCGCTGGCCCGTAACCTCACGCCCTGACCTAAGGCCCTTGTCTCCTGCGAGCACCTTAAACTCGCGGAAAACCCATATTTGCAGAGAGCGCGTGCGTCTCGGGGCAGGAGAGGGGCCCGGGCTGCAGTCAAGGCGTAGTTTGCTAGCGCTAATTTGTGCTGGAGCTGTTGTAGCATGACAGAGGGGTTGGAGAAAGAGAGATTTAATGCTCGCCACCTGAAACCCGCCTCGCAACATTGGTTTCTGGTACTGCCGTAGATTCCAAGGAGGGCCAGTTTATTTCCGAATATGAAATCAATGGGGGGGAGGGAGCTAACGGGAAACTCACTCAGAAACAATTGCAGCCAGGTCTTTTTTATTACTGAAACAAAACTTTTTCAATTTAATTTCTTCATTAAAGCCTCGAACGAGGCAAACAAAGCATGCCTGAGAGGCCTCCAATTTTCGATTTTTATTTATTTATTATTTTTTAGCCCATTTTTTGAAGAGTGTTGAGCTTGGTCTGATGTGCCTTGCCTTAAAATGAAAGCCATGAAAAGGCTGTTCGTAAATAGCTGCTGGCTTGGCACAGTGGGCTGGCAAATGCACCCCACAAAGAGCCATGTCACAACATTGAAATTAATGAGGTGGCAGGAATAAAGGACTTTTGTTCACATTTAATTTACAGTTAAACAATTATTGTTACTAGTTAGATATTTTAAAGATGGTTTATTAAGTATGCCTTATGCGTCGGTGTTTAGGAATAATGTCATGCGGTTTGTTTTAATTGACTGGATTTAACTTTTTAGATGTTTGAATTTAAAATGAGAAAGCGCTTAATAATGCATAAGAGATCAAAGTCGACTGGGATGAAAAGCAATTTGTTGAGTGGGAGGAAAAAGCGCTTCTGTTGTGGACTCTGGAAATTTTTGGATTTCAAATGAAAGCGATATTCATCTATGTATAATGTATGTATTTGCTAGAAATCCAGGGCCAGCATTTTGCACACGTTTTATTAATAATAATAATAATGTTGCCGTGATGTGAAACACACGGTACTTCTATCCCCCAAATCTGCTCTGACTTTACTCAGTATTAGTTTGGCATATGTTAGCATATTTTACAAGTGTACAGAAGATTCTTATAGGTTTTCAAAATAGCTATGTATACACGTATGTATGCGTGGGAGATTTGGCCCATATCTGAGTAATGCACATCCGGCTTTATGCAGGCCCAGGTGTGTTCCAAAGAAGTGATTATGGCTTGTGGCACGTGAGCGCAGTCCTATTTTTGCACCTCATCCATTAAAGAACCAAAGATTTTCTTTCATGAACCCCTTTACAACCTGACCGGCCCAAATTGAGCTGGATTGCCCCCATCGTCCCTCAAAATGGCTGACGACCCCCCCCCCCCTCCCCGCCCCCCCCATTGGCTGATGCACCCTATCTGGCGGCGAGGAGCGGAGGAACGCGGCGGGGCACGGACCGCATGTGAAGAGCCTCTGTCTTCAGATGAATAAATAAACTAGATAATTACCAAGCATTAGCAGACAGGAAGTGCGGAGCGAGTGTGTGGAAGGAGAGGACGGCCGGGCGGGCCGGTGCGGATGTGGCAGCACAGATAGGCCAGTGTCAATGGGGCTTGTGTGGGGGGGGGCCGGTTACCTAGGCCCACCAGTGGCATGTTATTTACTGATGGGGCTCATTAATGGGCAGAAGCTCCTCTGTGTGAGCTCCAGAGGGAAGTGGGGAGGGGGGCGGGGTGATGAATGCAACAGTGTTTGGGAGCAGAAAGGTTTGGAACGCATGGATGGCAAAGGGCCCCTGCCACAGAGAGCTTTTCTCACACCCCTGTCTCTGCACTGAGAAAGGGAGATCATTACTTCAGCTGCGATTTTTTTCCTTTCTCCTATTTCGCCTTTGTCTGCTTTCAAAAATATTTATTTGATTTGATATAAATTGCAATTTCTAGTATTCCTGTTTTAATAGAAATTTACTTGCACATTGGTCTAATGATGTATTTGGAATAATTGCTTTAAAAGTAATATCACATTGGTAATAATCTATCATTTATAAACAGAATTGATGAATTGCAATGAAAATGAGGCCACTTTGCTGTACACTTCTACCCCCACGTAAATGTTTTAAACTTTGGTAATAGCAGCTTAGGAAATTTGGAATCTGGAGCTTCTTTGAGGGAATGCCTGAAAGGGTTTTATAGGTTTTCTGGGGCTTAAGGGAAACCTTAATATATTGTTAGTGCTCCTGAACATGTTAGAACTTTCTTAATGCTTGAACTTTTAGAATAATCATTCTAAACATCCCCCCTAGAATAAACATTCCACCTTAAATTTGGTAACCTTATTATATAATTAATAAAATACCAAATTTAAATGTAGAATGTTTATTCTACTTTTGACTTTCTATTTGACTTGCTATTTATTTCCTACTTTATAAAACGCATAGACTTTACCTCAGTGACGGACCCTTTATAAAACGCATAGACTTTACCTCAGTGACGGACCCTTTATAAAACACATAGACTTTACCTCAGTGACGGACCATGCAGAAAAGCATATCAACATCATTTCTACATTTTCTCATCTCATTAATATAAAACGAAGATCAGAAGTGTTCCTGGTTTCATTGTTTTTCCCTGAGAGGAAAATTAACTTTTTGCTTTTTAGCTCGTTCATAATGAACTATGCCTGGGAATTACTGGAAATCAGTTTTTCGATTTGTGTCATGTATACAAAGATGGATAAGGGATTTGGGGATTTGCTGCATTATTTTTAATAAAAAAGAAACCCACATTCAATTCAGTGTTTGTTTGAACATATTTTCTATTTTGATTGTTTCGAGCTGAATGTCATAAGCATATGTATAAATATGTAAAACATTAGGGCAATATCGCAATGTTTGTGTTACTTGCTGATTTTTGCGTCATAACATAAAAATCCAGAAGGAATCGAATGCCATCTCTGGATTATAGAATCCCAAACTGCTTATTGGAATTACAGCTACAACAACAAGATATTACATAAAAACCATTTAATTGATGGTTTTATGATGGGGGACCAAAACTCCCCTTTCATAACTGGTGCCCCGTTCCCTGGTGTCACATTCTTCTTATACAGCTATGCTGGGGAAATTGTTTTTGTCATAAAAAAAAACGTGCCTTGACAACATAACATTCATCCCTTAACTATGCATAAAGCAAGCCAGTTCTGAACTTAATTACATTGGCCTCTACATTGAATCTATTTATTTATTTATTTATAATCTTGCAATCCCCCTTGAAAAGGTATTTTGTAAAAAAAAATAAAAAAGAAGGCTTTTTTGACTCTAGCGTATTCAGTGGGTATCATCCATAGCTTCAGATTGTGTTCTCTGTTGTACTTGGCTGATTAGCTCAATAGCATGAACCTATTCGTCATGAAGCATGTCATTTGTCAGTCTTGTATTAACAGCTCATTCTCGGAAACTGCTCATGCAATCATTTAAATCATTGTCAGTGGTTGAAATATGGCCAATGTCTCCATGTTTGTTGTTGAGGAAATATGGCCAATGTCTCCATGTTTGTTGTTGGGGAAATATGGCCAATGTCTCCATATTGTTGAGGAAATATGGCCAATGTCTCCATGTTTGTTGTTGAGGAAATATGGCCAATGTCTCCATGTTTGTTGTTGAGGAAATATGGCCAATGTCTCCATGTTTGTTGTTGAGGAAATATGGCCAATGTCTCCATGTTTGTTGTTGGGGAAATATGGCCAATGTCTCCATATTGTTGAGGAAATATGGCCAATGTCTCCATGTTTGTTGTTGGGGAAATATGGCCAATGTCTCCATGTTTGTTGTTGGGGAAATATGGCCAATGTCTCCATGTTTGTTGTTGGGGAAATATGGCCAATGTCTCCATGTTTGTTGTTGGGGAAATATGGCCAATGTCTCCATGTTTGTTGTTGGGGAAATATGGCCAATGTCTCCATGTTTGTTGTTGGGGAAATATGGCCAATGTCTCTATGTTTGTTGTTGGGGAAATATGGGCAATGTCTCTCATGTTTGTTGTTGAGGAAATATGGGCAATGTCTCCATGTTTGTTGTTTTAGTTTTTTTTTTACTAGAAAAGCAAAACAACAAAACATGTCCATAATATCCTTTATAACCAATCTTTATTGATTTTAAAGTGATTTTAGGCTGGACTGGTACATAAATGTCTTCTTGTAAATTGATTACATCATTTTTATTCTTATATTTTATTATTTTGGTCCAAAATGTCTGGTTAATGACAGTATACAGTATATGCTTACCAGCCCAGGTCAAGATAGGTGGGGGTTTGTTGAGCACAGCTGACAAAATCTGTTTGGAGATGCACATCAGCTTTGAGACTCCTGGTCTCGGTGGTTTGGTTGTATTGTGGTCAGATTGCAGCTGTAGCATGGAAATGCAGCCAGAGCTGCCCCTAGTCTAGACCTCACCTAATTCTTTTCTGTTGGGCAAGGTGACGCCGTGCTGCACGTTGCCTGTTTGAAAGGGCTACCTGAGAGATGTATGACCGAGGGTCACTTGCGATTTCCCCCACTCATCCCCTCTTCCCTGTTGCTGTTAACATCCCCCCCCCACCCTCCCACTCTTCCTGTCAACCCCCACCCGTCTCCATCCGCCGGATGAGTGAATTCATCATGTGTCAGAGGATCAATCTCTTCTCCTTCGGTGTACCCACAGCCTCCTGCCAGTCTCACCTTTATTAACTGTTCTATCAGACCCAAACACCGCCCCCTCCCCCTTCCCCCCGAACCTCCGACACCTGCCTGTCCCACTCTGCATCATCCCCCCCCCCCCCCCCCCCCCCGCACTGCCCCCATCTGGACCGTCTAATTTTGGACCTGCTGCCATCCTTGTCTGTACCGTGCCGTGGAACCCAAGGCCTCAATTCTAGACCCCACTGCGTCACGCTGTGCCGCCCCGCTGATGTCTGGGCGGGGCTTGCCTTAGGGCACGGTTTTTAATTTATGTTCATTTTTCTTTTCTGTATTACAGCCTCCCGTGTTTTTCTTGTTGCGTGTGCGTGAAGATATGCATTGAACGCACATACTTCAAACGGCATATTAATATCATACACCAGCATATGGTTTACCAGTTCTGCATGAAGAGGATGGATAAAATGCACATGCTCCATACCGCATATTGAGCACATTCACTGCAATTTATTTTTTCATTTCTTGCAATACAACAGACATTCACGCACAATCACGTGCACACACACAAAAACACAAACACACAAACACACACACACACACACACACACACACGCAATCCTGAAAACCCAAGACCACGCCTACCACACCTGCGCACCCAAAGCCGCGCTGCGCTCACTGTATTGCACGCCAGGCATTCGCAAAGCCTGTCCATCGATTTTGAAAAAGCAAAAGCACTTGCTAAACCAAATTAGGCGGCCATTGTTAACAATCTAATCCAAATGAAAGATGTGCTGTTCTGTTTCTGTGGTTCGTTTTTTTTATAGGTTGCTAGGTTACCTGCCTGCTCTTCAATGTTCGATGGAACCCCTCTTCCCGCCGGGCCCACGTTTCGCGCTGAGTGCGTGGCTCGGTGGCACAGGAGCCGCCCCGTCGGGTGACGCCTTTGTGACGGAGAGGTGGACGATGGATGTGTTTGTCTGGTCTATCAGCCTGGGGTTTATGTATATAGGTCAAAGACAATGGACCATAGAAAAGAGGAGTCCGGGACTGATAAAGTGCTGCAGAAAATTAAACGCTGGTGTATAGTGGTATCATCCAAATGACAAATGACATGCAGTAATCGTCTTAAGCTGATAGCGATAGCGCCGCCAGCTCCAACCACGGCCACATTAATTCTCACAGGCAGGTCTTAGGTTAGCGTTACCACTCCTGTACTATATGTTATGGCCTGTAGCAAAGACTATATAATAGACTTAGATATTGCAGAAAGAGAAGCCTTGGGAGTTTTCAGATAAAACGGCAAACTTTATGGGGGAAAGAAGATAAAGTTCCTATTTATTTACATTTAAATAACTGTTTTTCTGCACCTCCCTCTCTAAGCTTGGCCATGTTTGGTCGATACCTTTTTTTTTTTTTTTTTTTTTTTTTTTGATACAGAAATTTAAAAAACGTATCATTTTAGCATTGGAATTGAAATTCATCAGTGGTGGAAGATTAATATTTCTTCTATTGGCTTTAGGGCCAACTGTAGAACTGCACTCTCCAGTGGGTTAATAAAGTGCGGATTTTCGCTCTTATTTCGCTAATGAAACTTGTGTATAATTCTCGACCGGCGAATGGGGGAAGGACAGGTGGGAGGCGGGCGCCTAGCTCTACGCCATCGGAAATTCTGGCAGCAAATCAGTACTGCGAGCAACAGGTTTATCAATTTGAGCAGGCCAACTGCTCAACTAAATGTATGTGAAAGTTAACAAATCCCTGGGGTAAATTGAGTCAGAATTCTCCAGTCTGCGTGGAGCTACTGAGGTGCGACATGGTGGAATGAACCTAATGCCTCAGGCAAGAGCAATCAAACCGACAGTTCAAGACTCTCCAGCGCCCAGCTGGGGAGACTCTGGCTACACTACAAATGATGTGCTTCAGAAAGGGGGAAGGGAAAGAGGGGGGGTGGTGGGGGGGGCCGTGGAGAAGACGACGAGGCTAGTTGTTTTTACCGGCGGATTTTAGGCGGAATTCTGCGCGTGCGCGATGTTTATGTGTGCGTACTTGTGTGTACATGCGTGTGAAGGCCGCATCAAGAGAGCCGCCGCGTGCTTCAGCTTCTCTGCTGGTGACGGCTGTATTTATTTTTTTTGCCTCTCTGTGGGACGCGGCAATGAGACGTTTGTAAGGGATAACCTTGAAAACGGGCCAGGTTTACACGCGTCTGCTGTGTCACCGAGACTACACCTGCCAGCCCTTTGGGACGCACTGATCTGTCTGGAACATTTACCGTGCTGTTGCTGTGGGCCATCAGTGGAATGAGGGCATTTTCCGTAAAGCAGGGCAGGCTAGGGGGAAAAGATGCTCTTTGGGGCACTACTGTTGATTACAGGAAATAATTTGAGTCTCTCAGTTATCAAAAATGTTACCAGCACATAAATCAGTGAATCGGAAGCAACCGTAAATGAGCTCAGGTAAGCAGACAGGTCCCAATGCAAGATACGCAGTATTTATTTAGTAAAGTCGACTGAATATTTTTGCCGCTTATATAAGTATAACATGCCGGGAGGGAGGAAATGAAGCCTTCTCCTCATTTGCTGGGCACATGAGGGCTGGCCGTGTTACCAAAGAACCTGAAGATTCAAAATGTCCTCTCTCTATCACTTGTGGGCCTATATCTAAAGAAATGGTGGCAGTAATTGAACTACTCAGAGCCTCCACGACCCCTGTGATCCATGTGATTCTATGTTTGACAAACAGGGACTCGGGTAAAGGGAGAACAGGAGTACCCCGGTGGGGAATGTGCAGGCTTGATTGTTCACAGCAGATGTTCCGTGTGAAGCACTCCTCGTTTCATTTTTTCACCTCCTCTTGAAATACAGAAAATAAGTCGCATAATAGTAATTGAAACCAGAGAACCAGTTTATTTATTTTAGAAATTTTCATGTTCACATGTACAGTAGGGCGGTTTTATACACAACGACTCCGGGGACCGAGAGTGGTCGAGGTCCTCAGGAGTTAGCGTGCGCTTTTGGAGGACGGGGTGTTATTTTCTTGCATTTGCTAAAAGTGGGGGGGGGGGGTGTTCGTTTTGTAGCCGGTGTCCAGCGGGGATGTAAACCTAACCCTGGCCATCGCTCAGGTTTTATTTTCCCCATGTCGCGCTCGCCACTTGACTCGCATTAGGCTCCCTCACCGGGAGCTGTGTCAATGTACTCCTGAAAGGGACCCCAGATTAAATTTCTCTTTCCTCCGGAGAGAGCAGCGCTGGATGTTTCTTCCTGAGTGACCGTGTACGGTATCGACATCAAGCAAATAAATAAACATGAACTGGGGCTTTTTAACAGGGGACGGGGTGGGCGGGGCGGGGCGGGTCGACGGGGGGCAATCCGAGCGGTCGCCGCTGCCGGCAGCCCTTCCAGATCGGGCCCCGGGATGTTTAGCCGTTTGATTCAAGCCAACGGGATCGTCCGAAATGTTTTCCGTTTGGACGGGGACTGCATTGACCGCATCCCACCTCCCACGCCCCCCCCCCCCCCCAAACACACTCCCACCCCCCTTCTTCTTCACTGGCTGTGTTGTTGTTTCCTGCCGTGGGCGAACGAGTGTTAGACCGCTTCAGTGTCCCTGCTCTGACGCGCCCAGACACCTGCCTGCCTCTCATTTGCATATGTACACAATATCCTTAATGGGTCACTTCCTCTGCCAGCGAGAACAGTTTGTGCTAAGTCGGCAGTGTAAACTCGATTTGACAGAAGCGCTGGCCAGAACCGGTTAGTCTCGTAACATAATTCACAGACAAAAGGTACTGATTTCAAATCGCTTTCACACCCATTGTCAGCACACAGTTCCATTTTTCCCGCCCAATGCAATGTCATCCAGTTGATCTTAATAATCTGCCTCTTTTGAATCGCCCGGCTTTTATGGACAGTTGAGCAAAGGAATTCATTCAAACCTGGTCTTGGACCTGATTCAAGCCATTTATTCCCTTGTATGTGCATTAGCTATTAATTTTTTTTTAGCTATGGCAAAGCCACATGTGTAAATGTTATGCGTTCTACACCGGAAATGAAAACGTAACAAAACCGTTTATTTTAGGAATGTACCCCGATATGTTGTAAATACTGTTGGTTTGCTGAAGCTTTTAGCTCAGATTTAAATTGCTGCCTGACATGATTTCATCGAGGGCAAAGGAATTCAATAGCTCTGTTTAGTAAAAAGGGAACATTTTTGTTGTTTTTTTTTTTTTTTTTTTTTGCCTGCTTGCTCTGTATTGAAATAAATGGAATGACAAGTGGGAATGTACATTTGGAATATTACTGCGCAGAAATGCAATGGCATACACGTGAAGCAAACTACTTCAATCAAAAATCCATCAGGATAAACTAATTTGCAAGAAAACAATTTATTGAATGGCTAGACCTTTGGTACAGCATGAAATGGCTGGGTTAATGTAATGCAATGTAATGAATATGTTTCTTTTTAACCTCCGTTTTCATGACATATTGTTAGCGTGAATAGCAGGCCATTTAATCTTATTTATAGAATTGTATTAGAAGAGCAGCATTGTTATATAATAGATTAAGCTATGAAGACCGGCCACAGCTAGTTGACGGGAAGTTCCCCAGACACTTGTAAAAAAAAATTCAAAACGGCTCACTGTACATTTGCAAGAAATTGAGTTTCACCCGGCGCTAAAGAAAGGAACGATATGGGAACGATAACATCATAATGTCAGCTCGGCTTTCAAAGGTGGATCTTGTGGTAGCAACAGAATCGGCCATAATTGAAGCCTCCACTGTTCCCTGCTGCAGCTCAGAGCGCGTGGAAGTAGCCGAGCTTGGCCCTGCGGCACGATGCAGAGGAGTGGCACATTCCTATTGCAGGCTGTTTACTCTCCTTGCTTGAATGTGTGTTAGGGCCGCACTCTAGCCATCGTTTTGTGCAAAACCTGTTAATGGAATCCTCCCTGCTTCGATTGTCCAAGCCGTTGACCGAACAGTGTTTCATGAATCTGTGAACTTCACACTACTGTAGCTGTGTGCATTGTTGTTGTAGCATCTTTGTGTTTTACATTTGTCAGTGAAAGTTTGTGTTTTTTTTTGTTTTTTTTCCACAGGAAACTTGTCTCTTGTCACTTTTGACTTTGCCATTTATATTTTTGGGAATGTCAAACTCTTTAGCTCATGAACTTTTCAGCTGCTCGCATTAACCCATGATAAGTTCATCAATGTGGAATGTGCGCGTGCTCAAACTCATGCGTCTGTGCTCATGTTAGGATGTGTGTGTATGTGTCTGTTTTTGTGAAGTATTTAATTTGAAACCTATCCAATTCAATTTTTATTGCATATACTAAGATTTATCGAATGTCCCAGTGGTCCTTCTGTTGTAACCAAGTTTTATAATCTTAATTTTCCACTTGAAAATAAATATCTACTGTAGTATTCATAACCTCATCAAAACCTGTCCTAAACAATTTTTTCTCAAAAATATGAAAAGGTTTCTAATTCAACAATTAATTAGGTTTATTTTAAGTGGGTTCTTGAAAGTTGAACAATACACAATCATCATTTTCTCTACGCTGCCTAATGCTTTTTAAAATATTTTTTTAATTAATAAAGAAAGTAACTTTGAATTCAGTTTCATTCGACTAAGAGCTGCATTACACTGCATTAACAAGCTTTAAACGAGAGCATCATAATTTTTTGTTTGAAATGCATAATATCCCCCCAAAAAAAACACAGAATAAAAAGCGAATAACCCCCAAAATTTTTTTTAAAAAAAAACTGAATGAAGAGGCGATTGGCATGAAGTCCAGGAGCGTTCCAGCGTGAGAAACAATGGCCATTTTGAGCAGGGGGAGCGCTCCTTTCCCTACGCCTGGCTTGGCTGCTGCTCAAGTGCAGCTCCTCCAGACAGAGGGAGCTGCTGCAGGGAGCCCAGTAGATTAGCAGAACAAAGCCCCCCGCGGCCCCGGCGTAGAGCCGGCCCCCACCCCAACAACCCCCCCCCCCCCGGCGGCATCCACGCCGCGGAGCCGTGACTCCGGAGTCAAGGAATTCCCATTCTGTCATGGGAAAACCGCGGCGGCGGAGGAGGGGGACCTGCCTCTTGAAAGCCCCTTTGTGTGAGCGCTTTTAATTGGGGCCTGCTTTGAAAAGGCAAGGTGCAAGAAAAAAACTTTAAAAAAAGGGGAGGGGGAACTCGAATATCTTTTAAAAATGAACAAAATGGACAAATCGCTCTTGGTAGAAATTCCTATACACTTGGGGTGGGGGGGGGGGTTGTGAATTGGACGGGCATTACCCACGCCGATGACACGTGAAATGACGCGTTGAGCGAGACGGGGCTGTATTTACAAGACTCTGAGGTGTCACTGTTCCCGGGTAATGCACAGATAACCTGACTGTTACAAGTGCCTTGTCCGGGCACTGAGATGGAAGTCAGCCGCTTTATATTAGGCCAATTTAATTAGACTCAATTCAATGGAATTAATTAGAAAAGTGCTACAAGATTTAAATAGAAAGGTGATTAAAGTCATTGTAAATTTTTTCCGCTTCTGTAAAAAAGCATTGTTTAATAATTCGATTTTAGGAATAACTTATGCTATACGGTATCAGTTTGTGTGCAAAAAGGGTGGAAACAATTAAAAAGAAGGTTCCTTTTAAATGAGCCCACACAATTACCTTACAATGCCGTATAAATGTCACCGTTGCACAATGGCTGTACTTTCTCAACAAGTATTTGAAACATGAAGCATTTTCATTAAATTGTGAATATTTTTCAACCAAATATTAGGTGGCAGACTAATGGAGTAAAACATTTGAATATTTTGATGAGTATTCAAATCCTTTCTCATGAAAATGTATTTTAGTAGAAAATGAATGTATTCATGGGGATTGAAATTAAGTTTTGCCAACAGATAGGAGATTGACAGTTTTACCAGTTTCCCTTGATCGTGGAATTGCAGAAGCGACCTTTGAAATCAAAAATGGCCATGATGAGAGTAGCTTTTTTTTCTCCCAAAGAGGAAATGGATGTTTCAAAAGAGAGACAAATAACTTTAATTATAACTGACTGTTCAACAATAGAGTTTAGTGGGAAACCTTTTCATGTTTTCCCCCAATAAAATAAGACGAAAGGTGGATTTGCATGTTGATTGATCGCTTGCCAGTCTACACACTACAATTAGCTAACTCGTGCAGTATGTGCAGCTGGCTAAGATACACGGTCAGTACTGATTGACTCTGGGTTCAGTATAATTGGCAATGACCAGTTTCTGTTCATTGCTATGCTACAGCGTGTTACAGTAATCACTGAATGAATTGGAAGTTTGGGAGATTAGATATGGCAGTAGCTATATTTGTTGTTGTGCTTTTCAGTGGGTACGTTTATTTTATGTCCTTTTAAATAGCGAAATAAGTTAATGTTTCATTTATATGATGTCTCTCTGTCACATAAGATTTTTAGAGTTTTCCATCTTCTGCATTATCATTTGGTGTTTTGAATGTGTTTTCAATATGGATTTGAGTATTTTTTCCACATTATATGACTATATGTATTGATTGTAATGTGTTGGCTTATGACTGGACAGTTAATAATGGCGTTTGTAGCACTGGTATTGGTATATTTAATTGGTAATCAAAATGATTGTTGTCCAAGTGCCCTTTGTGCACGTAAGAAATCTGAAGCATTGAAAGAATATCGAATTTCAAAACTGTCCGACTACAAAGAGCAGCAATTAATTTGTGATTCATATTGCCCTTCCTGCTGGCGATGCAGCAGCCAGGAGAGCCCTGTTTTAGAGCCTGTAGTGAGCTCCAAAATGGACACGCGCGGTGATGAATCACGTCCCCTGCACTGCAGCACACAACACGTCTCACTCAACAGCCAATGATGAAAACTCCACGGGAGCCGCCGAGAGAAACCTTCGGCTGGTCTTAATCCTCCAAATGTCAAAACCCTCTGAAATAACAAGGCAGCGGTTCCTGCAGACACGTGTACGTACACAACGCATTCTTCCCCGGCCGATTCGCGCCGCCCGTTTCGGCGATACGAGGCCAGCCCCGTCCTCTTAAATATAAATGTTGCTCTTTGATATACATGAGAGCTTAAAAAGATGATGGTATTTGCGTTTGCTAGCCGACTGAAAATGTCGGGGTTTCCTAGACCTCAAAAAAAAAATACATCAAAAAAAAAATTGCCTTGGATTTCCATGGCACACATTCTGAAGTGTACATCTCCAGACTATTTGATAGGGAAATAAGCTAAAAAGGAAAATATTTAAATTTTTTCCCCTTTCTGCTCAGCAGCATGTGGTAGGTACATTTTTAATCAGTACAGTAGAAAAATGTATTTAGTATCATAAAAAGGACAGGAGAAACTAGAGAATGCTAACAGATCCATTAGCGGTGATTTGTTGGAACTGTGTGGCAGGCAGCGAGTGGATTTGAACAAAGGGCATCACAGTGTTCACATCTCAAACTGAGCTTGTCATTTTACCCCCTTTTTTTAGGCTAAAAGTATCTCTTGTATTCAAATGCATATTTTGACATCTTCAGTCAAGGTTTTCCACATCAATAAGCTGCACAATGTGCACCGTGCTTAAGATTCCATAATAAAACAATCCGCGGCTTATAACGATCAAAATATTTGATCGCACTGGACAAATGCGATTTTCTCCTTAGTTGCCGTAAAGGTGCACCATTGGCTTGAGAATTGCTCTGACATGCACATCAATATGCATCAGCGAGGAGCCTTGCGGTTTTATCATATAAGGCGCTCTGCTGCAACCTGTGCATCTTCATCTAAAGGAACACTGGATTCAAACAGATGGACGGAAGGAAGAAAAACACAGTTCCTGCCAAGTTGGGAGCACTGAGGGAGAAACAAAACAAACCAGGGGGTCGGCGGGGGGCGGGGGGAGGTTTAGCAGTGGCCTGACAAAGGGTTAACAATAGTTGGATCCCTCTCGCTCTACAGAGAGGCTTACCGTTTTTTTGAGAGAGTATAGCTGGCAAAGCATCGAGATTGAGCTCGCGAGGATCAGATTCATATCTGTACGTGAACAAGAGAATATACGTCCAATGCGCTCTCCTGCAGCTCTGTGTCCTCAGTTGAAGCTTTGTGCTGGGCACAGCTGAACAGCGTTGGATTCAATTCAGTTTCAGGGGCAGCAAAGTGGCACCATTATTTAGATTTTTAAAGGGTAGTGGGGCGGGCCTTGATTTCTTCCATTACTTTTCATGTTCTGATAAAGAGCGCACTCTGATCAGATCGGAGCGCGGGGGCGTGAGTTTTATTTGAATCGGCGCCCCCTGGCCTTGGGGGCTGGGTTTATTGACAGATACCTGGCTCGTAACATTCACCAGACGGCCGGCTGGCAGGCCTTCCGCACAATAATGGCACTTTAATGGATGCGGGCTCTTCACCCAGACCTGTCTCAATGTCAGAGCAGGTGGAATAGCGACTATCGCTCGAGAAAATCTGCCCCACTGGACGGCGCTGGGACTGAGCGACGCTAAAATCCTAGATGTAGAAAGACTAGATCAGATCAGCGTCTTTGATTTGTGGTACACTTCCCTATCCAGCACAACAGCCACGCGTCCAAATGGACTCTCTCCCAAAACTAGCCTTCCATTATTTTATAATAATTTATTATTTAGGAATGACTTTCAAATGATAGGATCGACGTCCTGTACGCCTGTAATTTTATCCTGTAAGGATGAGCCGCTCTTTCATACATTCTGTGCTCATTCAAAGCAAGTGCAGCCATTCTTTTCCTTTAAAAAAAAAAAAGAAAAACTCATTTGCAACTCAGATTTTTTTTTTTGTCTCTCCCAGTTGGAATTAACCAGTCGTATGCATTGGCCCATCTCATTGTCGCCCGTATCCTCTGCCAATTCAGAAGCACGTTAACCTGTGATGCGTTCGCTGCCAAACGCTGCTCCTTCACACTCCGCAGTCCCCCAGGTGAGCTGTGCGGTCACTGCGTCAGGGGACTACACTTCACGAGCAGCTGGCACAGGCAGACCGCAGCTGCCCAATCAACCGGGTGGGGGGGGGGCGCTCTGGTGTGACTAGGAAGGTCCCACTGTCTGAAGCCCTACCTCCAGGGTGTGAAATTAACACCCGCCACCAGCCAACAATGGGAGTAAAATTTTGATTGTGGCTGCCTGGTAAGATTTTCTACTCTAGCAGACACTCAGGTAACCAACCAGGTTGTGTTATATTGTAAAAGGTAATGTGGCTGGTAAAATGTTGAAAATGACTGGTGATTTTTGGAATCCTCAAGCCGCTCTTGGCGGATTATATGCCACCGTCAGCACTGTCGTGTGCCGCGGTGCACATCCACACCGGAACCACAGTGTTTTAGCAGGATGAGCCACTCAGCAGTCCCATAGCTAGAACCATACTGTACATTCCCATTAGTGGAAATTCTTACCTTACCTTACCTTACCTTGTAGTAAACTGCTGCTTCCCAGGGGGGGTGGTATTGCGCCCCTGGCAGCACACAGGGAGGGAGCCGCTGAAAGGCGGCTTTGGCTGCTGGCCGCGACACGCAGCATGTCTGCACACACTCGCCACCGTCCCCGTGATAGGCTTAAAGGCCGCCGCTCCACTGACTTATCTCCCAGTCAGAGTAATTAATAAAGTTGTCATTTCCTCGGCTGTCAGGGCCGCAAGCAGCTCCGTACTGTAACAAAGGGAAGCCAGTGTGCTGGTTTAATTAAGTTGGTACTCCCGCTTGCTCGTTACCAACACAGACAGGTACTCGTGATTTGTGAACATTTTCGGGATAAGATAAAAAGGCTTCTCTGAGGCTTCTCGCTAAGTTGCAGTGAGTGAGTGTTGATGTTGTCTTATTACTGTCAATAATGTCACGAAAAGACATTCCTTTTCTTACCATTAAAAACTTACACAAATTCTCTCTGCCTAGCCGAGTACACGAATAGCCTACGGCTGGGCATTTACTGCAGCCGGTTTAAACCGGTGGAAGCCTCCCACTCTCAAACCACACATGAAACCCTGTTCTTTACTAGCTAGCCCAATTAATGTTATTAGTGGCTGTTGCTGTATATGCAGATGGGTGCCGCTCTCACAGTTTGACATGAGATGCGCAGGGATGCGGCCTCATGCATATACGCGCAGGCCCGTGCGTGTCCCAGCTCCTGGCTCAACACGGAGAGGCTTGTCAGGCGTTCCCAGTTCCGGGGCATTGGCTCTGACAGAGTGGCAATCGCATGGGGAAGGACAGGGGCCAGCTCTACTTAGTGGCCATCATGGTGTCGCCTCTCTAGGGCCCTGCCTCTCAAATCCAGCAAGCCCCCGACCCCCCCCCCCTCTCAGGTGCTCTTACAAGCCCTCAGACATTATGTGGCAAGCCTCCCGACTCACCCCCGTTCCCCCGTTCCCGGGCTCCGGGCGTTCCTGGGGGCCTGAGGAGGCAACGGTGTGACACGGTGAAAGGGCTGTTGTTGGGAGGGGGAGGGGGCCGAGTTTGGGTCTGAGTTATGCAGCATGGAAATCTGGACATGCTTCGTCTCACTGTTGCTCCTCTGCACCGGGCGTGCCAGCTTCCTGTCGAGCTCTCCTGAAGTGTGAGCATCCCTCGGTGCCTGTCTGAGCGGTGTGTGTGTGTGTGTGTGTGTGTGCGTGTGCGTGTGTGTGTCTGAGTGATATGATGCAGTGTGTGTACGAAAGTGTGCATATGAGTGATATGATGTGATGTATGTTTGTGTGTGTGTGTGTGTGTGTGTGTGTGTGTGTGTGTGTGTGTGTGTGTGTGTGAGATTTATAGATGGGCTGTCAGGGGCAGTAGGGACTCTGGGAAAATATCTCAGTGATGTGCCTCCTCTTCGCTGTGCCACCCAGAACAGACCTACTGTCACATTACGGTCAGTGACACTGCGTATACTTATAGCTGCCTTCTCAAATACACTGCACATGTCTAATGAATTAATTCTGATGTAAAAACCCTGGTGGACGGTGTCATTGAATTTAGTCAAGTTGTCATGACTGCGACGTGTGCCGTGATTTGGTCTTTGTTTTATTACTAATGTTCCACAAGAAGAATAACATAACTATTATATTGTCATAAGACTTAATCACTTGTTATCTGTCCTCAAGTCATTATTTTTTATCATTTCCCCATGAAACAGTCCAGTTAAATATACACCGGCTCTCTGAGCCATTTACTGCTCTATTTTATCATTGTTTTATTTCATTGTTTTATGTTATGTTTCAAACTCTAAGGTGGACGTTTCTTATGCTGTCAGAGTCCTTTTTATGGCTGCGATTCAACACCACAGCGCGGTGCGCGTGCACGGACTGACCTCCGTTGTCGTCGGTCCAAGCCTCCTTCGCCCGTCGAATTTTTATTCAGATAAATGAATTAATGAAACCTCTGTTAAAATTCCTCAATCACCGGCGCGGTCCGGTATTGAATGGTTTTTCTTTTCTTTCTCGAGAAAAGGGCTGGATCCTCTGGCCGTAGCGTTCCTCATTCATCTCATTCTCTTTGTTGTTGCTGGAAGGATGTTCCCTTGCCTGTTTTGGACCGTCGCCCGCTCCACTCTGCCAAGTGGGCTCGCCTGTAAAAGCTCTTCCTCCTCTCCCCTCTCTTCCGTAGGATCAGGCCCGGTCCATCTATCCCCATCAAACGCGCGGGCATCACATAAAACACGCGTTCGGAGCGGCGAGCTAATAAAAAATATTAGCCTTCGGAGCAACAAACGGTAAAATGCTTATAAAACGCACGAACAAAGTTCAGCACGTAGCTAACGCCTCGTATTTGAATATTATAGATCCCGTAGTTCCAAAATGCTTTGGAGATGCAGGCTGAAACAAAAGCGGCCCGCTATTGCCAAATAGTGTTACATAATTCAGTTCATGAGAAATGCCGGCGTATTCCAGCATCCCGTAATACGAGTGCGATGGCGCACAGTTGGTTCTCTGTACAATGAACAGAATTTTCTGCAATACGTGTCTGTTGGAATTCCAAAAAGAGCTTTAAATCATTTTTGGGAAATGTTACTTCTGAATATGACAATAGGACGCTTGTTACGAGCAGCTAATCTACTACTGTACTGTGCCGAGGGTGTAATTGAAGCCCTTTAAGACCGCTTTAAAGCACTACAGGGGCTTTTGTAATAGTCCAATTTCAGAAAGGTGGTCATGATAATGGTGATGATGGCAGGAAGCTGCAGCTAAGGGGCTTAAGCCCTGTAGAGCAGACTCGTGTCAGCGGTACAATGGCGCAGCACATCTGCAGGGAATTCCACAATCTGTGTTACTATTTTCAAACAATTTCAATCGGCTTACAGCCGGTACACCGTGTTCCCGCGCAGCTTCTCACTGTAAGCCAAAGGACTGGTGCTATAACTTTTACCGGCGCTATACTGTATATCTATCTCTGTATTGCGTTAGCATAAGCACTAGCTGAAGATTTAGCCGGGGCAGTATAAATCATTAAATGTAATGTAGAGCAAGTTTACCTGGCGTTATATATTATACTGTAGCCTTGCATTCAGCCCTGAATCCAGAGCATGAAATTGTGATCGTCTTGACCACAAGGCCGACACGTCTCACAGAACCAAAATGAAAAGGTCTTTTTAGTTCCAGACGTTAGTGCAAGGCCATAATGTGATTACAACGTTGGCCTACACACGCGGTACACGGGCCGCTGATACTCCCATTCCATTTTTCAGCCAACTTGTAGGAATGACATGATTCGAGTATGCTGTAAATTCTTTGTTTGACCTTCAGGCTGATTTTAGGTTTTTATGTCTAGGCCCCCCCCCCCTTCTCCACAGGTGAGGGGGGGGGGGGGCAAAGCAAGCCCTGACCTTCACACCTCACCTTCTTACTTTAACCTTATCAGCTGCCCTTTTTACCTGACAGTGTACCCCGAGTGTTGCAACTCATATCTACTGACTCAGTATGGTTTCATTGTTTCATTAGCCTTTTCTTTTCTCCTGGAAACAATGTTCTGACAAATCAGTGTCATATGGAGTATGACACTGTGTGTGTGTGTGTGTGTGTGTGTGTGTGTGTGTGTGTATGTGTGCATGTGTATATAGATACAGACATGTATGAGTACAAAAATTAGTTCTTAAGCTAATTCACCAGTGAATTTTTTTACAACCCTTTTAACTCTTCTTTACCATGGGTACCAACAAATTTGAGCATGTCTGTGTATATATATATATATATATATGTGTGTGTGTGTGTGTGTGTATGTCTGTCTGTTGATTATTAATAACACCAGCTGGCATCCCATCTCACTCCCCAACACACAGACGTGCGTTCTGCATATGCAAACCTGAGCAGGGTATATACAGTGGTATGCAAAGGTTTGGGCCCCCCTGCCCTGGTCAAATTTCATGTTTTGTTGAATCTGTAAATGAAAAGGAGTTAACACAACCTCTGCAGGGTACAAACTTGACATCTGATATATTTCTGCTAATTTTAATGCACAATTACTATTTATGTGCCAAATTTAGTTTGAAAAGAACAGTAAATGTGGCATGGTATTTTAATATACAATTAGATTAGAATATATAAGTAGCTCTGTATTTTTAAAGATGTGCGTGTGGGTTCAGCAGGCATACCAGTACTATTAGTGTGGTTTGCTTCAATATTAGAGCCACACTGCTCGAGCCATATTCATATATTGCCTATTTCATGTTTACCATAGGGTTAGACATTCTGTTCAGGTTTGTTTAAAGCCACAAAAATTTTCCAAGTATTTGTCAGTAAAAATGAGTTCTTAGTCAAACGTTGCCCCTCGCATCTTTGACTTGTTTATTGTGCGTGTTTTAAATGCTCAGTCAGAACCGTAGGCCTGTTCCATCACTGCAGTGTCCTTCATTGGCCCGTCACTTCGCTGGAGGGCACATACTCGCGGGGACACGTTTTCCAACCGGGTGTCGTCAGCCGCTGCTCTGTCACTCAGCAGTCCACCTGCTGAGCTGCTGCAGTTACTGCAAGAGAGGACTGTGCAGCAGGTTCACCCGCCGGTGTCACGCACACATTCGAGCGGCGATGTCGCTGTAGAGTCGTGAGCCGGGGAATGCTTTGACTGCTGAAAGCCCTTGACAATCTAGTGGCCAATTATGCGTCGCTATGAGGCCGCTCCCGACGACCCTCACTGCTGGCACAGTACGCAAAACAGCATGAAATCTTGGGGGTTTTGAAAATTCGTTGGCCTTTGGTATCAAAATGAAGCTCAAACCATTTTGTCATAGTAGTTCTTTCATTGCTGTCCTACATTGATGGACTTCAGCGCAGCAGTTTGTGTACAGATTTTTGCTAGTGTTGTGTTGTGTTATCTATATTACATTTTCGCCACTTATTGACTTGCTAAATTGCTAAGACTTTATTTTATGGTCAAGTAAGTGGCATAATGTATGTTAATGCACCGAAATCAGTTTTTTCCCAACGTCTGCTTTTACTTAGATTTTTTTCTCTTTGCAAATGAAATGCTTCTGTTTTCTTCCAAAATATTTTAAACCATGAACCAGAATCACACATTTCCCACTTGCCTGATGGGCTTTAAAATAACTTTTACAACATGCATGGTCCAGGTAGCAAAATGATCAAATTCAGACTGCCCGCCTCATTCAGCGCGCGCCTACATGCTCCGTGAGCAGTGAAATCCTGCAAATGGCTTCTTAATCTGTCAAGGGTTTGCCAAAGTCCTGAGTGAATATTGCATGACCGGTAATTGTGCGACTTGTAAGGCAGTCGTAACAATACTCCTGAGCCGCTGACATGGTGGGGGTGGGGGCGGGGGCGGGGGAGGGGGGGGGGTGTCTGTGCCTGAGTGCTGTCATTTGTCATATGAATCATGCATTGAGCCCACCGCGATTTGCAGAGAATATTTCTCACGCGACAGAACGTGCTGAAGCCGTTCCCTCGCCGCTTTTCGGCACGCTCGTTTCAGACGCGTCTCTCGCGTGGGCGTACAGACACTCGGCATCGCTGTCAATAATGGCGCCGTTAGCTCCCGCTGAAGAAGGCGCCCAACGGGGGATATAAAGCGGCGGCGTGAGGCCCGACGGAGACGCTCAGAGATCCAGGTGATTCACCAAATAGCGGCTCTGTTTAAAGCCGACCGTGATCTATCGCGTTAGCCGTCGCGGCGGCGTCAGACACTGCCCCTGCAGCCCGATCGGAACTGGTGCGTACACAGCATCAAGCTCCGCCCTGCCCATCGCGTGCAACGGGAGACATTTTTTGGGAGGGAATTTTTTAGTGGAGAAGGGAGGGAGGGGTTGTTTTTTATTTATTTAGTATTTTTGCAACTGGCCGGTTTGCCTATCAACACGGTTGGCTGTCCTGTAACTCCCCCACCCAACAGCCTTGCGCCGCAGTTTTGGGCGCTGGGGTCCCCCTGCAGCTGCCGACTGGAATTCATGAGCCCCCAATTCATCATGACTCCAAACGAAAAAGCGCTCGCCCTTTGAACCCCCTTCTCGGATTGGAATGAGGTGCGCCTCCCCTGCTCCCCAACCCCGGCGCGGTCGGCGAACGCGGCCCAGCTCTGCTCCCTGTGCGAAATCGATACACTATATCTTTCCTCCTGACCTGCTCGCTGACCCCGCTCGCTGCTTTCACGCTCAACGGCAATTGGTTTGAACAGCTTGGGCCCGCAGAAAACAAGCCGCCGCTGTTGGACGAGGGCTGTGTGAAAACCGTCTGCCTCTCGTCTTGACGCGGCGCCCACCTTAGCCCGCGTTATAATTATACATCACACGAAAGGACAGGGGCTCGTTATTATTGATTATTGTCTGTTAAAGGAACTGACCCGTTCTCCGCCGCTGGAGGAACGCACCTGGCTGCTGTAGATGAGAACAAGCAGCAAGGTTGTAAGAGCTCTTTCCTAATTTAACGTGGATGCATATGGGAGAATTGGCGAGCGTGTGTCACACAGAGCCTTAATGGAGCAGAGAAACAGGGACCGGTGGGACTGTGACAGCACGGGCTTGAGATTGGGGTCAGACCGGCTGCTGAAAATGGCTTCTTTCATTTGAATTCTCCTCTTAAGATAGGGGGGTGACTCCCGATATTCGATTATTCCACCGCAAAATCGCCATTCGATAACTTGGATATGCATTCAAATGCTCGTTAATTACGAAAAAAAAGCACAGCATTTTATTTTTGCTAATAAATATTCATGAAGGCGAGCTTCAGCATAAAGTAACGACTTAATATTATTTCCCGCCTTAAACTGTGAGCAAATGCAGATCTCTGCAGCGAGTCATTATTTACACAAAAATAACTTCTAAGAAATTGTGAGATTCATGGAGTGCTTTGGGTAAAAAAAAATAAAAAATTAGTAGGTTATTTGAATATTCCAAATTCGGAAGCCACGGAATATTCAAATGATGAAGTATTTGTTCCACTTACTCAAAGGCAGAGAGCTTGTTCTTTGGTGTTTAAAGTACACATCAGCCAGTGCTGGAAAAACAGTATTCTGCTCTGTGTGAAGCCCATTCTTGACTCCTGTGCAGTGCACTAAAACAGCCATCTTTCTCTCACTGCTGCTAAACCACAGGCCGTTTCCTAGGCCCTCTCAGGGTCCAGCTCTCATCATCGGCTGTTGGCTGTGCCTTACCACACACAAACGCCGCAGGAAGCTGATAGAAGCACAGGGGAAAAGGAACGCCATTATGTAATGTGTAGAATGACTGAAAATTCAGTTTGTGTGACTGGGCGGAATATTATGTGTAATTGGACACGTGTGCCGAGAATATCAAAATGAGTCTGCAGATGTGGAATCCGGTATATAATAAAAGTACAGTATGACTAAAAAAAAACGTGTGTTCTCAGAGATTGGATTTTGAAAATGTTTTGGGGTGCGCCAAAAATAATTTTGGTGATGGCTTGCACAAACCTCCCTGTTTGAGGCCAAGTGACTGAAGTACCGGGTGTTAATCTTTCAAGCAGGTGCAGGCAGGTTGAAAAGACTTGGAATTCAAAACCTTTTAGCACATGTTATTGCACTTCTTACATGCGAGAGAGCTAGGTTTGACTCAGGACCAACACATCTTTCACAGGTGCTGTAAGCTTAGAGAAAAGCTCTGTCACCCTTTTTTCTCAATGTCTTGCCATTCACTTCAATGAAAAATTTTACCTTTTCTATATTCAGCCAGTCATTTCAAATTGCTTTTAGTGGATTTCCAGTCGTTCCACACTATTATAGTCGAGCACTGCACTTAACACTTACAATCATATAATTTGAAGTGCATGGCAGATTTTCCCCCCCACTGTTTAGTAAATCAATTTACGCAAAGTTATGCAGTGTTTTTGTACTCCACCCATATTTTGTGTTTGAATTGTGATGAACCCTGGTTCTGCCATTAATGCCATTAAAGGAACAATATATTATTTGAAACCCCATCTAGTGTCCACAAGGGAGAACTGCAATCACAACCCAAAGTATGATTCCACCTCGCTAGTTGCTCTCGATGGAAACTCAGCCCCTGCGAGTGGTTGCCAACTTCTCTCACAAGTTCAACCTGTGTCTTTGCGCACGGTGATAGTACAGTGCTGAATGTGGTGTGAAGGGAAGCTGGCTATTTTAGCATCCAAACAATGAGCCATACATCGGACAAGTAACAAATAATACTCTTTCATGTGTTATATGAGCCACAACAGACCTTCGCTTCAACAACTGCACAACACAACAACAACGTTATGGGAATGGGTTGGAAGATTTAACATCCACAAGCCACCTTCGTTTCAACAACTGCACAACACAATAGCCAGGCTAGCTATCATGATGTAGACACTGGTAGATAGGCTAACGTTACGGAATGGGTTGGAAAATTCAACATCCACTAGCTAGCTATCAATGTAATTCACAGATTTCCATAAACATAAGGCTAGCTAGCTGCTTATCTGCATTCTGCACAAGGCATTCGCTATTTCAAGGGCTCAGAGTTAGGCTAAATGTGATGTTGTTTTCACTGCAAGAACTAGCTAACCCAAACGGCTAAGTTACACACAAATATTATGTAGCTCTGAAGTCATAATTTAGCAAAATATAGCAAATGTTCAAATGTTAGCCTGTTAGATCTGAGTTATATCTCATTAATGAGATCATAGATATTGCTAGGCTAAAGACTGCAACATCACATTGTCTAATGTTATTTTCGGTCCTGCTATAAGTTACTTTGCAACACAGCTTACGGACCGTAAATATATATTTGATATATTTAAAATGACAAATTCATAGTCAATATAGTTTTTAGAGGAAAAGCAATACTTTTACTCTGCATCTTTCTGCAAGCTCTGTGAATGTCTTTCATTATTTTTCTACTAAATGTAGACATATCATACCTTTAGGTACCATTGTCCAGTAGATCTGGAAGGTTTTCTTCTCCTGAGTTATTTTTCCATAAAGTTCAATAGGAAAATTTGTCAGGAGAAACCACCCTTAAAGTGATCCATCTATATCTACTCCATATCTGGCAGCAGAGTGATGGTTTGAGGCTCGTTTGATACCTCAGACCCTTGATGACTTGCAGCCATTTTACCAACCATGTATTCCATACTGTTCCAGCATAATTTATAGCTAAATCTAGTCCCACCCCCCAATTGCCATAGAGATCCATTCAAATGCAGAGACATTATAGTATTGCTTGTACGAGTACCAGAAAATAAGATATCAAGAGTTTTTTGATGTTGTTGGGCCACAGACATCAGGAAGTCATGGCATGCAAAGCCAAAGGATATGCGACCAAATATTAAAAATTTAAAGGCACAGTCAACTTAGTGTATGTAAACTTCTGACCCACTGGAATTGTGATATAGTGAATTAAAAGTGAAATAATCTGTAAACAATTGTTGGAAAAATGAGATGTCCTAACACAAAGTAGATGTCCTAACTGACTTGCCAACACTATAGTTTGCTAACATGAAATCTGTGGAGTGGTTAAAAATTAGTTTTAATGACTTCAACCTAAGTGTATGTAAACTTCAGACTTCAACTGTACATGTAAACATTAAACAAGCTTAACATCATTTAAAACCTTATTAATTTTAAACTGAAACGTCATTTGCATTTATTCACTTGGCACAATGCATGCATTTTAACATGAACGCTGGATAAACACTGTACCAGTTGTACCGCATGAGGTAATTTATATCTAGTCCCTGGGCAGGTTACACCATTTTGTGGCTTTAGCTGCCAGAGTAGAGGCACTGTGTCCGCCGTGTTTATATTAGGGGGAGTTACTGTTTTCTCTCGGTGGGTATCTGTGAGCTGAACGTAATGCCTTTTGTCACGAGGTGCTGCGCATAATGGGCTGTGTGGGGCATGGGGACCCCCCGATCTGTCACGAGAGTTAAGCAGAGGATCAGCCCCTGGCTGTCCTGCTAGCGGGCCTCAGTCCACTCTAACAGGACACATTGATGAGCTAGAGCTGAGCGGCAACATGTTCAGCATAAAATCAGGTCTGATGGAGTACTTTTGTCTCTAATATAGTACACGTGGTATATATATATATATATATATCTCCTTTGTTGGAGTTTATTTAACATAAGAATAAAGAATATCCGCACACTAACAAATGCTCCCTTGTGGTTTACTCAGGATGCAATGTTTCAACCAAAGAGGTGTTCGTCAGACATACGGTTATGTGTAGGAAGTAGGGGGTGTTCGTGAGATTGTATTCTTGACAAAGTCCTCTTTGGTCAATGCGTTGCTTTCTGAATAAACCATAAGGGAGCATTTGTTGGTGTGTGGGTATTCTTTATTTTTTTATCGTCTCATTCTTTTGCCCTGCAACTGGCCAAGCCAGTTAGATGTGCGTATACTACGTTCTTCTCAGAGTTTTTTTTTTAAGACCAAGAATTTTTCTGTTTACCCACCTAGTCCAACATTAACCGCTAATGTGGGCTATGATGTCATGTGGTCTTTTTTTCTTCTGTGACTGAGTGTATTCATAGCCAATAGGTGTGCCAGTATGTGTTGGGGTGTGGCGGGAGGATTGGATTGTTGCACTAACCAGCCAAGTTTGAAAGATGAGCAGTCTAAGTAAGTTATACAGCTGGACTCTGCCTCCCCCACCACCCCCCCAAAACCCGAGTGAATTATTGTTCAGCCGACCTGAGCAGCCACCCCGCCCTCTCCAAACTGTAATATCATACAGAGTTTGTCTGGAGAGATGCTGGCACTGCGCCAAGTCAAACTTCAGGAAGCCAATTCTCAAGAGCGTTTTCCCCGACTCCATAAACTTAAATTAATTGTTCCTAAGGAATTGTGCACGTGTTAGATTTACCAGAAAACGAAAGCACGGTTCTCATCCCTGGTGCATATATATATATAGACACAAACTGGTCTGCCTTAGCAAGCTTTGATATGTCATTTTGAATACTTTAGCGCCTAAAGTATATTGTATGAACTACGAACCGCCAAGAGTAGAGCCAAGTACACCTCATGAACGAGGAGCAAACCGCTGCTCTGCGTGTGATGTCAGAGCCCTGCTTTGAAGGCAGCGCTTAGCCGTGGTTACAAGGCCTCATTTTAGTGCCGGAATGCTTTCAATCCAATTCAAAAACCACAAGAACAACCAAAAGGTTGTGTGGGCTCACACAATGACACTGAATTATACCCAGTTCTCACCATTTCCGTACGATTTCATTTGGCAGTTAAACGTTGTGTGGAGGATTTTTTTGTTTTGTTTTGTTTCCTTCTCGCATTAGGTGGACAAGATAAATAGTTGACAATCGCTGCTTTGAGTGCGCGGAGTGGCGGTTGACGGCTCATAAAGGAGAGCTTTCATACCGTTGGCCAAGAGGCCGTTGGTGACACACAGGAGCCAGCGAAAGCTGCTTGGCTTCGGTCCTGAGCGCAGAGAACCCAGAGCTTTGTCACTCCTTCGCACGAGCATGACAAAAAACCGCAGAGCTGCTCCTGTCCCCTTCTCCCTATTTTCCCTCCCCCTCTTTTCCCCATATTTTGCATTTGTTGTACTTATCGCAGAATAGCAGGGCCCCGAGTTGGTTTTGGTTATGCGAGGAAGTGAAATGCAACTTCCAAGCTTGTCATGTATCAAAATGTTTGCTGGCAATTGTTTTAAAAAAAATCATTTTGCTATGAAGTAGCCTGTTTTCAGCTGAGCTGTGGAGAGATGGATTGCTTTCTGGAGTTTTTGACAGGTGTAATTGTTAAGGCGTCATCTGTTCTTGTTTGCACAAAATACATTTTAGCCAACTGTAGGACTTGCCCGCTAATCTTTCTCCCATCATTCCATTCTTTGCTTGCCACTAGACAAATCCCCTGTTATTTGACCAGATGGTGGAAAATCCATTCTCATGATAAGTTGCTTCTAGTTTGCATTTAGATTACCTGCAAAAATGGAACAATTTACTACTCTGCCTCTAACCATCTCTCTCTCCTTTTCTTAGTATAGATTTGACTTACTTGTAACAAATTATTGAAATCTTGATGAGTGTGTTAAAAATTAGCGGTAATACGCAGAGACAGAGGCACAAACAAACACAGATGGATAATACATGGGATCGTTGCTCTGTAGAGAAACAGATTCATCAGGAGCTAACAGACCCAAATACAGTTATCCCTTTTCCTGCAAAGACCTCAATTACTCCTTAGGCTAGGGCTTCAAGTTATCCGTACACACAGCATCAAGTGCTGTTTTTATTTTTGTGTTACATTTGCAGTTCGGAAATTCAGTCAGTTTTATTTATGGCTGTGCTGCAATATTTCTTACTGCCTTGATTTAGACGTAAAGTGTCAATAATACATCACATTAAAAATTTATATCTATGAATAAGCTTTATATTCTTTCCCGCAACTGAGAAAATGTAATACTTAATATCACATTTGAAAATATGCTGTTATTTGGTGGCTTTTAAATGTGATTTTGACATTTACAAGAACCACTGAGTTATTGTGGTAAGCTGTTTACAGGCACCGCAAGCCATAACATTTTTGATATGTTTGTTTTTGTACATCAAAAAGTTGCTTCTTGTCATTTGGGAATGATTCACGGTACTGCTGTGTGTTTTGTAAGTAAGCATTTTAGGTTTGTGTAAATGAAGAAATTATGGTCTTTACCACAAGAGCAGTAGGTACAAGGTAAACAGGCTTTAATGTATACAGGATGTACAAAACATGCCCATGGCCCAGGTGTTGAGCCTCATGAAATGCTTGAAAGGTGTATTATGTATGAATTAGCTGTCACCTTTTTCAGTCTTCTAGTGCAATGATGAGCTGTAATTTGCATAATCCTTTTAAGAAGTCAAATTATACTGTCATGTAGCAGATTTAACATGCTAGGTAGGATTTCATTGCTTTGCAGCTAATTAGTATGTACATTACAGGACGTCTAAATTGAGCCGCTCACTTCCCTGCCACACACGCACACGCACACGCACACGCACACACACAGTTAAAGGCATGTGTCCATTTCTTGTTTAACATATACAATGAAAGACAATGAAGATGGAAACTATGGCTGTATGTTCTATATCTTCAGAATTCATTCACCTGATGATAAGGATATAAGGATAGAGAAAGTGCATTAGTTGCTCAGAACTTAAGAGAAGTTCTTGAGATAACTGTTTTGACTGTTTTTCACAGTTTAGGCTAGGTTGTAATGGATATTGATTTAGCTTGCCAGTGCACATTTTATGCGGACAAAAACACACAAACATAACTTAGTAGAACGTGTAAAAATAAAGAAGCATAACATTGCGCGCAACTTTTTATTGCCTCAGTTATATTATTGAATATTTCACACAGTTTTGATGCACTTCATGTAGATTGCCTGGTCAGGATCCCTTTGTTTTTGAGATTAATATTATGATCAGCGTTGTGCAGCATTCTCCATCCTAGCAAATGTCTTTGTTTGGGTACCTGGAGGTAGACAATTGAGCTGGAAGATGAGTGGTGTTAGTGTAACTCAAGTATGATATCATTTGCCGGAAAAGACATTTTACGAGCAGGTTTTTCGGTGGAGCACCTTCTGGAAAAATTTTAACCAACACAGGTGTGATAATGTCACGATGATACACCTCGTATAAATTAGCTGTGTTTTTTTTTATTGCAATATGCTGAGCACTTCCACCATCCATTAATAAATACTACTATTATTAATACTCTGACTTTGTGCTACTTCCTGTCATAACCTTATGACTTTGCCAGTTGGGGCCATAGAGCCCCCCCCCATGGAAGCACATCTGTATCAGCAGCAGCTTAGAATTCCCAAGTTTTTGCATGCATAAGATGTGAACATACATACGTTCGTGAACGTATCCCTTTTTTCTCTAAAACGGTACCTTGCTGTTATTACGTGGTGTTTTTGGTTGTTTTGTTCACATTCCCTCGCTTCCGTTTGAGAACTTCAGCAGTGCGGTGCGAATGCTTTTGACATTTCTGTTAACGCTGCACGAAAGAGGAACACAATTCCCTCCCTGTGTATCGTACCGACACGAGGTCTGCCCACCCCCTCACAAATCTAAAAGCACAAAACGGGAGGAGTGAGTCATCTCGCAATGAGCGATGGTCAAAAAAAAAAAAAAACACTTTGTTACAGTCTACCGAAAGGATGGGGCCTCAGTCACCTGACGCTTGAATGCGGCGGGACTTATCAGGCCCCCCGTTTCTCCCAGGTTCCAACAAACCAAACAGGAAATTAAAGTAGCGTTGAGCAATGAGCACTTCGACTTTTCATTTCAAAAACAACAACACTTTTATTGATATCGCTAATGAAAATCAGAGAGGTCAGGCAGATTAAGGCTGGGTGAGCGACTCCGGGCGAGAACATGATGTTGCAATCATCGCCCGGTTTCAAAGTCGCCTGCAGTTCATTCTGTGACTGATGACGGTGGCACTGCGCGAGGCTTCCAACAATCAAGCTGAATGGGCGATTCAATAAAATCAGTCGCTGAAAGGGAGAGACAACAGTAAATTTAATTGTCTTGCTGTAATTTCCACCACGACCACACCGTTCTTATTCCAGTGGTTTGTGATGAAAGTAGAGCTTGGCAGTAGGAAACCAGCAGGCCTCTGCCAATGAGGTTTAGGCCTAATGCCATCCTGTAGCACTGGAAGTGCACTTAATACCTGCCAATTATTAGCATTTATTTGCTAAGCAGAAGCCCTTATCCCTGGTGACATACAGAGTTTACATTTCATATACTACCTATTTATACAGCTGGATATTTCCGAAAGCAATTCAACAATATACTTCACTTCCTGGTCACTGGTTCCTGGTGGTCTGTGGGAAGAAAACCCTGCTGTTTTGTGGTTACAAGTCTGGTTCCCTAACCACTGTGTCTTATTACTCTGTTAATACTCATTGTAATGCAGTATAATGGTAAGTATTTGCTAATATCATCATGCATTGTTATATTCTGATGAAGCATGTAGATGTTACCATAGATGTTACAATATTGGTCGCAATTAAAGGCCCACGCACATAGTTTTTGTGTTTTTTGAGGTTTTCATATCATCCCGGAGCTTTTCAATTGTGTTCCATACTAGTTACAAGAAAAGAAAATTGCAATTTTGGTCGAAGTATGCATATTTCAGGGTTTAAATGCGATTTCTTGGTAAAACGATTCCCCACGTGATATGTTTTGCATAATTTGTCGGAGTCGCAATCCGAATATATACATACAGGCGGCGGGGTTTGGGACTTTTAACAAAAGCTACGTCACTGCTCTTTGCTAACTTTTTGTGGGCTTTTCAAATACTAAAACCAGGAAGAGAATGCCGAATGTTTACTTCTTTATTATTTTGAATGCTTCTTATTTTAACTTTTTTTCCCCAATTTGGAATGCCTAATTGTATAGCGCTCTCTGGCCCGACCTCTATTGATTCGGGAGAGCTCAGACAAGCACGTGCTCTCCTCTGAAGCATATGTCAGCCACCACTTCTTATCACACCTTCTTATACAGAACAGTTGCAACCACCAGGGCAACACGAGCAGCCAACAAGAACACAGGAAAAATGCACAACACCAGATTAACTATTCATAGTAGAACTTACTCAATTGACCCCAGGACAAAAATATCAAGGGCATATTTATACCATATACTGCGTTTATAGACTGATTTTTAAATGGAATAATTTTAAATGATAGGCCTATATGCTTAACATGCTATAGTAAGACTTAACTGATGAAATACCAGTCCACTGTTATTAAAGCAGCCTACTGGCTTTTTTGAATCTTTAAAATTTCAATGCTGCATTCATTATTTTTCATACTGCCTTTGTTGTTTGGGTGTTGAGGGTGGGTATAATGCATAATTATAATGCTTGTTTCTTCAAATTATTATTTTGTCATCTTTTTTGTTGCAATCTTTTTTGTTGCGCTGTTTATTTTTGGATGTTTAGCTCTGTCTTTTAACATCAGAATGCTTTCCCTACCAAAGACAATAAAACCTCATGAAAATTATATAGAAACTTAAGGAAAGGTGTATTTATTTTCCCATTTAGATTTTCTGGAATTCACTTACGCTAGCTACACTGCCTGGCCAATAAAAAAGTTGCACGCTCTAATATTTCGTTGGACCACCTTTAGCTTTGATTGCGGTGCGCATTCGTTGTGGCATTGTTTCGACAAACTTATGCAACGTCACAACATTTATTTCTGTCCAGAGCCAATTTTTGGCCAAGATCTTGTTTTGACGATGGGAGAGTCGAACCACTCCGTAATGTCTTCTCCAGCACATCCCAAAGACATTCAATGGGGTTAAGGTCAGGACTCTGGTGGCCAATTCATGTGTGAAAATGATTCCTCATGCTCCCTGAACCACTCTTTCACAGTTTGAGCCTGATGTAGCTTGGCATTGTCGTCCTGGAATATGCCCATTGATGGGATAACCTGGTCATTCAGTACATTCAGGTACTCAGCTGACTTCATTTTATTGCTGCATAATGTTGCTGAGCCTAGACCTGACCAATTGAAGCAACCCCAGATCATAACACTGCCTCCAGAGGCTTGTACAGTGGGCACTATGCATGACGGGTGCAACGGCGACCTTTTTTTTTGGCCAGGCAGTATAATTCGAACAGTTCTGCATGATGGTTTATATCATACAACACAACATGTGAGTCAGGGCCTAGGTTTTATTTAAGGAGTAAAGAGTTATGGACATATATTCACAAGTGGAAGTCTACTTAAAATCTCTCAATGATTAGATGCTGAGGCTCTTCGTATGCATTTCTTTAAAAGTGTTCTTCAAAAATTGAGCCATATGAAAACTAGCGGGGATCCCTTTAAGAAGGTAATAGAGCTGAATGTTTCCACAGGGATGTTGTACAAATCTTGTAAGCTGTCAGTGGAGTGGCAGGCTTGGGGCTCATGAGTTCTGATGTAGGGGGAGGTGGGCTACCACCCTAACCGCGGAAGGGGGTTGGGGTGGGGACTGGGTTTGGGGGGGTGAAAGCGGGAGAACCTGGTCCGTGTTTTATGTTTCCAGTTATTTGACGTGTAGTTTAAAAAAAAATATATATATATATATATCTCATTCATGTAAACTCCATTATTTTCCATTGTGAAACATAGCTGCTCCTTCACCCCACGGTAACTCAATTGCCACATGAGACCCCGTGTCGGTAAGTGTGGTGGATAACAGCTTCCAGTGTTTTTCTACTTTAAAGCCTTGCAGCTGGGTAGCCGCAGTTAGTTTTGCGGTTAGCCCTGTGACGCGAAGCCCTGCGTTCTCTGTTTGGTTGCCAGCATTAGCCCCAGCCAGTGAGTCATTACATGGTGGGCCCTGCCAAACTTTTAAATACCAGAAAATAACACCATTTACCGCGTGCAGGGCAATTATTTCTGTGAAAAATTACACAGGGGTTTTTTATTTGTGATAAACCCCCTTTCTTAGCGGAGAAAAAACCGAAGACGCAGCCGGCCCTTTTCAGGCCTTAGCGAGGCCCATTAATATTTATGGCCTGCTTTGCAAAGAAGCGGTGATAAGCGTCGGTTGAATATTAAGTTTGACTTCATTTTAAAAAATGTATTAAAAATATTCACTAAATTAAAGAAAGAAAAATAAGGTAAAGAAAAGCCAACGCTTTCTAAAGAGGTTAAATAGTTCAGTCAGCAAGTAAGCAAAGGCAAGAGGCGGCAAACTTCAGAGACCTGTAGGAATATCGAATATTCAGTGATTTAGTGAGCTGTTGAGTCTCCTGAATAGGGATGTAAATGGTACAGGGCTGTGATGCACTTACAGATGCACTCTCGCCCGTCTGTTTTCTAGCCCAGGGAGAAGGGTGGAGGGAAAGAAGGCCTCTTAAAACCTTGAGTTGTCCAGACTCGCATGCCGACAGAGCAGGCTATATCAAAGGCATACATATGAATTAGCAGACTGCTTCCACCTGCGTGTGGAAATCTGGCTCTATAACACCACAGAAAGTTTCAAAATGAAACAATGACATGAAGGAAGCCAAAGAAATTAAAATGGCTTCATGCCACATTACAGTTCGATGTTCATAACATTAATCAGAATTCATTATTGCTTCATTTATAGTTTTCGTGAAGTTTTTTTTGTGTAAAGCTTTTGCACTTGAAATGAAGGTCGCACTTAGAATTTTTTATTTGTAACAATATCATACATGTAATTATTTTATTTCTTAATCACAAAGGGTTTTAAGACGTATATCTGAGCTTTGAAATATGCAATGACATTGAGAATGCTTGAGAAGGATGTTATAATTGTTGATTAATGTTCATCTTGCAGGCATTGATGGTTAGCGTAGAGGTGCTATCCCTATGTTCTATGTTATGAGCATATAATACTGCTGCTATTTGATATCGTCACAAGGTTGCAACTTTTCCACTACTTTCTTACTGGTGCATTATTGGATGGCAAAAAAGACAGAAAGCAAATCGCTACTCCTGAGTAAAGATTTTCTCCCTGGTTAATTACTGTAGGCAGTCAATTACATTTGGGTTTTTTTCACAAATATAGATCTGCACAATTATTGTGCAGATCTGTATCTGTTGCCCAGCTCCTGCCATTGATTTAAATCGTCTAACTGCATGGAAGCATTTGTTTGCATTTCTCAAGTGTTGTGTACACAAAAGTTGAAGTGGTATTTGATAAATAGCATGTTTATTGTACAGGGCATTGTACAAGTATTTCCTTTCAAAAATATATTTGCGTTGACATATATTCATGGCATATACATGGAAATGTATACCCTTTAGACGCATAGTTTACACACATTGCTCGCCAGCGAGCCACACTGGTCAATCGGGCACCTGCAATATTTTTTCAGGCTGCCCATGAAGCGTTTTCTCCCAGCTCATATCTGCGCCATATATGCACTGGGGTGGCTGACATCACGTGTTTCAGGGGAGGAATTGATAACAGAGGTTGTGGAATACAATTGTGCATTCCGAATGTTGATAAAAAATAAATGGAGAGAAAGCATTTTTTAAAAGCCGGTAGACCAAAAGACAAACAGCCGTGGCTATTTCGGCACAGGCAAAGCACACAGACTCTTTCGGCTTGCGCATTCTTCAGGCAAATCACTTCTTCGTGTCGTACATGGTCGCGCCTGTTTCTAACTTCAGCTGTTCAGGTTTATAAGATACCCCCCCCTCTCCCCCGTTCCACTGAAAGGCACCCCTCGTCGTGCCAGGAGATCTACGGAATTGGCTTGTGAAGTGCCGTTCATTCTGCTCTTGCGCTTGATTGGCTCTCTTCGGTGAAGTTGCGTTTTGGTTAATTCCTGATTATGATGTGCAGACACAACCCTGGTCCTTGCAAAGAACAGATCAGAAGAAAAATCTCCGTAGGCCAAGCTCATATAGTACACCCTCTCCGCATGCCGACACCAAGATGAACTGAGATGATGCCAGGTTGCAGAGGGGGACCTGGGTTCTTACCGACAGTTTAATTGCCAGCTTGCATGCGTTCTCTGGCCTGGACTGTGAATGCCCACTGGCTTTGGATGTCTCGACACTTTCCTCTAGTTTAGAAATCCGGGGCTGGAGCTGAAAGAGCCACATCAATAAGTGGGGCAGAACTAAATCTCTTCCCTTTTTCTGAAGAGTGAGAAGCGCTGTTGAACAAAGGCTTTTGCAGCTCTGCAACACGGTCTCACCCACTCCTCCCCGCTGTCTCTGTATTTCATACTTCACATGTGATTTTGGTTTCTTAACGGGGAACAGTGACTGCAGCCATTTCTGTTCCCAGTGACAAATTTACATTGATGCTTTGGGAAGTGTTCCATAAACCCATCTCCTGTCATCCTTTTTTTTTTTTTTTTGGAAATGGTTTAATTTGGGAATGACAGGGATGATGGCTCCTGTTCCCGGTTTGTGAGCAGCCTCAGACTGCTGTTTGCAGTTAGTGCTCCTCGCTGCCGGGAGATTGTTTGGGTGAATTTGGGCCCTGCAGCGGGATTTGCGCTCTCTTGATCCATCACAGGGGATTCATCACACTGCTGGCACCTTTCCTGACTTGCCAGCCAGCCAGATTAGCGCTTACGGACGGCAGAGCCGCAGAGAGAGAGAGAGCGTTTCCGTGACGCCGACTGCAAAACACTCCGGAAAGTTCTGCCCTCCTGAAGATGTATTGTACGGGAGAGACCGCAGTTGAGCCGTCCCATCCATTCATTCCCCTCTCCTGCCAGCAGTCCGTCAGCAGGCTGCTTGTGGGGTTGAGCTCAATTTCACCACTTTGCTGGGAGTTCTCACATTTCATTCAGCGGAAATGAATATTGGATTTTGAACAAGCGAGTCATCGGCGGAACATGCAATGAATCTGAATGCGTATTTGGATGCATCCCACCCGAGAGCCGTCTCATGCATATTTATCAGGAGGGGCGGAGCCATGTCCTCACCCCGTTGTGGGGGCGGGACCATGTTCTCATCGGTCTGTTGTCGGGGCGTGTTTTTTTCTGCCCACCTGTGTCATAGGAGTCTGGTCGTTTGGGTCGTGGGCACAGCTCTGGCCGCCACAGTCTCTTGAGCCCGTCTGTCAGGAGCCTGCCAGAGCGCCTCCTCGCTATGTCCGTGTAGTGTGTTGATGGTGGAGAGATAGCCGCACCCCCCCCCCCTTTTTTTTTTTTTTTTCCTTTTCCAGACTCGCCCTCCTTTCCCCGGTCCATGTCAGCTTCACACAGCAGAAGTGGCAAAGGCTTTGGCTGCCAAACCCCAATGTCTGACAGTTAACCCTGGGCAGCACAGCAAAGCCAGGAACAGGAGCCTTCGCTGTGTGCTGGCAGCTGCTCCAGATAAATTAATTTATTGTGGCCAAACAGTGTTGTTGTCCTGGTACGATTCAAGTCGCCAGACTTTAATATGCTCTTGAGTCCAGTCCAGTGGTCCGGATTGGCGCCGCCAGCCGCAGCGACACTCAAGCCTTGATGAAAGGGTGGCACTCAGAGATCCGCTGGTTTGAGAAGCGCGGCCCGAGCCCAGGAAACAGAATACGAACCAAACGGGGAGTTGGGAGAGAAATGGACCAATGATGCCACTTGTTAGTTTGTCAGGAAGCGGTAAGCACGTGCTAAGGCACGCCATGTTCTCAGTCAGCTTTTCAATACACAATACGGAATACAGAAATGTGCTAAGGGCAGGAGGTTGAGAACACGATGCAAGCCTTATTATTTCATGGATACTATTTTTTTTTGCAAAGCTTTGATGTTGCTAAGTAATGGCTGCGGAGTTAAAAAGACACTGTTGTGATAAAACCATTCTTACACTGGCACATTTTATTAGTTTTTACATATCTGCAGTATGCATTACATGTGTGATTTGCTTCCTCATTAAAGACAAAGTTTTATATGTTGGCTTAAACCTACTATTCATTTAAAGCTTCTGTCTGTTCTATTGTGAACATCTACTTCCAGGTTTCAGAAAAACTCAAGCACTTGACATACATTCTTAGCCATATTTACTAAGCCATATTTTTTTTCCAATGAAGTGGGTTAGGTTGCAGAGCTTGTAGTTAACATAATTCTTAACAGGGAATATTTTTAGAACGAGCTACCAGCAACGCAAAACACCGGGAAATTGCATGTCTCTGATGAATATGTGTTAGCATGTTTTATTAAAGGTTGTCAACAAAATGAGCAAGGAGACTTGTTCTGGACCTCTAGGCTACTTGTATTCTGCTGAGCCAGATCCCGTATTATCAGAAAGTTTCCAATTACATGTAAAATTTAGATTACTTGCTGTCAGCACTTTTGTTGCACACAGATTGCTGGTATCATCATGCCATTCGTAGTGTATGTCAACAAACTCAAATTTTTTTGTATAATACCCACGCTAAAGCTCGGCTTTGAAATCCGCCTGTTTTGCATTAGCAGACAAAACCGGTACGATGTGCAATTTTATTTACCGTTATTGTTATTAACGATTGCAAATGTGCCTGTACTCCAAGCGGCTTCCCTTGTGAATCTCGTTCCTGTCACCGTGTCGAGGAATTATTGCACTGATGTAATATTTTCCCCGTTAAACAGATTTCCTACTGCAGTCCTTTTTGAACCAAGATTTCTTTTCATATGTTTCCATACGGTAACTGGGACACGCTATAGGGATTTACACATTATCACCACGTGCCGTCACAAGATAGGCTGATAGGCGATCTCCCTGCTTTGGGGCTCCAATGTCAGGTATCGGAGCTGTAATTGAAGACATCATTAGACATTTAGAGACTACTCCACATCACTTTCCATTGTCACTGGGCTGCATGATCAAAGCCTCTTCGATAGAGAGAAGAGAAGAAAGAGAGGAGACCGATACCTCTGATCCCTTGAGCTTTATGGCTCCATTGTGGTGGGGCTCTCCTGACTGGGAGGGCTGAGGAATTCAGTAAAACAGGCCTAAATGTGATTGGTCCTCATTACTAACAGGACTAACTGTGATTGGTCCTAGTCACTAACAGGACTAACTGTGATTGGTCCTTGTCACTAACAGGACTAACTGTGATTGGTCCTAGTCACTAACAGGACTAACTGTGATTGGCCCTTGTCACTAATGGGACTAACTGTGATTGGTCTTCGTCACTAACAGGACTAACTGTGATTGGTCCTTGTCACTAACAGGACTAACTGTGATTGGTCCTCGTCACTAATAGGACTAACTGTGATTGGTCCTCGTCACTAACAGGACTAACTGTGATTGGTCCTAGTCACTAACATGACTAACTGTGATTGGTCCTCATCGCTGTTTTCTCCACCCTCAACTGGATGCCCTGGTTTACAGTTATCATGTGATTCATTGCCCCATACCCCCCCCCCCCCACACACACACACACACACACACACACACACTGTGTGTGGACTAGCTCACTGACAAGCGAGTGTCTCCATTTACCGTATGGAAATAATGGAGGTAAAGCAAGTGGGACAGAGCTCAGCAGGTGGTCTTATTTGTTATTTACACTGTCTGAAAGAGAATGTCCCTCCTCCCCCTAGCAAACACCATGACCATCACAGAAATGTGATTTTTGAATTTGATAAGATAAAAAAAGATAATAAATCATATGTATGTATACATATATATAGATAGACTGGTTCATCCTAGATGTTTCAGGTGAAGGGGAAAAAAAATCCTTCTCCTGGATCGACATGCATAAATGCATTAACGCATAAATACATGCATAATATATATGTTAAGGCGTCTCCAGCAGTTTTCTTTTCTGAAAGCAACAACTGGCTCTTATCTAACGATGGATTTTTTTTGTTTGTTTTTAATTGTCCATGGCAAAATGACACTTCATGCAAATGACGTGAGGTGTTTGCCCTCAAATATTCTAGCGAAGACACTGAAGATAATGCTCTAATTGGAACAGAAGCCATTTGGCAGGATTCCAGTGTATCAATTACTTTCTGTGCTTTTCTAAAGTAATGGGCTGTAATTGTTGTTCTTTAGGTTTTATTAATAAGATGCAGAGGCCTCACAACCACGGCACGTGACAATAATTATAACGGCGCCCCACTTGAAGCGATTTTCCCAGATGAAAGACAGACGGCAGAGGGCTGGATCCGTACTCTCTCCCCCCCTTTGGCCGTGACTGACGAGCCCTCGGACTCTCTCACGCCTGCCGCATCACGCCACAAATCAAATATGACAGGGAATATTGTACACATAATGGAGAATCTGAAAAGAAAGTACCACTGTGCACAAACAAGCAGCCTCCAGCCTAATTGAACAGTGCTATTGCTGACCTGAACTCGCCCGAAAGCGCTCCAGTAATGGAGCTTGACTGCAATCCGGAGACACTTCCAGCGCGCCATTGCTAGCATTCATCTTGCTATGCTATGCTTCCTAGCATTCATCTTGCTATGCTATGCTTCCTCGTAGCATAGCACCCCCGGGCAGCCACCACATTTCAAAGAGTGTGATATTAATGGTAAAAATGTTTCTAAAGTGGTGGGGGTGGGGGAATGTAAGAGAGAACCTGTTACTGTAATTATAGGATTCAAATGTCTCTCCGCACGGCCAAAAAAAAAGTTTAGCTTATCGACTGTTCTGAAGTTGACTCCCCTTGACCGAGACTGGAAATTTATCATCTTACATCCCCAGACTTTCTTTTTTAAATGATTGTTCTGAATTACTCCAATTCAAATTAAGACTTTCATTCAAGTGAAGTAAATAGTGTGATTAGGAGAAGCTGAAGGTCACTGTGACCATAGGTGAGACAACTGTGAATTAGAAGAACAGAATATAGTAATTTCTCAGTCCAAAATATCATTTTCTGTAAGAAAAGGAAAAAATAATTTATCTTTTCTTATCCCCCTTCCTTACCAGAGAACAGAGACTCAATTTAAATTTATGCATTAAAACTAAAGAATTATCACTTCTCCAACAAAGCCTTCAAATGGAGCTCATTTATGTAGTTAAAAACACCATTTCCTTTTACTCTTAAACAGAAAATGAATGAGGGATCTGATTTAGCTGGGCTGCACAATGGAAACTGCAATTCTTTCCACTGCTATTTCAGCTGCTGTTTGCTTTATACCAGAGGCATTGTGTATTATAATGAAGAAGAAACGGTCACAGCAGAGTCACTACGAATCCCCTGCCATAGCACAGTGACACACAGTGTCAATCTTTTGAAATTTGACTTGACTTGAATTTCACAGGCTGTCATCATGTAGATTGCTTAGCTGACATGTACTGTATGTTGAGTTTTTGGTTTTAGTGGTTGTATACAACTATTTTTGTATTTGTTACTTAATAGTGTATAATTGTATTGAACATCTTTCCAGCAGTGGTCCCAGGTATATATTTCTGTTGCAACCATCCTACAGACTCAATAGTTATTTTTCCACATGGAAGGGAGAAGGCATTAATGTGGCATAATCACATTTTTCGCTGTTGTGGGCTACTGTGTATCCACTGGCAACCAGATCTCCACAAATGTGTACGTAAAAGTACGACAAAAAGGTTTTTAAAACGTGTAGTCGTCGTCGGTGGAGAAACCGGCCTTAAATGAATAGAAGTGTAATTGTGCCTTAGGTCCTATTGTCTTGCAAATTGCCTTAAAACAGAAACATGTTTCTACTGCTTGCCTGATAGTTTATGCATTTGTTAATTGTGCTTACAAATGGGGCACAATTACGGACACCTGTTCTTCGTCTCCACAAAGCAGTCAAGACAAGTTTACCGGTGGACCTGTTGCTGGATACATCTTGATCTTGAGGGTTATGAACATGTACACACTCAGTTCACCCATCAGTACTACAGTTAAACTCCACTTTATTTACTAACTTCTACTGTTAAAAACAGACTGAACATGCACTGTTTGGAGGCAAAGTCTGCTTTACCTCTGCGCCCTAAACCGTATGTAGTGCGGTAGGCCGCTCGCTTGACTGACTGTTTGAGGTGGTGTTCCCTCTCTGAAGATATTGCTGTCAGAAACCTTTGCACAAATCCCACCCGCACGCTAGTTAGACCCGGACTAGTTGGAAGAATTCAGCAAAATCAGGATAATGTAGACTTCAACGCTGTTTTTTCTTTTTTTTTCTTCCCAGTGTGGCCTATTATTGTTGGAATGAGAGTAGAAATCTTGACGTTGGTGTTCTTACAGCAGCGTACTGAAAGAAGGCAGAGAAAGCATGTGTGTACTGTCCTACTGCGACATGTCGTACTGCCCCGGTGTCCCCCTTTGGGCCTCTGCCTCTGATCAGTTAGCATTTAGATCATTTCTTGTCAGTTTTAAGGGATTTTTCCCTTTTATTTTATTTTTTAAAATTCCATGCAGGGCCGGGGTAAAACAAGTCTATAAGCATGAATACAGTGCATGCATCTAAACATTGTATGATGTGTCAAAGTTGATTGTTTATCACAATTTTTCACAAACCTATTGAAAATAATGGGAATAAATCTGGGTGTAGGAGGTCCTGAAATTTTTCGTCATGGAAACTTCTTGTTCCTATATATTTTTATTATTTTTTTAATGTGCGAGTGGCTATGTTTTGATTGGGAACAGACCTAGTGACATCTCGTGTCTACCTTGGTACATCTTTGTGTGCGGGCCGATGTAGAACAGCACGCCGTGCTTAATAATTCATTATCTTAGCACGGAAACATAGGCGAATATCAACAGTGCCCTCCTCTGCAAGATCTACAGGAAAATAGGAACGGGGGAAAAGTTCCATATTCTCCAGTCAAATAATATGGTTTTCTCACCGTCTGGCATGTAATTACAGATCGAGAGGTCTCCCGTGGTGAGGAGGAGTCGGATCCTGCATGGATGAATATGATATTGCTGTATGCAGTGGCAATTTGAGACTATATCAGAAATATTATAACAAATATGATTAAATGTTTTGACTGATCAATATTAAAGTAAAAAAATTATTTCTAACCTAATGGTTCTCATTGTGACCTTGCAGGTTATAACAGCCACTCCCGTACCGTAAAACTATCCCTTCTTGCTTTTTCCCCGTCCGTGATTCGCTTTTGATTTGGGCACCGAGACACACTCGCAATGCGTGTCATTTCCTGCAAGCCGAGACGTGACCGCAAATGTTTTAGAATGATATGAAAACTCCAAAACTATTTCTTCTCGCTAGACAACAAAGGCTCAATTTTGAGCGCACCTATAACAGGGCTGCCCAGCATACCAAACGCGCGTTTTCGCGATGGCGGTCGCCTTTTTCCTGAGACAAATTTCAGCCGGTCGGGGCGTCACGCCGCCGCTTGACCTCCGCAGAGGCTGCCCTTAAGGCTGCGTCGAATTTCATTTGCGCCGTCGTGGTCGTCCGACCTTCTTTTGTGCCAATTAGCGTCGGCCACTGGGCTTTCATGACAGCGTCGGGGGTAGCTGGCTCCGCCCCTCCCAAAGCCAGATAACCTTGTATCGATCTGAAGAATTCATGAATGCCGTGTTGTTTGAAATCCGCCAGGCGCCGGGCTCCCAGGCTGTCATTACAAGCCATGATGCCGTGTCAAGCGTCATTAACATTCGAGGCAGCCCAAGGTGCGCGCTCGCCTTTGGCATATTGCGCGTCTTGTTTCGCAGTAAGGAAAGATGCGGCGGACAGAGAACGGAGATAAAAGTTCAACAAGCGCAGGCCGCCCCGTGTCAGAGGCCTTTCACAGAGAAGGTGGCAGCGAGGGGGTTGGGGGGGGTATGCAGAGAGGAGAAAATGTGATGCCGGCCGGGGAAGCTGTGTGTATCGTGCGCGCGTGTGTGCGTATGTATTTCGATGGCTTTTCTTTTCTTTTTTAGGTCAGATGTGAGCTGCATGTGATTGGCGGTCAGGGTGGGGGTGACCTCACTGGGTAGCCAGCAGGCTCCATGTAGTTCTTAATTCAAGCAGATGACAAATGCAGAGCAGAGGTTCTCATTCAGGCAGAGTCTGTGCACCAGGCCACAATGTGGTGAAAAATTTTAGACTGCCCACTCCTGGCTCCTCTTCGGGAGAGAGTGCTGGTTTTTAGGTTGCCAAGGAAACAAAATAAACATCCAGAGCTGAAGTAACCCCTGCAGTGTACTCTAGGGGGCACCACCACATTCTGATCGACATCACTGCCGAATGCACCTTCACAAACCACTCAATACTCCTCACAACGCCCCCTGGAATCCTGGAAATCCCTATTCAAAATACCTGAACCAAAAGTTAGAACTTACCATTCATGCCAGGATAGGGTAGCGGTTTGTTAGTACAATGTACAAAATTCAGTTTACTCCTATCCTACATTGTTTATGAACACATCACTTTGTTAAAAATCACCGGTGGTATTGTCTTTTGTCTTTGTGTAAAAAATTTGGTGTGGAAAGTATCGTTCTTATGAACTCTCGATTAATTTTATATACATGCTCGCACGCACGCACACACACACACCAGGGGTCACGTGTATAAAACTCTGAGTAAAAGAATGCGTAAAAGCATGCTCGGGGAGATAGTCGGAAATCTGCTTTTGCATTTTCTACCTCTGCCTTTTCATCACGGTGTCGCCATATCACACCTGACTCCAGACATTGCGTACGCATGGTTCCCAGCGTGTGCAGAGGGACGCAGGTTCTCTTATTTTATACATCTGAATTTCTGCGTGGAAACTCGCTTACGCAGTATTCTGAGGGCATTTTTCTGCTCAGCACTGTTTATACATGTGGCCCCAGGTTTATGTCCACATTTCAGGTATTCCATAACTAGTGCTCTGCAAAAATGTAAAGGCTTGAGAACCGCTACTACACAAAAACAAGTTATTTATGTGCAGAACAGCTTCACAGTCTCCGTTGCCTTAAACATTCCCCCATATGTCAACTCTCTCCTAGCACTTCCTCTATGTCTTACCACTGTTTTTCAGACCCATCGCAGAGATACGCTTCAGCTAATAAAGACCTCTTTTTTTTTTTTTTACCCCAATATGTTAATGGATACCATTAAGACCTTAAAAGGGAAGTGATAAGGTCATTAACTTCTAATCATTCAAGAGCGTTTGAAAAATTTCATCCATAAACGTCCATGTTTCTTACCCTCTCACATAGTCTGGGTCCCCCAGGGAAAATTCCTCGCCTCATGCAAAAGGTTAACCCCATGTGTGCAACTGAGTGAGTAGGATATCTACCGCACCTTTGCAGGGTGTGAAAAAGGGAACCTTTTTTGTGTTCTGAAGGCAGCTGCCTACTACCTTTGCTGCCCAGGTAGCCAGCTGCCTTCAGAGACAGCAGTCTTCGTAGCCATCAAGGTAATGTTTTGCAAATGGTACGGCCAATGAAGGTAGCATCTAGGCCAGGGGTGTCAAACCCCAGTCCTGGGGGGCCACAGTGTCTGCAGGTATTTGTGATTTCCTTTCAAACAGCAGCCATTTAAGGTCTTATGGACTTTTTAGCCAATCAATGACTTTAATTGATCACTCGTGCTGAAACGCACCGAAAACCTGCAGACAATGCAAACCTCCATACTGGAGTATGACGCCCCTGCTCTAGGCTCCTTACGCAAGAAAGCCGATGTTTACACCACGGAGGGCTTACGGTATGACAGATAAAGAAAAACAATCGACTTATATTCATACAGTTTGCTGGCTATGGTACTGTTTGTTAGCTAGCTAGTTCTATAGGCTAGTAATGCTAACTATCTTATGGAAAGCATTGTGAGTGGTGAAACATTTAACCCGGTGGTGTCCAATCTAATCCGAAAAGGGCCGGTGTGGGTGCATGGTTTTCGTCTTAGCCCAGCACTAAGACAACTGATTCTACCATCTTGATTGAACACATCAGCCCTATTTGGATAAGATTGGACACCCCTGATCTAACCTCTTACTTATATTGCAAGTAAACTGTATTGTTTTTTTTGTTTTTTTTAGACATAACTAGATCACATGGTTGATTCACTATACTTATAAACCACCTCCCGGTGTTCCTATTCGATCACGGTAGTGATACCGGCCACCATTGTTTTAACAGAAATTAAGATTTTTAAGGTTGTTGCAAAGATTTATGGGATACCCTATCTGCCGAAGGATACGTGTGATGCTACTTTCTAATTAGGCCAAATAAAGGCACCTTATTAGGCAGCGCTGTGTGATGCTTAGGAATCAGACCTATGCTTAAAGTGGTCACTTTTGCTTCTTGTCTTAAAATGCCTTATAAGTCAGCATTTTGATGTAATGGAACAGAGCTGCAGTCTCTTCTCCAGCGGAGGACAGTGGCAGGAGAGCATTGCATTATGGGAACGGACTCAGCGTGTCGAGAATTTACCTGTAAATGTCACTCACCTTGGTCCTCCAGCTGACATCAATAAAAGCACTTCTAAATCAGCCACCCCTCCCCCTCACCCCCCCCACCCCCCATTAGGCCTGGAGTCAATGTAAAGTTCCAATAAACATGTCAGCCTCCAGCTGAACATGTTTGATGTGGTTTGGCTGTTAGAGGCTCCCACACAGTCCGGACCTCTCTGATTAATCAGCCACTTAAAGCTATGAATCACCTGCTCATGTCTTTTAATTGTGGGGCGACCTCATTGAATGCCATCCACACTTTGGGCCTAAATCTTCTGCAGCCACCTCCCAGCGTCCCTCAGTCAAACTGGAATTGTCATAGGTAAGCGTAGAATGTTATAGATTTTTCTTCTTTTTACATGACATGATTATAACCCCCCCCCTTTTTTTTAAAGCGGTTTGTCTTTTGGGACCACCACTACTTGCTTCTGTTCTTCATAAGAAGTTATTGACTCAGCCCTCTTCATTTGAGCCAAACTTCTCAAAAGGGGAGTATAAGTGACCCTTAACTGCAGAGGAACTCTCCAAAAAGGAAGAACTCTGCTCGCTCCCACCCCCACGAACCATATTCCCAAATCCCCCAAGCCTCCAATCCCCCTTCCCACACACACACGCTGATGCACACTCACACACCCGGCAGCAAAGAGTTCAACAGGATAAGCCTACGATTTCCGCAAAAAAGCGCCGTCCTGCTGGCAAAGCCCTCTGCCGTCACTCATGTCCTCATTATCAGCGCTGGTGAATGCGAGCGTCTCTCCTCAAGAAAATCCCACGTGCTGAAATATTTCCACCCTCTGACCCCCCCCCCCCCCACTTTGGATCCGGAGGCGAAGCGAAGCCCGGCCCTTGAGCAACCAGCAGTCATGCGGCGGAGCAAGACTACCTGTCTGAAGCTGGAGCAGCAGAGCTGGGACTCTGGGCCTCACCGAAAAGTTAAACCCGCTCAGAAAACAATGAGAGGGTCACAGGTGTGCGCTGCCGGGCCCCGAAGAGCGCCAACGCGGCCGCGACACATTTTCAATCATACGGCTGATTCCCGGGAAATTGTCTAAAGGCAGCATTGGAGCACTTTATAGAGTCCGCGGGGGGCAGGCCGGATTAGTTTTTCCCACATGTGGGGGAAAAAGTGTATAATTTAAAAGAATGCCCAGCATAGTGAGTAATACAGTCTGCTTTGATAAATGGGCCAAATCTCCCTGTTCTGGCTGTAATTTACCTTTACTCTGTTGTAACAAAATCCAATGTGCTGCGCTGGGCTGCTGAGACCCACAGTCTATCCGTGCGTGCGCGCTCCTGTGCGATGTGTGCACGTGCGTGCGTGCATGTGCGTCTTCTCCCCAGACCGCTTTTTACAGTCTTGGGGAGAAGGGCGGGGGTGGATGGGTTTTGGGGAGCAAATTGCAATGGCTGACATTACCCATACCTGCAGGGAATAAATTCTGGTACATGACATGTGGCTTGCAGAAGTTTGTAAATTGCAAGGCATCAATCTTAGGGAGATAGTGCTGTACAGTGATGAGCTCCTCCAGAATGATATCACTTCTTCAGCACATAAATACATCCCCTTTCAGTGGGCGATCATTGCGCTAAAGGTTTCTCCTGTTTAAACAGGAAAAATGAACAGCCCTTGACTAATAAAAGGGTTTTTGTTGTCCAGGTATCTCTGTGCAGTAGCCAGAGTTTTGGAGAGCTCTGTCCTACTTTGACCATAGCTGTGACTCGCCTAGCCAACGATGTACTAATTCATTATTTTGCATGAGAATTAAAATGTGGTCCCTTATCTGCAAACCATACATGTACAATTATACAATACCAATATGGACCGCTTTGAGGCTCTTTTTTCTCTTACTAAATGTTTTAATTAAAAAAATTTTTTTTACTTTTTTGATACTCGCGTCAATTTGTGTATCGATTCCATTTTTCGATTTTGAAAAATCAAGCCAGGACATCAGAGATCTTGCTCTATACACATGTCAAATGATCATATATATAAAGCGTTACAAATAAAGCATAATTTCAACGTCATACATACGTAAGCCCTAATAACATACTGAACAGATCTCCATGTTGATACATTTAGTGCACTACAGCTGTTAATGTAGCATAGTTTTAGGAGAAATACAAGCTGTAAATGGTTTGTGCATCACCCAAGTTTGTGTACGGTGCAAGTGCCAAGTTGCTAATGCAATGTCTGCATTTGCATGAGAAATGTAATGTGTGTCGACATTTATACTTGGCAGTGTCACAGTGTTAAATGTGATTTTTGCACCGCTCTGCTTTTCTAGATTTGCAGGGTTGTTTTTTTTCTGTGTGTATGTGTGTGTGTTTCTCTTTACTTACTGCTTGGCTTTATGATTCAATTGCGCTCAGACTCTCACGTATATACGAAACACACTGCATTTGAAAAATTGAATATGGTATCAGTTCTGACAGTCTCTTTTTGAGGGTCAGTAAAATTTCAATAATTCACTGCAGAGTTAAAGTCAATTTCAGCCTCACAATGTAATATATATAGCTTTCTTGCCATCCCCGTGCTTTGCGACAGGATCCTGAGGGGATGTGACACCCAGGAATATCTAACATTTTTGTTGGACCAGTCAGCGGATAGTCTTATAAGATTCCATCTGACAAAATCTTTTAAAGTTAGCCTCCCGAGTCGGCCTACGTGCTTTTTGTCGCTGTCGGGATGTATGCATGCGAACACACAGAGCGGGCAAGCGAACGGTATAGATAAAAGCAACGTTTGCTGATGATAGCCGCGCCGCCGAACACTGTAAAGTCATTTACTCGCATTCATTACAGACCCTGGAAAGATGCACACAAAGCAGACCAAGCATTCCAAAAAAAAAAAACACCAGTTTATCTGACTTTGATTATCACTGTATGTTCGGATTCTCTCTGGGAATGGGGGAGGGGAGGGGACGTAAACCTTCTCTCCTATAGGCTTTAAGAGATTTTCACATTTCTCCACAGCGACCCCTACTGGGAGAGGCCAGCTAATGCCAGCTCGTGTTCAGCTTCTAGGCCCAAGACACTCCACCTTGGAGGGCAACAACATACCTCATCACCATGGTAACTCCCTCCCTTTTCCCCTTTTCTCTGCCCTTCCCTCCTGTCAGAGCCAATCAGGATCACAGTTCATCTCCGGATACTTCTCTTGCCTGGCAATCTATTTCCACGTGCACAGTATGTAATCCACCTGAACATATATCAAAGGGTTTTATGTGGCCTTGCCTTTGTCTCCCATGTTGTAATTGCTAAATGGCCCTTTTCTGTAAAAGGTTGTGTGCGAGATGTCAAGAGGAATGTTTTAACTAACCAACGGCTCGATCAAAAACGTCAAACATTTTGGTAGCATTCTAAGGCTGTCAGCTCTCAATCTGAATGAATCATCTGAATAACTCTGCATCTGAATCATAAAGAGAAATTTGTACCTATTTATGAGCAGGTGAGTCAAAGTCTCAATGTAATTTCAGCCTCTGCGAAGTGACGGCTGCACCGAGCGGGACGTTTGAATGTTAAAGAGACCGCCATATTTCAGAGGCCTCCTAATGTTGTTATGCCACCTCAGAATCCAATTTCCAAAAGTGCTTTGAAATGGAAAGATGTCAAAGAATGTTTCAATACTCGCAAATACAGCAAAGAACGTAAGTAATGTTTCACTGCTACAGCTGAAAAATAAAGATTTCCATCAACGGCCTGTATTAACTGCGATTCTTAAAATGTGCGTCTCGGCGCTTGACGCATAACTCTTTCCTTTTACATTTGACAAGAACGTTGCGGGATCATTAAAATTGATTCAGAGGCAAAAGTGTTTATTAATTTTTGTGAGCACAAAGCAGTTCAAATAAAGGATTTCATGGCAGCGAAAATCCAGTATGTAATAGGCTTATTAAGGTTAGCTTTACGGGTTGGGGGATTGATGAATGATTCACCCCCTCGGGGAACATTGCCCTGCGAGGCTTCGGAACCTGTTGGAAGTTATCAAACTTGTGGAGATAAGAGGAGGAGCAGGAAGTGTAGCCTTTACATATTCCGCTGGGAAATTGCTCACGAGGCTGGCTTAAAGCTTCATAAAACGTCTTTTCATTTATCTTCTGCAACTCGCTTTGCATTTCCTTTGTAGTAAAAGAAAAGAAAGCAGGAGCACATTGAGAAATAAACAGCCAGCATAATTCCCACATCTCTCTGGTGGATTCCACTGAAATTTGAATAGAGGGGTAAACGGATTATCGGTTCGCAGCATAGAGAGGAGATATTCATTACACCCAGTAAGTACATGCCTGTCTTAATAGCACCATCAAAGTGTGTACTTTGTGGTTCTGCCCTCATCAAATAGCTGAGTGAAGCATCGCAGACAAATCAGCGATTGATCAAATCTGTCTGTGATTGACAGTAGGTGATGGAGTAGCTCCTCCCATTATGGGGCCTCACTGTCCCGTCACTTATGGATGTCCCGTGCCACTCTCTTTCTGAGAAACACCGCCGAGTAGATTTCAGCCTCCGCTTAGCGCCTGGCGTGGCGTCTGACCGAATTAGTTCTGCCAAAAACGTCTAGGTGACATCGCTTCAACAAGGCCGGGAACGGGAAAGCCGCCTGACCGGGATGTAAACCCCGCAGCCCGATCAGGCGACATCAAGCAGCTGGCGGTTACAGCAGACGCTTACAGGGGTCACCCGAGCTGCGGTCTGTTGGCATTTGTACATGCGGGGAACGGCGAGCGTGGAATTACCATAGGGCCTCTCTATCCCTCACCTTGCCCCTGACTGCAGAATGATGTATAAAGCCTCCCTCCCTTTTTAATTACAGACAGCAGTGGTCAAATGTGGGATCTGTCTTTGGGGGAACTAAATGATAAATGCCACTGGGCAGAGTGGGCACTGGGATATTTCGCCGACCTCCCCTCTTTCCTCCCTCGGGAGTTTTCACCGAGAGGGGCGTTCCACAGGTTTATTAGGCACTGGTTAAGCTGGGTCGCGGTCGCCCACACTGATTTGTTTAAATGCCGGGCGACCGGAGCTCGAGTTGTGAGCGGCTCCCTGGCGCGGAGTGAAATTGTGATAAATGGCTCCCCGGATAAAGAAGGCTGCCGCAGCGGCGACCGCGACCACGGCCGCCCTGGGATCCCGCCGCGCGCCTGTCTCATCTGGTTTACGGCCCTCTTGGAGCCGGCAGTCCCCTCCACTTGCGTTTGATCCCGTCTCCCCCCGCAGCCCCGCCGCTCTCCCAAGGAATGGCGGTGCGGAGGAGGGGAGTGCTCGACCGTCTGCGCGTGGCCGTAAGCCTCGGAGACGTCACTTCGCGACGATCTCTGTCCACGGCGTACAATAGCCCTCCGAATCGTCTCTCCGGGTTTGATGGTCAGGGTTTAAACGTAAGTGGTACAAACAGCCAGCTTGAGATGAGGTTCAGGCAGCGGTAAACAGGAGGGATTTTGCTGCCACACCCTCAAGCGAGGGGACCTTGAACCTGTCTGTAAGGGCAATTCAATGTTTAACGTTCAAACGGAAAAAGGAAGTGTTTTTGACTGTCGCATTTATATTTTGCCGTGCCGTTTGAGGCATTAATAGCCGCGTAGCTCCTCCCCGTCCTCCTCCGCCTCCCCTGCTTTCTGACAGGCTCCCGCTCCCGGTGGTGCCATGCGGGAGTGCACCTCTGACAGACAGCAGGCCTTTGGGTTCTGTTGAACAGGACACTTCTCGTTCGGCCGTGTTTAAAGGCGTGTTTCTCCGAGACTGGCCCCAGAAAGCTCATCTTGTGTGATTTGGCAGGAGCAGTTTATTAGAGAAGAAGAGAGTGAGAGGGAGGCCTGAGGACTGGAGTTTAATATACCGTGTGGCAGGTGGCCTGCTTTTCCTGAGGAATCTCTTCAGGGCACGACAGCTCAGCAAACACATAAATCCTCCCTCCCCCTCCCCCTCTCTTATCTCCCTCCACATTTAGTTGCCATGGGGATTTTATTTATGCAGCCGCAAACTTCCACACTTCAGATCAGACCCAAACATTGCAGCTGTTACTATTTCTATAACCCCCCCCTCCGAATGATGAAGTCACGTCAAAATAAAAGTGCGGCGTGGAACGGATCTGCTTTCCTCGGCTTGAGCCGCGCTTTCGTGTGTGTGCGCACGCGTGCATTTTCTTTTGGTACGCGTGTGTGTTTATGCGAGTGTCTGTATGCGTATGTGCTTGTATGTGCACGTTTACTTGTGTGGATATGTGCTTGTGTGTGTCAGTGGTTCTATCATATAGCATTATGGGTGGTATCTGTGAAGTGGGTTGGTGTCTGTGTCCCACAGATGGGCTTGTATTAGTGAACTAAGCAGTGTACATGTCAGTTCTCTTCTCTGTAGTGTGTGTGTGTGTGTGTGAGGAGGGGAGAAGGTGAGAGGGGAGCATTCAAGCTCGAATGTGGCAGTTGCTCCAGATCGCTCGTCAGTGGTATTGAGTCGGATCTTGTCACTGTCAAATTCTCCTGCCCCCTAGGCTATACACAAGGTGAAAACAAATAGGAAAATGAATAGCTGGCATGAGATGCTCTTTGTGATGTCACAATTTTACATTTTGCGGTTGTAATAGTTGTAAGTGCATGTTGTAAATGCATTTATTGGTTGTAACAGTTGTAACAGTTCTTATTTTTACGCCCCTTGCCTCTCTGGTGCGAAAGCGCATCGAACACTGATTTTAACACGGTAGATAGTGTGAACACAAACCGCGAACGCAAACCAACAGCCTTTTCCAAAATGGCATCTTTTGCAGGTTGTATTCGCGTGCAGCAGCTGCAGCGGGCGCTGCTTTAGGACAATGGCAGGTGTTGCCCACGGATAACGAATCGCGGTTCACTTTCAGCGAAGAATCATATTTGTTCGGTGACAGTCTGCCGCACGCTGGCTATACAGTATGGCCGTTTTTGTCCCCCCCATTAAGCTGCTTTATAGAAAGTACTGAAATGTGTCAATTATGTTCCCACTATGCTTTTCTCAAGTGGTAAAAGAGCAGGCAGGGTACCTGGGCGTCTTACCTTCCCGCTGTGTGAGCTAGGCTCTCCTCAGTTCTGCGGGTTCCATTTAACAAAAATGAATGTGCGGTGTTCAGAACCCCACGAGAAGGCCCGCGCTGTGCGGTAAACGTGCTAATGGGATTTAATGTGGATTGCATTATCAGGAAATGTCAAGAACTTTAAGGCAGGGTGTTAACTGGGTTTCTATTGATTTGCGAAGGCTTTATTATGTTAGCTGCGGCACTTTCCAGTTCACCTTCCGCCAAGTGTTTTTGGTTGTTTTTCTGATACCTTATGCATCCACGCCACACCCCCATCCCCCATGTCTTTGAAAGGCATGCTCAGTCTGATTCATGGTGAGCATTGCATGAGGTTACTCCTGCTCTTTTTTTAACTTTTCTTTTTTATTATTTTTTGCAAGTTTTCCTCTTTGATGTGTTTTTTTCTAACCTACTTTTCCTCAGATTGCAAAACTATAGGAATTCTCTGCTCTTTTTTATTTTTTTTGAGGTGCCTAGCATTCAATTATTTAACTGGTTTCTTCTTGTTTTTTTCATCTACCTGTTCCTTTGTCTGTGAGTCTTTAATAATGCATTGTATAGATTTCCTGAAGAGTAGAATTCTTGTGTTGGAGAGCGCATTCCCTTCTGCTTTGCGAGATTTGTGTTTGTAGGGGATTTGTGTGGTGAAGCCATGACCCGCTCTGGTCCCGCTCTGCCTGGCCAAGCCGTGGGCCTGCTGCACGTCAGGCTTGTGGATGCGTCCGTGGCGTTTCCCCTCTGTGTGATGGCGGATTGAACTCCATGTTGCCGACTTAAGTGGGAGTTGCTGAGGCAATGGGAACATGATCTGAACCGACCTTCACATTCCCTCCCACGGTGCACCGCACCTCGCTCCGAGGTGCACGATTGCATCAGAAACGCTCCGCAACACGGCCTGCTCTCGTTCCGAGAGACACAGCACAGAGGTGCGTCATTCAATACGCGGCCATCAATCGAATCGGCTCAATGTAATGTAATGTTAGCACTTTTAACTGAGGGCACATTGAATTGGGACAAAATGTGAGTTACCTTTATAGTGAATTTTACATGACAGGAAGAAAAATGTTGCCTAGGTTGTGTGGAATTTAGCATAATGCCGTATGTGAATATTGAAGATTAATGCCGTAGTCCATTAAACACCTTTATAGGCTGAAAATTCACGTAGCTAAATGTTTTCCCTCTGGATGTATCACCGAACTGCTCTAGTAAGCTTGTGGCTGTGTACTTGAATCCTCTCGCAGTTAAATGGTGAATTATTTTTTCAATGGAGGAGGAAGGTGACAAAGTGTTGCCAGTACTGTGGTAACGGACGCGACAGGCCTTTGCATCTTCCTCTTAGGAATACAAACAAATGAAGTCCAAATGTCCCAGTTGCCATTTTCAGTCTGCATGAATCATTTTAAACCAATGCGTTCTATCTTGCTTATTTTCATCTTCTGTTTTTTGTTGAAAACGTTCTGTAGAAACACAAAAGCTGTGTGTGCTGCTTGCTACATATTGGCATTTAACATGGGATGTAATTTTACTCGCAATAGCGTGCATCTAGTGTTTATTTTGTGTCCGTGTCATTTTCAAGCGAATCTCTGTTGGTTTTCCAGCATGCATATATTTCAATAATAAATTCTGGCACCCAGAATTGCAGGGAGAGTCTTGCAATTTACTGCTTTTTGAAAAAAAAAAAAAAATTAAGATCAAAGTTAAATTAAGTTCATCCAGGTCAATGAAATATCTAATTTGGAAGCCTCCAGCAAGCCCATTCTTTGAATTTGGCGTTACCAGCCGTCTTTAGATGTGGACTGCAGTAATTACACAGCAGCCGCTGCGCTGTGATTGACACATGTGTTTGGCAAGGACCACGTGTACTGCTCACGAGCCCAGTTTGGTAGCATTTCAGCTATAATTAATTGATTCATATGCCTGTAAGGTTTTCTAAAATATTAACAAGATAAGATTAAAAAGTCATGGAATCCTGCTTGGGCGTCAAAGCTGGGAGTTTGGGAGTTGGAGGAACTCCCTGTGGTGATTTTGTGCAACTGCACCCCCCACTCCTCCTCCCCCACCCTCCCACCCACCGTTTGAACCACATGCTTTCATTGCTCATGTTTTCATTCTGTACGGACCATGCTTACACTATGCGACACGCGCTCATTTCGACAGGCGATTCTGTGCTTAGCCGGCAGTCGATGTGAAATGTGCTAGAGCGGAGCCTCTGAGATTCATGCGCTTAAAACGCTCTTTTATGCATTTGTTCTGCAATACATCAGTGGCGTATATTTACTATTTTCTCAGATTAATAATAAGAACAGCCATAATGGTCTTACAGTTTGACCTCTGAATCTATTGCAGAACCGCAGAATGTATTGAGTGTTCCAACTGGAACAGAAAAAAATGATTTTTAAATGTTTCATTGCACAAAACAATTAGTCACCCAGCTTAGAATTTATTCAGTTAACTTTGGCAAAGTGCTCATTTTGCTCTGAGAAATTAAAAGAACCACAATTAACGTGGTGATTTATGTGTTGGGGATTGTAATTACATTCTGTATAATGGAGCTCTGTGATACAGAGGGAAAAGGGTAGACTTTTTATTTCTCGAACAGGGATACCTAAGACTTTGGCTTAGAATACTTGTCAGGATGCATTAGTTGCTAAAGTGTTACGGAAGACATTTTGTGGTTTCTTCAAGGTTTTCAGCTTTTCCCTGTTGGCTTTTATGAGGTGGAGAAACTGACGCCGGCTTCCACAAGTCCTTGACTGTGCTCTGGCCCCGTTGTTTGTACGCTATAATTCACCACACCCCAGCCTATATGTACCCTTCAACTGTGGAAAAAAGCACGGTGCATAAGTGGCTGTTTACTGGCTAGCACGACTCTGCAGTCAGAAACGGCTCTATCCCGACTGCGGTTCACGTGGGCGTTATTTGATCTCAAGCTTGTGTCGTCAGCTGACATGAAAAAAATGGTTTTGATAGAATGGTGTGCTCCCAGAATCTTGATTGTAACTTTGTTTGATGGGTAAAGGAACTTTAAAACCAGAATTTGCCATCTGGAGTTATCAGTCACGCTAATGAGTGGAATAAAAAAGAGAAACTGTACAGGAAAACAAGTGTCTTTCATCGGGATATGTCCTGATTCGTTCCCGTGGAACTCTTAAAGGTTTTTGCCGTAAAGCGTAGCGTAGAATAGCCTCATGCATCAGCGGCTGTTCTGCCACGTCCGTGCATTGCGAAATACATAAAATATCGTGAAATGGTGAGAGAAGCCACCTGCCGTAGTCATGTAAAATGTTTTATTACAGTTAATTTGTGTTCATTATTATATTTGTCAAGGGAGGACAATAAAACCTAACCATCAATAATTAATTGCATTGTGGTGCTGTTTTCCTATTTTAACATTGCACAGAAAACCATAGCTTGCTGCTGCAAGGCTAAATGTATCGTCTTTCTGAACAGATAGTAATTTTAGTTAATCATTAAATAGTTTCCCATCGCAATCTTGCACTTTTTACTCGTAGAATGTATTTATGATATATTTTCTGCTCACCGTGTCTGTGCAGTAAGTTACTTTCTCGTGTGTTTTGAGAGATCGAGGAGGAAAAGCGAGAGAAAAACCCTCGCGGCAAAACAGAATGCAGATAAACGCAGCTCACACACCTGCTCCAATGCTTCTTTACCAGGAGTGCTTGGCTTCATAAGAAATGGTATTTACTCAAAGTAAACTCATTCAGATAAGTCATTAGATATACTACAGGTGCATATTATGCACAGGGAGTCTGTGCAGACACGCTTTTTTTTGTTGTTGCAGAAACAAGGCAGATGTCCTTCGCATATTAACCTGACATGGAAAACAGGTTGACCCAAACACTCCGCTGTAGCTAAAAGAAAAGCAATAAGAGGGCCGAATTAGTGCCCACCTTCATTCCATTTCCGCTCCATTCTGATACAAACAATGAGTGTTCCTGGCACCGGTCCCACCGCACAAGCAGCACTGCACTGCATGTGTCCAGCTTGGCTTGTTTCAGATAATGTCGGTGAATTAGCCACAGATAAACCGACCACCCCCCACCTTCCCTCCACCGCCACTTCCCCCGCCCTCACACACACATGCGCACACACACACACGCACGCGTGGGGCGCACAGCACCCCGCATATCTATCAGGGAGAATCAGTCTGTTGTGCGCCGCTGCCAGCTTCTGACAGGTAGTCACCTTGCAGGTCCCGCTCATTGTGCCATGAATAAACATGCCTGGCCGTTCCTGCACTCCATGGAAATGCGTGCCGGCCGCGGTAATGGCCTCTCAAGCCATGCTTCCAAACACAAGAACAGCATCCTCCGCTATTATGCAGAGAGCAAAGGAGTTGGAGAGGCTTCTGCTTACAAATATCCAAAGCAATCCAGGTTCATTAGAGTCGGTGGGGGTTTGTCGTCGCGGTGCCCGACGCTCCGGGTTTCCATGAAAATCGATTAAAGGCTCGTTTTTTGGACCGTGGAATTGGTAGAAGATGCACGCGTGTTTATGTCAGCTGGTGTTTAAGGGCTGCGGACCAGACATGTTCTGGTTCAGTTTCTGAACATTCGCTAGATTCATGCGCCTTTTTTTCCCCCCCCCCCCAGTAACTGCTTTGCTTTCCTTTTCAGTATTATGGTTCACCACATAGACATTTGTAAACCATTCCATGTAAATTATGGACAGGTTTACCCTCATGAATGCATTGTCTCTACTTGATTATGCATGTGCGAAGTATGAGTTCAGGTTCGGTATATGTGGGAAAAGGATTTTTGGAAAATCATCCAGAATTCGTAGTAACGTTGTGATGAATTTTACGATAGGTGACTTTTATGCTCTAAGTAGGATGTATTCCCTTCATCTAGCCATAGATAATGATGTTAATAAATTGTATTGCGTGCTTTCAGGCTAAATCGGAGGTCATTCTGACTTGCAGAATCAGTTTCTTCTCTCTGTGGCATTGAACAGATTTGAGCGCTAAAATTCTAAAAGGCATCGGCAAAAAATCATCGATGCTTCTTTTACGCTCGTCATTTCAAGCAATCTGGATCAGATTTTTTATTTACAGATACAGATCTTTCTTTACTGCTCAATGTCAAAACAGCAAGAGGTCGCGTGGAAGCTGATCTTTTCCAACACCGCGTTTGTACTTGGAGTTTATCCGTTTCGACTTGCTTGTGGCTCGTGACTACATCTGGATCGCATTTTGCACTCCTAAGTGCATTTTTCAACAGTGCTATTCTTTGCCAGGCGTATCACGGTGCAGGTGAATGACGTAATCAGTAGCCTAACCGTGGAGGGAAACGGCAGCCAGTGGACTCGCGCTGAAATAATGTGCTTAAAAGGATAGTCCAATTTGTGGGGTTTGTGGATTTTGTTAGGGCTTTCAGTTTTGTTGTCTCAGGCAGTTTTTGTGGCGTGCAATTAAGAATATTTTAGATGTTTAGAGAAGTTTCAGAAGACCTGCCAGCTTTACATGGCTGCTATTGGGCTTTCGGGGGTTCATGGTCTAAAGAACGAAAATACATTTCAAGTCACTCCAAAGCAGCTTGTACAGAGATGTTATGCCTCCAGAGGCTGTACATTAATTTTGCAGCATTTAATCACAATTATAAAGGTAAATATCCATTTCTATATTGAGCCAGTACTTCTTTCCTTGAGCACAGGTTGCTTGTGCCACAGGAAACTGTTCCAAACTGAAAATAAAGCTAAATGTAAGTTTTTAAAGAATAATCAGGTAATATACATGTACAACCCCTGGAGGCATAGCATCAGTGTGCTCGCTGCTTTGGAGTTAGTTTAAGTGTATTTTCTTGCTTTACAGTTTGACCATGAACCCCCGAATGCCCAATAGCCAGCAACCAGCAACCAGCGACTTCTGGGCCAATAAAAGCGTACACATTCACTGAAATAATATTTTAAAAATGAAGTCAGCTATTCCCGTAATTTAATCGCATAGGGAGATTCTTCTAGGCAAGCAAAATTGGAAGGAAGGTACAAAACCAAACAAACCTTTGAGCAGATTTCCATCGGTATGATAGCATGTGGCTACCTGAGGCCTTAGCTGCAGTGCCAGAGAAGAATGCAGGCCAAATTGAAATATTCACGGTTTGTGTATTGTTGGCCACTGTCTGCCACTGTTGTTGAATAATACAGGTGCATGTGATGCTTGCTAATTTGTGCATGTGTATCATTTCAGAAGTTCAACTACATTTGGGTCAGATCAGATATTTGAAAAAAACATATTCTTACTTTATGACAGGCTAGATATTTGAGATGGTAAGAATGGTAGTTTAGAAACCTTCAGTCAGGAATACAACACTATAGCGTGCATTTATCATCCACGTAATCAAAAAGCAGCAGGAGCTGTACCGTAGCAACGGTTATACACGCTGGACTCATGCAGTGTAAGATGAAAGAGGACTCCGAGCAGGAGGAGTTGACAAACCAGGCGTGTCCTGCACGGGCCTCAAAGTCCTGCCTCAGTTTCAAAGAAGGGAACAACTTTTCCAGCCCTGACAGTGTGAATAAATGTCTTATGAAATGTCGAACACAGTCAGCTATGTCAAAGCATTATTTTCCATGCACTGGCTGTTTGCTCTGCTTTTGGCTTGACTGTTTGAGTTGATGTAATTATCTGTCAATCTCAGTAACCACAGCGGTGTGTTAAGCAGGAGGTCTTGTGCATGGTGAAGGGAAGAGGGGACACTCGCTTCAGCTTGAGAGGGGAGGTGACACAATTGACTATTCATTGCTATATTAGAAAATTAGACTTGAAAGGCCTTAAATGTTTCAGCAGCAATCAATCACGCGCTGATACAATGAAAGGGTCAGGACAGCAGCATATTCCAGGCTGCATTTCCGCCATATTTAAAACGGCGCATCTCAGCCTGCCTGCTAATATCAGCTGTTGGCGTCTGAGAGACAGCAGAAGAAGGGACTCAATATGCATGTGCTGTCTGTGGCCCAGTCTAATACCATGGTTTAGCTGTAAGTTATGCTGGAACAGTATGGAATACATGGTTAGTAAAATGGCTGTAAGTCATCAATGGTCTTAGGTATCCAACGAGCCTCAAACCATCACTCTGCTGCCAGATATGCAGTAGATATGGATGGATCCCTTTAAGGGTTGTTTCTCCTGACAAATTTTCCTATTGAACTCTATGGAAAAATAAGTCAGGAGAACAAACCCTTCAAGTTATCCATCCATATCTACTGTATTTCTGGTAGCAGAGTGATGGTTTGAGGCTTGTTTGATACGTCAGACCCTTGATGACTTAGAGCCATTTAGCCAACCATGTGTTCCATACTGTTCCAGTGTAATTTACAGCTAAATCTAGTCCCACCCCCCAATTCCCATAGTGATCCATTCAAATGCAGAGAGGTTATAGTATTGCTTGTAGGAGTACCAGAAAATAAGATATCAAGAGTTTTTTGATATTGTTGGGTCTCAGACATCAGGAACTGTCCAATATTTTGTTGATGCCCAAAAATGGGGGGGACTATGTACAAAAGGTTTTATAATTTATAAACGGTTCATCCAATATGGATGAAAATACCATTAGAATACTCAAATTAAAGCTGACAGTCTGCACTTCAACCTCATTGTCATTGTATGTTTTAAAACTCAAAGTGCTAGAACACAGAACCAAAATAAAACGAGATCATCAATGTTATTCACTTCAGTGGTTTTAATATTGGGGCTGATCGGTGTATATATATCATTTTTTTTCTCTCCCTGGGATGCTTGTTTTCAGTCTGGAACATTCTGTTGCCGTCTGAGATCGTTGTTATTTTGTCTCTCGTTGTGATTACATGATTTCTTAGACTGCAGGTTGTGGTGGGGGTGTTGGTATTGTTTACCCTGATCAGAGCAGTTTGGGCTTTGCTGGTTTTTTCGATGCTGTGCCCGGGCCACAGCACGGCTCTGCCTTTTTAATCAGCGTATTTCTACATTAGCTGCCTCGCCCCAGCTCTGTCTCCAGGCGTGCCGATTTAAAGCTGCACAGTTTCTCCTTTCTTAACAACCTGCTCGACTCCGACCCCGGGCTACGCGAGCCCCCGATAATAGGTTGCGCTATCCGCGTCCCCACCACTCTGGAAGCGCACGCCCAGCCCCATGCTCTTATTAAAAGTTACAGATCGAGTCATTATTGTGATTAAAGTCAAAGTAACTTTTGCCAAACTCCAAATGCGTCAGCGTCGAAATCAAACCGCTAATTTCAATCAGCAAATGAGGTACCATTCCGGGCTATTCACGGACCCGCTAATGGCTGGGTCCATTAGTGAAGCATTTTTACATGGATTTATAGATTAAGCGTGTCTTCTCTGTTATGGGGGGAATATTGAGTTATTGGACCAATGCAGGTTGAGAAATGTCGGATGAAGCTTGTGAATGTGTGTAGAGGCTCGTTTTGCTTGTAGATACACGCACAAAAAAAATACTGTTTGTCACTTGCGCTTTACTAACAAGAGTCATTTCTCGAGAACATTTAGATGCCTAAGAACTGCCTGGCCTACATTGGCACCACATTGCTGTTCTCATGAACACTGTTTGGCACTGCTGTGTTCATTACTGCTGTTCGTGCTGGGTCATCCTGAATTGCCAGAGCTCTCGAGGGCTTGCGATGTCAGAAGGAAAATAAGCTCTCCCCCTCCCGACGATGCTTTATGAATCGAAACCGTGTCCGGAAACCGCAGAGAAGCTGGCGAGCCCTTTCCGTCTCCTGTCTTTTGCAATTTCACCTTTATTGAGCAGACTTGCATTACTGGAACGACTAATTGCACAGATAGAGATCGGTGTGGGACGGAGTTTCCTTTTTTTATTTCATTTTGGAGGAGAAGGATGGCGATGGCCCGACAGCAGATGCTTACTCTACAAATAAAAGGGAGGGCGAGGATGGAAGCCGAGCGAGAGATTGGACTGTGAAAGCGGCTCTTAGATTGCTTTTGGGATCCGCTGAACCCCATCACCGAGGGATAGTGGTGCAGATACGGCGCATTTGTATGGATTTGGCTTTCCGTGTGTCCTCGCCCACAATGCCCGTTTCCCGTATGCTCTCAATTTTCAGGCCACTTTTTTGTGTTATGGGCTTCGTTTTCAAATCACAACATCTTCCGTTTTGGCCGTCAACTTGGACAAATGTATACGATTAATGGGTTTACAGCTTAAAATGAATGGGTTTACAGATTACTTTTCTTGATAATTAAGTTTAAGTCTAATACATGAAAGCTTGTTTTGCTTGAATTTCAATACCTACCTTTAAATTCAATAACTAGAAGGTTATCTTATGGCTTACCCAATCTTATTATACTGTATATCATATATTTAAAGCCCTTTGATGGGTAGAATCCCTGTTTTGAAAAAAAGGAAATTAAGGTTCACTTTGTATTAATTGTGACTGTAAAAGAAAATGCAAGAGACAAACAAAAGAGATGAGATTATTCCACAAAATGGGTCTACAGGTGGTAATCCTATAGTTGTTGAGGTTTTTTTCCCGTCCAGTTATTGAAAATAGCTGGCAGATATTTGGCTTGCAAAATGGAGCTGCAATGTAATTAGGGCAGTGGACTATGGACCAGATGGTGCTGAGTTTGCATTTGGGATGGTCTTGTTGCACCCTTCAAGCTTGTTGCATCGATCACGAGCGTAAAACTGCCCCTGTTTTCTTAAAGGGAGAAGACCTCAAATATTAGCTCTGCGTTTTGCCTCGATTATAGGGTTCTGCAGAACAAATACCGCATAATAGCTACCACATAATAGCCATGTTGCTGCGAGCCGTAAAACCCTCCGAATGGGAAGAAATATATGTGCATAAAAATATTTGAAATGGTTTTTACCTAATATACCGGTCTATACACAGGTCTATGTGACTGAAACTTTGCACTCATTAAATGTATTTTTGCAAGTATCTCACAGTGTGCAGGAGTCTTTTTCATTCATTTACTCAATATCAGAAACCTTTAAACCAAATGTGTGCTTTGAATTGATTCAAACTTTTGAACTTCTGGGCTGAAGGCAGCATCAAACAGTCATCAAACAGAGAAACTGTCTGGTGCATCCAGTGTTGAGAGATAGTTGAGAAATATATCTCCATGCATTAACTGCAAATAAACTGAAAAATGTCCAGATTTGATGTTAACCAAGTTTGGTGTGACAATGGCTGATCAGTTTTTGATGGTTTTATGGCACATTTGGACATGTTTTAATCTATGCTGTTTTGCACGTATAGTTTCAATTGGAAATTCTTATAAGTTGATTGTTAGATGCAGCCATGCTTTATTGTGTATAAACTTTATGAGTGGTGTCCAGACATTAGTGGAAGTTACATGATAATGGTTTGCCCTTTTCTCACTTGCCTTTCGGGCGCTCTCTGCATAGCCCTGCTAAGAATACATGTGGTTAAGCATTTAGCAAAATATAAATAATAGCCAAAAAACCAATATGGCTGACTTTATTTATCCCTGAGGAAGTTTTCTTCCACGTGAGAAGAGATATATATATGTATCAATGTTGATTTTATGTATTTTGATGAAGCAAGGAAAGAGTTTAAATGTTGTGATTTCAGTTGGCTGATGTAGTGCTACCATTTGGCTAATAAGAGCCAAATTAGTCATTGACATTTTGAGTGCCCTTTTATACACTATACATACACCAGATTGCATAAAATGCTATTTATATCAGTGAGAACTGAGAAAAATCGCAGGCGAATAATAATAATCCAAAATGGTGACCAATTTGTCAACCCATATGTTCTTATTGAGGGGGTTGGTCATTTTGAAGTCTTAATCAATATGTTTTGATTTTCCAAACCTGTCAGTGAATAACAAGTTATGCTGTATTATGTCAAACTATTTTGAATTTGTCGTCTTTTTTTTTGTGAGAAGCCACACCTACTGCATTAGTTCATGGTTGCCATGTTGATTGAAATATACATTTTCCTAATGCTGGGATTGTAATTCTCACCCAGACATTGACATTGTTATCTACAGACAAGGCACATTGTGCTACATCCCTGTGGATGTTACAGCTTTTTCTCCCCTAAATTGGCATAATAATAATAACACTTCATTATTATTATTATTATTATTATTATTATTATAAAAAGCAACCAGGTTCCCGGACCTGTGGTGCTTGCACCCCTAATGAATAGCACAGTACAGGCTGCCATTGTGGTCCCATGTCTCTCACAGCTCACTCTCTCTTCCCCGCACCCTCCCTGTGGTATTGTTGGTCTCCACTTGGGCCGCTGCCAGCCGTCTCAAACCAAGCACGGGGCCATCAAATTAGAGCAGGCCATTTCTTAATCCATCCAGTCTGTCCGCCGTTTATTTATGTACGCGGTTAGCGGGATTGTTTTCGGTTTCCCCTCCCTAAATATAGAATTCATATTTACCACAATGGCTAATGTGAGTTCTTAATCATATTTGCACCCTCTGGGTTTTAAACATCCAGCAGGCCACCTGTCTTACACATTAGGAATTTCACAGGACAGATGGGAAGGTGAGAGAGCTTGTCCTTGGATAAACATGTTTTCAAACTGCAGGGGCAGTCTGGAGCCCAGGCGACCAATCCGTCACACCAGCCTGTCCTGCCCCTCCGCCCAATATTGGTCACACGTGTTTTCTCTTTTTGCGCCATAGAAATGACGCCGCTACCCCGATTATTTAGATCCTGTTACTTACAGCGCTATGCAATACCATCATTTTTTTTTTTAAATGTTAAGTTTTTTTATATATCTTTTTATTTGTGCTTAGATACGGAGCCATCATATTCTGTAAGGTTATATTCATTTTAGAGGACTGTGCCGAATAGCATGCAATTGTGTAACTGCTGATTTAATAAGGACTTCAGTGTTAATGACATGGTTTAATATTTTTGAAGTGTACCATTTTTTCATAAATGGCAGAGGGGGAAGACCAAAATAGCCATGTATTTTATGCTAATGGTAAATATGTTAAATATTTACTTCCTATTTGAAGGGCCTAGCATGAGAGCCTGAATTTGGATTGGTGGCATTTACACATTGAGGGTGTGACTGTTGCTTCTTTTTTCATAGATAAATGCCTACTTTCCACACTGCACCAATAACTACATTGACTATGCTGCTTATTCTGCCCGGTACCAACTATAAGGCTGATATTAGCAAGTGCCAGCTTCAGCAGATTAATCTAAAGGCTGTTTCTCAGTTTATTACTGTTGTTAGTATTTTGGGAGTTGAAATAAAAAGAAAAATTCTTGCTCCTTTGCTCATTTTGTTGTAGCTAGGTTACACTACCAAATTCCAAATCAGCAATGGGAATCGTCTTATATATGTCTTTTGCGTCCACCTGTATACTGTAGGTGTGGAATTCATGCTAAAAACCCCTCTCACTGTCATGTCTGTGCAGTATTAATTATTTAAGTGCTGCATAGTTCAGAGGCTATAGGCATCCGGCGTTTTCTGTGGGGCAGCGCAGTTCACTCTGTCTAAAAAAGAAGCTATTCTCTGCTGTCTGTCTTCCCTTCCGCGTGATGCTCATTGGAGCAGAAGGTCTGACAGAACCTGACAAAAGCCTCCCCTGTCTGTACCTCCCTCCCCCTCTCAACAGCTGCATGATCTCCTGCTTTCTTAATCGTTCGTGATAGTCTTTAAAAAACAATTGCATAATTACTCTCTCCCATATCAGATTAGAAGTTCTCGTTAGAAGCTCATTAAGCCACTTCCTTCAGTGGAGCCACAGAGACAAATGAGCATATATTGAGAGTCTTTCCCAGCAGCCAGAGCCTCCATATCCCATCAACCCCTCCTAGTAACCATGGAGCCTCCATCGTCCCAACAAACTCTCCCAGAAACCAGGTAGCCACTATATGCCATCAGGCCCTCAAAAAAACGATGTCCTCCATATTCCATTACACCCTCCTGGAGACCTAGAGCTACCATATCTCATCACACCCTCCTACAAGCCAAGAGGCTCGATATCACATCAGAGGCTTCTAGAAACCTAGAGCTTCCATATCCTATCAAACCCTCCCAGTAACCTAAAGACCCCATATCCCATCAAACCCAGCCTGTAATCTAGAAACTCCATATCCCATCGAACCATCCCGCTAACCTGTGAGCCTCCATATCCCATCTTTCTTGTGACCTAGAAAACCTTCTTATCCCATCACACCTTCCTCGTGGCCTCTTGCAGTTAGGGCTCACATGCTGTAATTGAGAAGCAGCTCTGTGGTTCTGTAATCTTCTGCCATTTTCCACTTGCCGGGTTAATTCCAGCTTCCTGTTTTAGTGTAAATTCACCATGACCACTACTGAGGCGGGAAGGGAAGCAGGCAAGAGGAATTTTACAGACATACAGCACATCAGCGCAAGACCTTATCTGTGCAAAGTACAGGCATCAAGCGACCGCCCTCAGTGGCAAGTTGTCTGGGGCGCATTTTTCACGATTATCGTGTCTGTGTATCCGAGACCTTCATGAATCAGTCGTTGGGTGGTAGCAGCCTTGAGGAAATGCTTTTTGCAATATTGTATTTTTGTTGTTTCCACAGAGCTGCTCTTCTTTTCTTTTCTTTTTTCTCCCCCTCCATCCTTTTGTTTTTCTAAACAATGATTACTATCACGACAACAGCCTGGACCTGGAGCATGTACCGAATCAAGGCAGCCAGAGAAAGCACTGCATTGCGCATCAATTATTTAGGCTTATTTTGCTTTGTACAAACAAGCTCTCTGGCAGGGAGAGGGGGCTCCGTGCAGCCAATTACTTCAAGGTGTTTAGTTCATTTATTATTGAAGGCGTAAATCTTGTACAGGTTGTTGGCAGCCGACCCCGCGAGGAGTCTATTGTTGCTGGCTTTGATCACGCCCGGCTGACTGGCGCGGGCCTGGCCTCTCCCGCCGCGGTGGACCGGGCAGAGGGAAGTATCGCGGAGGGGGAAGGGGTTGGTGAGGCTGTGGCCACTCCACAGGCCACTCCAGGTTAAAGAGATCTGTGGATCATTAGTCCATGAGAGAAGCAAAGAAGCATCTCCTGGAGCTCCTCCCCCCTCCTCGTCACGTCCTCCACAGTGGGTTGCCATGACATGCGATATCCCCCGCCCCGCCTCCCCTCTGCAGGCTGTTTGTTTTCCGCAGCGGATACCGCGCCGCCGCCGTGTGGGGAGAGGCGCTGACCCGCGGCCTGCCGGATCGCTGGCGGGCCTGCGGGGTCTCCCGCTCTGCATAGGCGCGTTTTTTTGGGATGTGAAACGTTACATAAACGCGCGGTCGTGAGACTTGGCGGTGTGGTGTGCTGGGCTCGCGACCAAAAGGTTGCAGGCTTGAGTCCCAGATGAGGCACTGTTCTTGTGCCATTGAGAGGGACACTTAACCCGAATGTCTATTCTGCAAATTTTCTAAATTGTGGGCCTTCTAAGTTACCGAGATAAAGGTGTTTGCTAAGCAAATAAATAGAGAAAAGCAGCGTGGAGTTGTGGCTCGGGCACTGAGCTTTTTACCTGAGGTCCTGGGATTTGGATCCGAGATAAGACGCTGCCATTGAACCGCATAGCAGGGTAACGTATGTGGAATGCGAGTACTGTTCAAAGCAAAAGTACTGTTCAAATCAAATTAACTCTCTGCAGATAGGTTTGACTGCAATTAGGGAATGGAATGATATCCATAAGTACATTTTGGACCTTACATCAAAAGCGTGGTAGTCTGACACAAACTGTGGTATTGGAGCCTCATTTAGATGTCTTGGCTGGCAGCTGCTTTTTGCGAAGAACACAGGCTCCCTATAAGCAGGCTTCGCTCTCCCAGCAGGATGTCACCTAAATCCATTCCTGGGAGTAGAAATCACCCCTAAGAAAGGACAGCAGCTAATGTATTAACCCCCCAGTTGCCGAGAGCTGCGTGCGTGGTAATGGGTGAGCTGTACCCAAAGAAGCATCATGGCCAAGAGTCAGTAGGTCAGGTGTCAGGCAGGGAGAAGTACTACAGGTGTGTCAATCAGCCACCAAAGCAGTGCGTTCAATCACCCCCCCTCCTCCCAAAACACTGTAAATGCAGGGAGCTTTGTTCCTGAAAATGGCAGAAAATGTATCAGAGGATCAAATAGAGAGTGAAGCTCATTTTTGATGTCACTCTTCTGCAAGCAACATCATGCTCCTGAGGAAGACCAACGTCCGAATGTGCGGGAGTGCAAGACCGAGCCGTTTCTTTTTCCCTCTAGCGTGACTATAGTGCTTTTATCAGCCCTGGGATGGTTTTTCTATGTGTTATGAGAGTTCAAGGTCTCCGTCTGATTCCCCTTGGATGTGGATTGAAGTGCTGAGTATCTCAGTTTGGAGGTGTGATTTAGGAGTACCCCCAGAGGGAGGACATTGCTTCTCTACAGGGGTTTCATGAAAGCTCTTGTAATTGTAATGTACATTATATCAGCAAACCCTTGGGCTCCGTGATATTAGTCATCTTACCAAAAAAGATTAACTACTCGTAAAGAAATGTTCCTCATATCTGGCTCCCTCACCGCGACTCCCACTCCCATTTATGGTGTAGTTTCATTTTACTTACAAAATACAGGGTGGTCATTTTATAATTTTGCTGTTTGCGTTATTTAAGTTGTACTTTTCCCCTCAGTATTGATTACACCACAGATATGTTAAGTAGATGCCTTAAGAAAGCATGGTGCTTTGATCCCATTGCAATCCAGTGAACACTATTCTTACTTGCTTAGATGCAATCAAACATTTGTGTTTCGTTTGTGTTTCATACTTGCACAGCCACCATACATTTCCAAAACGGGTGGAAAAAACCAAGCCAAGTTTTTTTTAGTCACTTGAAAGTTGAACCTCATTTTAGATGGGAGAATCTGCATCCCTGAACAGTGTTTTCTCCTGCCGCTCTTCTCCGTTAACCAACAGTAAGATGCATCCTCAACAGAGGCACTTCCTGCGTAACGCTGCAGCTTTGTTGACTGTACAATTTTTCAAAAGGTGATTAAGCAGTGAGCAATGATGGCATGTTTAACTATTTTAACATGGCAAAAAAATGCGAGTATATCATTTATGATGGCTGTTTTTTCAATTTTTTTTAATCTCCTCGTCGAGTGACTATTCTTGAATATTCATGATTATGTGTGCGTTTCGGAGAGATAATCCTTGGACTTGTTCAGTCACTTCACTGCTGCGAAGCTGTGGACTAATGTCGGAGCGCTTGCTGATGGGAAGGAGTGGTCTCCCTTTGTCGTCTGCGTTTTGGCCAGGCGGGCAGTAAAAGAGGCGAGTGAGCCGTCTTAAGGGCCGGGGGTGCGGGACAAGAGATGCTGGCTCAAGTAATTGCACAGCTCCCAGGTGATGGGGGCTTATATGGCATTAACAGTGTCTATCCCCGCTCCGAGTGTGCCAAGTTCTTAACTAGGGACCGCTGCTAATTTCGGAGCTAATATTGAGCCGTTCCGCCTCGGTGGCTGCAGCAGGTGCCTGGCGCTGACAGTGAGGAGAGAAAAGTGAGAAAAAATTACCATTGTACTGTAGAATTTCTGTGATTGAGCCTAGTGATTACCCTGTCAGAAAGGGGCGGGGTGTGTGTGTGTGTGTGTGTGTGTGGGGGGCGGTATGGAGGGTCCAGATTTGGGGGGGGGGGGTTGGAGCAATGGAGCTGACCAGAAGCTGATGCAGATCCAACCAAGGGACGACACACTATGACAGCGGTACTTGGCCTGCTGTTTCTCATTGGCTGAGATGTTTGGTCTCTGATCTTTTCATTAAGGAAGAGGAAGTGCACGTACTTGGAGGAGTGTTGTTTAGACCACCGCAGTAGCAGGAGGAAAGGGCCAGCTGTCAGTTTAGGAGAATGCTGAAAATGTGTATGTGTATCCATGTGCATTTATACTCTTAGCTTCCTGGTTTTAAGGTCCAGGAAAAAATATGTAGTGCAATGGCAATGTTGGTACAATTTCCACTAAAGACACTAGTAGTCATCTTACTTGACTGGCTAAGTGTGGAAACCTTTCCACCTGACTTGTAGAAATTACTGTAGAATTGAAATCGTTTTGCAAATTTTGGACCTGCTGTTTAAAGAACTTGGTTTTTGACCTTTTTATTGAGTTGTTAAATTTTTTTAGACATTGTCGCTTGACTGCGAAAAGCACTATGGGCCTGATTTACTAAGACATTTAGCATTTGCGAAACCTTTGAGCACACGCAAAACTAATAACACTACCACTGATTGGTGCAAAACAAATGTCATTGGTCATTGGTCATGTTATTGGTTTTGCTTGTGCTAAAGGTTTTTGCACGTGCCAAATCTCTTGGTAAATTAGGCCCTTTGTGTGCTTTGTGGTGTAAATATAGTGCAGTCCTTAAGTATTTGGACAGTCGCACAATTTTTGTTGTTTTGGCTCTGCACACCAAAGGGGCTGTAATCCATACAGAGATCATGGATATGGTCATGGATATGGATGTAAATGCCCTCTAATTAAAGATGACAGCCTTCACTTTATCCTAATTTTCATTGTTTCATTTCAAATCCAGTGTGCTGGATTACAGAGCCAAAACAACAAAAAGTGTCCCAGTCCAAATACGTCCAGACTGCACTGTATCTCCATGCCAATATAACCCATCAATACTCTTTACCACCATGAAACGGCATGGGTTTCGCTGCAACACACACGATAAACACAGACGAGAGGACTTATCGACCCCGCCCCACCCTCGCGACGCGCCCTTCGACGCCGGCGCACCTGTGTGTCGCTCCGCGGCCGGCGCTCGATATAGTCCTGAACGGCGGGATCAAAAGGCTCAAGTTGAACGGTGGATAGGATGCATTTCACCCTCTGACAATAGGACCATTGCAGCATGAGGAAGGTTGAGAAAGCTCCTGTGTGTGTGTGTTAATGAGAGGGGGGAGCATGTCGGCCTCGGCCCCCGGCGCAGCCGAGCAGGAGATTGTGGCCGCCGTTGTGCCGCGCTCATTTCCCATCGCCATTGTCAACAGAGGGCATTTGGTTTCCGCTTCATTAGTCGCTCCCATTCACGTGTGCGCTGACGTTCTGCATTTAAAGTGGCTGCGTCGCCCCCAAAACCGCAAAGACGCGCGCCATTGTGCCCGCACGGCCCCGCATTCACAGCCCAGACGAGCGTGCGGATGCTCTTTAGCAGTCCGGGGCGCCGCGCCGCGCGCTTCTCCGTCCTGCTCGGTGTTCGGCTCGGGGAAACGCTTTTAAAATGAGATGTCGTTGGCGCGCGAGCCTCCCTACGGTCGTCGGCGTAGAGCGGGCAAATCTACCGTAGCTTGCTTCCTTGCGGCAAGCCAAATTTGGTTCTGCTCAAGTGAAGGGAAGTGACTCGGCCATCTTGCTTTGGACCATTGCTGTTGGGACCTGTTACCATGTGACCACCCAGCTTGGAGGCTTTCCATTCTTCCCAAAGCTCCTCTGTACTGTATCTACAGCCGGTGTAGACAGTGCAGTCAGTCCCTGTCACTCTCTCCCTACCTTATGGAGACTTTTAAAGTTAAATGGAAAGGAAGGATGAAAACAGGCCCCTGTTGGAGCCCCACCAGGAGGGGTTGGTGTCTGTTTTTGGAAGTGCAACTTGATTGTAGCAGTTTAAATTGACAGGTGGGGAACTGCCATTGTACCTTTGAGTGAGCCGCATAACTTGAATTTCTTCAGGAAAATATCCCACTGTAAAAATATTTACTGTGTGAAGAAAAAAAAATCCCGCAAGTTGCCAGCGGTAGGCAAATAATATGAAAATAAAGATATTGTAATTATATTCCCCCCAGTCAATGCAAACTGAACCGCTCTTTCCAGAGTAGTCGAGGAGCTGTGCGCAGGCTGCAAGGCTCTAAGCCCCGCCACAGTTCCAGTCAAAAACCATACGGGCACTGAGCACGTGGCTGAAGCTCCTCTGTCTTTTACAACTCTTACATCCGCCGAATGCAGGCCCCTGCCAAAACCTCGTCTCGTTAATTATTAACCGCTATGTGTCTAATCACCAGGCTTCTGAGGGGGCTAGTGGAGTGCTAGCGGGTTCTGATCAGGTCTTGTCATCCTGACGCGTAGATTACAGTCGACCGTGTAACCGCAGCTGTCCGACGGAGCACATGTTCCGAGGCGCGAGAAGGTTTGAAACCCAAGTAAGTAATTATTCCAAATTGTAGGTGCAAATGTATTCAGACAACAGACTTACGAAATGGTTAGATAATTTAACTAAATTAAATGTCATCGTTTGACATCTGTTTGGAATAATTAATAAGACCTCCAACAACCAACGCTGGCTGCATCTGTGTGAATTTAAGAAAACAATTATACTCTTTGTGGCTTTTTTTTTTACTCAATCAGAAATAAATAGTTAGTTTGTAGCCCATTTCAGTTTCAGTGCGTGGGTGACGCTTCTCTTTACAAAAAAGGAAGTCCTTGAAATATGTTTTGGACCACGGTCCATTCCCCCTGTACACCTATAGAAATTGAATTGGACTTTTCGAATTGGACTTTAAAAAAAATTATACAAATTTTTTTATATAAAGTAAACACTTCAGACAAAAGCGCAGGGATTCGACATCCCGCAATCAAAGTCAGACATTTAAACAGGATTTCCTTTCCGCCGAATACCATTTCACTAATGCAGGTGATGCGGCGGCGGGTTTTGTGTTTTGCCGGGTTTTTTTGGGCTTTTGAGGCGGCAGCGCGGTTGCCATGTAATCGCATTGCGGCCGGGTTTACCTGTGCCGCCCTGAATGGGCTTATTCACGGCTAACGGGATTTGCAGCGCCACGGTGATCCATTGAGCCGCACTGCCACCGTCACTCCAAAGAGGGCTCTTAATTACACGCTGACAAGAGATCACCGCCGACACCCCTTCATCCCGTGCATCTGAGAATGGCCACCCAGTGGTGCTGCGCTACCATTGACACCCACCCCCCCAAATCCCACATCACAGGAATCTCCTCACCAACATAGTCCTCACCAGTGAGCTGTGTCATTTTAGTCACACTAGACGCTGAAGGGAAATGCATGTACAGTATCTGCGTACATTAAAATATGTCCAAGGCTATTCACTAGCGTTCAGTATTTTTCCGTTCTCACGTCTATTTAAAATGGCCCCTGTCCGTATCCACAGATGCAAAATATCAGTTTAATTCAAATTGAAAATAAATTGGTTATTGGTCTTAAGTTGATCAAATAAGCCCATGCTATTACTTTAGTTTGTATTTTGCTTGTTATTCTGCATGAAAATAAAAACCCTTCCCGTCCCGAAAGTGTTGCAAGCAGCCATGGTCCAAAAAAAGGATTCATTGCAGCAAGGCCCATGCACGGCTCGCTATGGAAATGTAGATATGGATATGTCTTTCCTCTGGCTCAGCAGGGACTTAAGACAAAACACCCAAGAGAAACTTTTCACGTACAAAAGCCCTTCTGAACTCCCCATCTTTGGTCTGCTTTGTGCCACCGCCTGCTTTCAGGTAGTCCGCTCCCGACGCCGCGAACCTCCCGCTCGGGGGTTCCCGCGGAAACATCCTGTGCCTGTTCCGTTCACCCAAGGGGGCCAGATGGCCCATGGGCACGTCGCTTTGAGCAGGCGTCCATCGCCGTTTTTGAAAGCATTCCACTGGCAGTCAGCTGGAATGAGGCAGGGTGTTGCTGGAGGCTGATGGAGATTGAAGAGGCTTTTGCAGGCGGGGGAGCAAGGGTGTTTTTCATGGGGAACTTGCCAGAGTTGTGCCACATTTGTGACCGTTGCTTCCCCCGCTCCTCTTAAACACCCAGGAAGCTTGCTGGAGCTTCCACATAGGGGACAAGGAAATAAGAAACCGTGCCTTATAAGCATTATTGTAGTCATTTATTTACCTGAAAAGACTGCGCATTTTAAAAATGCATGCAGCTAGCCGACATTGCTTCTTTTCACTGCGAAATGGGACAAAATTAAGTGTGCGCCGCTGCACAGAGAACTGCCTTCGATTTGGCTTTGGAACACAGTGCATTTCAGGAGTGCTATAATAGTTTATCAGAGAGCCCAAAACAATGCTTCTTAGGGTAATAATGGCTATGCATCGTGCTTCTTAAGTAGGCACATTGTATGATATTATCTAATAAGTCTGCAATGTAAGTGTAATGTATTGAGTTCAGTTGCACTCAATTTATTGCAGTTATTTCATGAACAATTGGGACATTTTCTTAAACATTCCACTTACTGGGATTCTATTGCGTGTTTTTATTTGAATTGACCTGAAGTAAAAATTAAGGCTAACTAATAAACCTCTGACTTTATGAGTGAAATACTTTAACAGGTAACAGGGTGAATAGCCATTGTGGTGCCATGCGTAGCTACCGCTGACAGTACAATACAGAATGGCAGAGATGTGATGTTTTTTTAAATTTGTCAATACTTAATCTGTGCACTACTTTAAATTATATGACTTGCAATACAGTCGATGTTCACTATTTAGGATACATTTTTTCTTGTGTCCACATGCTTCTAAAAAACCTGAAGAGTGCACAAAATGAGTGTTGTAGCTAAGGATTCATTTCAGACCATAGGTCCAGGACAAATTAATTTAGTAGTTTGTTACAATTTTACCAAATGAAAATTACTTGGAAAGAAAGTAGAATTGATAAACTTTTTCTTTTTCTCTAAATTAATTTAGCAGGGTCTGTTTACCTGATAATCTTTTGATGTTATCAAGAATCTGTTCTCGTTCATTTTAGCATTCAGTACAAGACAAGACGGCTTGTTTACAATACAACTATTTTCTGAACAACTTCATAAAACTCAAATTTGGTACACCCCAATTAGTTGTCAACGGTCTAATTTAACATTCACTTCAGATTCTGCAATCTGGGTGTTACAGCCAAAATCACTTGAGGATCTTCATATTCTAAGAGTTAGATTGGTTAGTGAACTATGTAAATGACTGTGAAGATTTTCAGTTGACATGACTGAATTGTGATCAATTACAGTGCATATCAATTTCTGCATTCAAAAAAAGCATTCAATTGAATTATATGCTGAATTGTAAATAGTAATAACTTAAATATGCAACAGTGAAGCTCATGTACATTGTTATGCAGATGTTACACTATTATGATGTTTTACGGCTGCATTTTGTGTATTATGTTAGTTGTTAAAGTAGTGTGTAGCTTATAATATTTGTCCCTGTAGGTAGAAATAGTACATGGTATGTGTGCGTGTGTGTGTGTGTGTGTGTGTGTGTGTCTCTTTCTCACACACACACACACACACACACACAGTAGTGTGTAGTTTATATTATTTGTCCCTGTGAGTAGAAATAGTACATGGTAGGTATGCGTATGTGTGTGTGTGTGTGTTTCTTTCTCTCCCTCTCTCTCACACACATATACACACATACACACACACACACACCATGCACTATTTCTACACACAAGGACAAATAATATAAACTACACACTGCTGTGTGTGTGTGTGTGTGTGTGTGTGTGAGAGAAAGAGAGAGAGAGAGACACACACACGCGCACACACATACCATGTACTATTTCTACTCACAGAGACACATATTATAAACTACACACTACTTTAACAACTAACATAATACACAAACTGCAGCCGTAAAACATCATAATAGTGTAACATCTGCATAACAATGTACATGAGCTTCACTGTTGCATATTTAAGTTATTACTATTTACAATTCAGCATATAATTCAATGGAATGTTTTTTCTAAAATGCAGACATTGATATGCACTGGAAGAGAGAGACTCATCAGAACTCTGTGCGCAGCGGTGACATCCGCCCTACTTTGTGGGGGAAGTGCGGTGACCTTGTGCACCAATAAGCACCTGCTCTGTGTGACAGAGAGGAGAGGGGCACCCCTCAGCTAACCCGTGGCCTTAATACACAGAGCCTGTGCGGGACAACCCGACGCGGCACAGCCACCCCGCTGTTATTTACCCCTGCCATGTCCCGCCTGAAGGCAGATCAGAGGCTTTCTCAACCCCTGCTAGGATTCGCCGGCTGCCGGCACGGATCTCCACATGGCTGTCGGTGAACGTGGCCAGAGTGCTTAACCTAAATTAACATGCAGTCGTTCGAGACCTGGGCAAAGCGAGCGTCCCAATCCCTGTGTGAGTCCAGCCTGCAATGCTGGACCTGGAGCAAAAGTCTAATGCTTTTTTTTAATTTTTTTTAGGTCACAGCATTTTTACAGCAAAAAATTCAAGAGAATGTTGCCTTGTGGTATCACATGTTTTGTGTGTCATCCTTTTTTGGTGCTAATGTCAGGATGGCCTTTTCTTTCAGTCCTTCTCAACAGGGGGTGGCCTTACCTGTATCTGCAGGAGTCACCCCCCCCAGCCCGATTGTAACATAAAAGGTTGACAGCTTTAGCGTACTCTATCCCTCGTCCAAACTGTAATTCTCCTGCCCATTTCATCATACGCTTCTGTGCCCAGTCATTTCTCCATGTAAATCCGACAAGATGATGATTCGCACCATAATGAAGCGGCATAAAAAGGCGGCGGTCATTCTGGACGGCACAGGGATGAATTAAGAGTTTAAGGCTCATTGAATGCCACGGTGTCCATTTTGTATCAAACCACATTTGAATGGAGTAAAAAAAAAAGTCAGGTTAGCTGGCTTCAAATGCAATTTCAGAAAAGGAAGCGCGAGACAGAGGCTCCGAGGATCATAAGAGACGAAAATCACGTGTTCTTCAGCTGACAAAGAGTAAGACTCACTTCAGTAAACACTAAAACAAACACTTTTTTATGATTATTATATTCCGACAATCTGTCCACACAATTGAAGTTGGAAGCTCGTAATGAACAAGCCTGTATCTCTGTGTGAAATGATAATCCGTCATTTCGTGGTGGGCTTTGTAGGTCTTTTCTTTTCAGACGGAAGTTTATTCATTTTTGTATCGGTGGACGTTTGAAGCCGGAATTGCAAATTGTTTAATCTTTTTTTGTGTGAAGAAAAGAGGGCACATGCACAAAGCATGTCGATACATTTTCCACGGTCGTCCTGCCAAATTAACAGCACAGCCCTCAAAGATGCATCGTAGAGCTGAAGCGAATTCCAAATAACTGGCAAGCATCATAAGGGGCCACAAAGATCAGCTTGAAAGAGGTTGCTCTTTGCACTAGAAGCGAGTGGGTTTTTGTGAAGGCAGGATAACAAAACCTTAGCGGTTGCTACTGCTGTGAAAACAATGCAACCATGGTAGCTTTTCAACTCAAGAAGCCTCCGACTGGCGAGCATGCTCCCAGAGCCACATCATGTTCCTTTTCTCTTTTTGATAGCCATTAAAATATATTATTTTGATCAAAGCTTCTCAAAAAGATTTTGATGTTTAAATGTACTCGCAGAGAAATGGCTAATGGTTACAGTGGGGGGTCGGGCTTTCTCGAAAGAAAGAAAGAAAGAAAAGGCCGTGCATGTGCGAGAGAGAGCGCCGCGTGTGAATGTGCAAGAGAGAGCGCCGTGTGTGTGCTCGACGCCTCTCTCTTCAGGGCGTGTGAATTAAAGGATAAGCTCTGGGCCCCCAGTGTGAGGCGCTGTGCCGCGCCGAGCCCCCCCACTCCCACTCCCACCCCCTGCCCCCCTTCACAAGCATGCATCTCATTCACGAGGCTCACAAGAAAAGGAAAATAAATTTGTCAAACTGCTCTCATCCGGGCAGCACGGCACCTCGGTCAGCTCAGGTCTGTGCGTCCTGCCGCCCGCCACAGCAACGGCCAGTCGAACGGCGGCAGAGGGGACAGTATGACGTCATCGGTTCCCTGGGAAAGGGGCTTTATTAGCCACCAGCGGGGCCTAATCCCGCATAATTGTCCGTATTATTCCCCAAATTGCCCACACCGTCGTGCTCATAATTGTCGCCGACGTAAAACGTCCCGGTGAATGCGGCCTCCTCTCAGCTGGCTCACTTGTGCGTTATTGTGCCTCCATTGTGTTTCTCCGGCTCTTTTCTCTCGTGGACTTCATTCATGCCCTTCAATACCACAGCAAGAGGTAGAAAAACAACAACAAATGGAAAAACACAAAATTGTATATTTTCTTGGGCTTTTTTTTTTAATGTTTCTTTTTCTCTTTCCGATTCAGATGGGCTCGTTTATTGCATTCCCGCTCACCGGGCTCTATGCTTTGATGTTGGAAATTGTGTTGATGTGACCTTATAGCACTTTTAAACAAAGTAGTAACTAAGGAGGGGGTGCTCCTACCCTCCGGCCCTCCCTCCTCTAACCGTTCCAGCACACACACCCAGCACTGAATAGTTGCTCCATGCCACCTATTTCCTCTTTCAAAAATGCTATACAAAATACAAAATAACAGGGTAGAAACCTCTGCTAGATGGGGACATAAAAGTTAAAAGGAGCCTGTTCAATCCAGGTTCACTTGTTGCCTGGATTTGAACAGATTTGGCGTAGGCCAAGTGGGCCTGGCAGCCATTGTGTTTGTGCTACCATGTCTGTCCTCACTATGCAATTTGTGACAGCCACTGTACTTGCAACAATCAATCACACTGGAAAGGGTAATGTTAGCTATGTGCAGGCTCTTCACTTTTGACAGCTCTGTGCACTTCATGCACAGTGCTATGAGATCTCGCAAGCAAAATTTCTACAAGATCTGCACTCAAAAGTTTTCCAGTGCATTTAATGCTCGCCTGATTTCCGGAATCCTTTAAGGATATCTCCCCTGTCTGTTTTGTGGAATTCCAGCTGGCTGCTAAACCCGGATTGATGAAAAATCGCTGGCGTAAAGGTTACCCAAGAACATTTATCCCCATCACAAAGAGAATGTGTGCTGTTTGGTCAAGTGTAACTTTGATGGTATCACATTTTGCTGTTTGCATATACACAACTTTAGGGAATGCTTTTTTGTGTACTTTTGGGCTTGAAGCACACTTGAAATGCTGAATATTCATCACCGGGTGCTGTCAAGCTTGCGCTGTTGAGGGTCTCATCATCAGGCACCATAATGAAATGTGTGTTTTTTTAGCTATGTACTCGAGCGGGATGCTATGCTAAAGGGGATTGGGTGTGAATTGAATGTGCTCTCCGACACGCGGGCACCTGCAGCTGTCTCTCAGTGTATTGACGCCACCAGGGAGCCTGGGAGAAAAGGTAGTAGTAATGGTTATAATAGACTATGATACCAGAACTGCTTCAAAATATTATAAAAAGGGGTGTTTTTATACATTTCTTTGACTCGCTGAAATAAAACAACCAGATTTATTCCTCTTCCCATTTAGAAAAAAGATGATTGTTTGTTTAAAGGTGGCTTTCTGGCTCGTATAAGGTATCGCCATACACTAGGTAATGTCCCAATCCACATAGTGGTGTGGGCAGAATGAGGATGTGTAGAAAATCAATAAATGCCTGTGTGTTTGTGTGTGGTTGGGCAAAACTTATATTTTCAAGGTTGCACTGGGTGAAAGAATTACTGCAATAGGGTTCCATGTTTTCCCATTTGCAACAAACAGGACATTCTCAGAAAATTGCCCAATTGAGTAGTACTTACAGTACTACAGTGCTCCAGGCATGACGGGCTGATGTCTGTCTTCCGACTCCGTATTAAACGTTCGCACCAGAGTGCAGGACACAGCCCGTACTTTCACTTTTAAAAATACTTGACACTTTTTCTACAGCCCATAGTGCTCCAAAGATGTTTTGTATTAAAATGACAGGATTATATTTTTACAAGTTTATTTTCATAAACATTATTTTATGTATGGCGAAGTTGGTGAGAAATTGAATTATGTTGCCAAGGAGATAGCATTTACTATAATGAAGAGTAAATCCTAGAAAATGACTTTTTTTTACTGCAGCTAGAAGAGTCACAAAAGCGATTGATTGGTCTTGGCATTTAGTCCTCTATCAGCTGTATCATCCATTGCTTCAGGAGGGAGGACACTAATCTAAAGTGACATTTCTGTTCTGGCTGGCTTTTCTAGCCTGATGAAAGCAATTACTGCAATCCTAAATGATCATTTGCAGAAGTTTCAGCGACTTTAATTGATATTTTTATTGTTCTTCCCCAAAGTTGAATGGGAGAGTGATTAGTTGATCTGGTAAATAGAAGTCTTAGACTACAAACTAGGCGAGGCGCTGGTAGGTTATGTTTGCCTTAATGCTACTTGTGAATAACTTACCGCGGGGGCGTTCTTTTCTTCTGTTCGGGGGAGGGATGCTTTCCGGCGGTGCGTAAGGAAGCCTTCAGCGAATCCCCTGCTTACCCGTATGCGATTTTGGCGGGAAGCGGCGACATCTGTGTTCCACTTGCACTACTTTAGATTCATGAAGACTGTAGCGTTGGGAAATTGAAAGCAGCCTTTTTAAAAAGTTATTGCAGCAGGAATCTTTCTTTTTCTTCCAGTGAAATTTAAAACAGTCATGAAAGCATGCCAGGTTAGGTTTACATTTAGATTTCATAATAATAACTTTTGGAAGGACGCCTCCAAACCGATCGTAAGATTAAAACTGTAGCGTAGGCCTCGCGTTTGCTGTTGCCGCGGTTTTCTCCTATCCGCGCTGTTATCTCAGATGGTCCTGTTCAATGTAACTATACAAACTGCATCCAGGGGGTACAGTAATAGTCCCGCACAACCCATCCCCCTGATGTGAGTGGAAGACCAGGAAATGAGAGACAATGGCAATTTATTCCCCCCACAATGATTGCAATCAGAGGCCCCTCCGATTCCCTGATTTCCCTGCTGGCAACTTCTGTGTGGCCAATAATCATTCTTTTCCCAAGTAAATATTTAACAGTTTTTCTTGGTGTCATTGTTGCGTTGCTTTGAGCGTGCGCTTGCATGATTTTAAATTTGCAGGGCGTCATTTGTAAATGTTGGGTTACCGCTACGTCCTTTATTAGTCCAAATGAATGCTGAAAACCGGACGGAAAGCCCTGTCCCTTGCACCAATCAGAACGGAGGGATGACTGTGTGAGCCCATGTGCACAGCTTGACCTAGGGAGCAAGATCATGTCTGTGAAACACGACACCCTCATCCTTTCTTTTGATAGGTGCTTAAAAAGCCATCGAGGAGCCAGGTTGATTTTCGCCTTCATTTTTTGTTTAAAAAACAAAACAAAAAAAAAGAGAAAACAACGGCATGTATTTGACTCCGGTAGAACGTGACAAATATGGCTCTGGTATGAAGGTCACACAACCCCAGCGCATCAAGAAATATTTGGCAGGCCAACATAATGCTTTCCAAGTTTGCGGAACAAATGAAATTCTGCTGGTGTGTTGCAGTTTGCCTCCAAACAACCATTACAACTAGCTTTATATATTGTCTGGGCAGCAGACCATCAAATGGTACGTTTCTTCTGCAGCAGAGAGGCAGAGATGATCGAGAGTAGCAATCTGCCACTTAGATGTAAGAGCAGGGTGTGCATCTATATTTGGTAGTGAAATTATCCTATTATACTCTTGATGCTTACAAAAGCTAACATAAATTGATTATGACAACTATGAGCATTGCATTCGAGAGGCAGAAAGATTCTTTGGCTGCCCCGTGGAGGTCCCGGCAGAGCTCCCGATTTTTCATGGGAAAATTGCAAACATTGCGAATTGCTGAACGGCGTAGGTGAGCTCGAGGGGTGTCATGGCCGCTCTTGAGAAGCGAGAAACTGCATCTGCATGCACGATACAGAACTCCGCGTGTTCCCCTCACCTGGAGAGGAGGTTTTTTTTGTGTCGTGCCAATTTTGGCTGTTATTCCTTTGTTTTTTTTGTTTTTTTGTTTTGCTAATGTTCCGGTAAAATGAATGTCTGGCGATTGTCTCCTTTTCCAGTCGTTATTCATCCACTTGGAATTCTTTTTATTTAAATTTTTTTACAACCCCCCAGCTTTCTAACCCGTTCAAACAAATTTAGCATTCTTGGTGCTAAAAAATTTATGTAAGTGTCGGCCAATAGGGAACCAAAGCTTCTTGGGTGATTTATTGCCAACTTAATCCAATACGGCTGGAGATGATGAACGCAATGGATAGCCGGGAGTTGCGCTTTGGAAGTGTCGAAGCTGCTGCAGCAGGTTGTTTGATATTAAATAACACGCAGCAGGAGAGGGCAGCTTTTCATCTTTATAAACAATCATATGTCCCACTCACATTTGTGGAAAACATTAACAGCACTGGGATGTTTACTTGCTTGAGAAAATAGCCTGAGTAATAATATGCTTATAATATGGTAACATTGCAATGTAAAGTTAGTTACCTGTATGATCCCCACAGCCCATAGAGTGTGAGGCTTGTTACACAGGGGAAATTGGAAGTAACAGTTCAAGTGGAATTACATTTTCAAACTGTTAAGTTGCACCAGAAATGTGCTAACTTTGTAATGTTAAGTTGCAATTACCTGAACCCCCACAAAAAGGTATAAAACATAAAACAAGCTATAAAATCACACTTACATTATTCCATAGTATTCGTGGAATCGTACAGTGAAAGCCATAAGCTAACATGCTTTCAGAATATATGACATTCAGAGTAGTGAAATTACTGTTTTTCCCGATTATGATTTTATCATGTTATAGTTCTGCGATATTTACGAGGCACTCAAAAATCTTAAAATGTTGTCATAGCCTACATATTGCAGCTCATGGACTCAACAGACTTCTGTGACTAAATAATTCACTTGCAACTTGTAATTACGGGTGTATTCTTTCTAATGACTAAGTAAATAAACTAATGTTCATTTACTTGAAATTCAGAAAAGGCCAGTTGCATTATTTTGTGCTCTCCTATGTGCAGACAAACTCTGTTTCCATACACAGCACTACAGGTTCCCCAGAAAGAAACCTAACTTCCCTCAGCAACACACTCACGTGACTGTCTTTTGCAGGCAGCAGTGAAAGCATTGAAACGCATTGCAGTGCTGTGTACACTGCAGTCTTGTGAATGTTGGGTTAGTCCCGCGTGCGAATCCAGTTTTGCAGTAATGCCTATGGGGAAAATCTCCAATTAACGAACACTCCAATTAGAAGAATTTCAAGTGCTCCTTGATTTTATTGATTAAATGTAATCAATTACATGGACCAGTTAGGATATATAAGATCAGGTTTTTTCGTTGTATAATCGGCCTCTGAATTGTGTATATCCATATTATTCATGTGAATGGATAGCAAAGTGTTTGCTACTATGGTTGGACTAAGCCTTGGCCTCCTTTTTGTCATTAGCCTTCTAACTCAGATGTTCCAGTTTGTGCAGTGATAGCCAATGATGGCACAACAATAATAGCGTGAACATTGTTAGCAATGTTTTAGGGGTATCCTAGCAGAAAGTATTGCACACTGTTTAGTGGAGTAAAATGATTCCATCACAAGTTCCTTATTTAAATGTAACAAGACAATTAGGCAGTGGAATACTACATGGGATGTCTTGTTTGAGGAGAAATCGCAAAACCGTTTTCACTGACTAAGAAATCTACACCCTTTGCAGTGTCTCATGTATTGGTGGCAATTTAAAAGTCATTCATTCAACTGCCTCTTGAGACTTTGGGCCAGACTAAATCAGAAATTCGACCCACCTTTTAAATTCTGCTAGCTGAATTAATTGTTTAGAGGTTTCCCTCTGGGATGAAGCTTAGTCACTAACAGTTGCAATGATTGCTTGGTTTGGTCACATGGCCTTTATCCTCATTACACTGGTGCAACCAAGTCTGATTGCGGATTGAGCCAGGAAAGTGTGTGCTACATGCTGATTGGGCTAGGCGAGTGCATGCTTTTTGTTGATTGGGTCAGACAATGGGTTTTTCTGTGATAATTAGGTAAGCTGAGTATATACTGATTTGTCCTGTGTCTGTATCCTGCATGCTGATTGGCCCAAATGAGATTGTTTCATTGGTAATTGGCCCAGTTGAGTGTGTACTGCATGGTCCATGTGAGTACTTTCTAATGGGGGCCAGGAGAGTTTGTCGTGCATTGTCATTGGTCCAGTAAAAGTGTTCTGATTGGCCCAGATGAGTGTGTTCCAATTAGGTGTTGAGTTTGATCCAGGCTAGTATGTTCTGATTGGCCCAGATGAGTGTTCCAATTAGGTGTTGAGTTTGATCCAGGCTAGTATGTTCTGATTGGCCCAGATGAGTGTGTTCCAATTAGGTGTTGAGTTTGATCCAGTCTAGTATGTTCTGATTGCATGGACCGTTTCATGCAGGGGCTAACTCCGGCCGCTGTCTCAGGTTGCAGGCTCTGAGGAAGGAGAAGTCCCGGGATGCTGCGCGCTCACGGCGGGGGAAGGAGAACTTTGAATTCTACGAGCTGGCCAAGATGCTGCCACTCCCTGGTGCCATTACCAGCCAGCTGGACAAAGCCTCCATTATTCGCCTCACCATCAGCTACCTGAAGATGAGGGACTTTGCCAATCAGGGGGACCCTCCATGGAACCTGCGCATAGAGGGCCCGCCCCCCAACACTTCCGTAAAAGGTAGGGTCTAAGCTCCTTCTCATTCTCCACTGCAGAGCTGGAACCAGCTGGAGTGAAAAAATTACCCACAGCCAGAGCAGTGGCACATGACATCACACTGATGACATCAGCCCAGAACAAGATGACTGGCTAGTTTTATTCAGACATGAGCTGTTCACTTATGTACCACTACAGTTATGTAAAGGTACGCACCGAGTTGTACACCAATGTACAATTACTGTCATTGTAATAATTAACACTATATTTCTGGACGCTATTAAACGCATCAAAAACAAGAAATGATATGACGATGTCCAACGTGTAGAAACAAGACTTGCGAATTAATTTGAAGTATTTTCAAATTTGGACTCTATTTACGTTAGATGCTAATTTTCTCATTTTATAGATTTCGCATTCAGCTACCCACTCTGGAAGCAGTGTAAAACTGATCTGTGAAGTTCTGTAGATTTGTGATTTTCATTTGTAGGGATAAGTATAAGTATTGAATGTGCTTTCCATTAGTAAACCATGCAAGAACACTCTTGCTGAGTAAGTCTGAACAAATTTGCACATTCAGTTTTGTAAATAAAAAGAAAGAATTCACCCAGTTAAGAAGAAAAGTCCCTCACAAATCCAGGTTTTTTTTTAGAGGAGACTCTAAAAAATATATTTTCCAAGGTAAATTCTCTTTGAAAGAACGTGACAAATCTAAGCAAATTGCAGAAACATTTTCACTTTCTGTTTACTGTTTGTTCTGTGTAGTGCACAACAGGTGGTATCATTGCATTGTCTGTCTTTTGATGAGGCATATGCATTTTAATGAGGAAACGTGCGTATAGAATCGGTCGCCACAGTATGTACAGAAATAGATTTATATTACCACTGTGTGAAGCCTTCCATCCTGTCTCAGCTAAAGCCAGCGCTCTATATTCAAATGAAGGAAATGCTAAAAGGTTATGGGACTGCGTGGAACGTGCTCTGGCTCACACAACCCATAAAGCAAACCACTTTGCTCTGGTAACGTGTTTAAAAACAACCTCATCGGGGTGTCTCGGTGGTGTAGCCTGTAGGTCGTTGCGAGCCATGACGTTGGTGGTTTGAATCCGGCCTAGCTACCTTTGTTGCATGTCTCTCCCCCTCTCGTTCCCATTCTTCCTGTCTCTCTACACTGTGCTGTTCATGAAAGCTGTAAAAAGCCGTAAATCTGCTAATGTTGATAGACTTAGACAGTGAGCGAGGTGAATCCCATGACCGTGGGCCAACAACCACAGTGACGTATAGCCTACTCAGCGAGATATTGGGCTCAATGGGGTTTTCTCACTGGCATAGTGCAGTTTCTCTGAAAATAAATGACATTATTTTTGGTATTTTAACTTAAGCTTGTTCAAACAATGTTTTTTGCAGCATTTTTTGGCACCAATGGGAAACTGCTTGTCATCTTAAAAAATAAACCGCATACTCGCTCTCCGACTTGATTAATCAGCGATGATGTTTTGGCTGCTTAGTTTTATTCAGCTCCACATTTTGTATTCGGCTGTTTATTTTATTTTTTTGGGCACCATTCAGAGATTTTGTCTTCATTTTAGACTAGCTAACTTGGCCTAGCCCAGTTAACAAAAGCAAGTAACCTTTGCCGCAATAGGCTTTGAATGCGATACCCACCCATTCACGTTAGTCAGCCCCAGAAGGGTAGGTTCTAATTGGGTTAGAGCAGATGTGATTCGGCAGTTCCATGATAGATGGGTAGGGGGCCCCACAATGATGCAGGGTATTGGCTACTAAGGGTGGTGGGGGGTGGTGGTGGTGGGGGGGGGGTCTAATCGCCTTGTAGCTGAAATGTATCGCCTGCTTGTGTATCAACACTACAGTCGAATCTTGCCTTGTTCAGTCAAATAGCCTAATAATGATTTTTTATCAGACTAGGCCAGGACCCCTCTGCCTGAGCCCCCCCACACCGCAGAGTCTGCTGGGGTGTGCGCTACGCCATTGGATATTCCTGATTAAATAATGGTTCAATTAAAATATATCAAATTGTATTACTTAGCTCACCAAGTTTTATTCGTGGTGGGTTTCTGAGTGAGGCCTATATTAATTCCCTTTGGTTGTACCACAGCGCTAGAACTAATGCAACCTCGGATCTTGCGGACCCTCTTCTGAGCCTGGGGGTCAGGAGGGGTCCGTGTTTGTAGACAAGAGTCGGGCTGTCTGGACGGTTTGACCCTACATCGCGATCAGAGGCCGCAGTGTTGGTCGTTTGATGCTGTGCTGCATGCTAATGGCAGAATGTGCTGTTTTAATGTAACGCATGAAGAATAATGTCCATTTCTCTTCTGGTTTGTTTGTGCTCTCAGCAGCAGTAATGCTGTTTCTGATCCCCAGTTCGTTCAGCAGGCCTGTCTTGTGATCAATTTCCCAGTGACTTTAACACATGTATGTGTTAACATTGCCGCAAATATGTTATTACATAAGACTGCACCGAAGAAATGACTTCACCAACTTCTGGAAAGGGCTTTTTACTTACTAACTCATAATTGTAACCTTTAGGGAAATCTTGCCGGCTGGCAAATCCATTCCGTTTACGAACAGATTTCTGCTCAAAGCTGAATCTTTGTTCTTGCTTCATTTTTAGCAAAATAAAATCTGAGGTTAGAGCTGCTATTTTTACCATGCTGATGAATTTACAAGGTCCCAACCATCTTTAAAAAAGCCTCTCCACACTCCAGTGCAAAGTTTTGTAGCCGGGGATGGGAATGTTGGCCCTTTTCCATAATGAATGCTCCCGATATTAATGGCTTCGGAAGTAAAAGAATTTGACCTCCAGTTTTCAAGTGTTGATTTATTATCATAACTTGCGGTGGGCGAGCCGTTCTCCTTTTGTGTCTATTGACCTTTACCGTAATTGACCCATCAACTAATTTTTTTCCAAGCGTTTTAACCGAAATTTGCTGGTCTCTGTCAGAGGCGATTCACATCTGTTGAAGGACACTGCACAAACAAGCGTGACCTTTCCCTTGTTCTGAGGCTGGCGTATGCCTTCTGACCCTCTCCGCCACCTGTGCATTTATTATTCATGCATGCAGAACAGAAACTGGCAGCCAAAATGCCACACTTTATTAACGGGCGCAAAATAGATGGTTCTGTGAAAAAAAAAAAAAAAAAAAAAGAAACCTGAGGAAAAAACCTTCGTCTGTGTTTTGTGCCTGGGCGACCACGTCGCAATAGGTTCCCACCCGTCTGTTGATTCCGTCAATCGCCTTTTATGAGATCTCCCTTCCATCTGTCCATTTTTTGTTACCATGCACAAAAGCACCGAACCGTCAGTTTGTCCTGTACAGACGGTTATTGTTGTTTCACTGAATGACGACGGTGTCGTTTTTTTGTCGCGAGACGCTCTTGTGAACGAGCGCTGTCATTGTGTTCGATGGTCTGTGGCAGACATGCTGCAGGTCCCCGTGTGGAGACGGGGGACAGTGCAGCCTAACCTGCTTTTTGGGGGGGGTGTTCCACACAGGTACAACGAAACATCTCACACGCAGTTAAAGGACAGAGATTTAATCAAAGCCTTTGTTCCACTCACAAAGCTCCGCACCTAGTAATTATTTGGCGACTAAATCCCTCTGCATCGCGGCCTAATCCGCTCCCGCAGCAGATCGCCGCGTGGCGTGGGCTGGTGGGCGAGCCCCGTGGAAGGGTTTTTCGGGGCGAGCAGGTTGGTTTGCGAAGGCGCTGCTGATTAAAGCGTCCTCACTGTGTACCCACTGTGTCACTCTCATTGCGAATGGTAATGAGGGAATTAATAGCGTCAGCATCACAAAGGGCGCCTCACAGCCACGCGAGTCATTTAGGGCCCCGGACCTCGGCGACAGAGGACGGCGATCTCGCCGGGGCACTCACAGAAAAAAAGGAAAAAAAAAGAAATCAACTTCCTGTATTTCTCACTCTGTAAATGGATAGTAATTTGCCCAGCTGTGAATGCGAGATGTTTCATTCCCCAGTCGTAGTGTAAGAAAAATTGAATGACAGAGAGCAAAACAGCAGTAATTATAAAACTAATTACTAAATGCTGATGATGCCCATAGGCTTTGCATAACTAAAATTAGAAAAGGAAATTGCTTTTGGCTGCATGGAGGCTGTGGGCATGTTTGTGTTATTTTCTTTATTTTTTTTTCCCAATGTGCATCAAAGAAAGTAATTGCCATGGAAACAATTACTTGTACACCTTTTTGTCACCACAAACAGCTCCAGGACGCATTGTTGTTGAACAATGTGTTTTAATAACTGAAAATGGTGTTCTTACTTTGTTTGTTCATGAATATATAACTGTTAAATGGAATACTGGGACAAAAGCGAATAAGAACATGACTTATTGCGTGAACATTGCAGGAGAAAGGCGTGCCCCCTCCCCTCACCATACATTTAATTTTAGAAGATTTTCTCAGGCATGTAAAATCATAACTGTGTTGGTTTCAGTCTTAATTATGGATTAGTCTCATATTTTATTGCAGCTGAACTTAAGACTATTTCTCTCCTGAATAAAGATGACAAAGGGCATGCTGGCATTAGCTGTATGTGACTACTACTGTTCTGTGCTTTGATCATACTCACCGGTATGTCTTTGTGTGCGCGCGTGTGTGTGTGTGTGTGTGTGTGTTTTTGTTTGTGTGTATAACATATCTTTGGCTCCTCCTGGGTTTGCAGAAAATAAGGTATTTTCACACTGTAGACCGAGGAGAATTGGCCCCACCTTCTTTCATGATTAATTTACATTTTCCAAAACAGACAGGCTGCAAATGATGTAGAGATGGAAACATTGGCTAAATGCTCTGTTTTCTCCCATGGCTTGCCTAGCATATGTAAGCACTGTACCTTGCGTTGGTGGGCCTGGTAATTAGTCCTTTTGCAAATGCAAATGGTCCAATAATGGAGAAATAAATCAGACTGACAGTTGGAATGAATATGGAGGGTCTTGTTTCTCGCTTTGTGACTGGCCGTTTAGTCAGCTGTAGCTAATATCTGCACAAATTGGTACAAAGCACCAGCCTTTGCCTTGCACAGGAAGCAAGAACGCAAGTCTCTCCCATTCTCGTGCATGGCGGGGTGAGGGGTGGGCTGGGGTGAAATGGTGTCAAGGAAATCTCAAAAAGAATGTTAGCTTCCGCACAGAAGATACTTTTATGTTATAGACCTAATAATGCCAGCCGCCAGTAGAAAATGGACACTTGCACTTAAAGCATTTCGTTGCTGCATAATCGGGCCAAAACTGCGGATTGGTTACAACTGCGGGGGGGGGGGGGGATAAACATTGAACAGAGAGCAACTGCAAGGTAGGATGGAGCGCTCCCGGTTGGAAGCTAGCGCCGTGCTAAATGCGATCTGTTTGCCCAAGCCTGTGTGAGTGCACAGACCTCGCCCCTCGCAGAATTGGCTCGGCAACGGACTCGTCTCCACATGAAGTGGAGCTCTTTTCAAGTGCAATGTCTAAAAGCACAGCATGAAGCTCAAATAAAGTGAAGGACGTTTACTATTACAAGTAATGTCCTTAATAATCTTGTTAGTCTAGTCCCTCTCCGTACGAGACAAATGGAGCATTATTGGCTTATGGGCAGCAGTAAATAATTTAGTTTCCAATATTCAGGCTGCTTTGACACTAAATTAAAATGACATGAAAAGAGCTTGTTGAATAAAGAAAGTATCCAATCAAATTTAATTGGCTTGACTAAGGCAGCAGTAATATGTTTTATAATTAAACCATGTTGTCTTGGTGCTTTATAACTGTGCATGAATCAAAATGTCAAAAATAATTTCTTGATATTGTGCTTTTAAAACATTACCATGCCAATAGCCTTTCAAGGAGCATATCCCCCCCCTGAGCTTACAGGCTAATGCAACATGAATGCAGTCGCTCCACTTTTAATTGATATCTACTAAATCTTGCAGATTTATTTTTCCTTCCCTTTGAAATATGATTTATTCCTGGGCAAAGGTAATTTCTTTATTTATTTATTTTTTTCCTGCTGCTGACGCCCGTTGCCTTGGTCGGTTTGGGCGGCAGTGGAGGGGAAGGTTCTGGAGATGTGCGCGCGGCGGGCGGGGGAAGGTCAGAGAGGATTTTAGCCTCCTAACCGTTTGCGATTTACATTAGCGCTCAGTTGACTGTTCCTCCTCCTCACAGGACACTCAAATGACTCCTGTATTCATTCAATTTAATCACACCATTTTCTGGCCCTCCATAGCCGGGCCTCGATTTAATCAACCGTCTTGGCCGCTGTCTCGCCGGCATTCATATTGAAACCAATGGATTTCCATCGTTTAGATGCATTCGCGGCAGTGTGGGCCGGTGTAATGTGAGAGAGACACGGGGCCAGGAAAAGAAGAACCAAAATAAAACAAACGCGCCAATTCACGCGTGAAGCGTTTAGCTATCGCTGTCTCAACGCATGACTAACGGTTTTCGGTCACCCATTTTGTTTCCTAATACCTCTAATAGGCCATCTGATAACAGCCACTCTCATAGCAGTTTAAGTGTGTGCCCGCTTTGAATGCCGTGCTGTTGATTGAGATTTTGTTTGGAGGGGCGGTGGGGTGTTGGGGCGGGGGCGGAGGAGGGGGAGGGGGGCACATCTTTGCACAGCCCAGACAGATAACCCACCCAGCGGAGCTCACAGGTACTATAGCTGGAGATGCCTTCCTACTGGGACTTTGGAATCCAGGGCTTTCTACATTGAAACATGCCCCCCCAGCGCTGTGACTATGGAAGATGGGGAGGGCGGAGGTACTGCCCCAGGGTCTCCCAAGACAGGGTTTCCATCACTCACACGCTGCTGGGACCCACACCAGTCAATCAACAGACGGCCCACAGCTTCCACCGCACAGACCCGCCCCACCTCCCCAAACCACCAGGCCCATCCCACTTGCGTTGGTATAGCCAGCGCTAATGAGAACGTATACGTTTGCATGAATAAATCATGATGCTGGTGTTTCACTCGCGGAAAATATCTCCACCAGTACCATCCTGATCCCCTTCTTGCTTTGAAGTCCCCTGCCGAATTGCAGCCCCCCCTCCCCCCCCCGTGTTTGATGAAATTTGTCGGAGTTTTAAGCAATTAGAAATAACGCCGAACTGACTGCGTTAGGCCGCCCAACTCACCAAAGCACCCCCCCTCCCCCGCCTCCAACACCCGCTCTTCCGCAAATCTCAGGGTAGGCCAGCGTTGCCGCAAAAATGACTTCATTTACGTTTCCCCAATCTCCAAGGATCCAGATCAATTTGCTGGAGTTGGAGTCAATCATTTTATGAAACATGCACATTTTTATTGTCGAATTGATATGAGGAGGGTGTACAAGGGCTTTCAGCAATAAAGACTGAATTGACGTCGACATCAGCGTTACCGTGCGCTTTCAGTTCGTGGTAAATGAATGTTCTCTGATGAGGACATTTACATGGCTTTGTTTGTGAAAGAATCTCATGCCCATACGATTCCTCTGTGAGTATGGAGTAGTTCCATAATAAGACAGAAATTACAGACTTAAAGGGAGATTTGATTTTCTGTAATGCGATTTAGAAGCCACGTTTCTTATTGTGTTACGGGATTCGCATTACCTCCGAGTTCCACGACCACAGTGTATATTTTCCATAATGGAGTTTATATTTGTCATTGAGAGCTGCATTCCGGTCGGCATGTCTTTAAATCAGGACCACATGCGTGTTGTTTGATTGACTCAAAAATGTTTTTGAGAGAGGATGGTGATTTTACACATCTAGATCTGTGTATTTTCATAACTTATAATGAATGGTTTATCAAATTTCACGTTTTCAAACATGGCAAATTCATTTGAATTCAGAAATATATTTGAAAATGCATTATGTTTGCATATACATTTGCAAGGTGCAGTAAAACATGAAAAGATTATAGTTAGTGTCCGTATATATTTGGCATCTACAAATTTCTATTATTATTGGCATGTTCCTGAAGATACATTTCAGACAAACACTATTTGAACGTACAGCATTATACATACTGTGTGTTTATTGAATACAGTATCACTTGCCACATTTACTTTTATCGTAATCCAAGAAGCTTGTATGAAAGAGCGCCAATTGCAATTTGTATTTTTTTAAGCTACATGTGAAGAATTATATTTGAATGGAGCCTAACTTAATGCAATAGAGATAGCTTTGAAGGCTTTGAAATGTAACCTACTGGACAATAAAAAAATATAAAAAAAGGAAATAAATTTTTAAATAATTTGTTAGTGTTTGACACTTATTTCAAGTGTTTGTGGTATAAATATTTAATTTCAAATCCAAATGCATAGACAATTACGTATTTGACCCGAGTCCAATCTCCTTTTCAAATGTTCCGTAGAGTGTAGGCGAAGATCAGAACCGTCGCTGCGCCTCACAGCCTGTGCAGTTGTAAGTCGTTCGGAGGCCTGATTGTGGAAGACACCAGTAGACTGGTGGAGTTCCAGTGAGATTTAAAGTAATGGAGAAATGAGACATGCTCGGCCGTGCTCTTTACTGTGTTTCGTGCGGTGACCTCAGTCTAAACGGCGTACCCAGTCTAGCCTGTAAATCAGATGACAGAGAGAGGCCACTGACAGTAATGTTTGAGGTATTACATGTACTGCTTAACACTGTCTGTATATAAAACTGCCAAGCCAATTACTGGTAAAGAAAGATTTGTGTGCCAAGAAAAAGACTGTAGCTAGAAGTCCTTGTCTGGCATGAATCCCTATTGTTTTTGAGTGGGTCAGGGGCCTCGTGTTTCTCGGATTAATAACATCTTTCTTTTCTTCTCCGATTTGTTTTGCCGTCGCCTTGTCACAATATGAAGGAGATGCATCTAACCGTAGAGCGCTTTAATTGTCACAACAAGAGTGCCCCCCCCCCCCCACTTACATCCCGTCGTCTGTCTTAACAGGGGAGAGATCAGTGTTCCTACATCTTCCCTCTCTGTGTCGTAGCAGCCAGACAGAAGTAGCGGCTCGCTGTAAATGAGCTGATCCCATTAAATGATATCAACTTCAAGGCGTCGATGTTATTTTGAACTTTTCTTTTTTCACAATGTTCAAATTATGCAGATCCTTTAATTAAACTCCACAGCCGGATTGTTGGTTTTCTGTCGGCGTCGGAAGGGGTGAATTTTACAGCGCCGTGATGTTACACAGCTTTATTCGGCTCTCAGCCTTTCCCTGGGCTGCTGTGCACAGTCCTTTCCTTTGCTGGTTTCTACAGTGATCTCATTATAACACTGAATACTGTACTGTTTTGTAAGAATACGTCACTTTCTTGTGTTCATAAAATAAAAATTGGCCTTAGTCATTGTTTTAGTCATCAAGCTGCCATACAGCAGCAGTGTTTTATTGTCGTCGGTGTTTAAAGAGCATTTTATGTCTGAAGCAAATTTGGACATAAGTAGGAGAAAACTGTAAGAGAAAATCTTACCAATGTTGCGCAAATGCGTTTGCACCAGGGCAGCTTGTAAGAGTGGAAAATACGCTGGAAGAAACCACCATACCAGTGAAAGTGAGAAGAGAGACAGTTGAGAGCTCAATTGTCACCATGTTTTGATCGCCAGCCTGTGGATGGACGTTTTTCTTAGCCTTCCTCTCTGATTGGGTTTGTCTCCCATTAGGCCCTCACTGTAGACCTATTAGAAGCACGGAGAGGCGGGAGCACCAGGATCAGTCGTGATGCACTGTCCATGGGAGGGGTTGGGTTGGAGTCATTGAAATCTCCCATTTTCAGACCGTGAGGGAGTTAGAGTGGATAAAATTTTGATGGCGCGTAGTCAGCCGAAATTGAAACGCTCCCACTAATTGTTTTGGGATATGAAGCTGGAGCCGAATGTATTGAACTTCATTATCATCAGCGCTTGATTTCCATTGCAGGTTTAGCCACAGGTGCGAGAGTGATATTGATCAGCACGTGTGCCGTTGCACACGCAGTTCCTATCTGCTGTTTTTAATCAGTATCTCTGGATGGGCTTGTACATGCAGCGTTCCTGGTAGAGAAAAATCAGGTTGTTTCTAGAAAACGCTGCCATCACCACAGAGCGATGGTTCTCCGTCATTGCTATATATGCGTCAGATGCCGCACTGTAACTCTCTCCTTCACCTCAATCACAAATGACTCTATGTACCTATCCCTGGTAGTGCTTAAAATTTCCATTCACCTTTACCAGAATCTTTTCATCACGGATGAAGTGCACATATTGTATTGTTTATGGTGAATATTAATATTTTAGTATTCTAAAGTGATGTGATGCACACCATCAGTGCATTTTTGAATGTGCTGCACTGCATTCAATGCGGCACTAACTTCGTTGTCATAAACGTGTGGAGCAAGAATGACTGTGCAAAAATTGCCTGAAGTGATGTCACTATTTGAAGCAAAAGACCTGTTTTCAGGGATGTAGCCTATAGAGGAGGTTTGATTGCAGTTGATGGTCAATAATGGAGCCTCGTCAGTGCTGGAGTGGACAAGAGCCACCTGACAATGGCTGATTCAGTGGTGTGGGTTTGGGGCGGAAGATATTTTCCTTTCCGAAGTAAATTGTGGTAAAGTGATGTTTTTGACTTTGTTCTTGATGATTGGAGCCTGGAATGTATTTAACATTCAGAAGCAAACCTTCAAGAGTCTGGTTATTTCACCCAGGCTGCAATCAGAAATAAAGCAGTTCGCCCACTAAATCCTGTTTTATCCCATAAATGTCAAGGAACAATTGAGTACAACACAAAGAAGGGGTAGTAACTTTCTAATTGTTTCTTTAAAGTGATACCAATAAAAAAGCAAGTAGATAGAAAATCCAAGGCACTCAAATCAGAGTAAACAATGAAAAAATATAATTAAATAAAATTCTTTACTGGTAGGACCTTCCTGTAATGAAATAGTCTTTCATTGGTTTTTTTCCCTCAACATGAGTGGTTGTTTCACTTTAAAGAATCAATTGGCAAGTTATTCCCTTTTTTTGTGCGATTGTACTCCAAGCAGTGTTCTTGCACACCTTGCTCTCTAATTAATTGAGTATAGCAAATGACCCAAAGGAAGGATTTCAAAGAAATGGATGGAATATTTTTTGCGGCTGTGCGCATCGGCGCGTTTCTTCTCGCGTTTGCTCATAAGGTGCACGGTCTTCTGTTTCGGTTTTTTTTTTCTCTCCCTCAAACGTAGAAAATCAAATGGTTGATGAACCGACAAAGAGCAGATGAAGGAGAGGGCGCCTGTCCATGTGTGCAGGCGCACAGAAAATGTGCCCCACGATTAACTGGCTGCACACCAAGGTGGCCGGAGTGCCTTAGCCTTCAGTCAGCAAGACCAACCATTGGAAGGATATTGTAATATATTGAAGCGCATACATAAAAACACTGAATGACACTGAATGTAGGATGCCTTCCAACAAACCCGCTCAGCGTGGAGTAATTATTGGTTTGTTGCAACATGTTTCTACGGAGAGAGGTTTTAATTATTCAACAGAAAAATTGAGTAAGCACATGTGTCGTGTTTGGCAAAGTATATTTGACATAATAATTGGATTTGATTTGAGAGGGCATCTTAACAAACAAGTTGGACTGTCAGTCTGAATATTCAACGAATTGAATGCCTTAGATATGTCATAGCACAAAGTCTTTATAACCAAATGTAGAGATGCGCAATTAAGGGAAGAGAATCTTGATTTCTGTAAGTGGGGCAGGGAAAATGTCATATTTGTGCATAGCAGTGAAGTCGTCCTGGTTCTAGACAACTGAGCCAACTAGACATGAAATGTGACAAGAATGGGTCTTTCTTAATAATAAAAGCAAACTGCATGGTACAATCATCTCACCATTAAAGTGCAAATGGCTGCTGGTTTACTGTTCTGTCTTTTTATCTCTCCTCATAAAGCAGCTCTTTGAATGGTTCTGAAAGTGCAGGCTCATGCGATGATGTCCTCTGCGGTGCTCAGTTTGTGTTGACACTGGGTGTGTGTGTGTGCGTGTGTGTGTGTGTGTGTGTGTGTGTGTGTGTGTGTGTGTGTGTGTGGGAGGGGAAAGGGGTGGGGGACTACATTTAAAACTTACAGCCCAAGCCGGCATCCGAGACAACACAACCCCATACAAGATGTATGATGGATTTCTTCTTCATGGACGGAACAGCTTCAGGAACCCAATAAGAAATAAAAGAAAGTACTTAATTGACAATTTCTCTAAAATTGCTGAAGGGAAAAACAAAAGAGCAGGCTGAGGTTGCTGGGGTGTAATAAGCCGTTTCTCATCACTGTCTCTTTGATTGAGCCTATACAAAATCGATTTATTTCTCGGGTAACTCAGAATAATTGAAATACAGACAAGGTTTGGTTCCAATTTACCAGCAATAAAGTTGTAATAGGGTTTTCTCTGCAATTTTAGCCCTAATGCGCTCATTCTAAAGAGCAGTATTTTGCCAGTCGAACAAATAACATCAGTGAAGCTTACGACCAGTAATAGCCCCACATTGATGCACACATTAAACTTGTTAAATCAATTCTGTAGACACTTTCAAAAGTGGACTGTCTGTTCTCTTTCTCCCCCAGCCTACTCAAATGCTTTTAAACTTATCAATCACTTTCATTCCTTTTTAATGACTCAGGGCTTTTAAATGGTAATTATTTATATTCAGCAGATATTCCCTTGGAAAAACAAAAGAGAAGAAGATCTCTGTAGGGAATGCATTCAGGGGCAGTTTATTACACTTGAAGTAACCGCATGTTTACAAAAACCATACTGTGCGTTTAGAGAAGGTGATGCATGGCAGGACGCGAGTGGGTTCCCGTTCTGCCGGGCTTTTCGCGGCAGCCATTTGCCATTATTATGCCTTGCGCCTTTGATCAGAGCCGAAGAACGACTGCATTTCTGTCTACCAATTAAAGCCACTCTGCTTTGTTGACTGGTAAGACGGAGCTCGCCGCATTCATGCGGCATGTGCCATCTGACAAATTTCAATTATCTTTATTGATGTATTTGTATGAAACCAAACCTTGCGGGAATCGTTCTGTAAGTAAACATGCACTAATTGAAAATTGAAACGAGTGGAAATTTAAATAAGAACACCACTAAGAATGCGCCGGTCCTCGCCTACATAGATGTGTCTTGGGAGCGCGACTGTACGTCTTAATTACATTTATAACAGGGAAAAACTGGCCAAAGAGTACACGTTACTGTACACGTGCTCTCCTCGGTTGTAAACAAATCACATCGGATAGCTAAACGCATCAGAGGGCTAAACCTCTGTCCGCCTCCCCCTGTCTGTGCGGCGTGAATTTTGATTGCGTGTTTGCGCTCATAACCGCCCGCGCCTGCAGTCCACTCACAAACGTTCATTTCCAAGGTCAAACTGAAGGTCGCCGCGCGTTTGGTCTGTTTCGGCCCGGCGTGGCATTTTCTCACTGTCATGCTACGCAACAGGAAGTACGCGCAGGCCCTGCTCTGGCTTTGGCGGTGTGTAGAATGGGTGGGCGGGGCCTTGTGAAAGCGTGCCTGTTTTTGTCTGGGTGTCGGAGTCGCAGGTACAGTAATTAAACTGTCTGTTTGCCCAGTGCTTTTCGCCTGGCAGCTGGTGATGCATTATAGAGACATTGAGCTAATCGATTAAAAGCGCCGAGACAGGGGAGTTGTCTGACAGCACTGTACTAAGATGAAATTAGTCGGAGGCACGGGGTTGGGCTTGTGTGTGTATGCGTGTGTGTGTGTGTGTGTGTGTGTGTGTGCGCGTGCTGCGGGGGCCACAGGTGACCAGGCCCCTTCTGGGAAGGAGCTCGGGTAAAGGGGACGGCGTGTGCTGATCCCCGTGTAATTAGGACAGCCGTGTTTCAACAGGATTTCCAAATTATCAGGAGCGAGGGAGGGAGAGGCAGAGGGGAAGCAGGGGGCCGCCGAGGAACCAGGGGACGCGCTTTCCAGCAAACTTGGCCTCCATCCAGCGCGGCTGAAATTACACGAAATTATTCAGCTGCCAGGGAATGTGAAATCAGACTAATTGCCTTTTGAAGTAGCCCATGGCTGCAGCGGGGAGGCCAGGGGCTGGCCGTAGCCCACCCGCCCGCCTCGGCGAGCGCAACACCCCAATCGATTTCACAGCTGATATTCCTCAAAACTGACACTTATTTTACAGCGCGCGCACAGGGGCCCCTTCGCCATGTAAATTTTGTGTAATCTGCACTCGTCGCCGTCCGCGATAGTGAGGCGGGAGGGAGCCGGGAAATGCGGAAATAAATTGAGATTATTTACTTCTAAAGGCTGCGCCGCCTGTGTCGTGTTCACTGCACGGATGGTAGAATCTTCCAGAACAAACTAAGAGTAAGACTACAGAAAATGTATCAAAAAAAATTATCTATTGCATGAAAATTATTATTATTATTATTTTTATTGTTATTATTAGCATTGTTGTTAAAAAATGGTTATCATTCATTTGGTTTGGCTTCTTTATGTGCAGTAACAGCCATGAAAGAGACCCACATCTATAATGGCTAAACCAGCTGGTATAAATACAATGATTTGTTTTAAATTATGTTAATATTTTGATGGGATAAAAAAGTACAGTTTAAAATGACTTGGCAGATAAGGCCAATTGAATTAAAAGGGCAGTACCCAAGAATTACACTCAGACCTATTTAGACCTAGACTAGAAATAGTTTGGGCAATAACTATTATTATAAAAAGACAAACAAAAGCTCTGAATAATTACAGAGAACACTTGTTTAACTAACTGGAAAATGGAGGAAATAATTACGGCCATCATCAGCCTTGTGAATGGCTGTGATAAGTCTTCGAAAATTTGTTTCATTGGACAACTTTTATTGTCCTTTATGTCCTGTAACAAACGTCATTAACGATAAATGTTAGGAGACATGCCATATCAAACAAAACCTAAAGTATAGCCTTGCACTGAAACACAATGCGACTGCAGCGGATGTATACGACTCCGTACGAATACAAAAAGCCCGATGAACAATGTCTGCTGCAGCACAATATAAAGGCTTCTGTGCCAGGGAGTAGCAATTCATCAGCGTAATTGATTTATCTGGCCAATGCATCTCGGTCATTTTGTGAGTCATAATATGGAGACGCCGTTAACTAAAATGATCAGCTCACCGTGTCAGTGACGGCTCACAAGTCTCATTGTGCTCTGGATTTGCACAGATGCAAAGGTAGCGTGTGTTGTTCGACTTGAAAATAATTGTTTTATTATTATTTTTTTATTTCTGTATGATATTGTTACGCCCTTTGTCATATCAATACCATGCTGATGTTAAGGATCACACCCCACGTTCTAGGAGGAAAACACATGCGATTAAAAAGTTACAAGAGCGAAGTTCATTTACGGCATTTAAATGATGCGTGAATAGAAGATAAATTAGGAGCAGGGCAAAATATGTGTAGGCATAACGAGTTGTGTCTTTATCATGTGAGGACTGTAACAAAAGTCATGTGCTTACCGGCTTCACAAAATCTCTTTGAATTGTGCATTTCGACACACTTATTTATTGTCAGCGACAGCAACTGTGTTGCAGCGCATGAAATTTTGTGTGCGCACAGAATCTAAACGGTTTGAGAGGTCCAGCTTTTTTAATGCAGTGACTGTCCGATTCGGAACAATCTGGCCTGTTCAAAAGTAGACCTGTGTACAGCCACCAGAGCACCTCAGCTGGCGCTGGTGCTTGCATTGTCTTGCTCCATTGCCATAAAAGAGAATCTCACGACCACAATACTTTCAAATCGACAGAACAAAGCCAGCAAGCTTTATGTGAAAGTTTCTCGTCTACGTAATTGTGTTGTGTTCTTGTCCGTTTTTCTTTCATTGGCCTGTGCAGTTTGCTTCCAACTATTTAAAAAAACTAATTATTTTGCTCACTTTTATGTAACCGGATGATTCAGAAGTGTGTTTTTGATTTAATATCACCTGTCAAATAATTACTGTGGTATAGGATCTCGGCCAGCTATCAAACCCCCAATACCCGCCACCCCCCCCCACCACCACCACCACCACCACCCCCCTCCCTCTTGGCTGTCGGGTCAGGCTGCCAGAGGATAGAAAGTGAACATTTTTATCTTGTTCCAGGGTGAATAATCAGAACAATTACTCCACGCTTTGTGGAGGTCTGTCACTTCTTACGCTTAAGATCATCACAGTCTGCCGTTCACCCGCGCCGCGCAACTTCAAGTGAAAACTGTTCAGGCAACACAGAAAGAAAGTCCTTTTGAAGTCATCCAAACACCGGCTCCCTGTCTGATGTTGAAACACCTTTTTATTCCGTTTTTTTTTTTTTTTTACTTGGTAAACTTTGAAGCGTTTAAAACGTGACCATGGCTTTGTGTTCCCCAATCAAAAAAAAAAAAAAAAAAAAAGAGAAACAATAAACAAAAGTATTTTGGCACTGTCTGTTCAGGTTTTAGGGCTTAGGCTTATGTCTTCAAACGGCTCGGTATTTTGGGACCGCCAAACGTGAAATTTAAATGTAAAAAGTAGTAGGAATGCATATTCCGGTTATTTAATTAGGATCAGGAAAACAAGTGTCACCCGTGTTTATGGGCTCTCCTTAATCAATAAATGAGAAGCAGCGTGCATTTTAAACAGACAGGTAATTTCCACAGTGCCGTCCTGTCATTGGTGACTGCAGCTGTGTTCACTGCTCAGTGTGAGAAACGCTCTCTCAGGGCATCAATAATACACTTCTCTGCCCGGGGCAGTGCTGCGCAGGAAATATTTATGCTGCAGACGATATATCACGATAAAAAGTTATCTGTGCTTTCACAGCATTCTATTATTAGCGTACCTTTAATGATGCTTTAATTCATGCGTGCAAATGACTGTGGCTTGGTCCCATTGTCCAAGTGTTGTGGGAATTATTATTATCGTTTTACTTTCCGTCTTCACAATCAAATGACTCGAAGACTTGTGAAATTGTTATCGCTGTGGAAAAAGGAAGCGATTGTTTCTTATTTAATTGACTTTTTCGTTTTTAGTCTCGTTTCAGCACTCAAATGTACCATAGAATTGTCCCTTTCAAAGCTGTAATGTCATTTCCGAATCGTTTTCATACTTAAAACAGAGTTCCCGTTCGAAACAAAGCTGCAACTCCAAAGAAAGTGGCATGGTTTGCTTGGAGGTGTAGTACTAGGAGCGCTTTGTGTGTTTAATTTTCTTTACAAATTTTGGATCATATTTTGGAGAAAGAAAACTGCCTAGAGACGATCGACAATGTCGTCCGACACGGTAATATTGAGCATCATTTAAAACCTAATTTTAGGCGCTGCATTCGACATGCAAGATTGTCGCACCGATGGCATCAATGGAAAATAGCATATAGAGGAGGGAATACGGAACGCAAATACATTGAATGACGTGAAAAGCTATTAAATAGAGCATTTTTTTTTATTTGAAAAAAGTACATATTACAGCTTTTAAGTCAAAGCAAATAAATGATCATATATGTACAAGGTGAACGTAGGTGTCTATCCAAATGCCTTTTTACGGGACAGAAGAGCCCTGAAATAAACTCCCCTGAGTGATGCCCCAGACAAAGGGACTAGTGCGCAGAATTAGGCGTCTCTACCCAGCGCTCAAATCGAAAGTCAAACGCAGATCTGAGAAAAGAGCATTTTCTCATCTGATTAGCCTCGTGTAACATGGAAAATACCTTCTGCAGAAGCCGGGGCCCGTGAAACGTGTTGGTGTTCGCCTCATTACTTTGTAGAGTCAGCTGAGAAATGTGGCCTCTTCTGGGGCGAGTTGTTTGCTGACACGCACCCCCCCCCTCCCCAATCTCTCTGCTGCTGCTAACGAGCAGGTAGGGAGTTCCCCGAGTCCCTGGAACGGTGCCTGAGTTTGACAGCTCAGGCACACACACAATAAAGGAGGGAGTTTTTTGGGTGATAGAGAATTCATGCCCCCCCCTCTGTTTGAGCTCTACCCTCCTCATGTGCCCTCTTTCTTCTACTCATCACCTGTCCCAAATGATCCCTTCCTTGTCCCATAGAGAGGGCTTTTCTGTGCTTGACAGGGGTAACTTGACTTGCTGGTTGTTAGTCCAGAATGGGGAACTGATGGGCTGACTCCTGTTGAGCAAGTCCTGCCTGAATGTCTTCAGTAAATAGCCAGCTGTACAATATAAATGTGTAAAACGTGAGGCATTTAAGTCACCTTGGATCAGCATTCAATAATAATATTAATAATAATAATAATACAACAAACAGGGATAATGTGCTTCTCTCAGAACCATAAGTCTATATATCCCCTAACCACACCCACCTGTAAACCAACTCCAACAAGCACTGCTGCCATCTGATAGACATCAGCGTCAGGACTGGAAAACAGAAGCCATATGAGGAGTAAGACACACATGCATCGCGTCGAACGATCCGGGAATTCATAACCACGCTCTGCCGCGTCACAAGCGTCCGAGTCCGACTGAGAGTTTTGCGAGAGATGACCGTAATCAGCCGAACCGCATTGTTCAGGAGGGGCCCTCGGCTCACCAGCGAGACTTAATGTCGTACTTGTGATTTTGAGTACGGCCACCGTCTTAATTTAAATCGGTGCCACGCTCCCCGGTCGCCGGGTAAATGTCCTTTTGAGTGCGTTTGTCAGTTTCCTGCCCGGCGTACGAATGAGGAAAACAAGAGGGAAATTCGGCCCGCCGTCAGCCTCCCTCGGCCGGCCGCGCGTTTGCTCTGTTGTTGGCTAATTCAATTCTCCACATGGAAGGGCACCTTGAAAAGAGATGTTATCTGTGGCCACGGATGTTAACAACCACAGAGCCCTGCATCCCTTAAAGACGCTCACTGTAAGCAATAATAAAAATGTAGCCTCGCCGTTGTCTGCATTTCCACGTGTTTACCAACATCTCTGGGCATTTTTCGGCTGCCCGGGACTCGGAAACAGACAGTAAAATTAGTCCTTGGCTGCAGTATGGCTCCCCGTTCTCTCTCCCCTGTCTCTCTCTTTAGCACATGATATAAAGTGTGCCGGCTGCCTCAACCAATCATGTTTTCAGTAGAGCAGTTAAACTATTTTATGGTAGGCACCCTCAAAGCTTTAGAGTCTTAAATTCTCCCTGTAATGGTAGATTAATTTCAGACTGCCTAATGCAATCCAGGACAAAATACTTTAAACGCAGAGGGGGGTACGGGGACAGGAGACCGGGGGGAGGATGGGGGAGGGGGGGATGGTGGTGGTGGTTCTGGGTTTGATTGAAGCAAACGGTGCACAAAAGCAGTTTTTCTGTTTGAAATGCCATTGATACTTTCCACGGCAAACGCGTCACCAGTTCTAAAATTGGCCCGGTTTCTCGCTGCTAATTTCCTGCCAAGGGCATATCCCCGAAGCCCGGCGCGCTTTAATTTAAACACGGCGGCGGCGGCGGCGCACGCGTTCTGCGGTTTGCGTCTTTGAGATCATTAGAAACCACTGCCGCGCTCAGCCAGGAAACGGCTGGGTTTTGGCGTCCGCAGGCTTCGCTTGCTGCTTTGATGCGTGTGACTGTGAGCTGTCTCTGTGAGCTGCCTCTGTGAGATTCCCAACCCAGGGATTCGAACGCACAACCTCTCGGTGATGTATCCTGTGCTTTGTACACCCATACGCTGCGCTGCGCCCGGAATTAAAACAATTTAAAATTTGCGGCCCGGTTACTCATATACTGGGCCAATTACATTAAGTTTCACAACACAACGGGTGGAAATGGCAAGAAAACGAGGGCACATGCTAGACCTGTGTAATTCACAGCTGAATCCGGATATTAGTGTGGATGCATCCAAATAGTGAACACATGTGTTCGCGACACCATGAATACGATCCTCTAGCTGTTACAGCATATACAAGATGAAAGTGCTCCGTGTCACCCCGTCTCCACCCCTGCTCGAGTAGCGCCAATGGCAACGCCACCCACTCCTTCAGAGCTGAAGGGCAGGAACGGCTTATTAAAAACAAGCGGTGATTAACCCCTGCGGTACCACGGAAGGAAATGTGCATTAAATCTTGCGAAAACGATAAATCGACACATGGAGCGAATGCGGGATCCGGCGGGTCAAACCAGTCACGCCATTGGACGGTGCGCAGCGTAACTGTTTGGATTTGTGCGACCTGGGTGCGGCCGTGGCTGTCCACCGTGACGCTCACCTCCCCTTATCGCCTCCTTCAAACTGACCTCTCTGTAATAAATTGAAGAGCCCCTCTAAATCAGCCAAGAGTATTTAATGCAATAAATGAACTAATTCCTCAGTTTAACTCAACATTTGCAATAAGATGACTTGTACCCTAATGGGTTGTAATTAATTCTTCTCTTCCCCTCCCCATTCTCAGGATAGTCAGCGGATTCCTCAGCTTTATCTAATACATAATGTTCATTTCAGGCCCTTAATTGCGTTTAAATGAAAATTGGCTTAGCGGCAAGATGAATTGTGGGAAAGCATCAAACCACCCAGCATGTCCTGGAGATGTGAGCCTGAAAATGCAATTTGGTGGAGATGTGCAGAGCGGTTCAGAGTTCATTAATTTTTACTGCGCAGGTAGTTTCGCCAAAGTGACGACGATTCCTGTTGAAATCCGCGCAGAGGTGAACGGGACTGGCGGCCCGTTCGTTAGTCAACTGTTGTCTCGTCGCATAGCGACACGTCGATCGCCAAAGTTTTACTGGCCGCTCGTCGTCGGCCTGATTTCTGATTGTTGAGCTTGGTTTAGAGTCGCAGGTTGGAACTGTAATACCTCTGAACTCTGATTGGCTGGGCCTAGTGCTGGGCGTGAACAACGCTGTGGTAGTCTTTTCCACTCCCGAGCCCGCTTTCGCTTCCTGTGCCAGCTTTCAGCTGGGCTCGGCTCCACACCCGTCTGCTGGTGCCACCTCAGGCTGTAGTGAGTTAGTCGAGACTGGGCTCGTCACAACGATCCTCCCGCTTGCCACAGCTCCAGCGCGGCGGCTGCCGGCGGAAGTTGAGCACAAACCTGTGCTGGTACACCAGCGATCGTTTTCACACGGCAGTGAAACGACCGTTAAAACACGCCGTTGAATCCGCAGACCCACCTGTGCCATCTCGTCACCCTCCGTCTAATGATTCAAACGTTAACGAGCGTCAAGGGCAGCGGAACCCCCCCCCCCCCCCCCCCCATGCCTGCTTGGCCCCCTCCCCCCCACCCACACGCCATGTGCTGTTTCTTAATGAGACCACACTGCAGACTCTTCATCTGGCAAACGCACACCAGCAGTGTTGGCGGACAGACGCTACCGGTCCACGTCGAACCCCACTTCCCACAGCTTTGTTTAAAAAAAACACGGCCAAACCCTGTGGTCTTGAAGTATGTTTGGGAGTTTTCCTGAAGAAGGATTACTTGGAAATACACAACATTACACTTAAATAAAAATAGTTTGCATGAAATGACAATGCCCTCCAGTTTAAACCTGGTTAAAAAACATTAGCAAATGAAATCTTTGGTTGGATCTCACACGTGCAGTACTCTAGTCTACATCCAACAAAAGATGAATTATAGGTCTTTCAGTGCATTTTAGATGTTGTTTCTGAAGCACTTAAATACATATCCGTTCACAATTACATGTAAATGTACAATGGGTATAGCCAGGCCACACACATTTTCTTCTCGGAAGGAACCCCAAGGTGTGCTTTTAATCTGTAGAGCCAACACCCAAAGTTAGCAGTGGGAGCAGTGGGAGTAGATTCCAGAAGATTCCAGAAGGGGAGAAGGTTGAAAAGAAGGTGCTTATCCTGGGCTGACAGGCCCCTCTCCGCGAGTCTCCAGCCACGGCTGATAGACGGCCCTTCCGTTTACCGAAGCCGACGGAGGGATTTCTTACCTTCCTCTCTTAGCACTGGAGCATGCCATTGTAGGTTAGTCCCTAATTACTCTCATACTGAGATGTTCCAAATATTCCCCTGGTGGTAATATTTTTCTGCCTGAACGAGTCATTATGTTGTTTGGCAGACTGAAACATCAGCCTTTCAGTGTCGGAACACTACCTCCCGTGTACTACCCAATCCTCTTTCCCCCTCTACCTCTCTCTGTCAAGCCTGTTTCTCTTCCTTCTTCTCGATCTCACTCTCTCTGCCCCCCCCCCCCCCCCCTCCTTCTCCTCCTCCACCCCCCTCCCTCTTGCTCACTCCATCCACTCTACTGTCTGTTTCCACGGCTACCACCCCCGCTGTGACATTCCAGGTTGTTCCCCGTCCCCAGGTTGTTGTGAGAGAGCAGACGGCTCTTCATGCTGACTGTAACCCTCTCTCATATTGTTTTTCCGAAATGCTCTTCCCCGTCGCTCTTATTTCTCTCCCACCCACCTGCTCTCTCGCTCCTCTTCTTTCTTTTTATTCTCACTCTATCCCTTCGTCACACTCTATCATCCCCTTCCTGCCCCCCCACACGCACACGCACACGCACGCGCACACACACAAACACACACACACACACAATCATCTCCGCTTTCCTCTAAATTGGGTGGATGCCAGGTTGTTTGTGTTGGGAGTCAAGGACGTGATCGGAGGACAAGGAGGATAGAGAGAGAGGCGTGACGGTGTAACGGAGCGGTAGCCGATTCCAGCCGACCAGACACCAGCCGCAGTCTGCCACACTGGGCACAAGAGCACTCTGGGAAATCCTTCTCCATGGTTTCAAGCCTAGACTTGCCCTGGCTGACTAACTGTGGCCTTTCACTGAGCTTAGGAGCTTCAGCTGTTTCTGAACCGCATTACCCAAGAGTCTCCCAAGACCCCTGTGCTGTATACCATGTATACAATCTGACGTTTCAGTATTGACAATAGTAATAAACGGAGAAACAAACTCAGAATTTTAGTCATCATAACGCATTTCCATCCGTGTACAATTACTTTTTTATTTGTTTTGTACTGACAAGGAGGAACGTGCTACCAAAAAATAGACTATATTTAATGCTGTGCAAGCATGTTATTATTTGGATACTTTATGCGGATGTGCAGTTTCTACCCAATCCTGCGAAATTATTCTTAAATTATCCATTGTCAATAGGCAATCAAGCCCTGTGGTCATTTCTCCAGCAGAAAATGGTATGCCGTTATTGCAGTTGTTTTGGTCTGAATGATTTAAATAAGTAGTCAGTCGAGTGCATAGCCCAGTGTCTGCAGACAGTCCACAACATGCAGCCTCCATTAGACTCCATCTTATCACCTGTATTCTATACACTGAGCAGTCATGATGTGTTGATGTTTTATAAATTACAAAAAATAGTGTGCATTGTGCTTTTCAAAATGGCTCAAGGTATTAATGGAGCGTAATTTAATAGCGGAATGCCTCAAAAAAATTTTTTTTATTTGCATCGGTAAGGCGTGTACAAGTGTGCTATGTGTGTGTGTGTGTGTGTGTGTGTGTGTGCTTGTGTGTGTGTGTGTGTGTGTGTGTGTTAACTCTTGTGCCCAGATGAGTTTATTAACAGGAATACTGTGCTGCATTTGTGTAATGGACTGTTTGCTTATCTGCGCATTCTTGCTGTAGGGCAGTCGGGTTAGCGCATCTCTTGTGATGCAGTTAGTGTTAATAAATGCATTTCCAAATGAGATGAGATTTTTTGGTTGTTATTTCCTTCAGTCCTCCTGTGGTATCGATTCACAGGGAATGCCCCTTGAACTTGACCTCGGTCGTGTTGCTCAATGTCAATAATCCTGTCGGTGCTGCTCCACCATCCCACGGCCGAGGGAGATATCGATGGTTACGTTCCGCCTCTGGGATTTTCAGGATATGTCATAACCTTTCTGTGGAAGGAAGGGTGTTTTTTACTGTGTGACACCAGGAAACATAATTTACAGTAAAGTGGCATGTATTACAGACAATTATGAACATGGATAAATATTCTGTACACCGTTTTGCTGAAGTGTAGCACTATTTACATTTCCGTTCAAATTAGCATGAACAGAATTGCAAGTGGGGAAATCCAGTTCTGTGTTCTTTGTGTAGTATTGAATTGCATTGTGCTCACACTCGCATGTGTGTGCGTGTGTACGTGCATGCATGTATGTGTATTTGTGTGTGTATTTGTGTGTGTGCGCATGTGTGTACGCGTACGTGCGTGTGTGTTCATTTGTATGTGTATTTGTATCTAGTGCGCGCATGTGCGTGTGTGTGCGCGCGTGTACAGTATGTGTGTGTGTGTACATATGTGTGGGTGTGTGTGATTATCTTATCCAGGGCAGGCTATAAATGCCTCTGTTGTGTGGGCAGTGTGGAGCTGCTCCATTTTTAATGAGGTGAGAGACCGTATCAGTGAGTATGCACTTCCTCTCGCTGCACCAGCCCCTGCTTATCTACTGTACTTGTGTCCCACCTTCAGAAGTCCTGCTTGAGGCAGAGCAAAGAAAGCCCAGGCATGCTACTGGGATTATGGTAGCTGAGGGGTGGGGACTTCCCTACGTTTAAGAGATAATGAAGATCAAATCGGCGTACCACCACCATCCCGCTCCAACGGAGAACAGCCACTTGTTCTGCTCGCGTCACTTTCCAAATAGTCTGTAGCTTCTGTTTTCAGTTGCCAATTGGAGAAACAGCGTTGTGAAAGGATCATCTTTTATGTATTGCGCGCGTTGCGTTTGTGGTCCCTCTCCGTGCTGTTTTTTCGATATGAATCGCCACTGGACAGGGCTTGTCATCCCGATGCCTGGGCCACGCTCTCGCGCAGTCTCCTTATCCTGGGATCTGTCGCTATTGTTTTCTCCCGATGAGAGGTAGAGTGGGGGGGGGGAGAGAGACGGCACAACGATAAACCCAAATCACTTCAGCGGGACTTCAGAGCCACTAGAAACCGTCGACCGACAATTATTGTGCGCCGAGCAGCTCTCGAGGTGTAATCTGGCATCGCTGCAGCAGCCGAGCCCGAGATACAGGATCCTTACGCTTCCCCTCTGCGGGCGTCTGCTATGAAGCTACGGGTTCCTCCCCGTCTGTTGTTGTTCTCTGAGATTATGTTAAGATCGAGGAAGGCAAAGGCTAAAACCGCTAGTGTCGGGGAGCAGCTCTGTAAAAACGAGGGCGTTTTCTCTTTCGTTTGACATTTTCTCTTTTTCCCTCGACTGATGCCTGTAGAACTAAGGGGGAAAGCATATATATAACTACGTACTGCTTGCTGAGTAGCTGGCTGGCTAGCTAATATATTGGTCATTAAGAGATTGATGGATGGTTAAACAACATCAAGCCTATCATGTCCCCACCATATGCCAAAAGAATCCTCCGACTGGGAATATCGGAGATGGCAAACGTTGAGAGCAAACAGTGAAGCGGGAAACCAAGTGTGAGAGAGGACTACCATTGCATTTGGATTTTTAGCAAGGATGATATGAGGACAATTACAATGCAAAAGTGAATATTGCTTTTGATTTAGCCAGTCAGCTGGATTGTACCTAGCAGGCAAACAAAAAGCAGCGTCACATGATCTATTCATTTTGACACAAATCTGGACTTGCAACCAGGAAATGCAGTTGTGACTGTGTTTTTATTTTTATCAATTACATTCACATTATCATTGCCATTGCATTATCCTGGCAGGACAAAGGCAATTCACTGTTTAATTTACAAATTTTAAATGCGATCGCATTTTAAATCTCTCTTTCATTTTGTGCATCAACAAAGAGCCTTAAAACATGAGCTGAACTGTTAGATTTGGATAGTTATTTTGGCAGAAATTGCATGCACATGGAAGATGTGGGTTTTGCATTTTTTTCCATTTGGGGAGGCATATCGTCCTATGATCTCCAACGGGAAATTGAAATCTAGCAGTGGAAAAAGGCAGCAGATCACAGTAAAGATGCATAAGCAAATAAAATGTTTTGAAGGGCAATGGAGGAGGTGCGAACTGTAAAAAATGAAATCTGGATTTAACCGAGGAGATTATGAAAGGCAATACAGCATTGGACAGTTCAAAAACGTGCTAGGTCCAGAGCAGTGGTCTCCAACCCTGCTCCTGGAGAGCTACCGTCCTGTAGGTTTTCAGTTCAACCCTAATTTGGCACACCTGATTCTACAAATTAGTGTGTTAGGGTTGGAGTGTAAATCTACAGGACGGTAGATCGCCAGGAACAGGGTTGGGGACCACTGGTCTAGAGACTACCACTGAGGAGCTAGAGAAGAGACAATGGATTGTCCTGTTCAACCAAACGGGAATGAAACCGGAAGTAGCATACGCAATTACACCTTATCGAGCTCCTTTTTCTCGAAGGCACGGGTTCTCACTGTTATTATCACCGATTTTAAAAATCAAGCATTAACTTGAAATCTGACACTTTCCATTGATTAAACAAAACTGAAAATGCTCTCAGAATTTGACATGGTGAATGCTGCACAATTAAGGACTATCTAAGGACTATCTAAGGACTACTCAGAGGGGAGGTTTGCAGTGTTTTATATAACAAAGTGCCAGATCAAATCCAACCAAAGGAGGCCAATGATAGCAGGTCAAACGTATTGCTTGGAAAGCCAGTGTTTTAGAAAATAAGGCCAAAGTAATAAAAGTCACGATTCTAGTCAATAAAGGATTTAAATAGTTAAAATTGGTATGTAATTTTAAAGGTTATGAACATTTTGGAGATCTGAACAACAACCAAGGTTTCATTGTATAATACGATATATATACAATTAAAACAGCTAAAATATCATGTGGACTGCCAACAATCCTTAGCACAAATGTATTATTTACTCTATAAATAATAAAATGTATTATTTATAATTTTTTGCTATCATTATAACACCTCACTTTTGCAGTTGCTTTATTGTTTAACTTTATGGTGCATCTGTATGAATATAAGAATATAATTTTTTTTTAGAACTGGTTATGTCGAAACAACACACTGCATTACATTTAACAAAGTGTCCTATCGTAAATTATTATTCAGATTGTTATTGTATATATAAAACTACAGTGTCAATCAAGTTTTATCAAATACATTTTCTTTATCCAATTACCAGCTCGTTTCTTTTTAAAAAGATTTTTGCTACATTTTTAAGATTTTCAGCAGCACAGATGCAACAAAAACTATTTTGGCGCCGTCATTTTTTGTCTTCAGATATTTCTGATAAGTGAGGCTTTAAAACTCCCCTCCGTGCCTGAACAGAATATAGCACTGCTCCCGGTCCAGTTTTGACATGCACGGGAGGACCTTCTGCCGGTAATTCCTGCAGGGTTTCAAGTGCTCTCCACTCCGTGGTCCCCATACTAACAAAACGACAGGCTGCTCTCCCATGTTAAACTGTCACACAGTACTTCGGGAAGAACAAGTTCCTCAAAGTCACATAACACTGTATTGTATAGTTCATGGCAGTGCTTCCGCTTGCTTGCCAGTCTGTTTTTGGTGTAGTCTGAGGGGAACTGCCAAATGCTCTCTGTGTTGTGCTTGAAATGGATTCACACCCAAAAATGTATGCCAGACCTGGCAAGTAGAAAGAATATACTCTACAGTACTGTTTGTAAGAAATCTCAACCTTTACACAGCAAGTGGCTAAGGCAGCTCCTTATAGAAATATATCATCCGATCCCCATTCCTTCTTTACGCCCTTTCATTTTGCAGCCGGTGTTACCTAAACCAGGGATGGTATTATTAATGTTGTTGTTGTTGTTGTTATTATTATTAATATTATTATTACTAATAATAATAATAATAATAATAATAAAGTCGTCTTTCAAAGTGGTGGAATGCACTAGCAAATATACGCTACCATTTTCAGATATAGTCATATAGGTCAGAGCGTAAGGCTGGGAGCTTTCCTTAATTAGGTTTTATTATCCTCAGGCACAGAAAAGGTCACTCTTACAGCCAGTTTGTATTGTTTTGTGTTTGTATCATCTCTCATATTTAATTTAAATGGAAAACTTTCAGTACTTTTCAAACCGCCATGAGGCTAACATGAAGCTATACATTTTTTAACCTTTTGCCAAACATGTTAATACACTCAGTCCTGTAACTTTCTGTGCTAGTGTATTCGCCTATGTTGAGACATGCCACTTCGGGCCGAGCTTGGCTGGTCCAAGCTATATCAGCCAAGCTTCATTCTGTTGTCTCAAATCACTGATCTTAATATCTCTCACTATACTGTACTAACTGCAGATGCAGTTTACCAGTTTCATGTCCAATGCAGGATTTTAAAGCGATTTGATCATTTTGGGTGTAATTAACAAGTGAGGGGATATCAGTACGTAATTTACAAAATTGTTAAACTAGAAGTTGTCAGATATGTGTTTGCATGTGGAACGCTTCACAGCCAAGAATTGCAAAATATAGGCTTGTTATTTTAGAACGTGTAAAATCGGTCACGTCTAGGTGGATGTTCTTTGCTGGTTTTGCCCAAGCAAGCAGCTGAAACCGTTAACGTCTGCTAAAATGGAATATGATGTAAGATCTGGTATGTAAGATCTATATAATTAGAAAGGATATGTTGTCTTTAAATCTATTTTTCTTAAGCAGATATATTTAAAGGTAAAAAGAAGAGTCTCTGAGAGATTTTAGTGTAGAATTGGAGCGGTTAAACTTTCATGATATAAGCGAACAGAAAGGGGAACATGGATTATTAAATATATCATCATGAAAACTTAAAACCAGTGAAAGATCTTAAAAGAAACTAATTAAAACAAATGTTTGAACCTTCATCTCCATCTCTATGACTTATTAAAGAGCCAGTGAAAACACTGTGATCAAATTCTATCATTAGCTGCGGTCAGTAAATAATTTAACGACTTTTCCTGGGTGAAAATATGAGGAAGAAGTGTGGACTGAGCTGATGGACTAAAGGAAGAAACAGCACTGAATTATAGAAGCTGAGGGGATTTGGGGTCAGGGGAGAGAGCAGGAGACTCGCAACTTTAAACTCCATTGTTTTCCTTTTCTTGAAAGCTTTATTTTTTTGTGTCATAAATATTTTTAATATAAAAACATCTTCCGAAATGACAGAGTGGACTATTGTGACATTTCCATATATTTTTTTTAAATCAGACTTTTTTGTATCGTAATGCAATTTGTATTTTTTATATCACCCATTCCTGTATAGACAACAAAAGCCTTTATCTTGATATGAAGTAGTAGAATACATGTAAGCAAAATATAAATTATTTCCTGTCATTGTGATCATTTCAAAACCTATGTCTGTTTTAAACATGTTTTATTTTAATATGTTTTCTCCAAGATTTGCAAATACTTATAATTTTTGTTATATATTATACAAATATTCCCATGACATTAATATTGATAATTAAATTAAATGTTTTATCTTAAATTAGGTTGTTTTTTTTTTCAACATGAGGCCTTTGTTAAACAAATATGTAACAGAAATTCCATGTGTTTATTTCCGTACAGTTTCTCCACAGGAACTGCATGTTGCCATTCTGCTTTTATTTTGAAATAATGATCTGCCCTCTCTTTTCCTCATGCAGAGGTCTTTCCAGCATACAATAGTCTATATATGAAGTAATTCCAAACACCAAGATTTCAGTCTGGATTAGCATCACCTTTCCGGTGTCTTTAAAAACACAAAATGGCACACAGGCATTGGCTTATAGAAACCTCTCACAATTTATTGTGTAATGCATACTGTTTATCTGTAAAATAAAATGTATTATAAATCAACACTTAGGACCTGATTTACTAAGAGCTTAAGCTTGTGCAACACCTTGCCCTCAAAACTAATAACACAACCAATGATTGGTGCAAAACAAATACCATGACCGATCATTGGTCATGTTATTGGGTTTGCATGTGCTAAGTCATATTTCATCGATTAAAAGTCTAAATTCTTTAGTTTTTGTGTATTGGATACTGGATATTTGGTGATGAAATGGGGTTTGTTTTTGTTTGTTTTGGTTTTCAAGGTGGAGTCATGCTTTCAATTTGACATGCAATTATTTTCATTTGTAATTTTGTAGCAAGCGTTCCATCCCAATTAGGGATGCAAATTTTAAGGAATTTCCTTAATCGATAGCTGTTAACCTTAACAAACAATCGTCGATTAATTGATAACATAAAAGCTAAATATAGCTTATGATAGACAGAATACAAAATGCATGTTATATTCCTCAATCAAAAATGTATTGTAACATTTGAGAAACAAGCATTATTGTAGCATAACAAAAATTGAATATGAAGGCGTGTATAGGCTACTTAAAACATAGGCTATTATGTTTTGAATAGGCTCCTCATATGCATACTAGATAGACCTACGTATTTTTATTCAAGAACATTTAAGCATATCTACGTGGTCGGGAGTGAGTTGTGTGCGCAGCCTGTTTATTAGCTCTCGAAATCCCTCACCGTCAACGGTGCTTATTGCCATCATGTCCTTTTCAACCATGTTGCATACCCTCTGAGTAATAGCCTACTCTCCGCTCGTCTATCCTCACACACCCTCTTTGGCAACACTGAGGTGATGGTAGGTCGTGATCCACTTTGCCCTGGCAGCACGGTTGGATGTACGCTTTTCAGGTGGTAGGCTACATTAACGAAGTAGTTATACTTCAAAACAGCACCACAGGTATTGCAATGTATTGCAAACCACAGGCGCTCTCGCGTGGAGACCTTAAATCACGATTACATTTCACACAAAAACTCCCGTTGAAACAAGACCGCAGATTGTTCAGTTAATCGTTTAATTTGAAATCTTATCGATTAAATTCTTATTAGCAATGAATTGATCGTCGATTAATTGTTAACATCCCTAATCCCAATACTCGTTACATGTAATACAACATAGCACAGAGCAAGCCGTGGCCTGCTTGCTGCTTGACATGTGGACTCAATAATCGAAATGATGTAAATGCAATTTCATCACGTGTGGTTGAAACTTTGCAACCAGTCTCTTAGTAATACACATGCGTAGCAATGACAAAGACGCAGTGTGATAGAAAACAAAGAGTAACCCAGGTATGAAGCAAAAAGTCTCCGAGATTATTTTGCAGATGTATCAACGTGAGGATATTGTTCTTTCCCCTTTATTGGGTGTGAATGATGACGGTAGTTTGAAGAAAGGCATCGTATCAGATTCATATCTGTGCCTTGATTTAAATCGATACATTTATGGAATACATCAATACAACTCTGAATTTATCACTGTTTTCATTTTGTGTTCAGATGCTTTTTGGTACCATTGGAAAACACATACTTACAACCAGTGCCTTTGGGGCAGAACAAAATGTGATTCTTAATAATTTTCATGCACGGTGCCTTTGGCTCTTGCTCCACGGCATTGTTATTTTCCAGTATTTTAAACTGCTGGGGGTGTGTGTCAAAGCATGTCTGTTTGCATTCCCTATGTTTTGATGTAGCGCGATGATTGTTTTGTGAGGAAGAGGCATAACTGCTCTTCTACTTTACATGAAAAGACATGGACCAAAACATTTTTTTTTAGATTACTTTGCGTTTGTTTGTGTTTAATAAGATTTTTTCACTTACTGTACAGTACATGTCTGTTTGACTGGCCCGTGTCTTTCTAATACAAACAGTGGACTGGTCAGTTTATTCTACGTAATGCCCTCTGCCATTTGTGAGATGTTTAGATTTTTTGTTGTACACAGGGGAAGAGAGCCAGCTGGACTCAAACTCGTGCACACCCAGGGCAGGGCCTGTGGGCGGCCTTTCCCAGAACACTTGCATGTGTTTATCAAAAACCCGCTCGTGCAAAGTGGCCAGTCTTTCCTGAGACAAATCTAATACATTCTCAGCTGTTTTTCTTTTGTAAGGGGATTTTAGTGCACTTGCTCAGAACGGCAAACGTCAAGTGATCAATTCAACTTCTGATTTCTGTTTCAGCTCTTGACCTCCGAGAAGTAAAAACATTATGATGTCCGTGTGTGTGTGCACGCGTGTGCGGGTGTGTGTGTGTAGCTCATTATCGGTTATACAGAATACAGTATAATACGGAGAATACAGTACTGTATGAGCGGACAGTTGTATTTTTGAAGTCACCTCAGTTGGATGATTTGAATTTCATACTACAGGATATCTTCATTTTTTAAAGCAAATTAGTGCACACTGGCACAGGAGAGATTGCAGGCCCTGCCAGAATTGACACAAGTACCGGATCCATCCTTTTTCACATTGTTCAATTATTCAGGTTGTTTTTGTATTATTATAGGGTCTGGTTTGCATTGAGCAATGGAAACAACAATTCTTTCTCCCAGTTCACGGTAATGAAAAACATATCAAATCTAGGGGTGTGTGCATGTGTGTATGCACGTGCGTGTGTGCGTGTGTGTGTGTGTGTGTGTGTGTGTGTGTGTGTGTGTGTGTGTGTGCGCGCGTAATGAGACCTTTTCCATGAGGAATCTTGTCTGTCGGGAATAGGGTATCCTCCCTCAGGGACACACACACTGCAGTTTGCCCCTCTTAATGGGACAGGGAATTGCAGAGGGGATAGAGATTGATAGACAGTGACACTAGAAGAGGAAATCTGAAATTCTCTGTATATATAGAACACCCTAGAGAAAATCAATACGGGAACAATGTGGAGAAATAAAAAGGTCTAATGATGAACTAACATTTAAGATCTTTAGGAGACATCATTTTTGATAAATCATAATGTGTAGGTGTGGTTCAATGTCATAGATACTATATCTAGAGAATAGAGAATATTTAAGGATTTAATTCAGCGTAACAAAGAATGACATTGTAAAGGTTGTTGGTTGTAGATTGAGTAGTGGGTGATGCACAGTCACTAATAAGATACAGTAGTTTTTCCCTTCTTGATGAAAAAGTTAGTTGGTTATTCCTTATTGTAGCAAATGGAACAGTATGTTTTTGGTTGTTGCAAATTTGAGGTAAACCAGGGATTATTGCTTGCTTTTTTCTTATACATTACTTAATTTTAGGGGAAGTGAAATGAGAGATATCTGTGCACTAGTCTAGGTTGTCTCCGTGAGTTCTGTAGCAAGCGGATTAAACCATCACTGGGTCCCATGTTTATTGCTTTAAAGCAAAGAACTCTTGCGTGTGGAGATCAGTTTGGGGGCAATGTTCATTCGTGAAACCTGCCCGTGGCCAGATCGTACAACTTTACAACTGCACCATTAAGGAGCTGACAGTGTCCGCAGGCTCTCAGCAGTGGGGGCTTTGACAGGTTGATGAATTAGGACTGACACTTGCCAAAATGGCTGTCCTTCGTGCCAGCTGCCAGTTGAGCATTTACACTCTGTTAATTGAATTGGCAATTTGTGTAACAGTACCTGCCCCTGAGCTTCGGTAAAGCAGGAGCTGCCATTTAGCCGCCTTAATCCAGGACTTGGGAATAAGGACGCTAAGCTTCACAAGAAATTATTGCAGATTTAAAATGACAGTTTGGGGCCCTGTTGCCAATTTTCCATTAAATGAGAAATAAATTAACAATAGCAATAATGTCGTCTTATAAAACGGAAAGTTAAATTGACTTTCAAGTAGCACCGCGATTTGAAATTGCCACTGTTCTGAGAATCGAATTGCATATTTCACTACCCTTGCGCCAAAACCTGTTTGTGCCTTTGCTTTATTGGGCACATATATTAAACTTTTAATACATTTAATGGAAACTAATATTGTCGCAAAATGAGAATGGCATTGATTACATCAAGCGTACGGCTGCATTAAACCAAATTATGTTGCCACCAGAGTAACGTAGTTCTGCTACTTTTTAAAATGTATCTGCACCCAATGTAAATTTCCAAATTATATTTTTGCACTCGATTACATTTTTTACACAAACCTTGAAAAACAAACCTCGCATCTGATAATTCTCTTTAATAGATGGTTATTCGCTCACACACATTAATATTTTAACAATCACAGAATTGCCACCTGCTATTTCAGTTCCTCAAGGGTTCATCCTCGGGTCATCATCGTTTCCATGTCATGCAATTTGACAGATTACAGTGTATTACAATTATCCCCACTGTCTGGAATTGAATCCTGACTGATGCAGTCGCTGCCAGCTGTCGCTAGGATACCTGGGTGCCATGCATAAGGGGCCGTCACTTCACCCAAAGGGGCATGGGTTCACTTTTCCGAAATTTCCCCCGCTTCCTTGTGCATGAGCAACTCCTCTGGATGATTGGGCCTCTACAGTGAACCTGCACTGTCTGGGCATGTGGTGCAGTCCTCTCATACAATGGCTGTGCAGCTCAGCTGGCAGACTGGAGAGTGGAAAAATACAGTGACTGGCAAGCGCAAGCCTTGGAGGACACCTGTGCTCTATGCACCCTGCTAAATTGACTGAGTAATGTTGCAACGAAGGGATGGGTCTACAAATAAAGCTGAGAATTTCAAATGGGGAGAACATTTTTAATATTAAGAGGATGAGGATCACCTTTAAATCTGATTGTTTAAATGTTTCAATTGTTTGAAGAAATATTGCATTTATGTAGGTTAAAAAAATCCATACAATATAGTAAAGAGTAAGCCTATTACCTTGTCTAAGAGTGTTGTACGTGTAATCACTTGATTACAGTACACTGTAACTTCTCCAGCTGAGTAATACCAGCAGTCATTTTTCCTCCATGTATCATTGCTATGTCTTTTTTTTCCAAGCATCAAATGATTCTTTGTTTTTGAGAGAACTGATATGTTACATTGTGATTTTTCTGCTTGGCAGGTGGACAAAAATAGAGATTTAGATAAAGGGGAAAAGGCAAGCAAAGAGTAACATCACCACTTTGCAAAGTTTTGTTGCGACTTACTGAATTGGACAGAACATACCCAAGTCCCACTTATTGAACACTGAGATGCCATGGAACAAACGGACAAATGCGCATTTGTTTTGATTAGAGTAGCAGCCTCATTATTAATGCAGAAATAAGGGGTTATATAAATCACTATTCTGCAAAAGCTGAAGAATGAAAGTCAGACCAGGAAGTTTCTGAATTTTATGCAGGTCACAGTGCAAAAGAGCGTTATACCTTTGAAACATCCATTTTTTTTTTCTATGGGCATGAGTGGTGAGCAAGTTCTGCAATTGGTTGGTTCCACAAACTAGCGGTGTTTTCTGATTTATCCCAATGGAGAATTTTACTGCAGCTTAAGTTGCTGCAATCGACCTTCAACCACTGCATTGGCAACACACAGGTTTTGCTCATAAGCCTTTTTTTAATACCTTATTTCCGTTTGATTTGACGATAATGGTGTGCTCCAAACCCAAGTCTGAATATTGATATCATACCGAGAGTATTATTGCACTAACTGGCCAATTAAATTCTGGTTTATCAAATTATTAGAAAATAAACAAGGTTAAATGCACTACCCAGCTCAATGAAGAAAGCGTATTATGACATAAAAGAAGTGTTTCGGTTGCAGTTACGTGTGAAACTGAGAAATTTAAAACGTACGGAATTATTATGAGATAAATGTCCTGATTTGTATACTCTAGTCAATAAAAATAATGTGAGCACTTTGAAGTCTTTATCTCGGGTGTTTAAACTGATAAGTTATTCACTGGCAATGGTCTGCCTGGATACAGCAATACTTTGCCCTTGGTCTTGATCAAATTAATCTCAGTATACAGTATTGGTCTGTATAATCAAGCCCTCTTGTAGGATTTTCCCAATACGACCTTCCCGGCCAGTAAATGGCATGCTTGATATATCTGCAGTCTTTCATATGAAATGACACACTGCAATGGACCTGCATGGGTATGAGGTAACGGTAGGCTATATACTGTATGTTACTCTTGGGAGAAGCAGACCATTCAAAGCTTTTTGTTTCAGTGATGGCAACTGGCAAGAATTCAGAACTTGACCCCAGCTGTTGAGACTGCTGATAACCCCACTTGCCTATACAGAATCATGACTCTTATATTCTCAGTCTCTCTTATATACCATACCTAGATTATGTCATAGACTTGGACATCGGTCAGTCGGTACAATATTTTCTTTTTTATTTACCCTTTATTTAACCAGGTTAGTCTCTGTCTCTTTTAGAGATAATATCGAACGTTAATCTTGGAAATGTTATCAAGAACAGTCGTTGATTTGATGATTCTATTCGTCTGACGCGAACGGATAAAGATCGCCCAGGCCGCACGCGCTTCTCGAGGTTGCTCACCGGTGCTACGCCGGAATATTACTGTGATCCTTTTTATCAATAGCAGGTGAAGTTGGTGACATTTAAAGGAAGCCTTTAAAGTACTTACACTTCAGCTGCTTTTTCATCTTCTGAAATGGACAAATAACGCGAAACGTCCCACCTCTCTAGAGGCGTCAAACGTGGTTACATGGGTCGCGGAATATTTGGCTGCTCGACAAAAGTCGAGATCAGCCGCTACAACGCTGCCACTCCGGTAGGCTAATAAGAGCTAATAATAAGAGGTAAATACTTTAATATAGTATGTAGCGTGGCACGCGGTAATGCCCTGTCTGGGTACTTCATACAGCGTGTTAGTATGTAGCGTGGTACGCGGTAATGCCCTGTCTGGGTACTTCATACAGCGTGTTCGTGGATCTTCGGTATATTCGGCTTCAGTTTATACATCATTTACTGCGTGCAGTCTGAAATGAAGCAGATTAATAAAGTAAAATATCTGAGATCGATATGCAATTACATGCATCTCTCCATGTGCTCAAATCAATGCGAGGAGAGAGTATTGAATCTACACTTTTAGGCACAGTAACCACGGCCAGTTGCGGGGCCTTTATTGGACCCGGAGCTGTATGCGCCGCAGCGCGGAGCTTGTGGATCGGGAGGCGGGGCTGGGGGTGGGCGCCAGGATGCGGCACAGACGTTCAGGGGTTGATGGGAGCCGCGCGCGTGCTTCCAAGGTCCTGCACGGAATCCTTATGAGCCGCGGTGACTGGCAGTAGGGCATCAGCGCGGCCAGAGGCCTGCAAGAACGGTGCCAGTTTGACATTTTAACTACTTTATTATGAAATATTCGCAGAGTTCAGTTTTTGAATTTGAGAAGGTTCAGAAGGTTAGGGAATTTTTCCTGCATAAAGGAATCCATCAGTATTCTCATACATGGGGCCCCTTTCATTGACAGAAGCATGCGAGATGAGGTTTATATTTTTACATGGATCAAATTTAATACGACCCACGCTATGTAGCCAGAGCTGTGGAAATGCGGGAGGTTGTTCCAAGACGCTAGAAAATCCCACAGCTGGTGAACTGTATGAAAGAAATAATGATTTCCACCGCAGCCTGGGCTGGAATACAGAGGGTGATAATTGGACTTGGTCAAGTGTGCTTTGATCTTCTGTATTTCTGTAATGTTCTACATGAAGGGCCTATCTGACGGCTGCACATGCTATCTCAGCCCCCCTCTACTGAGTCACAGTGCATTTTAGGCCCCCACTGTGCTTTTTTTGGATCACTTTATATTGGAGGATCTGTTTTTGGCCCGCTGCAATAATGACTCACTGATTCCTTTTGGCATTAGCTGTGCTGGAGTTCTCGATGATTTTTGCACCTGTGTAACGGTACTGAGTCATAGTCTGTTTCTGCATACTCATTACTGGGTAACAGCATATGTTTGGCCCCATTGTTCTTGGCCCAGGTTTTCTTTAATACCCCTTCTGTTGTGGGCCACTGTGTGTCTTTCACTGTCTCTGTTTTATAATCAGACCAGTTGTAAAACAAACTGTTTAAAATTTTAAAAAAGAAGAAATTTATCATAAAAAAACATAGCAAATTGTAATTTTGGGTCTGTTCCGTGTCGGTGTGAGTGCTTTGTCCGTCTCAAGGGCTCAGCCGGCTCCTGTGTTGCTGCTGTCTTTCCCGGGCCCTGTTCTTTGGCGGGACCCTAGTGCCTGTGGAGAGGAGAGGGGCCAAATGCTTAAAGCATAACCAGAGGGGGGGAAAGTGTGTTTACCGCCAAAGTGTCAGAGCTGGAAATAATCCGGGGGAGCGCAGCCCCCTCGTACCGCCACCCCCCCCCGCCCCTGTCTGACCTGCCGGGAGGGGGGGGGGGGGGACCTGCTCACTCGACTCCGCCCACTCTCCGGGCCTCGCTCAGCAGAGGCCCTGTTTACTACGGGTCCTTGAGAGTCTTTAATGGCCATCCACTGCTTTTATTACATCATTAATTGCACTTAATGCAGCCACATTACCCAAACGCTTGGCTAAGCTCTGAAAATTAAGTACAGAGCACTTTGTTATAAAATTCACCGTAATGAGCTCTGGTGGGACAAGGTCTGTTAAGTTTGAAATTACCTCGGGCCATTTTTTCACAGGATGGCACATAGTGCTTCTCTCCACTTTAAAGTTGGGGTCTTGAGAAAAATGCCCTCAGGGCACTTTTCACTGGTTACTCAGTGGCGGAATCAATGGCATGATATTAGCCCTCATTTAAAAACAAGCCTTTGTGCTACTTGGCGGACTGGATGCGCAGGCACTGAATTGCGCATTGTGTAAATTCCGTCTGAATTTTTACGTGTTCCTACACTTTCAGTTCCGCCCACTTGATGCTGCCGTATCAGATGTGTTTGTACTGCAGCCTGGCTCGTCTGAAGTCATATGACTTCCAGGGAAAAATGAATTTGAGTTTGCCTCCTCTGGCCTCCTCTGTAGTCTGAGACTAGTATCCAAGATGAAATGCAAAGGCTTAGACAGATTTACACTCAGGAGTCAGTCTCAACAGATGTGCAGGTGTATGTGTGTATGTGTGTGTGTGTGTGTGTGTGTGTGTGTGTGTGTGTGTGTGTGTGTGAGAAAGAGAGAGAGACTGAAGGGCTGAGAGCCGGGTAGAGAGAGACAGACGGAGAGAGAAACACACAAGAGAATATGTGTAAATCCTGGTGCATTTTTTCTGTGTCGCTGTGTATGTGCGGATAGACTGTTAGACACTCTTCTCCCCACCACTCCCTCTGCGCTCTCTCTCTTTTTTCAGGGTTTTGTCTGTCCACCATGGCCAGAGTGTGTTTAATTAATTAATCTGCTCCCTTGTCCTCTTCTGCAGCTATTGGGTCTCAGCGTCGGAGGAGTCCTACCCTGGTGGCCTCTGAGATCTTTGAGCCACACCTGGGGAGCCACATCTTGCAGGTAGGGTGACAAGTGCTACACTTGTATCAGTCTCCATTATCTGTCTGTCTTTAAATTAATTTAGTTCAGACTGGAAGGTAGGTAGACACAGATCAATTTCTTTTCACATTGTTTGTAGTGCCCTGCACCTGTATTACACGGTGCCCCCCGAGGACATTGTTGAAGCGACGACTGCAGAGACCTCAGGCACCCTAGCTTTGCCGAGGGCTTACCCACAATTCTTTGGGCCGATGTCCACACGCACGGAAATCTGCAGCCAATTTCAGATGCGCTATGCTCACTCACCAAAACAGTTATGGGCCCTTATATGTGTTTTAAATGATTGCTGTTTACCAGAGTGTGAAAGCAGTAGTACAACATATGGTAACCGGGGATTCAGCAGTAATAGCTCAAATTATTCTCATTGATAATAGCCCCCCCCACATCCTCCAAATATGCCATATTACAGCTACTGAGAGACGAGCTCATTACAGTCTGTATTTCAAAGGTTTTTGTTGCCATTCCATCCCTTCTTGTTTCGCATTACAAAATGTTCAATTATTCAAGATATTTAAGTGGCCTCTGTCGCAGTCATATGCAAATATAGATTTCTTTTTGATTCCAATCCAGAAAGTTTTGAACATTTTTTTTTTTAGATACGGCTTTCTCTGTGTTAAACCCACCAACAGGAAATCGTAGAGGTGGGTGTGTCTGAATGGAAAGTCTCTCCGTTTTTCTGCCTTGGAATAGATGCAAATTCAGTCATTTTGCTGTTTTGTGTGAGGGCATTAAAGACCTGACCTGCATACGGTATCTGTTTGGACAGACCTGCTGCTTGCATTGCCTACTTTGTGAGGTCTTCTATAACTAAATGAGCAAACGCACATCTGTCTGCTAGTATTTTTATTTTTATTTTTTACCAAGGGGGTAAAATATGCTAAAAGATTATTGGATTGAAAATGTAAACTGAAAAAAACTGCAGTGATATTTCCCCACAAAACTGTAAAGGGGTGGATTGGTCCAGGTTTCATTTAGATGACCTTTCATAAAATTTGTGGACCAAGAATCAAGTGTTTTCCCAATAATATTATTTTTTGAGCAACGCGCAGGCTTGGTTTGTACGCGCGTCTGAAATACAGAAAGGGTAAAATTTCAAACCTGCTGTAGTTTTTTTCCTTAAGGACCCGTCTCCTTTGTCTCTCAAGCATTCAATGTATTTTACTTACAAAGCCAAGCAGAGAGAATAGAACTTTTTTTTCCTTTTCTAACAAGTCTGAAAGGACTGTGTGAAAGTTTAAAGACGCGTGTTGCAAATTCTGCTCTTTTGTTTGGACTAATTCAGATACATTTGAATCCCCCACTTTGATATCACTGAGGCTTTCCCAGTGGGTTGTTATGCAGTAAAAAAAATAAAATAAAAAAGGCAAGAGGGAAAATTCACCCAGTGATAGATACCCAAAGGCTCAGGAGAAGAGAATGACAGCCATATTTGCTGTTTCTGCATTACAATAAGCACGTATAAAATTGGAAGTGACATCTTTGTGGGTTTACCCTAGATCTTCAGGTTTAGAGAGAACAAAACAAGCTGTTCTGCCACGGTTAACAAGTCCCCCCCCCACTCCCCCGAACGGTGTGGATAATGACACTGAGAAAACAAATGGCTATGCAGAGGCTACCTGTGCTACAAGGAACGACACAAGAATCCGCACCAATTCTCCCAGTTGTGCTATTCTCAAACCACAGGTGAAAATCGCCTCGCAACAGGTTAAGTATCTGACAAGAAAGAGGAAATTTATAATTAACATCAATACCAGGCCGAAACTCTGTCGAGGCGTGGCCTTTTCAGGGAAGGACTTGTTCCTGGCAAATTGTCCCCATTAATCTTCAGCTTAATTGATTGTGAAAAGTTTTAGGATGACATTTTAAAAAAAAAGCATGCTTGGCTGGTGATTGATTTGGGGAAAATGAACTAATAATGAATGCATGGCAGTCATTACTTGTTGAGCTCACCAGCTAATTTTAGACAGATTAGACCGTGTTTGATAGTGCTTAATAAAGAGGAAGGCTGATGGTCTCCTCTATGCTCTCTACCTGAGCACTTAGGGCTCAGCCACCGCTCGTTATTCTGTCTGCTTTCTGCGTCCCCGCTACGCATTCACGCGCACACACATGCTCACGTGCGCGTGTGCTCACTCGCACATGCACGCACGCACTCATACATGTGCACACATGCTCTCGCACACACAGACACACACACACACACACATGGGCACACATGGGCACACATGCTCACCCACATATACTGGCGCACACATGCTCACTCACTCACACATGCGGACATGCACACGCACACACACACACACACACACACACACACACATGCACTCATACATGCCTACAGATGCCCACACAAACACACGCATACATGTTCACGCACACACTCATGCACACACACACTCACGCACGCACATACACAAACACACACACAAGTAAACACAGGCACACAGAAACATGCACACACACACGCAAGCACACGCACACACACACACACACACACACACACACACACACACACACACAACACACACACACACTTTCCTGTTCCACTGGGGCTTCAGTCAGGGAACTGTGGGATTCATCCCAAATGAAAAGAAATAAGACAACATTCTTTTTTTCTCCTTGGATGCATAAAAAATACATGTGCAGTGCTTTAATTTAGTCAGAGTCAGAGACATTTGCAACTGTAATAACCCCCCTCAGACACACACACACACACACACACACACACACACAAAATGCACTCGGGCCTACTTTGAACAGGAACATGTAATTCAAGCGTGCTTTATTTTATGTTTAAAAATATTTTAATCCGTGTTATAAGGATCTGTTTATTTTAAGAACCCCAACATATGTAGTATAATTCTATCAGCTCCCCTTCTGACCCGAGCAGTTCATACAAGAATTGAATTGCAAAGGAGATGGAATGTATTTGTGGAATGCCTTAACCCCTGGTTGGAGTTATTCCAGGTTGCAAATAATACAGGGTATGACAAAAATTAACCGTGGCAGCAAGGGGGGTAGCTGCTTGCTGGTGTCACAATGAGTGTCCCCATGGCCCTGTGCATGAGAGGGTTAATCCAGACCCCTGTGTGTGAGATTGAGCCAGTGCCTGGCTGGGGCTCGGAGCTCTCCGCTGCTTTGTGTTCTGTCCTGGCCCCGATGCCGTCATTGTTCCTCAGGCTCTTTTGACTTTATTGACCCCTTCTGACCTGAGAAGAGGCTACATAGAAAAACCTTTCTATGGCTCTTTGTTTAGGCCAAAATGCACAGAATAAATTTCCCACTGTGTTTTGTCGCCAAAGGTAATCAATTAAGCGATTTTATTTAAACAAAAACATCTCCCGGTGGCAGCTGCCTCAATCCGCAGGAATGTGGCGGTAGATATAGCCTTTTTTCTCCCTTTCCTCAAATTCCATGGAACGGGGGGAAATAAATACGACTGCAAATCAGCAAAGTTATCTTTCCCAATCCCCCCCCCCCCCCCCTCCCGTTATCGTGCCGCAGACGACGGAATTGTTTACGAGGCACCCGCGGGGGTTTAAGGCTGAATTTAAATCTCGGCGAGGAAAAAATGGTGTGCGGGGGGAAGAGCAGCGGTTAGCGGCGGCGGGAGGGAAGGAGTTAACCGGAGGAGGAGGAGCCGCCTGCGTGCGCGAGCATCTCGCCTCGGAGAGAGAGAGCGGCTCGCTCCGCGCCCCCCATAACCCCCCGAGCCGGGAAGCCCTGTCGCCCGCATCCCTTCCCCGGTTGGCGGATCCCTTGGCCGGAGCGTCGCCGGGAGCGGCGGCAGAGGCGGAGCGTCGGGAATGACAGCTCTCAGCGCTCCATGTTGACCGTTTTGTCGTCCCCCGCTGAGTGTTGTCATTTCCGCAGTCACTGGGCTGTATTGAATCCGACAGCAGCAATAGGTCATTAACAGAAATGGGAGACGTCCTCTGGCAGGCAGGGGGGGGGGAGGGGACGGGGGACTCAGCCGCTACCTAAATAATAGCGTTTGTATCAGCCGGGCCTAATAGTTTGCATGAAATAAATTAGATGTGCCGAGATACTCTTTAAAAAAAAAAAGAAAAAAAAGAAGCAAATAAAAGCTCAGCAGCTTATGAAGGGCAAACGGCCGGAGAGGGGAGGGGAGGGGAGGGGGGAGGAGACGGGGGCCGTCCTCCATCTTTACTGCGGTAAAGAGGTGAAGTGTAATCGCGGATAGCGGGCTAGTTTACCTAACGCAGGGAATATCGATGATCAGGCCGGTGAGGACGCTGTCGCACCGCCCTGACCTTTAGCCCCTCCCCCCCTCACCGTCTCTCCTTCTCTCTGCGCTGTCCTCAGGGGCTTCGGCAGGTCACGCCGCTAATGCCGCGAGCGCCAAACGCAGCACCGCCCCCGTCCGTCGCGTCGTTTGAAAAACAAGTGCGCAAGTCTGCAGTGAGCTTTAGCATCAGTAGCCTATATGCGAGAGTCACGTCGGTTCAATTAGAACATGCATTTTTAGCAAAGGCGTTTTTAATTTTGTCGTTGGCGTGTCCTCACTGTTTTTTTCCCCCCCAGATAATTTATTGTCAGAAAGTTCCACTCGGATGATTAACACACTTTGCCGCGTCAGACGGACGCTCGAAAAAGCTGTTGAAGACGCTTATTTATAAAGATGTTAATAAAGAATCCAACGCTCTCCCTTTTAAAGACGGGCAAGCGGCGACACGCGCAGGCACTCAGAAGGCCTTAATTACCGGGTACCTGCAGGACAGAAAAAGGAGACGGGCTTCCGTGGGCAGCTGTGCTGCACAGAGGTTACAGGACATCAAGCGAGGCCTAATACGCAAAGGTGCGCAGGCCCCCCGTGCTAAAATCTTTTTTATCATCACTTGATTTATGTTGCGTGTCTCTCTCCCCCCCCCCCCCTCCCCCCAACCGTTTGTTAGTTTCGTGTGTGTTGCGTCTGTGCAAATGCAGGCTTGTGTGATAATGGGGGTCCGTTTCAAAAAGCCTTCTTAAAATAAATAAATAAATATAAAAAACCCTTCGATCTTCGCACCGACAGAAAGTGAAAAGACGGGCGGCGTTAGAAATGACAGCTGTTTACATTTGCATAACATCAAGGAGGAGCGAAGCGTAGACTTTGAGCCCGTCTGTGTGCAGCTGTCACAAGTTGTAATCGCAGGTTGATTTGTGGGTGCGGAGAAATCGCCATTATGGCTCCAGAAGCCCAGAGCAGACAGAGTGTAACAAGTTAATTTTGAGGGTGATGGGGGGGGGGTTGATGTGTGTGTGTGTGTGTGTGTGTGTGTGTGTGTGTGTGTGTGTGTATTTGTGTGTGTATGTGTTGTGCGTGTATTTGTGTACGTGTGTGTGTGTGTGTCTGCGTGTGTGCGTGTTTGTTTGTGTGTATGCATGTGTGTGTGGGTGTGTATGTGTTGTGTGTGTATGTGCGTGTATTTGTGTGTGTGTGTGTGTGTGTGTGTGTGTGTGTGTGTGAGTGTGTGAGAGAGTATGCGTGTGTGTTGAGGGGGGCAATATTTCTGCTACTAAAGTCAAAGGAGCCCAGGACTCAAAATCAGATGCAGGACCTTGGTGTCAATCAGACAGCCCTATTAACAAAGGGTCAGACACCCATTGTATCTGTTGTTCCTACCAATAAAATCACAAATTAATTAGAAAATGTGGAAACCGGCCTTTGTGTTCCCATTCCCCCATAGACAAACGCGTCTAGGAATGTGACCTGCCACCCAAAGGACACAGAGGCTATATTAGTTCTCCCAGCATGGCTGTCCCACCCCTCGCCACTATCCGCGCATCTATTCAATGAAAGAAACAAGGTTACACTCGTGGAAATGCATTCTGGCCTCACGGATATTAGACGGCTGCCTAAGCCACTTAAAAAACGTTTTTAAATAGCAGGGCGCAAATACAGACATTTTAAGCATATCGTGCAGCAGCACATCTAAATATCAATGTCAGTATATCCATGATATATATTCTTAATGATTCAAATGAGAAGTTTCTTTTTTATGACTTTGGGGATTGCATTTGAAATCGACCTTCACAGCAGCACCCAATTTGTGTGAATAAGTAAATGATCACTCAGAAGAAACAATATAATAACTCATAGTAGATTAGCATGCAAGCTGCCTTAATGTTAATTTTCCAGTTATTTTTCATGTTCATTGTAATTTTGTTTTGAATGTTTTTTTCTTTATAGATCCAACAAAGCACTGACAGGACTGTGATGGTGTTGGACTGCTTTTGGAGCGATGCTAATGCATAGTAGACATTTTATGTGCATTGAGGATTAATATCTACACAATACATAATATTAAACGGACTGTATTAGATGGATTTTATGTTATTCTAATTTAATTTTAGCTGTATTAAAATTTTGTTTTAAAGGTACATGAATGTTCCAACACAAGACTATGCAAGAAGGGTTACCTTCATATTTCTCACACAGTGGGAAAAAAAATTATTATTTTTTTATTCTACATCATGACATACACAAATATTATGTATGAAGCCTGCAGTCTTAAGCAGTGATGATAGTAAGTCACTGACTGAGGTGTCTGTCTCTATTTATTTTGCTCCTGGAATGAACCTGGCAATTTATTCCTGAATATTCCATTATGGAGAATAAAATACAATATATTTTACAGTATTTTTAAAGCATATATTTCAATTTGCAATTATTCTTTCTGATTTAGTGTTTGGGTATTTACGTGCTTTTAACCCTTTCAAGAGTAGGTTTTTTTAGAATCCTTTCAAAATTTCAGTCAGTGTTCTAGAACATTGCTTTCCAGTTGTTATTGTTTCATCAGCATTAGAATGTTCAGTAAAGAACATTCTAATCACATTTCTTTGGCCGTACGCCTTAAATTTGGCTCACGCATGTGGAGAAAGCTTCTTAATTAAATTTTCGACTGTAATATGGTGCAGAAACTTTTCATATATAATCTATTCGAAATCTTCTTGAAATTGTAAAATGTATTGTTCGTATGCCTCCTTTTTGTTTGTGGTTAAGTGTCTCGATTGCACAAAAGCAGTGGGAGAATGCGTTTTCGTCTTTCGTGCGATGCGCACCAACTTGCTCTCCCCCATCCTGAGCTGCTCATCTTCTCCGCGCTTGTTAGTTTATCTCCTGTTTACTAATTTTTTGTTGAAAGCAAACATGTCAGCACCCTTCTCGCTATGGTTCACCAGCTTGCTCAACATAACAGGAGCAGGATTTACCTTCACAGAACAGAACGAGCAGAGACAGAGTTGGGCGAAATCGAAAAAAAAAAAAAAAAAAAAAAAAAAAAAAAAAAAAAAATATGAAAACAACAGAGAAAAGAAATGGAAACATCACCGTTTTGCTGCGGGAAGGGTAGGAGACAGAGCCGTCACGTCTCCGCCAGACGGGCCTTTCAGGCCGCCTAGACGGCTTTTCCGAGGCCCGCGTTCGGACCCCGCAGAAATGACGTTTTTGTCGCACGTGACCCGTCTTTGCTAGCGAGCCGGATTTGGGTTGAGTGGCAAGACTATTAAAATGGCCTTCTCGTCCTCTCTGTCGGCCCTATTGTGGAAGCGGGACAATGCGCATTCACCCCCGCGGTGCTGTTGATCCAAAACTGTCCAGGCTGAGCCGTACCCACCTGCTGTCGCCGTCGTACGTGTATGTAATTGGAGGAGAAAGGCTCGGACTTCTCGCAGCCTCTTCCTGTCTGTTTGCACTACAGGACACTGGTGGTTAACCATTTACGGTCCATATTAGTGCATTAATCTAAGTATGACAGCGTTGCAATTAGCGGCTTCTGCGTACGCAATTTATCAAAGTGCACCACTTGTGCAGCCAACAACCACTACACGCGCGCCTCTCTCAGGGTTATGGTAGAATAGTTAACAATGCGTTTCAGCTACATGGAAAACAGGTCGAGGGTGCCAAAGATACATGGATAGAGATTACCACTGAGTCGAAATGAAGCTCCTTTAAAAAGCATACATATTTAATGTTTAATATGGCAGCAACACAAAATTACAGCTCAAACTGTGATTTACGCTCTAAACGGCAAACACATTATCTGTGCCAATTAGCACAGTTTTTTTCATTTTTCTCTTTTTTCTTCTTCTTTTGAATGAAGGAATTGGATCTCATTTATATTTTGCGCTTTGGAATGTTGTCGCCCTAAGGAGTCATGCTTGAATGTCTACTATCTGATAAGTAACATGCAATTACTATATAAGAAACTAAAAGAAAACCGCAAACGGCCTAAAAAAAATTACTTCATAGAGCTAAAATAAGTAGGGCCTAATGTTTTGACAAGATAGCACATGCCTGTTACAATGTTTGTGTGGAAATGTAAGACATCATGCAGAGTTTGTGAATTGAGTGATGACCTAGAAACCCTGCATCTTTTAGCTATACAGTCATATGGTACTCTGCTATGGGTTTAGACATCCGGTTGAATTTGCTCTTTGTATAATGTCTATACTCTATACCAGTATAATCTATAGTCATATAGCATAGCTTACAGATCTAGACTTGACTCAGCTGTAGGAGACCCTTGTTGTTGTTGAGCAGGTATAAGCTTGGGGCCTATATTTTACTGGTTACATTTTAAGTGGTTTTAAAATGATGGGGACAGCTCATATTTTGCACCAAGCCCACTTTTCGGCCATCTTCGGTATTATTTAATATCAAGTCCAGGTAAGCGCCTGTTGACATAGCTTTTCACAGGGCCACTGAGCGCTGGGGTGAAGTGTAGGAATGAGCTCGGTGCAAGCATTGCTTAGTGCGGGTCTCTGCCCTCAGTTAGACACAGCTGGGGCTTCAGTGCAAGCGCGCGGTATTGCACAGGTGTGAGCATGCGGCACGGGCTGCGTGGGTACAGGTGTGATTTGGACACAGCTGCGAGCAGGCTGCACGTGTTGCGTGGGCGCAGGTGGGAACCTGGTGCAGATGTGACCGTGCCGCAGCCGTTACAGGTGTGCGTATGCATGTACGCTCTTAAGCCATTTAACATGTGTTCATTTACCTGGGCTTTTCGCTTGTTATCTACAGGTGGGATGTTGGTACAGTGGTGAGTGTGTACAGGTGGGATGTTGGTACAGTGGTGAGTGTGTACAGGTAGGTTCAGGTGGGATGTCAGTACAGTGGTGAGTGTGTACAGGTGGGATGTTGGTACAGTGGTGAGTGTGTTACAGGTGGGTACAGGTGGGATGTTGGTACAGTGGTGAGTGTGTACAGGTGGGATGTTGGTACAGTGTTGAGTGTGTTACAGGTGGGTACAGGTGGGATGCTGGTACAGTGGTGAGTGTGTACAGGTGGGATGTTGGTACAGTGGTGAGTGTGTACAGGTGGGATGTTGGTACAGTGGTGAGTGTGTACAGGTGGGATGTTGGTACAGTGGTGAGTGTGTACAGGTGGGTTCAGGTGGGATGTTGGTACAGTGGTGAGTGTGTACAGGTGGGATGTTGGTACAGTGGTGAGTGGGTACAGGTGGGATGTTGGTACAGTGGTGAGTGTGTTACAGGTGGGTACAGGTGGGATGTTGGTACAGTGGTGAGTGTGTACAGGTGGGTACAGGTGGGATGTTGGAACAGTGGTGAGTGGGTACAGGTGGGATGTTGGTACAGTGGTGAGTGTGTACAGGTGGGTTCAGGTGGGATGTTGGTACAGTGGTGAGTGTGTTACAGGTGGGTACAGGTGGGATGTTGGTACAGTGGTGAGTGTGTTACAGGTGGGTACAGGTGGGATGTTGGTACAGTGGTGAGTGTGTACAGGTGGGATGTTGGAACAGAGGTGAGTGGGTACAGGTGAGATGTTGGTATAGTGGTGAGTGTGTTACAGGTGGGTACAGGTGGGATGTTGGTCCAGTACTGCAGGTGGCAGGTGGTTACAGGTGAGAAATGTAGTTATGAGACGGGGGTGAGTGTCGCCTCAGCATAGGTGTGAATATTAAACAGATGCAGGAGCCAGTGAGGCCCGCAGGCTCAGCTTAACAGGAGTTAAGAGACGGCTCGGCAGCTCCACCTTGAGCTCGTGCCACTCTCAGCACCGTTAAAGCACAGATATGATTGTTCATTTTCAAATAGGAGTCGATCTGGTCCAGACCAACACCAGTTTCCATTAGTAGATAAAATGAAAATCATTTAAACTCAGGTAAATGGACGCATGTTAAATTACTTAAGAGCATGTAAAGGCTAACCTGTAAAGGCTAGTTTCCCTCCGCTTAAATTTTTATATCGAATGCTCAGAAATGTAGCCAATTAAATGTAACTATTAAAGCCCCATTGAGGTTTCCGTTCACCTTGTATGGAAGCCCAACAGAACCTGATGTCACTTTGAAATCTAGTGGGCTGAGCGGGGGCTGTTAGGGGGGAGGGGGTCGGGTTAGGTGGGCGAGAAGTGAGGGATGAGGTGGAAGTCAATAAGCAACATTAGTCTCAGCATTCTTATTATCGAATCCCCACTTCCTACCAGCCCCACCGGTTCATTAGCGATGGGAATTTGGGGGGGAAAAAATCAGCCTTTCCTTATTATTTATGCAGTCAATAGCAAGGCTTGTCTGCATTCATAATTGTTTGATTTTATAGGCCAGTCTTTAAACAAACATTGTCTATGGTAATGTGATGCCCTGATGGATAGGAAAGGTTTTGTCTGTGAATATCATTTGGATAATTAAAAATGACAGATGAAATCGCCCGCTGTCTTGACCCTCACTTTGTTCCCCGAGTGACGCCGAGGAGATGCTGATTGCTGTCAATCACCGGCCTTCGGAGGGTTGGAAAATTCTGCCAGCCCTGAACCTTGACCCGCGCTGTTGATCTGAAATAGATAACAACCTTGAAATACCTGCAGAATTTAAAAGAGGCTCACCGCCGACCGCGAGGGACCGTCCCGAAAGAGGCCCCGACTCCTCGACTCCAGGCGCCTACGCGCGCGCGTGAGGTGCGAGAGCCCCCTCGTTGCGCCGAGGAAAGGAAAGCTCGTGTCCGCGTAAAATCTTCAACCCGACGTGTGAAACCTGCAGGAACTTTCAAACCGCCGGCCACAAGTACATTTTAGTCCTCTCCTTTAATGCTTTCTCACCTGCCACAGATGTTTTGAATGGCTTTAATTCATAATTGCACTGTTCTTAAATGTACATGAGAATGCGCTTCACGTGTTCTGTTTAACGGCACTTCCTGTTCGTGTTGAGCTCGCGTTGCCTGTATCCATACGGTATTTGGTGCCAGTGGCACTATAATATAAATAATTGATCCGTTGGCACCCTGGCGTTGCAAGGCAAGCCTTAGTGAACGGGTCCGGTTTTTAACAGTCTTCCCGAACCTGCTGCTACAGTAGAATCTAATTTTGACTCCCACATTCTCCTATCGCATTCCTAGCCCACACACGCTGCTGGTAGTGCCTGAAAACAAGAACGATAAAAGTGGGAGGAGGGGGGGGGGGATTACAAATGAAAGAACACCACAGTGCTAAAAAAAAAATGTTTGGTGTTATATTTCCCTCTCTGCTTGTAACCAGTAGGAATATTCTGAGCAGTTGGGCTGAGACGGGGAGAGAGAGCGTGGGCCTGAGACGGGGAGAGAGAGCGTGGGCCTGAGACGGGGGAGAGAGAGCGTGGGGCTGAGACGGGGGAGAGAGAGCGTGGGGCTGAGACGGGGAGAGAGAGCGTGGGCCTGCCGAGCTGAAGCCGTCTTAAGCGAACGTCTGACTTTCTAATGATGGGGAAATGTTAACCTCAATCTCCAAACACAGAGCGCAAATCCGCCTGTGGAAATTAATCCTCTCATTTCGCTGTTCCTCATTGTGTTGCGACTAAGGAATTTGATCCTCTTGAATAATTTCATTATGACTTGGGAGCGTGTGGATTAATAAGTGGTTCTAATGTAAAAGAGACACTAAGCGGGGGACTCTTTTTTTATGGTTTCTGTCACCTGCTGCTCTTATGGAGGGGAAAGAAACCGGCAGCAAGTGATCACAAACATACTTCCAATCAACGCCCTCGCATATTGTTATCATACATACACTTAGGACCTGATTTACTAAGGCCTTTAGCGTGTGCAACACCTTTTTGCACGTGCAAAAACCAATAACACAGCCAATGATTGGTCATGGTATTTGCTTCAGTGGTTGTGTTATTAGTTTTGCGTGTGCAAAAAAGATTTTGCACACGCTAAATGTCTTAGTAAATCAGGCCCTAATTGTGTAGTCCGAAATATGGTCTGATATTGCTGGGAGACATTCACTTGTGCTACAAAACTAAATATGCTAAAATAACAGGGTAAAACTGTATTTTAAACTATACTATGTACAGTAAATTATATAATAAAGTGTTAGTGTGGCACAGCTTTAAGGAGCTGGGCTTGTAACCAAGAGGTTGCAGATTTACTGACATTTTAAGCCACTGTGGATATGAACCTCAGCACTAGCATTAATGCTAATTATAAAGGGAATAATGTAATAATAGCAGTTTAAAAGGTTAATAATATATTTTTTAGGAGTTTGAACGGCTCAACACAGCTGGATCTTAACTGAAGCTGTTCTCCATAGTACAAAGTCAATGACACCTTACCCCCATGTAATTCTTTGCATTTCTTTTCCCATAAGCTTTTAAAATATTTATGCAGTCTGTTACTCCTTAATAAGTACGCATTGCAAAATGTGTAAAGAAGCACGTGCGATATACGGTATCGTTAGCGTAGCCAGGCTGAGTCCGCGGCGGGATCTCGCAGGGTGGTCGTTAGCTGTTCTAGCTTTCCCCTGCTGTGACAATTAGCTTTCGATTGTTAAACAGACTTTACTACCGTCAGTCCTGGGGGGGACAGAGTATACTACTGCCTCCCACTCCCGTAGACAACGCACGTGCGCGCGCACACACACACTCTCGCTCTCTCACATCCATGCACATATGGACGCACGTGCAATCATACACCCACTCTCTTTTACGTGCTCTCTCTCTCGCTCTCTCTCTCACGTACACAAACACACACACACAGACACACTTGCACGCTCACTTGCTCACACACCCGCACAATCGTGGACGGACTCTCACACACAGCGCCCCCCTCCAAAAGGAGTTTATATACGTGGTATGGGGACCGCAGAGGGCACACAGTAAAGTATTTATGGGTCGTGAAACGCTGTCAATCCTGGGTTAATGGAATTGAGTCTGTCTCGATAGGGTCCGGGGACTTGTTAAAAGAATACTTTGGCTATGCGATAAAAACAGCACAAGTGTGGGGGCTGTTCGCTACATCTCAATGAAGTTTATACCTGATCAAGAGAACAAAATGAATCGATACAAACCCTCTCCCCTTCCTCTCCTTTGTTTTTGGTTATATGCTCACTTTCATATAATCGGCCTCAGCCTTCAAAGTGTCTCACTGTATCAAATATCTGTATGAATTATAGATACCGACTGCCGCTGATCAAATGGAATGTGTTTTTGGTCTTTGTCGTTTGAAATTCTGAACACATTTCCACCCAAAAGGCACATATGCACTTTTTGTTTTGTTGACTGGCAGCCAGAGCGGGTGACCGTTATGTATTGTGTACTGCAGAACGTGCTGTCATCAATCCTTTTCATTATTAATCATCGCTAAGCAGATGTCCTTACCCACAGCGACTTGAACAACTTGCATTTGACATATTGTCAATCTGTGCAGCTGGCTATTTTAATGATGCTTTTAGGTTGGGTACCATGTTCGGCGGTACAAGAATGGGATGCGAACCCGCAACGTACAGATGAAAGGCTGGCCGCCTTAACTACCGCCGCCGCCACACTTTTCCCGGCCCTTCTGTAAATTAAATGTCGCATTCGATCGAGTGAAATGGGTCCGCTACCTCTGGGCTCAGGCAGCAGCGCATGTCCCAGAATGCACCGCAATCACGGGGGCGCTGGCGCAAGGACCCGCGCGTGGGAGTGCAGGCCGTGCGCAGCTTCCCTATCTGTAATTGCCACCGTGGTGAGAAAACACAGGCGTTCCCAAACAGCGTCTCTCAGGCCCCCTCCCTCTTTTTCATTTCTCCGTGCTTTCTGGTCATTTTAACCAGCGGCTCCAGGCCTGGTGAGCTTTTATGGTTACCGTTCAGTCGCCATTCGTCTGATTAATGCCTTGAAGGTCAATGTTAATGGCCATAAAATTTTCCTTCAGAAATTAGAGCAGAGCAAATACTCAAATCGTCAAGGATCTAACATTGCGGTGTAACATTGAACAGGATTGGAATTTCGCTTGAAGACTTCTTAATAACCGGGGGCTGCATGCTATATCGCGTCAACATTTTTTACAGCAAAAAATGTAAACCTCACCCCATGGTTCACAAAGGCTTGATTTTTAATGCTGTGCATGATATTAAGGGCCTGATTTACTACGACTTTTACATGTCCCAAACCTCTTAGCACACACAAAACCAATAATATGACCGATGATTGGTCATGGTATTTGTTTTGCGCCAATCATTAGTTGTGTTATTAGTTTTGTGTGTGCCAAAAGGTTTTGTACATGCTAAAGGTCTTAGTAAATCAGGCCTTAAATATAGTGGAAAATCTTAGATGGCAAACCTTATTGGTCCTTATTGGAAAAAAGGTTTCTTGTTAGAAGTACCTGTAGTTATTTTAATACCTCTGCGATATGCGCAATAATTTTTATCTGAAATGGAAATTCCATTCGTTATTGTGGCTCCACGTAGTGATCGTTGTGATATGCCTTGGCTGGGGCATTGGATAAGCTCCCATTACTTTTGCCCAGTGTTTCATGAGGACTTGACACATAACCTAAACATTTTACAAACATTTTTAAATCTTTGGAAATTCTACAACAAAGGTATTTGTGATATATTAATCATTATTTTAAAAATCTGAAATAAAATTTATTTGGTACACTGTTAAAGCACCGCCAAGTGTCTGATAGGTGCCCTATAGCTAGGGTGGGTTAATGGACTCAGCTTCCACTTGCCTATGAAGTGGTCTGTGATTGGAGCATATATTGGCGGCTGATGGGTGGCTCATCCTGTTGCGGTTTCAGTGTATGGGTGCCTTGCAGGGTGATCACAATTCATGCTAGAATCGAGTTTGTTTTTGGCACATGTTGTCCTCCATACATTTGTTTTCTATTGTTTCGCATGCATGCTATCATTTTTCTGTTAAAAAGGTTAAAGAAAATCACCTATCGTGTACAAAATTAGACATTAGCCCAGACAATTCATGTTTGCTTGATATTGAATTATTATTATTTATTTTACATAAATAAGCTCTCAGTCGTTTTAAAACATTTTCTAAATGTGGAATGTCAGCGTTTAATTCAGAGTCACTGAACTGCGGTTTTAGCCGCCCTAATGGAACTCCTTGTCTGATGTCAGAAAAGGCAGCGAGCTGTAGTGTGCTCTCTCCTTTAATGCTAAAGCAGGGCTAAAGTTCACCCTTTCATTTTACGACTAATCGCAATCCCCCTGTCCTCTCACTTCTACACGCCGGCTCTCACGTTGAGCTACACGCCGGCTCTCACGTTGAGCTACACGCCGGCTCTCACGTTGAGCCTGCAGTGTTTATTATCTTCGTTTTTTTTGTTTATTTGGTTTCGTTTTTTGCTTTTTTGGTTTCTGGTCTTCGATTTATTATTGATTTAGTAGTGTTGTAGTACATTGCATTACATTACATTACAGCCATTTAGCAGCCGCTTGAATCCAAAGCGACATACAATAAGTGCATACAGAAACGTCATCGAAGTAACTACAGAACAGATAAGACAAAGCACATCCTTCCCATAAGGTAGCAGCTATTATAGTATACATAAGGAGCGTATACTATAATGCTGGTCTTATCTGTTGTATAGCCGTACGTACTTTAATCGCTGTAATTGTACGTGTGCTGGATACGTGATGTACTGCCCGTGTGATCTTTTTGTTTAATCTACATGTTCCTATTGGCACTGTTAATGGAAATGGGCTCGTAGTAAAGGCTGCTGTCGGTGCACAAACATAGTACATTTCACAGATTACCCCTGTATAATCTCGGGGGTGTTTTAAAAAAAAAAAAAAAAAAGTATTCCTCATATTGTGTGAACTTTTTAAAAAAAATGGCTGCTTTTCTGATGCCTTGGTTTCCCCCTCGTATTCATTTTGCCTCTGCTCCAGTTGCATTGGAAGCGCAGGAACACAGATATCGACTGACTCGCAATAGATTGAAGCCTTGACAATTTGTGCACTTTGCATGGAGCTGTTTGTGCGACCCGCTCGTTCCTATTCTTTTCTAATGGCCGATGCCAGTCCCTGGTTAGTTTGTCTTTCTTCGACTCAAACAGGGTGATGTCAAGCAGCTGTGTACTGCAGTTCATGCCTTTAAATTTAACAAAAGATTTTCAACGAGTAAATTATTTGAATTTAGTTTTGATATACCCACTCAACAAAACAGGACCAAAACAATTTAAAACTGCTCTACTGTGGTGCGATCGTATCCAGCCGTCTTCCAGTACTGTAGAACCTCCGATGTATTTGGAAAATGAGCGATTCATCCATATAGCTGTAGTACCACTACAGTAGAATTGCGTTTTAGTAAACATAGCTTATCAACAGCTGCTTCGTTTGACTTCTATACTGTATAACCCCGAAGCACATTAATGCACTGATGTCCTTGATATGATATAATTGCATGGTGTAGTGATGCAATCTTAGCCACTTTTAAATACTGAGCATGTCTGTGAAATCGGTGTTTTGGATAGGTTATTCACTGATATATGACACAGACATGCACACACAAATTTATCTAATCATACTAATAATATTCAATTAAAATCTTATTAAGAGCTTGACTAAAACACGAGCGCAGTAATACCGGAAAAATAAGAGTTTTATTTAAATTTGTGACATTTTTAAGAGATTCTTTTTGACTGTTTGTTTCATTATAAAAAAATAAATGTACTCTAAATAAACGCTTGGATGAGGAGAATCACAAAGTTTGTGGTCATTTGAAATGACTTGGTTTCGGTTTGTTTAAACCGGCAGACTAAAAGAGGAATTGTGTGAAGGTTTGAATCCTTTGGTGTATCTTAACGCCGGTTCCTTCTGCTCCACACACTGTTTTACAGCACTTTGGATCTGTCATCTAGGAACAGTAAACTGGCGCTCGCCGCAGCCTGTTTTCACAGAAACCGGAGACTCCTGCTGCTTGCGGAACTGAAATGGACTGTTTTAATTGAATTAATGCGTTTTATGTGCTGAAGGAACCCTGGGTGCACCCCAGCTTTTAAACACATTGTCTGTAAATAGGCTTTATAAACTGTGCCCTGGGACCCCCAGCTCAGCAGTGATAGTACTTTTGGGTGGATGTTAAATACAGACTGCTCAGAGAATGAGATGTTTTATTCATTGTTTTTATACGCGTTCCCTTTTTTAACGATATTTGGGGTGGCAGCAGGCGCCTCGCCCAGACGACAGTCGCTTTCTTCGAAGGGCGGCAGTCCCACGGCGTAGTAATTTCTCCCTGATGGTATTTCCCACCAGGTATTGTTATGTTGCAGCAAGCAGTGCTCACGCGCTTGGTGTCCGGCTGATGTTCGGAGCTGGATGTGCAGGGAGATTTGGGCCCGGTCAGCTGGTCGACTCGAGGATCAATGCAAGCCCTTGTGTTTGAGCGGCGAGCTGTTTAGCGGATGCTGCAGCAACCCCACTCGGTCACACGCAGTCCTGACACAACCCCCTCCGCCTTGGATGCGGCGCGCCCCAGCGGGTCCCGCCTTCACAAGGTTGCACAGACAAAGGTGAAACAGGACCTCCTCGGGAAAACACGACGCTACCCTGTGTGGCTGCACACAGCCTACCCGCTGTGGGTACACCAAACGCCGCCGCCTCCAGAGGGCGGGTTACCGATTCAGACGGCGTGTCGCGGCATGCGAGCACAGCGTGCGGCCGCACGGACGGGAGCCGCTCGCGTGAAATGCGCCGCGCGCCGCGCGCCGCGCTTTAACCGGAGGCCTGGCCGCGCAGCTTTCATCAATAGTGTAGCCGCGAGGAGCGGAGTCACCTTGGTGAACCTTAGCGGGATGAGCAAACGCTTAAGCGGGGCGTCGGACGTCCCGTCCTGGGCGGATCTCCGGTCAGGCCCGGAGATTTGCACTCCCCCTCTTCCCTCCCCGCCCGCGGGTCCCCCTCCGCGCTCTGCTCTTCCCGCCTCTCGCTCAGCGCTGACAGCCACTAATAATAACGCATGAAGACAGTTAGGCAAAATGAAGACAAATGCAGCGTGTCGCCCCGGAATCATAATCTCCCCGGGGCTCGGGTGAAAGAGACGTCCTAACTGTACGCCGGTGCTCTTTACAGCTCTCTCTTCGACCAACCCCCCCCCCCCTCCCGCTTTCTCTTATTGCCCCCTCCTCACGGTTTTATACCCGGCGCCGGCGTATTCCTGGGAAATCCATAAAGGCGACATATGGGCTCGTTGGTTAGCCAAAAGAGTCGAGCGCACCCGAGGATATAGCGGGCTGTGGCGTGCAGATGGATATTCTAAAAGATTCATGAGGAGAATAAAAGATCTGAAGTAACATGGGGGCCGAAACGTCAAGCAGGATATGACAACCGACAGTCACAGCCTACTGTTTACACTTCTAGAATTCAGATCACTGCCCAGGTGGATACAGTGACACGCGTTCGCGTTGCCAGGGGGGCATGTTCACTCTGGCACTAGATAAATAAAGTACACCCAAAGGTTTTGTCATTCGTGGCCTTTTCTGCATCGTGGCATTGGTCTGTTTGCTTTTTTTTTTTTTTTAAGCGTTTTAGCTGACGGTTCACACGCCAGTTAGCGACTTGCACGGTAAGTTAATTCGTGCAGCTGGATATTTACGGAAGAAGTTCAGGTTAAGCGCCTTGCTCAAGGGTCCAACAGCAGCGCTGCACCTGCTAATCCAACCTACAACCTTGGGGGTACAAGCCCAGTTCCCTAACCATTACGCTGCACTGTCACAACTTATTTGCTTACAACTGGTGGAAAATATTACATTTGCATGTGTCAAGTAGTCTAGTGCGATAATACAGATATTCTTCTTCTCTTGTTTGTACTTGATACCCATTGCACATCGAGAGCCAGTAGAGGTTGCCAAAAATGACCAAAATAATAATAGGCCATATGTTTATGAAAGGCCCACTGGATCTTCATTACAGTTTTATTAAGTCATCGACTGACGAATTTTTGCAAGTTAAAAGATGAACAAATAAAATTTTGAAATGGCTTCTTGGTAGGTTTCCGACGTCTATTTGTTCCGACGTCTATCCGACATCTAACTCATAACATTAGTAAATTGCTTTCATAAACCCTCATGAGCTGTGTTATGAAAATGGTCCAACTGACTATACATAAAAAAAGGCACTGCCTGTCTTTTGATGGAAAATGTAGGCTCGACAAAAACATATATATATAAAAAAAGGTAAAACATAACGTCTAAAGTATACATTCCATTAAACAGGATAACTCCTTTTTAATTAAATATATTAAACATCAAAATGCATGCCCTTGAAATACCACTAAATGGTGTAATCAAAGCGATTATGGGAGATTCTCTTAAGCAGAAGCATTTAATTGCCATGAGGTGAGTGACAGCTCTCTGAATTTGCATGCCTAGTTCTGCCACATGGCGCTGTAGTAGTTTGCAAGTGTTTCTTTTTATAAAATAAAAATACAGCATTTTAAAATGTATCTCATTTCGGCATGTGCATCCAGATCCGTCCCTCCACTCCATCTCAGTGCCTTAAAATTAAAAAACATTTTAATGTAGTTTAGATCTTTTTAAACAATGAAAGGCCCCGTGACCCCGGTGGCCCTTGCAGAGTAACACGTTGATCAGAATGAGATTGTTACACCCCTTTACCTTCTTACATTAGTTCCAAACCTACATTTTGCTATTACGGTAAATGCATTCGTTATTAGATGTGCAGTAATACCGTTTGTAATCTGCCTAGCTCCATTTAACTCCCTGTTCGTCCCTGCGAGCTGAAATCTACATAATTCAATGTTATGTGGTGACGCAGCGGTGGTGTGCCTTTATTCGGCTGGACAGAACCCTGGAGCCCACTGGCACTCCTGTTGAAAGCAGTCTGCACGTTCTTAAGCACTGGACTAAGTCCACAGAGTTAATGCGATGGCTAGTGTTCATTTGCCTTTAAGTAGATTTTATGTTTGTTTTTATAAACCGAACATTCCTATTGTAATTCAACAAATTACTGATTGCAATTTACACATTTTACTGTTATTACACAATAAAAATGATAACGATGGCAACAATAATAGTGCGTAACATTTGCATGAATAGTTATAGGATCATGTCACTTGTACTTAATTGCAAATTAATCTCATCTCTTTTGATCTGAACAAAAAAGACTAATATTTTTATCTTTAGGTGAACAGGATATAATATGTTTCACATTTATGGTATACATTGTATGGTATCCAGTTGAAAAAATCGAATTTTTTGTATTTTATCTCATATGCCATCTGATTACAGAGGGTAAGGCTTTGTGATGCGCTATTATGGCTTTTAATGTGTGAAGATATAGTCTTAGCCTATGCTTTATTGTGTTGTCCGTAGTTTCTCGATACAAAATGCAAGACTAAAATAATAAAGAGTAAATAATATTTGATTGAGTATTTGTGTCATTAGAACTATTGGTTTTCTCTGTTGTGCCTCTAAAGTCTCAGATCATTAGCTTAGCTTTGGATCCAGTTCATCCCTAATGCTCTTCAGACTGAGTAAATAAATAAAACAAGAATTATATTTCTGCTACTTCACTAAAATAAACATAGTTTTGTTTACTGTAGTAATTGACTTTTAAAAAATCATATTAAAATGCATGGAATCAATGCAGTACCAGTACCATGGATTAAAGTCTCAACATGGTTGTGGAAGAGCTAAGTACTATATACTAAGTACTATATACAATATTAAAACAACTTTTCAGCTAAATAGAATCGCAAATGTGTGTTCATATACATATGCCTGCAGAAACATTACTAGTTTTTCATGGGATAGTGATGTATGTATGGCATATGTAGATAATACAAGTGATCTATGCATAGCATAATAAAGATAAAATAAGTGCTCATTCTTAAATTTCCAGGCTTTCTCTAAGCAATAACGCTGTGCATGGTAGTCTCGCTGGTTCAGAAGAATACTTGTGCTGATATGCTGTACCATTGGAGCAATGTACAGTTTCTGTATCATCTGTGCATCGTTTGTACACTGTGTAGCGCTGTGTAGCACTGTGTAACACTGTGTAACACTGTGTAATACCAAATAATTTCTACATTCCTCTGCAAACAAGGCTGCACCAAGCATGACATTTTGAGGACAGGCAGACAATGATCAAGGCTACAACTTATTTGACAATGAAAATGGAAAATCTTACTTGTTTCATGTCAAAAAACTGTTCCCGTTTTTAAGAGCCTTATTTTTTCAGCAACATTTATAATCTTCAAAATGACACGGCTCACAACTCACACTTGTGTTTGATTAAGGAATGAAAACATTCGCAGTTTGCCCTGACTAATTCCGTCCCCTGAGCAAGTCGAAAGTGGCTGTATTTTATGGATTCTATACGGAATGACCCGATGATAATTATAACGTCAGTAATGATAATAACAATAAATTGTTAGTGAAAGATGCCGGCAGATTAAGTTATGCAGCGAGCAGGAATGGTTTGTTCTTTTCCCCGGCGCTGGAGTTTCTTTCCTGAATCTTCTCCGTTAGCATAGGCAAGGGGCCCTCTACTGGTGGTTAAAGCGAAAGCCTCCTCTTTCACCCGTCCCAGTAGATATACAGACAGCTCCTTCCCTCCACCGGGCCTTTCTGTCTCGCTGACACTTAAACAAACCGTACATGAGCTTTCAAAGGGAACTCTCTCCAACGCGTCTCGAAAAGAGAGAAAGGCCTCCTTTGATCCTGTCGCCGTGCGAGGAGCGGTCCGAGCCACGCGGGGATGTTTCCAACGTGCGCTCGAAGGTGCGGTGACCTCTGCGCGCCTTCCAGGCGGCCACAGAGCTGCGCTTTCTTTGCTGCTCTTCATTATTTTTTGCCAAGACGCCCCCCTGGTTTAGGAATTTTTTTTAATTTTTACATTTTTTTTTACGTTGGGTTTTATGTTTACAAAGCAGCGACAAGGTGGAATGGGGGAAACCAAAAGAGGAACTACAGCTGATTTTTGGTCTGTCTTTGAGGGGAGGGCCAAGATTGTGCGAGCCGTGCGCCTAATCTTAAGGGTCACCCTCAGGTACGGGGGCAGCCCCACGCCCGTGAAAGAGGACACTCTTAAGTGCCACCGCGGGGACACCAGAGGGGTCGCACCGTACTGAGAGGTGAACCTCACATCAGGAGCCCCGTTACGCCCGACTGTGGAAATATTTTTTCCGAGAAAGGGGAAAGGGTGACCAGGTGTCTCTTTTAAAGATCTCGCGTCTTTGTCCCCCCCCACCCCCCACCCCCCACCGCAGATCGCATTAGCGGAGAGCATAGTCTCCATGAATAATTGAAGCAGGCCGATTAAGGCACGTGAATTTCATTATCACATTAAGTGTGAATGAGAATCGGGGGACAAATCTGTACCGAGTTCCTGCCACCTCACTGAGCTCAGCCAAATGACGGCTTCCATCACTGCCACCTCCCTATGTATACGTAGCTCTTGTTGTCTTTATAAACCTGGGACATCTACTGCTTTGAAATAGCTTTTTGATCAAATTATTTAAGCAAACTAACTGTGATTAGATTTTGAAGCACTGCCCCTATAAATATACTGTCAGGTATTGTCGGAAATTGATTTTCAGAGACGATTTGAAGTGAAGTGTATTCATACGGATTTCAGTCGTCTACCGGAGGAGTGTAAGTAGAAAAGGCATTAGCGTCGCGTGTATAGCATAGAACTGTTTTGTGTTTTCGTTTCACGGATGACATCAGAGTTTTAAAAGGAATTTAACGTTTAACATAAAGTCTTATCTGTGTAACTATGTCGAGGATTTTTCTAGCCGAACAACCCTAAGAAGGTCATTACCAAAGGGGGTAATGAACAAACACGTTCATTACCCCTTTGCACTCTCCTGCAAACACATTTATCTGCATGAAAACACTGCACACGTACTCACAAACCTTTCTGATTACATATGTGCATACTTAATTAAATTATGTATTCAATAACATCAAGTAATAAGAGTGATTGGCATGATAAAAAAATGTTCCTCAGCAAAGCAGGAAATGTTTGTGACTGTTTAAAAGTTTTGTTTTTGTTTTTTTGCTTTCATATGATTAGTAGTATTTGAGCACACACATTAACACACGTAAAGTATAGAGTTAGAAATTGAGATCCTGATGCCACTCGCACACACACACACACACACACACACACACACATACACACACGGAGGGTCCACATCGAAGATAAACGTCCTCATAGTGCATCCACAGTTGGAGGCGGAGCAAACTCTGTGACCCTGTTCATGATAGGCTCCCCAGCTTCACCAGGAGATGACATCATTTTTCTCCTTCAGCAGATTGAATCCCTCTGACAAGCTGCCCTGGTGTGCAAAATGGCAGAGGGCCTTCAATTCACACTTCTTTCCCTCTTACTGCCTAGGCTCCTTCATCAAGTTCTCACATCCCCCCTGTATAAAAACACATCTCAGCATTGTTTATCAATGGGGATATTAAGACCGTAGTCTGTTATAGATGGAAATGAGCTCCTGAAAAAAGTAGCTAATTAAAGCAAGGCTCTTCTGGGAACAGCTTTCAGTTTAGGTGTCTGAGGGAAAAAAATATAACATTTATAAATATGTAATTGTTTTTTGTTTTGTTTTTTGCACAGCTCGAAAAAGGAAATAGATTTAGCCCCTGTCCCCAGCCGCGGCGTGTTTGTTTTACATGCCGAGGATATCGAAGCCCCGCTCCCGGAGAGAAAGCTAAATGGAAATAACATGGTGTAAATATCTCGGGTCATGCGCGGCGCAAGCATCAGTCAGCCGTGAGATGGACAAAGACGTCTCACCTGCAATGACAGCCCTCCGACTCCCCCACCCACCCATCCACCAATCCACCCATCCCACCCGCCCAGGGACCTGTCAGAGGGCTGCGTGTTTGTGTTAAAAGTGTGCGCCGGCACCCCACAGACAATAACCCACCGGTAATGATATTACGCAACTGTCAAGGGTTATTGATGCCGTTTCAATCACGGGCGGATAAGTCGGTGGGAGCCGGCGGTGGGAGGAATTTTTGGAAGGGTTTAGGAAGGTTAAACCATAGAGACGCAGCTTCCATCTGGAATGCATTAGCTAAAAAGATTTATTAGCCGGAGTGCCTCGGCGTAATGTAGCATGGAGGGAAGAGCCTGGCATCTCATTTCCATTATGATGTCTGTATATGAAGCGTCGGGCCCGGCCGTGCCAGCGCCGTACCAGGGCACTCCGGACATCAAACTAGGCCCGGGGTGAGAGAACGGGGAATGCGGGGTGGTGGCTGCCATGCGTCCCCACCCCGTAATCCTCGCAGCTAGTCCCTCGTCCAATAAAAACCAAGCTCCGACACCGTTAGTAGATTTGCTTTAGTTTTTTTTTACTGGTTAAGGTTCATTACTGTGGGACTGCACAATGTACATACAGCATGCGACACCCCGACACAGCATCCCATTCTCTTTTTGCTCGCCCGTTGTGGAGAACACCGTATGATATTTGAGGTTTTCGGCCATTTCGCCGTTACCGCTGTTCTCTGATAACACGCAGCGTAGTTCAAGCAGTGCTAGTAGAGGGAAATTGGTCACAAGAAATAGGGTTTCAGTGTTCTCCAATTGGGAGTGATTTTGCGTGAGTGTTATTACGAACAGCTACATTTTGGTTTTAAGATTGGCTCTTTTCTTGGACAGACATTTCTCTGTAGATATCTACTGGAGGAGAAGTATTGAATATTTGGTTTGGAATATTTGGAATAACTGCTGCCTTTGTATTTGTGGTATGTTTAGTTTTTGTTACTTTGTTTTTTATAATTAATATATAATGCGTCTTGAAAGTTTTTTTTATTTTTTATTATATAAATTGATGCAGTATGTGTATATATATATATATATATATATATATATATAAAAAATATATAAAAGTAGTGTTTATTTAACCATGTACAAAGCAAACTAACATCAACCCCACCAGTAATATCCAATCATAGCCTGACCTTAGGGATGCCACAAGCTTCAATTGCGGATTCTTTCTTTCCCAACATAAACGTGGCATCCTGCATTTGTGAAAGCTGCAATTGTGTCATTACAAAAGATACCGATGCTTGGATTGGCTGTATGGCTGGCTGCGTTCCCTCCCTCGATTTGAAAGTGGTGCTAATTGAATAAACAACATTTGAAAAGACTTAAAGGCACAATGCTGAATTGGATTTAGGGGGGCGTAGTATCAGGAAAGGATCAGCATTTCCACCGGCACTAACAGCAAAGCCCCTCGATAGCTGTGATTAAAAAGTGTTGTGTCTCACGGCAGGCTGCGTTAGGCCCTTGGCGAGTTGTTGACTGAGACGCTCTCCCGTGTTTGACAGTCCGTCGGGATGAACACGGCCGGGATCAATACCCATCTGCATGGCTGTCAGACGACAACCCCACCCCCCCTTCTGCTCTCGTTCACTGCCTCTGCTTGTGAACGGCACCCAGGACAGACACCAGTACACAGATCACTTTATTCTCCATAACATTTCCCTTCGAAAATATGCATCACATTCACAGTGAAAGGTGACATTTATGTTTCCCAGAGATGCCTCCAACAGGACGTATTCACCAGTCTTTGTGTGTGTGTGTGTGTGTGTGTGTGTGTGTGTGTGGGAGATGAGTAGAAGAATTCACAAGATGCCAAACACAAAACATAATTTGAAATGTCCATTACAGTGGACGATAACATAGGGCACAAAAGATAATTTCAGATGTCCACTACAGTGGACGATAACATACAACATAAAAGACAATTAGAGATGTCCATTACAGGGGACGATAACATAGTCCTCTTTAGTGGAGAAGAAAAATCATCCTATAAGGTTCCAAATCCACCTCAGCTCATAAAATAGAATAGAAAGTCATTTTTAAAAGCTCATAATAGTTTGGAGGAATTGGGAAATTAGAGTAATTAAACCTTTTAAGACATCTAAATATAAATCTTGAATCCAGTTCCTACATTTCTTTATGTACGTATATGATAAGGAGAGAAATATGTAATTGTTCATCTTGAAGTGTAATATTAGTTATTTTTAATAACATTGCGAGCCCACGTCCCACCCTGCCTCACATTTTGATGCATTCATTCCGAATTTATCTTACCATCTATCTACCACATTCTTATTTATATGTAGTTTATACTGTAAGAACCAATTTTCTGCATTAATATACACTAAATGAACGTATTCGTAAACGATGAAAAAAGGAAGTATTTTAGGGGAATCTCTATATATTGTGAGGGAGAGCGCAGTGTACGACTGACCTTCAAGGCAACTGCGTGGTTGGTGAGCAGCCCTTTTGAAATGACTGGCACATTTTACCTCGGCTGACCGCTCAATAGACCGCAGCGCAGAGCCAGAAACAAAGTTTATTATTGTTATTATGATTTATTCGCTTGGCAGATGCTCTCGTCCCGGAGCTTTCGGTACACAGCTACTTCGTTACATTATCCATTTACACAGCCACATCTTCTGAGAGGCTTTCCAGGTTAAGCACCACTCTCCGGGGTACAGAAATAGGCCTCCGACTTGGACCAGAGCCTGCGACTGTCCAGCCTCCTTCCACCTTTTTGAAGAACATGAATGATTGAGAGGATTGTTGCGCCGGGACCTGATGAATCAAAAACTTTTACCTCTTTTTCCTCTTCTACTCTTTCATCTTCCCTCCTCCTCCAGATCAATTTTTCTGTTCTTCCCCCCACCCCCCCTTCATTCTGACATCCTCTCTCTCCCTCCTCCCTCCTCCCTCACTCTGAATGGGAGATGAGTGGGAGCCGGTGGTCAGAAGACGAATAGGCCTCCGTAGTCCCAATTAATGAGTCCGTTGCTCGTGTTGTTCAGCATGGGGTCGCCGTGGCGGCGCAGGCGGATCGGATCGAGAGAATGCGCGTGATGTGTGCTGACGACGGGCGAGGAGGGCCAGTGCCGACAGCCCAAGGAGCGGAGCGACGGGTCAGAGCGCGGATTTAACTCCGAGAGCAGCGCGTTGATAGAGCCCCACTTTACTCCCTCGGTGTCAGGAAGCGAAGGTGTCGCACAGATGAATAGAAAATAAATAAACACTTTTGGAAATGCCACTCCCCCTCACAAAATACCGTATACAAGTTTTTCTTAAATATTTTATTAATTGTCACAAGTAATAAAAGCGTATTTCTCACCAGTGAAAGCTGTGCATTTTTTTGCCCTAAGGTATGAGAATTGTTGTGAATGGTTATTCTACTGTATGTCGGAGTCTGAATTGCACAATTTCTGCATTTCAAGTTATACTTAATGAATTCCTGAATTCCTCATGTTCATTTTTATTTATCTCGCATTTACTTCTTTCTAATTAAAACAGAATTCTACAGCATACGTTAATTAGTCTATTTGTTGCAGGTACTAAACTGTCTTCAGTTTTCATAAATGCAGCAAATTTCTGAAATAACAGGAAAATGCATGCAAATTAGGTCTGGCTGTTTGAAGTATTTCCCTTTGGATCAGCATCACCGAATAAAAATCTATTTACGCTTCCGCGACCCCTCAAACAGAATAACAAACAAGTGAACATTACGTTTTAAAGAATTGTTAATTAGGTCAAAAAACCTGAAAGGGTCCCGGAAGGAGACAGGGAAGCAATTTTTTCTCTCTGCACTTTAAACTCTCTCTTTAATTACAGTGAAAGTTTGAGCCGTGAACATTTGAATTTAAATACTACAGAAAAAGTAAACGGCGGAGCTATACCACAGGGAACACAATAGAAAGAAAAAAAAAACCCACAAAGTGCACTCCCACTGTGCAATTTCAATTCAACCGCTGTGATTAGAAAACATGTGGTTATGTTTTTGGGCTATTTACTTCAGAAACTGGGATGTACAGTGTGTGGTCACGCTACACTATCAGCATGTTAGTTTGCTGCTGCAGTCAATTTAAATTTTCTTATTCAAAAAGCCATTTTCTTTTTAAATGCGAGTGTAAAGGTACTTTTACACGCACCCTTTAAAGGTTTTTTTTTTATATCTAAGGAGTGAGTTTAGCTATTTTTGTGTGGAGAAATTATTTTGTTGTCACACATAATAAAGTGAAATGTTTCTTCAAATTTTAACGGCCATAAATGAATGCTGCCACACAGGCAGAAGCCACGCTAGACATTAAATCGAAGACATCACCATAATAGCAAACTTTTGAGTGCGTCGATAAAGCTGTGTTTTATACCGTCTCTGTTTTAAATGCGGGAGAGGAGTGAGCATGTAATTGCGTGTACCTATTAAACATTTAATACCCACCAGTACATGTGAGTTCCACCCGATGCCGCTTGCTTCTGCAGTGGCGCATCAATTATCCACAGAAAGCCTGACCCCTGCCTGACACATATGTAACTGGGAAAGGTGATTTAATTGCAACTTAATTATGATTTGATTGAGAAACGCGGAGCGCGCGTGAGTGATGCTGAGAGACAGCTTTGGCTCAGGTGCGGCTCCTTGGAACGGACTCGTTTGAGTTTCCGCGTGTTCATCACTTTGCCATTTCTCTCCATCACCCCCTCCCTCAACACTTTATCTCCTCTCCACACCAGTTCCGGAAAAACCACCTCCATCCACACCCCAGGTGTGTTGATATGCTGAAAGCGGCTATCTGCTAATCCTCCGTCTCTCCTCCATACATCATTTCTTCCTCTGTATACGGTTAGCTTACCGACAGGAAAGATTCGCGGGTATTTGGTGTTTGTTTATTTCGCTTTTCTCCGCGCGAAAACAACTTAGCAAAATTTTTTTGAATGACGTTTTTAAACTCGATAAATTGACAGCGCCGGTTGCCATGGAGAACGCGCAGATGCTATCAGACAGGACGGACTCGCCTGCCACTGGAATCTCCATGGTACGCCGGGTAATATAGACAGCGTTCTTTATCAAGCCGCATTCCAACCTGATATTGACGATTCCTTTAATCAATCCCCCCGGTGTTTGCGCGCGAGAATGAGCGGTATCGATGGGAAACCGCGGTGCATCGCGGGTAAGGAGAGGGCAGGGCGCGCTGTGGAGACTCACCCCTGACCTTACACAGCGCTTAAGATCACAGGGACCGCTGCACCTGTGTGATGACGGGGCCGTGAATACCAGGCCTAGGACACACTCAAAGGCGAGGGGAAAAGGGCCCTCTCGAATCTTTATTTCTTTTCTTCCCTTTTCTTCTCTTTCAATGATTGTGAATAGCCAGGTGCAAAGGAAATGAACGAGGGGGAAAGTGAGGGAATAGCAGGTTACTGTAGTACGGGCTGCGAGCTTTGAATGGGTAGCGTGTGAATGGATCCGTTTGAAAAGGGTTTAGGGGGGGGGCGGGGCTGCCGCTCACAGAAGCTCTCACTTGTGCCTGTTCACATAGAACAGCAGTGAGAAATTAGAGAAATGTTACCCTCGGCCCTAAATCCCCGATAGCCACCGTGTGCAGTAAAACAATTATAAATGATCACGCTTATGTACAAAAAATTTATTTTTATTTTTAATAGTTTGAAGCATGAAAAAAATGCACGTTCATCTCATATTTTAAGATCGATTTCCTCTACGTCGTATTTTACTTCGGACCTAAAGTGAAAAAAGGCATTATTTTAACTGGGTAGGAAAACTTTAATTTGTCACTTTATATTTTTGTGTGGGGAAGTACATTAGGAATGAAAAAAGCTGTTATATATACTGTATATATATTATAATGGTATTGTTATAAATTCCATTGTATATTGTTATTTTTTAGTATTATAAATATTATGAAATAAATGGTACCAGTGACATATTGTGGTTATAACCTCTTGTTTGCTTGGTTGTTTTAGGTATTTTATTGAAACTGAATAGCACCAGTAGTGCTATATTTTCTAGAGTATATGACATGTATAACGTAAGCATGCCCGGGAGAGTCCGCTCTGAGACATGCCTTTCTCATTAAGCCTTTAAAAAAAAGTCTGTTTCCTGCTTATCTAAAATAAATACACGCAGCATTTTGTGTACATCATTTAGCCTGGGGATTGAGCTTTACTGTCTATCAGAACGTAGGCTATTTCTCTTGTTTTATATTGCCGTCTTTGGTCCTTGCAACAGAAAGCTGGCTCTCTAGTTCTAGAAATGTACTTTCCCAAACAATGCAATTAATTGTGATGCTCATGGGTTACTGTGGGGGTTTTTATATTATTATTATTATTATTACTTCTACCCCAAAAGCTACATAGTGGCTGATGTAGACTGCTTTATATATTTTTTAAGCATTGCAGGAATTGACAAAAATGTTATGCTCTTAAGAGTATTTTCGAAGAATATCAAATGAATTACATAAGAATACTAATAACAATAACAATAAACAATAAATGTATTTAAATTTATGTTTAATTTCAATTAATTATTTTATAGAGTGATATTTTCTTCCTGAATCATTATTGTTTTTATTTTTGTACACTATAAAAACAGCATTAGCAGCGTAGCATAGTATTTGCACAAAAATATCTCAAAAACATTGTGAGGGATTGGTTCGTGTTGTACTGAGTTTGTGTCGGAGCACTACATGTCATTTCTGCAGTTCTTTAACAGAATTATCTGGCAAAGCTTGTAAAATTTATCAGATCTGCGTTGACCAAACCACAGCTGAAAATAAATATTCACCATCTTCTGAGATCTGCAGAGAAAGTACAACCTGAAAGGGTAATTTAGATTCTTAATGACATGAATCTGAAAATGTTTTCATGAAAGCAGATGTCTCTTCGAGTGACCCAGTGGACAAACAGTGTTTTTGTTCTTGATCACGTTTTTAAACGGTGGGCAGATTCAGACTGCATCTCTCTCTCTCTCTCTCTCTCTCTCTCTCTCTCTCTCTCTCTCTCTCTCTCTCTCTCTCTCTCTCTCTCTTTCTCTCTGTATCTCTCATTCTCCTTCTCTGATCTGAAATTGTACTGTTTTGCCTGTTGCCTTTTAAACTTGGTGCGGATGAGAGTTGAGAGTTCTCCAGGCGCGCGCGGCTGCTCTCTGTAGCCTCTCTCCGGCGCTGAGCTATTGACGTCCTGGCATTTGGCCCATCTCCCCTCCCCCTGGGGCCTGCTTCCTCCCATCCCAGCCGCGTATTGATTGGTTAATTTGATAGTTCTATCACCAATCAGCTTGTGTCTGACCTTTTGCCTTGGCAATGATGGCGGAGTCCTCATTTCTTCATCTCGGGCCCAACCATACATTGACCTTTGCAGGGAGAATGTCAGCGCGGCCCTTGATCTTAACCTGTCACTACATTTGTTATAACTGCGAGTCACCCTCGACCTTGACTTCCAGACAGAGCTTTCATCAAAATGAGCGCTCACAACACCGTGTGCTCCGCACACTTTGTAACTCATGCAGACGAGCAATATGTATTCTGTTTCTTACATTCATGCTCTGTGTGCTTTTTGTAAAAAACATGGCTGCATCTGCGTGTGCGCATATGCATTTAATTCAATAATTTCATACCATTTTTATTATATTTCTGCCTTGTATTATACTTAATATGACTGCAATAATTAAGCAAATAATTGAGTAATATTAAGCATTATTTAATTTGCAAAATGTATGCATCACTACCACTTGTGTCTTTGTTATTCATTGCAAACCTTGGAGTGAATAGTGTTAGATTAAACTTCTGCTTCTGTTGGGTCATGTATCTGTGTTATATCATCACTCAGATATGGGGGAAAACATTGGAGAATGTTGGACGAGAAGACTAGACATTCCAGATGGGCAGTCATGGTCTCTCTCTCTCTCTCTCTCTCTCTCTCTCTCTCTCTTTCTCGCTCTCTCTCTTTCTCTCTCTCTCTCTCTCTCTCTCTCTCTCTCTCTCTCTCTCTCTCTCTCTCTCTCTCTCTTACTCTCTCTCTCTTAGTTAGCTGTGTCTGATACAGCAGGGCACAGTTCTGGGTTATTGCCCCCTGCTGGCTGGAGTGCTTTACTGCCTGAAGCATCATTGGTAACCAGGGACAGTTTCAGCTTAACTGCTGGACTTTGAAAACTTCATTACATTCATTTATTGGCTCATTTTGCTGTGTTCTAAACACGCAATTGTTCTGTCCCTGTTGTCTCTAAGGGGAAAAAGACGAAAGCAGGGGAGAGAGAAAGCCAGCTCTATTTTTCTGCATGGCCAAACCTTACTTTAAGGTGAAGCTTAGTTCCGACAGAGTAACCAGAAGGCAGTATTCTGTGGAAAGGTGCCGTTCCTGAAGTTGAGAGCAGCCTTAATTGAAAAGGAGTACAGATCCGTATGTGATGGAGGTTGCGCTTCGGGGCCTTAAACCGCCTGAAGAGCTGATAGCTAACCTTCAATCAAGCTTTGGCGACTGGAGACATCGGATCCAATCACCTGTCAGTCTGACTGAATGGCATGCTTATCCCCTATAGTCTCTAAATGCCACAGATCCCTTCCTGAGAGCCACTCTTGGACTGCACATCAGTGTCCCATTGGGTACTGCACGGTGAAGACGCAAGACAGTCTGAACAAAGTGCGTTTGAACAAAGTCTGACCCTGTCATCTCATATTAGGCCGTCTTAAATACCATTAGAAGCATGTCATGCATGAGGGGATAAAAAAAAAAATGTTTTTTGCATTCAGTTTATAATGGTATGAGGTGAAGGAGGGGACTTACTTGACTTTCTGGCGCAAGTTGCCGGATTGAGTTAGTCTTCTGCAAGTTTTGGTGGCAGGCGGCCACGGGGTATGTTTGTGTCTGTTGTTTTATGTCCTCTGGGTATCCCACACAAACGGATGCGTATTACTACTTGCCAGGTTTTCTGTTATTCTTATTGGCTCGTAAAGCAGCGCTGGGGATCATTACTGCGGCTCTAACCCGGGTCTCAACGGGGGTGGGGGGCAATAAATACCCATATGCTTTCCAACGAGTTCCCAGAATCTTCCACCCCCCGTACGTTCCCTCCCCACTAAAGGCAATCAACACATTACCATTCTTTGCACTGTGTAGTCCCATCTTGTTTTCCGTTCATTGGCCAAATGGCTGTTTTTTCCCCCGCTGCCATTGTTTTAAGTGCAGGCTTCATAGCCAATATGAGCATACATTTTAATTCATTTAGCTGGGCACCTTTAAAGCATGGGCAGGTGGCAACAATTTAACAAATTATTTATTTTGTAACATTTAAAATAATATGAATATTTGTTTGCCTTAAACGTATAATCCCAGAGCACATTTAAATGAACGTGAAGTATCACTCTCTACATTTGTGTGGTTACTGAATAGATTACAATTAGGCTGAGCAGGATCAGATTTTTTGTTCCAATTAGATGCTAAATATTGATGTATTCTTCATATTGCACTCTTCCAATGTGTATCAACATCTGCCATAATTGCCAATTAGCTTTGTTCACTGAAAGGTTAAAATGTCAAGACAAAACACAGAATGTTGTGCATTTTCAAAGTCAAGATTTTCCTCCATTTGAAAAGATTACAAATTGGAAATAGTTGTAACTTATATTTTCTGAATGTATATTAAGCTCAGTTATACATTGCCTGCAATATTTGTAAATTGCATGCATCAAAGCATCACAGTCAACAGTTAATTAGTGTTAGATGTAAGAAAAAAGGATGAGTATGTTCTGAATAGAATTCTGAAAATATATCTCTAAGTTCCCTCCACTCAATTTTGTCAACAGTCAAAATCCAGTCAGTTAGCCTAAACTAAATGAGAACCTAAAAATGATCAAATAGAATATTTTGAGTTTCTTGGTGCTGTGGAGTGTCTTGGAGCTCTGTAGAAAAAAAAAAGAACATACTTGTGTGTTTTCTCTTTAAATGCAGATTTTAATAGCATTTTTTTAACATAGAGTATTTGGGGTTTCGTTAAAAATGGCATTTATTGATGTTTACCAAAAGAAATGTAATCCTGCCAAACTCACTCATCACGGAGGAATAAATTACACTGCATGTTCTTTTTGTTGTTGCTGTTTTGGAGAGCACAAACCATGCCATAATGAATGCATAATATATTGCTCTATATACTGTATATACCTGTATATATTATACGTTGGATTGAAGGATATGTAAATCGAGTTTTGCTAACCAGCTAAAATAAAGCATCGAGAAGAGTGACTGGTGTTTTCAGATCTAACTATTTGCACAGAGTAAATAAAACATCTTCTGCTTGACTCAGCAGGCCTTCAGGTCGACCTGCTTCCATATCCGGGGTTGACCAATGTGGTTTCAGCCCAGGTCAGTTTGCCGTGGAAATGCCTACAGCTCGCCTCAGGTGTTGCTGACCTGCTGCTGAGGTGATGCTGACCTTTCGAGGCATTTTGGTGGACACATGGCTTCTCATGATGAATTTGCCGTGTAGATACAGTCTAATGTATCGCTCTATTCTGTTCACATGGACAAAAGCATATTCCTAATCAGCCACTGTTTGGATGTGCGTCGAGTTGTTTGTGGAGTCTTTCAGTAGCACGGGCCAGATAGAGAGGCCTTATCAGCATGGTTCCTTTAGTATGCGCAATGTTTTTGCCCTTTATTTAAAAGTGAGCTACAACACAGCTAGAGTGGCAGCAGCGAGATTGAACTGGACTTGCACCACTTGAACAAAAACATGTTCGCGGCACGTATTGGTGGGTGAGAGTTCACGGCACGTATTGGTGGGTGAGAGTTCACGGCACGTATTGGCGGGTGAGAGATGAACAATTCTGTTTTTTATCTCATTGAATATGCGCTTATTTACATGACAATATTCATAATTATTGAAATTCCAGTGAATAACCTTAGATTAGGCTATAGCGTCCCTTCTTCTTGGCCTCCGGTTCCTACAATGCACTGTGAAGCTAAAGACCCTTATCCTTATTTTCTTTTTGGTACCCACCTTTATTCCAACCAATTCTAATTCCACACAGGATAACAAAAAGTACAACAGGATAACACAAAGTAGATCATCTACAGCTTAGCTGTAACATTGTGGATCTATGCTGGCTCATATATTTAAGTGATCAAGAATGAATTTTGAAAGGCTGTGAAATCAAAGTGACGTCCTCTGAAGTCACATTTTAAGTTGTCTAATCATTGCTTATAAACGCCATTGCATCACTGCAAGTGACAAATCTATGGGATGGGGCCAAAGCCTCTGAAACGTTGTAGCACAATTACCACGGCAGGCAATGCGAACCGGTGACCTGCTCCCGTAGAGCCATTGGTCTCCTCAGAATTTCAGTCAAAGAAAATAAATTTGCAATCCTAGTCTAAAGAGTGTAAAGTGACTTTTCAAGGTGTCGAGAAACTTCGATACTGAAAGTCAGACTCCAAGCTGGCAATGTGATAGAGAGTAGACATGGTGAGAGAATATTAAATGTGTTGCAGCTAGACTAACTAGTCCAACTGCGAGAAGCGTGAAACATATATACAGTAATTGTGTCTTTCGCACATCAGAAACAAGTTTCATATTACTACGCCCAAACATACAGGCGAGATACTCATATATATATAGATATATATATGTATATATATATATATATATATTATATATATATACTGTATATGATAAAGTTTTAGGACGGTGACAAAATTGAGCTCTTTTGGCTCAGTAATCCAGCACAAGAGGAAGAAGACCTCTTTTTTTGTTGGAATATAATATAGGAGCCATATTAGTACAGTATGTTTGTTGTTTAAAATATCAATTTCATATTTTATTGCTCTAGGGTCCTCACAAATATCCCAAAAAATAAAGGCAGTGGTGGCTAGTGGTGTATTTGTTTACTAAGCTCCTGATCAGCATGGGAGGTTTGGACTTGCGCACCCAGGTGTATTTTACATTTTTTTGTTTCATTATTATTTTTTAAAATGATATATTATTATTTATTCCCTCACCCCCACCTGTCTGCGGGAGAAGCTTTCAGTGGGCTGATTACACACCAAAGAAACGTTTGTCTTGTCTTCAGCAAGTGAAAAGCCTGTTCAGTTGGATTCAGCACAAATGATTGTCTCAACAACAACAGCCCACTTTCTGGCTCTGAAAAACTCCTTGGTTTCTTTAGCAGTACGTATGGCGTCATTGTCCTTCTGCAAGGTGAAGTGACGTCCAATGACCTTGGAGGCATTTGGTTGGATCTGAGCAGATAAGATGTGTCCGTGCACTTCAGAATGCATCCAGCTGCTACCATCAATAAAAACAACGGAGCCAGTTCCAGTGGCAGCCATACATGCCCAAGCCATTACACTACCTCCACCATGTTTCAAAGATGAGGGTGGTGCTTTGGGTCATGAGAAGTTCTTTTTTTCTCTCCACACCTTTCTCTTTCTATCACTTTCATTCAGGTTAATACTCATCTCATCTGTCTATAAGAGTTTGTTCCAGAATTCTACAGTTTTTTAATGTACTTTTTAGCAAACTCTAACCTGATCGTTATGTTCTTGAGGCTTGCTGGTGATTTGCATCTTGCAGTGAACTCTGGGTTTATGCTGGCGTAGTCTTTTCTTTATGGTAGTCCTTTGATGCATCAATCCCTACCTCCTGGAGAGTGTTCTTGATCTGATTGACAGTTGAAAAGGGGATTTTTCTTCACAATTGAATGTATTCTTCAGTCATCCACTGCAATGGTCTTCCATGGCCATGCCTTTGCTGAGCTCACCAGTGCGTTCTTGCTTCTTTGTATGTACCAAAACACCCAATGTTTTGGCTATGTCTCTATGTCTCTGATCGATTTATTCTGATTTCCCACTCCATGATGGCCTGCTTTATTGGCATTGACACTTCTTTGGTCCTCATGATGAGAGGCAAGAACAACTGACTCCAAATGCAAATTCTTCACTTAGAATCAACTCTAGACCTTTTGTTAGCTTTCTTGTGCATGAACGAATGATGCAACAACACACAGCTGGCCAAGAAACAGCTGAGCAGCCAATTGTCCAATTGCTTTTGGTCCCCCAAAATGGGGGGAGTATGTACACAAAAAGGCACTGCAATTCTTACAAGTACTCGCAAATTAAGGCTGACATTCTGCACTTTAACCTCATATAAATTTTTTCATTTCAAAACCAATGTGCTGGAGTATAGAGCCAAAACAACAAAATTTGTGTCACTCCAAAAGCGTACGGACTGCACTGTCTACGTCTACATTAGCCATGTGATACAAAGAGAGCATCAGCGGTCTGGGCCACAGTGAAGTCTCTTTCTCCATGTTCAGGAACCCGGTGAAAAGATGTCTGGATAAGAAGAAGGGGGGAAAGAATGGGGTCCGGTTACTGAAGGGGGGGGCCCCTTAAACTCCCGAGAGCTGGAGGTGTTTAACCCAGATTAGGCCCCAGCAGCCAGAGGGCCCTTCAAAACAAAGGCAGGTTCAAGACTGTTTCCTTAAGGATGTGTCAAGGGCAATCCAGACAAAAGATGGATGTCTCCTTTAGCCACCTGATAAAAATCTTGGCAGAGGCAGCACGACCCCCATTCCATCCTATACAAAGATCTCTTTCTATTCATCTTAATGTGGCTACAGTGATTTAACAAAATATGGGACTATAGCGATGGCTTATCTTAGCCTTAAGGGCATACTACTATAACACCCACATTGAGTGATAGGCTGTACGCGAGACAGCTTGGAGGGCTTGGCTCGCTGAATAGACATTGTATTAAACAAGTGTGAGACTTGTTGGAATGATTAATGTGTATTCACCCCCCCCCCCCCCCCCTCCTTCCTCCTCCAGACACACACACACACTCACACCACTCCTCACTTATATCAGGGGAAAGTTCCCTTGACAAAACTTTTGCTGAATCTTGATTTCTCACAAAAGACAAGGAGTTATTTTCCATTGATTTCACCCTCCCCCTGCCCTCCCCTCCCCTCTTCATTCTCCAACAAGGCTACACCTCTGGGAACTATTCCCACTTCATTGCTTTATGCAGCTGATTTCCTAAAGATGCATTGTATGTTGGCAGCTCATTTAAAAAAAAAATAATGTTTTTTTTTTTCTTCTTCTTTTTTTTAAACCACGGTATACAAAAGACGTGTCAATGGAGTCTCCTGCGTCCGGCACATTTGTTCCTCACAGAAGAGCGGAACTCGGGAGCACAATAAATAAATCAACACATTTTTCTACAGCTTGCTGAGGAACAGAAGGCTCTGTGATTCCTCTACTCTTTTCTCTTGGGTAGGGGAGTGGCGGTAACCTCCGCAGAATGGTAACGCTAATGAGATAAGCAGATGGATTTATGGAGATGGCCAGTTTTCAACAAGCCGTTCCGGTAGAAATATATATTTTAGTCTCGCTCTCAACAAGTTCACTTAGTTTCTTGGGCTTTAATGACATTTTATAAACACGTCCAAATTGAAATTTTCAGACTGAAAAAAAAGGTCAAATATTGAGACGCCGTGGTTCATAAAGTTGATTTAGTGCTGATTACTGATTTTTAGGAAAATTCAGCAGTCCTCAATGTTTTTTTCTTTCGGCAAACATCGCTCCTAGACAAAGTCACATCAAAACCGTTGATTTGAAGCAAAGTCACATGTTTGTGATATGAAACTTTGACTGGGGGTTTGATTGAGGGGATGCGGTGCCTGGAGCGGTGGGCGTGGCAAATACTGATGGACGAGGAACTGCCGCAGACCAGGCCTCATCATAGCGGTGGCAGATCGTCGTCTCTACCGCCAGTAGCTATGACTACCCACCCACTCGACAGTTTGTATCTCAGCCCGAGCGTACTGTGGCGATAGACCCTGTTTTCCCTCCCTTTTTATTAGTGAGCTTGTTTGCGCTCTTAAAGTAGCCCCTTTGTTTTTATAGCCAGTCCCTTCGTCAGGCTTTGCTTCCGTCTGTGTTCCTGCTGGTTTAGATTTTGCAGCTTTGGACTCTTGACGTGAGGCATCTCCGAGCTCCGTCAGCCGTAGAGTGAGGTAATAGGATCAGTGACTGCTATATATTCAGAGAAAATATTAGGTTCCCACAGTGGTCTGTGGAGACAATTAATCCAACTGGTGCTTGAAATGAGTTATGTAAGTCACATGTATGAAATGACTGCAGATATTTTGGATGGGCTAGAAACCCATAGTAATTTGTTCAGACGACGCTTTAGTGCATGTACATTTGACGTTCAGGGGGTATAGTGTTGGTCCTTTGGGAGTCACCAAAATCAATAGAGTTTGTCAGGCTACGAAGTGGTTCATCTGAGGTTCACTAACAGAACCTAAAGCCAACTGGAAAGGGGTGGCTCTGCTGTCCCCACAGGTTAAGAGACCATGTCTCTGTGATTGATCAGGTTCTGCAGGGTAGGCCATTTTACACTGCAATCCCAAACCTTTTTTAATTAATTTAGAAAATTATAGATTTCCCCTATGCCAACACCGGAGCAAACAAACAAAGCCATCCATAAAGTTACCCCACAAACACTTTCAATTAAATCCACATTAACGCCTCACAAATCCAGGCGTCCGCAATCCATACTTCATAATGAAAGGAGCGGGAGACAGCAACACCTTAACTCCTCCGCCAATCATTAAAAAATGGCTTTTCCAGTAATAATGTGTTTTGATTTTGCAATACAAATAGCATGTATGAGGCCGAAATCAATTTGCTAATCTAAAGCAGATGTGAACCAACGGTGGTGTTCTTTCACCTCGCAGACAAATCAATTGTAATTTTTTTTTCTAATTTAACGGCGTTCCTCTTCTCTCAGCTTTGTTGTGCTATAATGCCTGAAGACCCCAGGCATCTGTAAGAATAATGCAAGAAGACCTCATGTATCTGTAAGAATAATGTAAGAAGACCTCATGTATCTGACACTGTTGTTTACTGTATTGGATTGTTTGTCATTCCAAATAGTTTCTCTACAGAGAAAGTGTATATATTGTGTGTGTGTGTGTACATGTATATAAGTGTGCTTTTCTGTATATGTACATTTAGGCATTAAGACTCTTATCCAGAGCTATATGTAGCATTTACGTTGCCATGTTTGTATGTGTGTGCGCGTGTGTGAACACTGAAACATACAGTACTACAGTATATATGTGATACGTTTTGAAAGATTAAATTGTCAGGTAGATCATTTGGATTTTGCCGTTTCTCAGGTTTGTAAATTGAATGACAAAAAATACATATGCGAGCAGATAGACTCTGGAGATGCCCATCCGTAGTTGTCAATGTATCTTAATGTATCACTAGTACACGTGCAAGTCTTTCTTTTTTTTCATGGTTGCTGTTTTTTTTAATGTTGTATTTCAGAAACATTTGCTGAAATGTACATCTACGTTCATAATCAAAATGGTAATGGAGCACCAGTTTGTATGCTGACTTACCATAAGGAGCAGTTTGTCCCAAAGGGGGCTGGATATTTAGCAGTGCTTTTCATGTTGACAATGAATTTAAGGAATTAGCAGTAGCTTTTTTCTTCTTATATAAATCATTTTAAAATATAATTTCACCCTTGAGATTATTTTATATATCTCAAGGCTACAATATTCATCAAAATGAATTTAGAAAAAGACATTTAGATGGACAATAAATAAATAACATAGATCAATATAAATAAATAAATAGAGGCTACATCACCATTTCCAAGGTATTAATCTCTGATAGAATGGTGATATATTGTTTTTGACTTGCTTCCCAAAAGGTACATCAGCATAGATCCATAAATATTTCGTTTCCTTTGTTTTGTGCACATCAAGGTCACCTCTAGCTTCTGAAGTGTTTTAATATTAATACTCTGCGATGTTGAAATATTGGAGACGGGGGAGTGGCCCATCACACCGGCTCCTACTGCAGTGCTTTCAACTGGTTTTAATGATCAACGCAGTGAACGCACATTATTACACCCAACTCGGTATCATACCCCATAGTGTGGGAGATAACTAGTTCAGCGTCAGAAAATTCACCAGGGATGTAATGGTGTCTTTGTGACTGTTTTACCAGGTCTTTTCTTGCACACTTGTTAAATGTATTCTTTTATTCGGTCTGTCTAATGGTGGGGTTAATAGAATAAGTAAATGACTAGTGAGAAAATGAGTCCCTGCCTGTAAGCACCTATTATTCTTTAAGTAACCCCCATGTTTGAGGTATGGTTACCTACGATCCGTTTTAGGGGTTTTCTAATGTAGAAACAAACGTACTAGTACATTTCTCCTCATAGAACTGACGTTATATGTAAAGCTACCTATAAAGAGGCTTAGCGTGAACTTTTATCGCCGTGTAAATTGCGCGTGATTGACGTCTTGAGAGGCTGAAACTTTCTGACACGTTGATACAAGGCCGTGCTGAACGTGTGCCATACGAATGAAAGGCACGTCGATACAAGGCTGCGCTGAAGGAGTACCATACGAATGCATATAACGGAGCAGATTGCAGACATCTGTCCAGGAGCTGGACCAAGATCAGAAGCTTGTCCAACTTTTCTCTTTGCCCACCTACTTTGGGAGTGTGAAGGCACCCCTTTCCCCTCTTGTGAACCAGCAGGTTTTTGACAATAATCAGAATTAAACTGATCTATTGGTAGACAGCAATGGAGGAATGCCATCTCTAAAATATATACGTATCCCCAAGCGGAGTCTTCTTCTCTTGTGTGTGAAATATGCAAATGTTTGCTCTTTTTCCACTGTTTAGTGAGTTTAAATATTACAAAGCATTTAATTATAAAAACTGGAGACAGACGCAGTCCTGGGACCGTCACATAGAGAAATAAATGTACAATCAAAACTGCAATTACCTGCAGAATTTCGGGGTAAACAGATCAGCAATCTCATAACAAACACGGGCTAGTTTGCATTCAGAAATGAATACAGTTAGATCCAAAGCAATTTCCTTTTATTTATCTTAGCCGCCGTGCATAAATAAAGCAAGGGCATTGAAGCAATTAGCATAATTAGACTGTGGTGGTCAGGCCCTATGTGATTTCTTAAGAAGCAACGCCTAGGTTTTTGTACGTGTGTGCATTCCTGTGTGTGTGTGTGTGTGTGTGTGGCGGGGGGGGGGGACGGGGGGGGGACGGGTGTTGTGTATCTACTCCCCAATGTTGGAAGTTTCTCAGCACTAGCAGCTATCGCTTTGGGCATTTCTGTATTTCAGATTTGCATCTTGTCAGTTTGAAAGCCCCCTTGTGAAAGCAGCATGTTAAGGAGGAGCCCTCAGAAGTAACTCACGGCCTTGGAACTGGCAGCTTCTGTTGAGCAAACTGAAAGCATCATAACAGAACTCCACCCCCACCTCTTATTGTGTTGCCCAGTTACATACTGAGTGAGTGAGCTCCTCATATTCAAAGCATGGCTAATATGCCTAATGATCAAGGTCTCAACCTGAGTACAGAAACAAACTCTGCACAACAAAAGAATGCAGTGAACCCAATCTTGCTCCCCCTAGAGGACAGAAAGGTGACTGCACCAACTCTGTTTTTGGACTCAGGGAGAAGGAATTAATTTATACAATATTACTATGCCTCACTAAGATATTATCTTTTAATCAGCTTGCAATAAAGTGCAGGTATATTTATATGTTGAACACTGGCCTGAAATATGTATTTCCTACATTTCTCAATGTTAAAAATAATACATTATTTTAATACAGGTAAACAAATTTTTCTCTTCAAAATTAGTTTTTTTCCCCTATTTGGCTTTATTTTATACGTTATATCGGATTCTCTAGTTGGAGCTTGGAATTTTTATTGTTTTGTTGGAAAAAGTTTTAAGTATTTTAAAATGAACCTGAGGGAAGTAGTTCGGATGGACACATAAATCAGACTTTACAAGGCAAATTTATCCAAGGTTGGGATGTCCATCCAAATATTTTACCTGCGTTTTTATCCAGCATTCGTGCTTTTTAAAAGAGCACGCACCGGTGTATATATTAGGTTATGTGGAAGTAAGATGCCAATATAACCGGCCCGGTATGGTTTTGCAGTAAATTGGATTAAAAAAAGGATAAAGAAATGTTCATTTTTTGAAAGAATTTTTTTTTATACATGTGGTTTAAGTAAAATGTTATTTGTTATGATAGGCTGAAGGTGAGGTCATTTTATGTGCTGTATTTTTTAAAAGCTGGATCAATCATTTGTTTTACTCAATTCAAACAAAAACAATTTTGTTGGTGAGATTTGTTACTGAAAATGTCATTAATCAAAATTTTTATTTGAGTTCTGTGTAAAAGAGTGATTAAAATAGTAATTAATCCACATAATTTTTTTTTATTCTAAAATTAATTTTGATTAACTTTTAATGATTTGGCAGCCCTAATACCGTTATTGTGAATTGCTCTTAATTTGTGTAATCGCCGCAGTGTTGCTACGGTTGTTTTTGGTAGATACTTACTTACACAATATCATACATTACCACTGGAATGGAAGGGGAAGTAACATAAATAAGAATTTAAATAAAAGTAATACTTGTGGAAATGCATACCTCCAGGTTGAGAGGACTTCAGTGGTTGGATTGAATTCCCACTTCCTGTTAGTTGGCTCCAAAACTGGAAATCCAACTCCTGATCTCTTACCTTGTTCTGATACATATTGAAATGAGGTTTGCGCAGCTTTGAAGCTCCTCGCAAACCAACCGCCGTTAGTCACAAAACTGATTGGGGAATTAGACAGGCGCGCAGAGACGCGTGAAGTCTCAAGTACAGTTCATCCGCCCACTCTTTATGAAGTTATTATATCTAATGGCTTAATCGGGGCTTTTTGTCATAATTGGGGAATTTCTTACAAATATGAAATATTATCAGAATATTAATTATGAATTCAGGTTTGTAGCCTACCCTCAGAGAAATCTTTATTATTTTCATATCTTCCTCAGGATTTATGTTTTTCCATTTAGTTATCACAGGTGAGTCTCCCTCTGGAGGCAGCTGTCAGCCTCTGTTTGTTTGCGCGCATGGCGGATCACTTTATTAAGCCTGCCTTTTAAACACACAAGCCTTCAAATTATAATTAATCCTCTTAGGGTTCAACTAAATCCCATTTTAACCCCAAAATTAGAATTTGGAGAAATATCCTTGGTGCCTTCTCCCAACTCCTGAAACACGTGGGCCCAAACCAGCAGCCTCAGAACAGCATAGTAATGTAATAAAGTGGCATTACGTGGGGTAGCTTTCCTCTGAGATAAAGCGACTGTAGCCTGCTCTCTCCAGCTTTTTTCCGTCACCCAGATATTATTGTCTAGTGCAGTCACCCCAAGGTGACTGTTATCACTTAATTAAATCCGAGCACACGGGGAGGCAGAAACAACATTGTTGGCTGTTCACCCCGAGGAACTTTCCTAAGCTTGGCACAGCAGTCTGGGAAAGAAAACCCACGGGCTGCTCTCTCTCTCTCTCTCTGTCTCTCACTCTCTCACTCTCTCTCTCGCTCTCATTTCAATTTCAATTCCAATTCAATTCAAATGCTTTATTGGCATGACATATTTCAAAATATGTATTTGCTAAAGCGTAATTATAACAACGATCAATCATAATAACAATAACATAATGGCAATACTCTCTCTCTTCCTGTACTCCCAGGATGTCTTGATCATACCTTTCCCAGGCGTGTTTTTTAAGTCCTGGATGTTAATGCAGACGCTATAAAGAAACTATACTAACAGAGAATCGTTGATGAAGCCAAGGAAATTATTTATTTTCTTGCAAATAACAATTCAATGTTCTCCTGGAAAGCCTATGTGAAGGCACTCGGGTACCTAAACCACAGAAAATGCACAGACTTCTCAATGTTAGGTAAATGTTAATCCAAAAACAAGCATGTTTTATTCGGGTCTATCACATTACCCAGGTAAAGGGTCTTATGTCATACCATATATTTTGAGACAGGCTCCACTGTCTGTCAAGCTTTTATTGGTGAGAATCTGCGTTGGATATGGGGCTAAAGTGATGAGCTGTGAACTTGTGCCAGAAAGCACTGCGGTGTCACAAACCTGCTGAAGCCAGAGCAACACTGAGCAGTGCTGGGAGAGGGAAGAGAGTCAGGGAGCCTTTATTATAATAAAGAGGCTATCTGTGACAGGTCGTTGTGCTCTAAATAGGGCCAATAAATATGTCAGGGGCGACATATGCAGAGGTTCTTCCTTTTTCCCTCCAGCACAAGCAAGAAATAAAATTGGTAGAATAACCATTTGGAAAAAAAGAGCCTCAAACAGGGGATAATATGAGTGATAAACTTAGCCGGAGCTATCAGCGGTTCCAAAAAAATACATCAATACGCCGCGTCTGTTTGCGCAACTCTGCATGACTTGTCGGCTCCAAAATTGGCTCCAATGAAAAATATCACTCAGAGCTCTTTAGAAGCGCTGATGATATCTCTCCTTCCCTCTCTTTTGCTCCCAGTCCAAATTTAGCTTCATAAATCCAGCCTGAATACCTCATGGTAAATTTAAGTCGTTTGCGCAGAAAAGATGGGTCTGTAATTGTCCTGCCCATTGCTTTGATTTGTATGTGGAATTTGAGGATAGTCTGGATCTCCGAGCAGGGGAAAGTCAGGGTTGAGGGATGGTTTAATAATGGGGGCCGCTTCACGTGGCGGGCCCGTCTCCCCGGTTATCCCAATCTAAGGCCAGGAGCACCTCCTTGTCAGATGTGGAGTCGGTAAGCGCTGATTTGCCGTACCCCGCTGGAGGTGTTAATTGCAGCGATTGCTCTTTAGCGCGTTGGGGGGGCGAAGGGGTGTCGTTTTGGGATGGGGGTGAGACGGGGGGGGGTGCGGGGCGCGAGGCGCGCGCGGGAACATGTGGTGGCGCTTCCGTCCGCCAGCTGCCTGCCATTTCTCTGCCTCCTCCCAGTCCCCTCTCAGTCCCCTCTCGTTTTGTCTGACCTAATAGTTAATGGTATGTTAATAGTCATTGAGCCCCATTTACGCCGGCCTCCGCTGGGTTCGCTAATTCCGTCGCGCTTCCCCCGGCCGGCGCGCGGCGTAGATGGATGTTCACCACCGCCACGCGTCCTTCAGAAGAGCCGCGCTCGCCCTCTACCTCTTTCCGCCTGTGGCCTGAAACGGAAAGCCCCTGGATAAACACAGACATGCTTCACCTCTGTGGCGGGGGAAGGGACGGCAGCAGTCGCCTGGGATTCAGGGTTAGTCCGTTAGCGGTGTCCATTGTTTTAGCAACAAGCTCGCGGCCGACATCAAAACCTCGATATGCAGCAGTGATGACCCTGTTTTGGCCAGGGAGGCATTCTCAAATTATGTTTAACAGCACTATATCTCACGCTTTGGTGCGGAGAGCCTTAAAGCAGGTGAGTTTTCCCCTGTCTGCCGACTGCAGAGCAAGTCTGAATGTTGAATCTCTTGGCCGTGTTCTGCTTCGCACTTGGCTATCGGCTCGGCTGTTTACAGACGGACTTGCCAACGAGACCAGCCCCCCGGGTTGTTTGTGGCGAGCAGGACACGGTGACTGGAAGCGATGGAATATTCAGAGTTGAGCCCCCTTGGCCAATTCACCTGCAGTCAGCGAGTTGGCCTCGGGGGTTTGGCTGTGTTCCCTGCCCGTTATCTCACGGGATGACAGCACTGTCGGGACAACGTCGTGGTGACACCTACCTCGTCTCCTAGCTGCGTGGAGTCCATGCTCCCATAATGCAATGCACACTTGGACACTATCTGACCTATCCGAAAGGTTAACCACAAAAGGTTATCTTATGCAACTCAATGCTTTAGGCATATGGAAAAGCATACATAATAATGTAATATCTACCGCACCATTTGTATTGAGGATGACTAATCTCATCCAGCACCATGACTGCAAGCAATGTTTTTTTGTTAGGTTTTTTTAAGTTGTTCACTCAAACATGGTCAGTGGGGGGAAGACCACATGGGCCAGTATCTGACTGCAGTGTTTTTGCTGGTGGGAAAATCCCCCCCTTTCTCCATGTAGCATCTTTTAAGTTGATAATGGAGAGCACCAGACTGCTTACTGTACGGAGCGCTTATTTTGATTTGTGGCTTCCGATTGCATCTCAGCCTGCTTATCTTTTCTGGCTGCGAGTAATGGGTTTATAGTGAGCGGGGGGGAACGCGCGTTCACGTCTGGGGAGGGAGTGTTGAGGGATCACAGCTTTGCTGACAGCTTGGATCCGGATCTGCTCCACAACCCCCTCCTCCCCCCCTCTCACCTGTGCCAGTCTCCACCTGCGTAGTCAGGTTCGTGGGTCGTCGCCGCCGCCGCCTAGATGGAGGAAAGCGCCGCCGTGCAGCTCTCCCGTCCCGCCCTCTCGTCCCAGCCGCGTCCGTTGCCGTCGTGCTCACGTGTGGCCCGCGAGAGGCCGCATGGAAGCGTGACCATTTTAAACAAATGACATTAAAAAAAAAGTCTTAATGTAACTCAGGTTTTTTCCCCCTCCCCCAGAAGTGTGTTTCCGCTGTGATTTATTGCGCGCTTTACACAGTGGTTAGCCTGTAAACAGAAGCCGTTTATCACCGCAGAAGCTCGCTCCCACGAAGGGAGCCTCTCCCGAGACTCGCCACTCCTGGACCGCAGATGCTTCGTGTTTGAAAAAGGAGCAGAAGGGACAGGAAGAAATGATTGGAAACTGGAGAGAGGTGGTTGCTGGGGGCCTCGACTGACAGGCGGGTTAAGCCTTAGGGGGATATAGGTGTCCATTACTGTGCCTGAGTGAAAATGCAGCCCCCCCGCCTCCCCTCGCCGCTCTTGTGGGTGAAGGGGTGTCCCCACCGGGGACCGAAAGCGGGCGTCCCAATGAGGAGGAAAAAAATAAACCTGAGAAAGAAAAACCGCAAGAAAACCGCAGGAAAGGTATCCACTCGGCTGGAAAATGGGAGATGAACCCAGCAGGCTTGTTTCAGCAGAAGGGAGAATTTTTTGCCGTTTTATGTTGTCTCGCCCTTTGCTAAAGGGAAATGTAGATATGAAAACAAAAACAAAAAAATGGCAAGGCTTTAAAAAAATTTATCTTGCGTTGTCAGCCTGACTCCACCATCTTATTATTTTTTATTTTTTCACTGACTGAATTGGCTCATGTAATGTTACATCTGGCTAATGAAAATTATGAAGATGTAGCTTAATTTACCACCCCCTCCCCCACCAAAAGAAAACTCACCTCATCTTCCTCTTCCTTCTTTCCTCAAGGTGGGAGTTTGCTTGCATCAGTGGCACCAGAATAATTATGAATGACTTTTTAGTACTTTTTTTTCTTTTTAGTAGAAATGTACTCACAATCTCATAAGCCACTATGTAGCAAATGTAAAAAGTTTGGAAAAATGAAAAACAAAATGTACCGTCTGTGTTTTAATGATAGCAACACTGGCTGAAGCAGAGCTCCTTGACTATTTTAGTGTGTAAACAAGAAAATGATGGCATACTAGATAGACTATATCTGCCTTACTGACTGGCTTTACGTGCGCTTGTCGGTAAGGTGCATCTCTCTGACCGCTGATTCTCATTTTCAAGAGGCAGATTTGGGGCTCAAGCTCGCTTTCAGGTGCACCTGGGTTTAGCGGTTCGTTGGAAAGCTATAGCTAATTTATCGGAACATTTACGCTAAAGTGACGTGTCCAGAAAGACACACCGTGTGCTCCTTTACTGTTGCAGAGGGGGCCTCCGTTTGGATACGATGGCAGTTAATCAACTTGTAGTGGCGTCTCAGTGCTGTCACCAGACATTACCCGCTTCTGAAAGAGAATGAAGGATGCCACGTATCGCTCGCTGTTTTTACATGCAGTTTTGTAAATGAGCTAATTTCCCTGTATTCTACAGCTTATTCAGAGTTCACTTTGCAAGCCGGCGATCTGTTTATTGATGCTTGTGGATTTTTTTTTGCGCTTGGAGGTGTCTTCGTCCCATCATAGGATCCCATCCTATGAATGTTTCCTGGCTCGCTTTTTTCCAGCACTGATGTAGCCGTCTGGCTTGTTAAGCATCCTAAATTATCATCGTAACCTTGAAGCTAGGCCAGAAAACTGCTGTGTTTTTAAGTTGATATCCTTCCCGCAGGAGATGTGCACTGAAAAGTTGTGCAATGTAAAATAATCTCCTCAAGCACACGTTGAGAATTAATGTGCTCGATCATAGTTTCTGGTTTACCTGTTAACTTTCATGAAATCATCAATGTTAAGGCAGCTTTTCAAAGGTTGCCGACTATAAGCAGTAGATCTACCTCGGCAAGACCTTCCACTTGGTACCGTGACCCACCTGCCCAATATAGGCTTCTGTAAACCTCTGTTAATTTTAAAGATATGTGTTTTAAAAGATTTTTTTTTTTTTTTTAGTTCAACAAATTTAGCATTTATGAATGTTACCTGTTTGTATGTGTGTTTGTTTTCCCTTTGCTTTCCACTTCTCAAAGCTTCTGCAAAACCTGTTGTCTGTATAGCCCGCGGTTTAGAAAAAGAAAACATTCGCTGCGAAAATAGAAATTAATTATCTTTCTTTCTCTTCTGCTGCTCCCCTAAAAGCTGTCGGAAAATATGAAAGGAGGCAATTTTACCTCCCCTGAAAAGTTCCTCAGAGTACGGCAGAAGAAGACGCACAGATCAGTGCATAAACGGTGATCTGCGCGTTTTTTCGCACGACACCGTCCAAAAGCAAAGCATCAGTCCCGCCCTGACAGTGATGACAACTGACAAACGCGGATGCGATTAGCGGCGCAAGGTAAAGTATGATATAAAACGTTTATAGCGGCAGATGCGTGTTTTTGGGAGGCAGGATACAGCAGGCCTCAGTGGGAGTTTGTGTTGTCAGCTGCATATCAGCTCACTGTAAACAGCCCCGGGGCTGGAGCGCTTTATCGGCAGGAGGAGACCAGCTCTCCCCGTGCCAGCTGCCGCTTCTTTAAAGTCGGAAATAAACGGGGGGGGGGGGGAGCAAGTGAACGGCGTCGTGTGAGGCTCGGCGTAATCCTCATTTTCATTAAAAAAAAAGGTGATCAGATCGGCGGTGACATCGCTCACAATGCCTTGTTTCCCCCCCCCCCCCCCGAAAAGCCTTTGTTCCCCCCTCCACCCCATCACATTTTGTATTTACTCCTTTCTCTCGCGATTTGCCTGTGGTTAGCTGCCCCTACAGATTATCCGAGCCAGTGGGGGACAATATGTAATTAACCCCTCTGACCTCAGTGCCTTAATTGCTGTCTGCTGGAAGCTGAGTTCAGACCGTCTTCGCTTGCAGTGGTCTTTTTACATCCAAATTTCTATTTCTTTCTGTATCGCCGACTGTAGATGTTATCTTTTTAGCGGTTCGGTACACTTACTGCCGAAAAGGGTGCCATTTCCAAAAAGTTAATAAGTATGAATTCAAATAACAATGATAATGCATAGTGTTTAAATGGCAGATTAAGCTTGACAGGCAAATTTCTGTTTTGGATAATTGGTTGAATTTATGTCTTTTCCCCACACACAGTTGCTTTTTGTAGTTGCGTGGCAGTGTTAGTTGAGGATGTTTGAATGAAGTATATTATGTGATCTGCATTGACTGAAGGTCACGTCACTATGCTGTGCGGTTGCAGCAGTGTTGCCGACTCGGATTTTGAGCGGTCTCCCGACTCTCTTTTTTTTGTTGAAAGAAAGATTTTCCACAATGGTAATAATTTTTTTTGATAAACATTGTAAAGGAAAAAAATGTACATTTGGTCACTTGCGCCAATAAATGTCACTCGGCTGCTCTAAAGACCTCTCGATCCGGAGAGAAACGTGCAAAGGTGGCAACACCCTGAGGTTGTCTCCACTGAAGTAGTCTTTCCCTAAAACAACCCCCTCACCCACCTCTTCTGTTTTCTTCTCTCCCACAGTCCCTGGACGGATTTGTATTTGCACTAAACAAGGAGGGGAGGTTTCTGTACATCTCGGAGACGGTGTCCATATATCTTGGGCTCTCACAGGTGAGTACAGCTGAGGCTTCCTTGTAACATTGTGGTCAGTGTGGTGGGTGGGAGGAGACCGGGCGCAGACAAATTAGTTCTAGTTTACAGTCACAAAGGCACGTTGCCTTTTTTCGGCCTGATTTGCAGCCCCGGATGCTGCATATTTAAACAGAGGGTATTTTTTCATGTCGGCGTGCTAAATGGCCTCTCACTTCCTATTGGCCGGAGTCCAGCCCATGTCAATAAACAGCCCCGATCTCCGAGGTCCAGCGTTGGTAGGGAATGACCTTGAGCTGTCTGATGGCTCTATCCAGCCCTCGCCTGTCTCCAGGGGCAACGGGAGGCAGACGCCGGTGGCCACTTCTTGCCAACTTTCTTTATTTTGGCGATCGGGATCGCGTCGCTCGTTAGCGCGCCTGTGATCGTGGCCGAGATGAGGACCATGAGGTCGCCTGCGTGCTTGCGAGTTGTTGGTTTGAATTTTAAGTCACAAAGCGCAAAGTCTTTACTCTGTCGAACACATCTAAAACACACATAGCAGCGTGAAACCAATAGAAATGCTAATGTTTCAATTATGTTCTAAGATTCTATTCTTGGACTGCAAGCGTGCGTGCTTGTGCTTGTGTGTGTGTGTGTGTGTGTGTGCGTGTGTGTGGGTGCGTGCATAGCATAAGTGCGCGCATGTGAATACACACAGTTACATATGACTTACATGAATAACATGATAGATCTGAGCTTCTTGGGGGATCAAAGAGAAAATGTTTTGTTTTACTAAATTAAATCTGATAAATCATTGAGCAGACTAACTCCAGCTGAAATTAATTTGGTAATAATTGATTAATGATTTTTATCAAATAATTGATTAATTGTAAAAATAAGTCCCCTAAGCTTTGGGGAGTGCGTTGGAGTTATCTTTCAGTTTGTTTTATCTGCAGTGGGAAGGGGTCCCGGTGTTGATAAAGTGCACAGGGAGCCAGTTCTGTCTCTGGTTCGAGTTAGCCCTATCATCTAATGCATGTACACAGATAACCCACAAGTTCTTAATTGCAGTGAACAGGGTAACAATGAGTTAATTTGACCGGTGACAGGAGGAAGAAAAATGATTTTTGTGTACAATGTAGCTCAGTGAAATTATTAAAGATTACTTTTTCATAGTTAATTAGATCAGTTTTTTTTTTAAAGCCTTGCAAATTGACAAGGTTATGAATTTTTTGGTGGCAGACTATCTAAAGCAGATTTATGTAAGCGGATTTTCACCCTCTCTTTTATTCAATGTCTGGAAATTCTGCATATCAAACATAATGTTAATGAAGTCATTAGTTAGACTTGGACTGTAATTAAAGTCCCTCCCTCCGAAAAAGTTTTCCAATTCTTCCTTATTAAAAGTTAATATTCTCTGAGTTGTTACATGATTATTACAGCTTGCTAAAGTGGGGAAGACAGGTAGTCTTTGCCCAAAGCTTTCACCTGAGGTTTCTTTTATAGAATATCTTGACTATCTTGTACATGGCTTACCTGCTGGGGAATTAAGTGGAGGAGTAAGTCTCAAATGGTTCCACTGCAGCATTTTATCATTCTTGCTGCATATTTTTTTGTGTGCAAGAGGACTCACTAGCACAGAGACAAAGGTAGCTATAGAGGCTTAGACTGGACCCCAGCACTTAAGGCTCTGCCAGGCCTGACTTGGCTGAACGAGAGAAGTTCTTTATTTTCTAATTGACTGAATAGGCGCTGTTTCAGCTGAGAAGGTTCAGCGCCGTGACTGTGCCGATCGACGGTACTGAACACGGATTATTACGAGAAGAGGTCAGGACCCACCTCGTCACTGTGATTGACAGCTGTGACTGATATTTTGCATGCGCGTCTACCGAAGCACATTTGTGTGAAGAGGACCGTGTTGTTGATGCTCTGGGATACATGGCTTTGATTTTCACTGTGAAATTGAAGTTTACTGTGGTGGTGTATTTTGCTTAGTGCTTCGTAGAGAATAGAGGAGCGCTCTGTTTGGAGACAGTTTATTTGTTATACCAGCCTCCTAGGATACACGCCTAGGTCAGAGATACAAATATGTTTTGTATCTCTATTGAGTTTTTGTAATTGCAGGAGGGATTGGTAACATATAGGGCTGGGATGCAGGATGTAACGTGTCGCTGGAACGACTCCACAGGGGTGCTTTTTAGAAAGGATTTAGGGTGCCTTCGCAAAGCTCTGCGGTTTACGTTTTTTTTCTGAATGCATCTAGAAGCATCTAGGTCTCTGCCATGTTGCCAGGCTAATGACGGTTTACCAGTGTCTGTGCCATCCGTGAGCTAGCCGTAGCACAGAGAGGATTTTCCCGCCATTCAACTGCGATATAAATCTTTTTGACCTTCTGCGCACTTTGATTGTTTTGTCTGTGTCGCATTTAATGTATCCTGGACCAGCATTGTGCAACGTCTGTCTGTTAAAGGCCCCGGTGAACCAGAAGTGGGACCCCCTAAATCTCTCTGTTTGTGGTGCCAGGCCTGACACGTCAGCTGCCTACTCTGTAATTGAGATGTGTATGTTTGCTTTGTATAACAGATGGCAGTGTGTGCTTAGGCTGATAGCTAGGAAAATAATAATTGCATTATTCCAGCCAGCAGAATATTAGCTTTTGGATTTTGGCCATTTGAGCCAGCGCCCCTGCCAGTAGAGCATATGCACTTGCATGGACTGAATATCCAAGGAAATTGATGCATCTGGAATGCCGCGGCCATCTGAGTTTTCATCTGTTCGAGAGAGACGGGCTTTAACCCATTCCGAGCAACGGAGCGGGAAGCCGAAGCGCGGCGAGCACCGTAGGAGAGGAAACGCACGCAAAGCTCCATATGCTCACGGCTCTCGCAGTTTACTTTGTTTACGTTGCACAAAACGCGCCGGCTTGTTAGCCGAGTCGAGGCTTCGGGGTTTCGCCCGCGACAGAAGTCGCTCCCCATCATGAAACGAGCCCGCCGCTTTATCGAGGACGGACACCGGTCAGACCCCAGTGCTCCGCTTTGTGTGTGTGTTTTTTTTAAGCAATCCACATTTTCACCAAAAGGTTTTTTCAATTGCGGGGCTGGAATTGAATGTAGACATCTGCTCGGCTTTAAGTGACAGCCCTCCGTGTGCGCCGAAGGCGATTTTGAAAGCGGCCAGGAGTATGATCCCGCTCCCCTTCCTGTCCTGGGGGACCGGACGGACGGCGGCGGCTCCCGGAGGATCCCCAGCCAAGTGGCACAGAGAATATTGAATCCATTAGCATTAATGGGGCCTGTCTGAATGTCTGACCGCATCTTTGAGGGGGATTCGCTGGAGCCGATCGGCCCCCCGCGCTCCTTCCCCATGATCCCGCATTTCAAACCACACTCAAATTGGCCACCTGCACAGAATCTCACCATATCTGCTCCCGGTTTCTCTCGGGGGCGAGACAAAATGGCGATGGTCGATTGCGCCAAAAAACTAAACAAACACAAATGCCAGAAACACCAAATAGCATTCGCCGTTCAACTGCGGTTTGCAAAGCGAGCGACGTCTTCAGTCGCGTTAAACGACTCCAAGCCGCAAACCTGGAAACAAAGGCAGTCCACAGCCATCTCCCTGAACGCCATGTGTTTAAAAACCGGGCGAATCGCGGCAGACAAGGGCTCTCGAATGCCGGTGGTGGTTTTCGCCGTATATTTTTTAAAATAACCTCTCTTCGCAGTGGGTCCGGCTTAATACTAAATGGATAATAAGCATTGTTTTATTTATGATGTCGTGGAGAACGAGGGTCACCATTTGCATGTGGGCTCGGAGTGATGATAAAGCTGGAGGGGGCCAGGGTCTGTGAGCGGGAGGAGAGGGGTCAGGGAAAGGTCGCGTTTAATTGCGGCACCTCCGCGAACCCCTCGGCCCCTCCAGACACCCGAGCCGCGGAAGAGAAGGAGGGAAGAGCTGTCATTCCAGACAGCGCCCAATGCCACCGTCCTCCACATCTCGCTGCAAAAACACCGCCGCTTTCATATATTTAATGGCTTTTTGATGCATAATCGATGAAACTCCCCAATTAAATATGTAGGAAGTCTGGACTGCTGATGAGAATGAAAAAGACGGCTAATGGCGCTACATCTCGTATTGTTTATGTAGACCCAGTACCCCCCAAGTGTTAGCAATTTGCATAGCTTTAAATAATGTACACGAGCGAATAATATTTTTCTGGAAATGAAAATAAAGATGACGCAGTTGCGATGCACGTTGTATGCCTTTTGCGATGCATGTTGCTTTAATTCCCTTTTATAACGGTAAAACAAGACTTTAGAATACATTTTCCCATTCGTTAAATAAACGGGCCGATAAAGTCCACCGATGGAGGTGGGGGGTGTGTGTGGGTGGAGCACGTTTTCTATTCAGCAGGGGTTTGCAAAACAACTGCGAGGAACACAAGCGGGGGGTGGGGGGAATACGATTCACCCGCGCTACAAGGCACGCGGAAAACATTATCAATTCACAACATTTAAATTGATAAATGCTTAGAGGCAAAGACTACAAGGGCACTTTGAAAAGCAAATAGCGACCCAGTGAAGAAATTGATTTTTCCCCCCCCGAAAATGACTGCATGATGCATCATTTGACTGTGCTCTGTCCAAGTGCTTGACAGAGATAATCTGAGCAATCCCACGGGTGACCTTATCGTGCGCGGCAGGGCAGCTCTGTCTGCGCCTGCCTTTGTGCATGTCAAGGTTTCTCAGGGCAGGATCCTTTGGGGAGGAAAAGTTTCCTGCCTCTCCATCTTGATATCGACGCGCCCGGTGAAAGGGAGAGAGGGGGTCGGGGGAGGGGGGCGGGGGTAAAAAACATTCGAGAATCTGAAAGTCAACAAGCATCTTAATAATTGGATGAATGAAAAATGATAAACAGATCTGCGATGGATTGTTCGCCGTCGCTGTCGCCTAGTCGCCGAGCAAGGTGGAAATGAGCACTAAATATGAAAGAGGAGTCGAGAGCTCTGGAGGATTTCAGAGGATGGAGGAGTTGTGGCGGGGGGGCGGGGGGGGGGGGGGGGGAGCGCATGAAAACAGATGGGCACCAGGAGCGAGTGTTCAAGGTTACAGAATAGTTATTTGAATAGTTTTGGCTTTGCTTGTATGTATATGTGCGTGCGTGCGTGCGTGCGTGCGTATATACGTATATATTTTCTGACAGACAGTGACGATACAAAGTAAATTAGATCTGAGGTATAAAATGGACTGTCTGTATCTGTGTCACATAATTTAAAAAAATTGTAATCAAATAAATTGGGGGGGTCCGTTTTCGTTATTCTCTTGAAATCCTATTCCATTTGCGTGAAGCGATGCATGTGCAGTAACTCATCGAGCACATGGTTACAACCATGCCCGCACTAATCCAGACTGTCCCACTTCTCTCTGGGGTTTGCGTGGGTTGTACAGCTTAGCCAGTCCATTGAGCAACATGTAGTTCTGTGGCAGAAAAGCCTGACAAATGTAGGCCACGAGCAGTGTGTCGTCATGCGTGAATGCAGGGGCGTTATTTTGCGCAAAGTAAAGTGTGCGAGGTGAGAGCAGCCAGCACTAATATGCAGAATGGATGATATCTCTCCCCATCTCTGGGGTACGCTCTGAAACACCTGTCGTGCTCGCAACAAATTGAGTGATGACTTGTCACCGAACGTAACGTTGTGACGTTGACATTTTACTTTTGACCAGCTTTTTATCAGCGTTTCCCTGTGTCTCTGCCGAGGCACAATGTCTGTTGCCTAAAGCCAACCACTGAAAAGCCAATACGGAATCTGTGTGGTAAGCTCGAATGCATTTCCTCCTGGGGTCACCGTTATGTAGGGTGATCTGGCGGGCCTGTCAATGTCATTTTCATTTTGTGACAGGACGGCAAACCGTTTATAACCTTCTTTTTTTTTTTTTTTTCTTGGAAACATACGTTTTGCTGTCAAGCATTTAAACGCAACTTTGTTCCAAGTTGGATCCTAATCATCTGGGTTATGCTCTTACTTTTATACCGTCCAACCTGCAGAGGGTGTGTATTAACCCATGGGTGCCTGCCACATATGTTCTAACCATATACGCCGCGAGAGTGCTGTAATGGAAGGCTGACTGCTGCAAACTACTGTGCAAATTGCAGCACCGTACATGAAATGGCACCTGGCTCTTTTCAAAGCTACGTTTCCACGGTCGGCTAGCAGTTGAGCGGTTTTCCCCATCACGACTCCGACAACTTGGAGATCCCGAGCGCTTTTATTTAATTATTAATGCTCTGATGTTATTTGGATACTCTGGAAGGCGAATGCGATTCTGTCAGTCGAATGCTCGGGAGCACCAATCTTTACATCCCTAGATCCGGGACGACAGCAATTGTGACTTGATTGCTTTTCAAATGAAAGAAGTGTCTAAATAATAATGTTCTTTAACACGGCTGCATTTTTCTTGGAAAATTGGCTACCGTACTGTATGTGCACTGCAGTGAAATTGAAAGTGGTATCGACACAGAATTTCAAGGAGAGCGTCGTACAGTAGTTGTGCCACAATTCTTAATGAGCTGCACTTCTAACCAAGCACATGTAATGTGCTGTAGCTGATCTCTCGCACGCATTGGATTCTCATTTGCTCTTGTAATGCCTAGACGCAGCCCTCTTTTTGTTTACCTCCCATCCTGTTACCGCCTTTCTTTGAAAGGACATTTGACAACCACGCCAGCCATGCCTGACCGTACCCGTTTTGGCCCAGTGAACTGGTTGGGAATTTTTTAAGGGGAATCTCACCTCTGCCGAGGTTTGGGCCTGGGCGGACAGACGGGTGATTTACACGGGAATCGCGGCGGCCCGTTCGTCGGCGTCGGGAAGATGGAGCAGACTCGCTGCTGCACCATCAACGGGCGAGTGCTTAGAGGCCCTCTCCGGAGATCCATGTTTACTGTGCTATGGCACGTTTGATCGGCAGACGCCACCGCGGGAGAGGTGACACTCACCTGTTGGCTAAACAGAGCGGCCCCGCTCTCACCAGCGCATCCCAGCAGGCCGTGCTGCGCGGGCCTTATCGGCCAGCCGCTCTTTTGATAACTGCGCTTAATGCGCAGATTCATTTCCATCCTTCTGATCATCTCCGGACTGATACGGCCGCTCCCATGTCAGATCTCCCTCGGTTATTTTTGCCATTTGAAGGCGGGTTCGGTCGATAGCATCTGAACCACTCTGACGCGGCGCTTCTCGCCACCCACCTCCACTCCTACCCCTAGATTTGGAGTGGAAACATGTTCACATATCAATCAAGATCATTAGTATTTTTAATAATAAGCGCCACTTAAAAAAATAAATAATGCTTTTAAAATGTCAGACTGTTTGCATTTGTAGATTCAAACTCGACTTAGCTTCAATTAGCCGTCGCAAGGACTCTTCGAGTTAAATGAACGCCGATATCAGAACACGTGTAATGGATTCGGCAGCGGGATCCAGGCATGCGAGTCGCATGCCCAGAAAGTCAATAACGCGGCCTGACAGCCTTTTGACGCTGGCATGCAAACATATGAATGAAATGAGACACCGGGCTGCGGTAGTGATCACCCGGCATTACGTCTACTGCCCCAGCAACCCCACTTCCTGCTGCTGATTAAGGGAATTACGGCACAGGCTGTTATTAAAGGAGACCACTGTTTCTTTTCAGTCAGAGACCGAGAGGTTGAGTCCCAGCTGATAAGAGTGCCACTGTTTGATCGATCCTCACGTATGAAGGTCTGTTTTAGGGCGATCGGCGGTGGATCATGATAACCGATCGAGTCTAATTAAGCGGTAAAGCCTTTTGGCGCGCGGCCCGCTTCTTTCTCCCGGCTACACCGGGCCACCTCTCCATCACCCCCCCCCACGTGGCTCGTATGCCGAAAGGAAGGGCGCTCTGTGGCTTCTGGGGCATTTTTACCGTCACCTCGCGCACCGGGAGGGGCGAAGGAGGTGGGGGGTGGGGGTCGGGGGAGGGCGGAGGATAAGAGGGCGCCCGCCATTCGCGGCAAATTCAGAAAGTAGGATTTACAGCGCCGTTTTAATTTAATGTTGGATGTCGAACATATAAAGAGATCAGAGTCACGCTGGAGCTGAAAATTTAATGCCTGTTTTATTGGAGGCCCGGCGAAGGGGAGCGGGCGTCGGCGGCGTGACCGAGCAGGCGGGGCAGGGTGAACAGATGAATGGGGAGTCGCGCCCGGAGAAGGGCTGTATTTCATTTCACCTCCGGTGCACCGCAGCCTGGACAGGGGACACAAGGTGCGCCGTCATATTTTTTGGGCTTTTCCGCTCTCCGGCGACTATCCAAGTGACATTTAAAGAGGTCACGGTGATGGAAAGGACATTGTCTCTCCACAGCCGGCGGCCATTCGAAGCAAGCATGTGACCACTTATAGAACAAACTTATAGGTTATATACTGATGGCCAGGCAGCGATAACCACGCTGTTTGAGGAAAGAATTGACACGGTGTTGTAATGGTGTTGTACAGTATGTATCAGTGGACAGTGGCTTTGTGAAGTACTAAACCAGAAAGTTTGCAGCCAGTGCATTTTGATCTCACCTAAAAATGATAGGGTGTCACACGGTGAGCTCAAGATTATGGGCAAGAATAAGCGATGGAGACAATTTTATGAATGAATGGGACATTACACTTGGAAATGAAAAAAAACTGCCTCTTATACTTTTCATTTTTCCTTTCATTTTTTATTTTTTTGTTCATAACTGATGAAGTATGAAATTATGACAATTCCAGTTGGCTCCGGGAAAAAAGTTACGGCGTCACACCAGACACTGTTTCTATTGCTAACAGTATGTGTTAATATGAATGTTTCCCTGTGGAACTTAACACGCTTAAAGAAACCGTTCCAGTCATACTGTACTATTGATGTGCTGTAACCAGTAGTAAAATATTAAATATTAATATTGTGTCATCCTACTATCCTTAAGCGATCCAAAAATAACCATTTAATTGATATATATCAGTATATACTACACACATTAATTATTTTACACAAGGAGTTGAGCTGCTCTGCTGCAGAGAGCACAGGGTAATGTTCTGTGGCAGTTGAATCGGTCAGTTGTTAGTGAGATGGTTTTTCTCAAACGATTCCACCTGGCTTTGGTGCTTCCCGGAGCTCAACTCGTTCATCACACGTCCAGTCGCTTGCTCCAGCACCTTTTCTCTCGTTTATTTATATATATATATTTCACCAGCCGTGTCCGTACTGTCATTTGGGCAGCAGCGTGGAGCTGTTTACAATTGATCTCAGGGTCTTGGAGGCTTTTGGGGTCACTTTCCCCTGAGGACATAGCAGTGCTCTTGCTTCCCGCCCATAACCCAGAGGGGCCCGAGCGATGCCATTTTTTTTTTGCAGAACAAATGCTCCATATCACCCTGCGTATGGGCAGCTGCAAATAAACAAGCATCCATTTTAATAAATAATTGTGTGTTTGCTCACCAACGCATGCGCTCGGGCGATTTGTGAAACCATTACGGAACCAAATCGAATGGTTTTGCTTTGCAAAATGGTTTTCCCGTCGCCAACTGTTCATACACAAAAAAAATAAAAATAAATGAACACCTCAACAGGAAGATGTGGGACATTTCACCTCTTTCTTTAAGAAATGTTATTCATTAAGTACAGTAATGCAGTTTCTGTCTTTGAGCCCAGGCCATAAACTCCAGTAATAACCTTTTAGAGGCCGCCAGGTTCACACCTTAGTGTCGCATTTCCACCCAGATGCCGGGGAAAAAATGCACCTGTAATCTCCCCCATATATTAGGGTTGGAAACCCATCATATAAGGATATAACAAGCTCTGATGAAGAATGGGGAGGGCTTCCATGAAGAATAATAGATGAGGCTTGACCCTCTTTGAGAGGGAGCAAAGAGTCACCGCTGCCAGGTGAGGGACCCGATTCCAATTTCTCACATGGAAAAATAAGAGCTTCCTCAAGTTGGGGGTGTAGGAGGGGGGACACGCAGATGAATCAATAAAATGGGCTTCAATCTTGTGTGTGTGTGTGTGTGTGTGTCCATTTGTATTTGTGTGTGTGTGTGTGTGTGTGTGTGTGTGTGCGTGTACGCGTCTGCATTTGTGTATTAGCATTCTGTATTAAATGGTTTACAAGATGCATACACTTTTACTTTCACAAAGGGGTCTTTGCAACAGTCACGTACATGATTTTCTGTATTTCATTTTATTTCGGATATAAAATTTGTCCCCGATTTCTTTTGCGCTTATTTTCTGATGTATGAAGATATACAAAGGTTTCATGATGCACAGCCATACGTGATGCGGCATACACATATGAATAAAACTGCCATGTTTTGAGCCTTCATGTGCTGATACTATATGTGCAAATTATTGACATGAACGACAACTGCAGTAACATGGCACCAGAGCAAGATTAAAAAGTTGGGGGAGCCATATGGACCCATATTTAGACAAAGCTTCTCAGCCTGATCTCAGTTCAACACAAAATGAACAAAGTTAGGATATGGACAAAAGAAACTGATTTGGGATCAGTCACTACTCTGAGACACACTGTATGAGTGTGGTCTCTGAATTCTTGTACTGTAATATAGCAGTGTCCTATGCTAAACAGCAACAATACTAACCCCTATCTTGACAGGGCATAGTAATATGATCATTGCTTATTTATTATTATTTTCAAACATTTTCATGGCTGTTTTAATATAATGTGCAAGCTAATCATTTGTTCTGTCCTCGCACTGATCTACACCTGCTAAAGACCACACACGGGCAGGTATTGGATTTTAGCACTGATACCAACCATAAGGTCATTTTATGCATCATTTTAATGACATGCAAATGAGCGACAGTGGCGCGTTTTTCGGCACTACAGAAAATGGCGAAGGCCTCTCGTTATACACACCAAAAAAAGACAAATATTTATGCATCACAAAGAAGCAGTGTTGGTGTGTGTCACAGTACACGTTTATGCCTCTCCGCTCCCCACTTAATTTTCCGCTAAGCCCAACTCGTCGAACTAGCATTCTCTGCTGTTTTCCTCCGAGTTTGATCTCACCGTTTTAATACAGAAGCACATCTGTGTACTTCAGGTGTGGTGGGTAGACATTAAATGTCCTCGGATGCATTCCGCACAGCTTGGCCGTCTACCACAACAAAGGTTTTCCGTCGCAGTGTTGACACAGAGACGCCAAATGCATTTATAAGTAGGAAAATAGCCAAGTCAGGTGAAATGGAGTGTCTGACGTCTGGTCCAGAGGCTGTGAGTCATATAGAAAGGTGCCTGACAAGGATCTGTAGAAAAGGAAAGAAGTGAAATTTCACCAGCTTTTGATTTTGTTTTAATCGTCGGTTCGTAATTAACTTCAGAATCGATTTTTGTCCCCCTGTCCATATCAGCCCTAATCCGTCGTGCGTCAACACCAGTCTGTAATTTTTTAAATGGTTTGAATGATTTGTGTTTCTTGAAAAGTGTCATACATCAAATGTCACCCCCTAGGGTGTGTCTGGACTGTGCCTCTTGGTGTCTCGGAGAAATACAATCACCTGAATGTGTCTGCATTCAGATTAATGGCCAAATTCATATAATTTTTTTTTTTTTTTAAAAGGACCCATTTTTATAGGAGCAGTGTTCTGCAGGCCTGGAGGTGTGGAGTCCTTAGGTTTTTTCGAAATACTTTACATGCAGAAACCAGAAGATGTGCTAATAGCTCCATTTGATAAATGCAGACACATCAGACAGAATTAAAAGCGGTAGAAATCCAACTTCCACACTCAAAGAACCACCCTTTCTCACACCTTATTGGGCATGATAGTTTCACGTAAACAGCCAATTAAATTTAATAGCTCATCTCTATGGCAGCTCCCCATTCTGCAGATGCCAGAGCCGGCAGTGTTATTTGCGCCATAAGTAGGGTTGGGTACCGAAACCCGGTACCACTATGACTGGTACCTACCGGGGCGAATTGCAATGCCACATTTCAGTGCCTCTTTAAAATACAATGCCTCAGCTGCCGATTGAAATATCCACTGTTTTCCACCGTCCTCTGATGCTCCAAAACGGAAGTTATAGGCAACAGAAGCATTGCTCACCCGCCACACGCCTTCACTAGCTAACGTTACTCTCACTCTGTCGAGTCAGTGACCGGTACCGTTAGCATGCTAGCTAACGTTAAACTCGAAACGGTGTGCATTTAGTACTGTAACTGTTATTTACTGTTAAATTACTTAATTATGTTTTGTTTATTACGTCAATTTGTTAGTAGTGTTTTGTATTTATTTACACGTATAATTGAAACAGTTAAGAGTTGAATATTGTTCCATTTATTTGCCTCAAAAAAGACGTTCATTAATGTCATTGTTTGCTCTTCATTTTAAAGAAGTATCAAGTTGGGCACCGTTTAGGCACCAGTACCATTTTAAAAGTTTAGGCACCAGTACCATTTTATCTAATAGCATCGGTATCAGTAAAATCTAAACGATACCTATTTTTCGCCTGAGGAGGTTCCCAGGTTCCCTATGGGAGGAACAGCATCTCATATCAGGTTCCCCATACGTTGTTCCTCACCATGCCTGGGGCAGGAAAGACAAGATTTCAGGGTCTGCCTGTGAGGTGGGGCACAGAGCCTCAATCGTTGCTCGAAAAGCACATATATATATATATATATGTCGTATAACTCATCATGAATATTATTAATACAGTTATCAGGCTTTGTTTACTTTAGCTTTACAAATGAGAGCTAATTACTCTGACTTAATGATGCCTCTTATTGGAGCTACCTCCGCATTGCGACTACGGGGAGATAGCGGGGGGAAATTTGCTTAGAGGATTTCGCGAAATGTCACCGCTGCTTTGTGTACGAGGATGATAACTTAATCCATCCATTATCATGTGAAACACCTGCAGCGATATGCCACAGACTCAGGACCAGGCCATAGATAATTAGTAATGAATCAATACACAGAATTGGTAGGGGGGGGCGGGGGGGTTCTGAGACATTTGCCCCACGTGAAAATGCCCCACCTCATAAAACCTTAAAATAAACAGGCAGGGAGTGAGGGATGGAATGTGGACTCCCCGGATTTCAATGTGGTTGCTTTGTTTGGTGGGGCTGATATCTCCTCCCCATCCATCGACTGTTGTCCTTATATGAATACATTAAGAAAGAGGGATGCATGGAGTGGTATCTGCCACGGAGCCAGCCTGTTTTTAATACCAGTCCATTCATCAGACAGAAGTGGGTGGAAAGGTATGGTAGCTCCATAATTTGCTTTATTGATAACTGGTAAGATTGCTGAATGGGAGAATGGCCCAAAAGGGCAAAATCAAGATACAGGCCGAGTTTTTATTGCCTCAGAGTCCGAAGGGCCCAATCCGCATGCTGGAGGGTCTTGGTACTGCTGGTTCCATCTCCACAATGAGAACCTGATTGTTCCAGTTTAAAATCTTCTCCCAGTTAGATGAGTAACACATTTAAAGATGGCTGGAAAATTTGCCTGGAGAGAACCCTCACGTGGCAGAAACGTGCTCTTGCTCTAAAGCAGCAATATTCACTCTCGCCCTTGGAAAGTCACAAGGTGCGCAGGTCGATGTTGTTACTCAGCGCATAATTTATTAATTAAAGCAGTTTATTAAACAGTTAACTCACCTTACCTGCTTCCTTGGGTCTAAATTGATTATGGCTCTCCAAGGACAAGAGTGAATACCACTCCTCTAAGGCATGGATTTGACTGGGAGTATGACTATCAAGGTTGCTGTGAGCTTTGTCTAGGAAAGCTCCAATGGAAATGAGGAGGGTGTGACGAGTATACACGTCATGTGATGCAAAGATGGGGCTGGGTAGACTGTGCCTTTGACCACTATGAGAACATTTCTGTGGACGTAGATTATTGGCCCTTCTCTGTAGATTAATTTATGTCACCGTCACTGGTTTGACCACAGAAAGTAGAAGGTGAGTCCAATCCTGTCCCCATTTGTCAGCTGCCACCGGCATTGACAAGCCCACCCACAGTCCTCTACCCGCCGCTTAGCTATGCCCGCCCGTGCCACGGCCCCCGCCAGGACAGCGGCTGGCCAGAAAAAAACGTCCCTCCCTTGAAAACTAATGAAGGACAGGCGTCGGCTTCTCCGAGTCCATTTTTTAACTGTAACCTTCAGAGGCGAGTGCGCCGGCGTGATGTATGACAGCGCCGTCCCCAGTCGAGGGGAGGCGATATGGATTTGAAAGCCTCCATTCAGCATATCGAGTGAGAGCCCGGCGCGGCGGCAATGCCTCAGAGGACATCTCATTCCACGGCGAATAAGGCGGGATAAAGAGGTGGGATAAAGAAATGGAATCACACATGGCGGACTGGTAATGGTGTTCCAGCGCTTAAGTCCTCCCTTCATTTAAGTGCAAATGGGTGTCATTTTTGGAGAGGCCAGACAGCTTGCCGCTCGAAACCCATTGTCATCACTGGTAATCCCTTTGTTAAAGAAAGACAAAATAAATCCTGAAACATTTAGTTTCTAAGAGCGATACTACATATCTGTAGATGGATTGGGCGCCCCCCTCTTTTGCCATATTATTCACCGTAAAGCCAGACTTGTACCGTTTTAAAGCGCGCTACGCCTCTTGTTATAAACGGATTGTTCGGGTTTGAATCCCGAATGCTCATGAGGTGTTATCTTTTGAAGCTGACAAATGTTTGGGTTCCCTGTGCCCATACTGTATGTTGCCTTGTGTAAGCGCAGTACTTTGACAGGTGCAGTGCATTTAGATTCTCATGTTCCAATCATATCAGTCCTATAAGTGTGGAGTTTTGTTTTTTGTTTTTTTGTTTTCCCTGGGTTATTCTGTCATGTCTGTCATGTCATGGTTGGTTTTGTTTTTACCTAGAGGGAATGGGCTCTAAATATTTGTTTTCTGCCTGCAGGGGGAATCTCAATCTTTGAGTCATTTTAAGTGTCACACTGTTGACACTTTGTTTTGTTTTGCAAACTGATATCCCAAGACTGCGGCTGAATCGCTGTGATTCGCCCGATAGCAAGTCTGTTTACCCTGTGTACAACTAAGGGTTTTAAAATGGCCTCAATTAATACGGGTTGCCAAATAGCGATGTGTCCTGTGATGGACTCGCTGAGACAAATGGAAACTGAGTAAGCACAACTGTTTACCTGAGTCGGGCAAGGTGACAGCCAATTCAGTTTGTGTAAACACGTCACATTTGATGGCGCTGCACAGCTTCTTGGGTAATTTCTCTGTTTTGCAGTCCCTTGGTGGAGAAAAGTTTCTTGTATTTTTGGGGTGGCGGGGTGGAACCTTGCCTGAAGGTCTTTATACAGTGCATATAAATGCTCATGCATTTTCTTACAGCGCTGTAATTTCACGGAAACAAACCAGAAACTCTCTGGTAGTATTTTAAAAACGGATTTTGTGGGGGCGGGTGCAGTATGAAATTATGGGGGGGGTCTCCAAGTCACTCATTCTTCCAGCACCCCCCTTGCTAATATTGACATAGCTCCATGTTATTTTTACAGCAATATAGATTGATCTTATACTGCCGCATGCCACCTAGGGTCAGATGAGGGTGTGTACACGCTGTAGTTCCAGCCCAGGACCCCTATAGTTTCATTTTGGCGGGGAAAATCGATGCCAAAGTGCGGTGGCCAACCTTTGCTTTCAGCGAAAATGAATAGCTGTATTAACAGCACTGATTATCATGGCATTTCAGCATTTCGGAGCACTGAGCAGCATGGGTCTGGATCAATATCCTTTTAATGGGACACAGAGAGAGTCTGCACAAACGCTGCTGCTTTCTTTTTTTCTATCTGTTCCCCGACTACAGGAAACGCAGGAGCCAATAAGCACTACAAAGTCGACAGAATCATTTGCATTTTCTATATACCCATGCAGCGTGTTCAGTAATTGAGAATAAATTGAACGTCACCTATAAGGACCTGAAAGCTTCGTCTGCATTAAGGAACCTCGTTCTGTGACCAAAAAGAAAAATATATTTTATTTGTCTTTTTTTTTTTTTTTTTGTCTTTGACGGGGAAACTCGAGTCGCCTTCGCATTTGAAGCTCCCCTTCATATCATATCCCAGACAGGAGACGGCCTTGATGGAGAGAGAGAGAGGACATTGGAGGGGAGGAGGGGGGGGGGAGCGGCGGGGTGGGTCTTCGCTCTGGAGTGATTGTTTTGTTTTATTTCATTAAATTGTTTTATTTCATTGGAACACGTTTTTCATTCCACTCAATTCTGGTTCGCTCAGCAGCGGAATGGAGGCTGCGAGCTGATATGATGTTTCCTCGCTCGTGGCGTGGCCTAGCGCTGCTGCTAACTGTAATTTACTTTTCTGTCTCCGTTGCCCCTAGTCTCCCTTCCCTCCAGTTGTTGAATGATGTGCTAATCCATTATATTCTTCAGACAAGTGTATCGACCAGTATAAACAGACTGCAGGGCACAAACCTAAATGAAAGCCGTAGTTTCCCCCTGAATCATTTAAGCAGCTCCCGCAGCAAACGCAGCACATAACAGCCTTTTTCAGCCTGCTGAATATACATTAAGAAGCCATTAAAGCCGCCTGTAAAGGCAGGCCAAGGAGAACGAGGAGGCCGTTTGGAGTCTCTACCTTCGCCTCCCTCGTCAGGTGTCCTTGCTTACCCCACCTCCGCTCGCCCACGGTCCCCCAAAACCCCTTAGTACCCCCCTCCCTCCCCCGGCCGCGTCTCCTCTCACCCCCTTGTATTCCCAGAGTCCCCTGAAATACATTGATCCCCGTGTTCGATTCCCCATCTGCCAGCCTCCCTTTTATGGTTTCGCTAAACTGGGGTCCAGATGCCGAGTTAAAAACCGCAACCGATTGCAGTGTTCAGAGATGTCTTTTACACTACTGGGGGCGGGGGGGTGAAAAGGGATGTTTGGGGGTTGGGTGAGGGGCGGGGGGGGGGGGTGTTGGAGATACTGATGTGAAAGTAGAAGAGAACAGGAAAATATTGGAAATGTATAAAGGGAGAAATGAAGAGGAATCCCCAGTAGACAGGAATCACAGCTTCATGCAGCAGTAAAACACAGTATTCCCTATCACCTTTGAAGCAAAGGCTGTGCTGTTTTTCTGCTGTTGAGGAATTGAGAAGTGGGTGAGAGCATTATTGTAATTCTGGTGTTTTCTTTAACCACTGTCTAGACGGATGGATCTGGCAGTGGGGTGGCAAGCCAGGACAGCTCCCTGCCAATTCAGCCTATGTGTTTGTCCGTGTCCGTGCGCGCGCGCTTGGGTACGTGCGTGCACATGTGTGTGAGAGAAACAGACTGTACGCGTCTGTTAGCCATGCAGAAGCTAAACTGCTAGCCTCTATCAGGCCTGATTGAATATTTTAGTGTGCACCTTAGGCTCTGAGGAGTCAGGCCCCACGCAGTCTCAGCTAATAAATGGTTTTGTGCGACATCTAATTAATCCAGGTACCCACTGGCCTCTCACAGTTCTGTCCATGGGACTGCTCTAAAC